>JAGPOW010002118.1:14636078-14652925 GCA_030014935.1 Caiman crocodilus | reverse complement strand
TTTTTCTCTGGATTCAGTGCATAAAACACGTTAAGCAACAGCTTGCATTAGAAGGTCTTACTCATAATTTAAATACAAAAACCAGGATGCATTTAGTGGTCAGTAATGTTCATCATTTTAATGAACTGCGTTCTGCTGTCTTTTACGAAAGAAAAAGTTGCTAAGCAGAAAGCCTTTTCTTCAAAGGAGAAGGGATGTGCTGGCTTGCAAAACTCTAGACAAAAGATTGTACTGAGGCAGAAGGGGGGAATTACTGAGGTCCCTGAAGCTTTTCTGGTTTTCTCCCCTAGATGGTATTCTCCTTCACAAATGCACAAGTCTTCATTTTAAAAATGAAAAGTGAATTTGTGGCAACTGCAAAGAGTTACAGACAGGACTCTTTGTGGCACCCTGAGCTTCCAGCCTGTTAATATTGTTCAGAGTGATTTGACTTTGCAGTTGTATTTTGTCAAAGATCTGTCTTGCCAGGAGTCTTCCCAAGCGTGTTACAGTTGGGTATGCTTACAAAAAACCAAGGTGGAGGGAAATTCAGAGGCGTGAAAGAATATGTTCAGCCAAATGTTGAATGTCAGAGGCGCAAGGAACTGAAGAAGGGTAGTTGCAACAGCACGAGGGAACGTGCCAGACCCACAGAGAGGTCGGGTGGCAGGAAGGTGTCATTCGAGGAAGACGACATAGCGAGATGCGAGAAGCTGGAAGAGACCTGGGTACTGGAAATGCACGGAGGCTCCTTCTGGCAACTTCTGGTTTAGGTTGGGGGCAGCATAGTTCGATGCCTTGTGGGGTGCCACGAGATGGGGGCCAGCATCTCGCTTCGTGCATCCGTGTTCGGAGTGAGCTTTGAGCTGCTTTTGGGAAGAAAACAGGTGGAGGGCCACCCGTTAGATCAGCTGACAGTTTGGAGGTGACACCATCGACGTCTTGCAAGGATGGTTAGATAGGAAGTGTTTTCTGCTGGGGTCTTAGAGTTTCAGAGGAAGGAATGGAGGAGGCTGCCAAGGGAGAATGGTGATCTACGAGCTTTTGTGTTTTGTGACTTTAAAGATGAGGTTAGCTTACTAAGCAGCCATGTTCCATACTTCTCTACTGGTTTGAGGTCAGAATTAGCCCATTTTAAAATGGGTTAATTAGCATGTGTGTTGTGGGTTTTCTTTGGGCTTGTTTTTAATCTTTCCTTTTTAATTTTTTTTTACCTAGTGCTGCGGGAATGTTTATAAAGTCACTAAGCTTATTGCTTCAAAACATGATCATATTTGGCTTTGAAGTGGTGATTTCAAATGGGGAATGAGAATTCCCAGAAAACTACTAAAGAAATATTATTCAAAGCAAACCATGCATAGAACGCCGGCACGCTGTCTTCTTGCCAAATGGTTTATCAGGAAGAAAAGTTCTTCCCCCCACCCCGTATTTGAACGTGCTGTAATAGGGTTTCCATCCTTTGTTCGCAGAGCCAGGGGGACAGGGCTGGAGATGCTAACTTCTTGCAGCATTGTGTGGGGGTAAGCACTTACTAAGCAGTTGCTGAGTGTGGCCCCAGAGATGGCTGCTCCCAGTGACAAGTGGAGTGATTAATACTGGGACAGCTTGTTTAAACTTTTCAGCATCCTCCAGGAGGAAGGCTTTGATGCACGTGACCGGCACTGACAGTATCAGAGAAGCTTCAGCTCAGGGCAGCTGTCTCTGCAGTCCTAATCGGCGAGCGAAGAGAGGGGTTTTCTCATAGTGAAAGTGCTCAAGTTCTCTCCCCAGTGCACGTTCAGATGATGTCTTAGGAGACTGACAGAAGAAATACCCCTGGCACCATCTGATGGGCTCATTCCCCGTCCAAAAGTAGTGGCTGAGCAAGTCGTCATGCCTGCCTTGCAGGAGTGGACAAAGTGAAATGTGCTGGGAGGAGGGCAGCAGTCCTGAGCAGAGCGAGGCTGGAACCGTCCGGGCCACACTGCGCCCACGAGACGGGAAACGCCCTGTCGTGACGCGCTGAAGTCTGACTGCGCAGACGCGCCTCTGACCACCTGCCCCGAAGCATCGGATACTTCTGAGCCGCGTCTTGGTTTGGCATTTCACCTGGGCCAGTTCTTCTGCTACTGCTTGAAAGTCATACGGACCAGTTTGAATCTGACTGGCTTGCAGTAATAAGTAACAAGATCAAAGGAAACAAACCACGGGTAATTCAGAGTTGAGGCCCCGGCTCTATGATCTAATACTTGGTTGCTGCTTGTCACGTTACAGCGTGCGAGATGAGCCATTGACTAAAAGCAAATTAATCGTAACGGGCCTTGCCTTGACTTGTAAAGGGCATGGAGCTTCCCTCTCGAAGGAGGGATGGGAGAAAAGGTGAGGTCTGAAATCGCCCCATCCCGCAATGTCTGGAAACTACACCCGTGCTGAAAATGTAGACCTCAAAACGTGGCATTGGCTGCGAGATGCCAGTGGCAGGTGGGCTGCAGCGTGGCCTCTCCGGTGTGTGGGAGGGGAGCCCTCGGCATCCTGGGCCCTGCCACGCCAGGGCAGGCCCTTTAGCAGCTCGGGGACATCGGGTGCTGACTAGAGGAGCCAAATGCTGTGGGAGGAGCAGGCTCGCACCTGTGTATCCCTCACCTTGGATCTGGTGTATTTAACCAAATTAGCTCAGACCGACCCTGGCTGAAGCAAGGCCTTCTCCTGTGACCTGATCTTGCTGAATTAGCATCGTACGGTCTGTTTTGGAGAGTTGTGTCCACTCCGCGTTCAGACGCAGGCTGCTGCTTTATTAACATTCCTCTGGAAATAATCTGCGGTGGCTGAGACGGGAGATCATTTGAGGTGCGAGTCTCCCAAGGTAGAAATGCTTTTGGAAGCTTCCAGCAAAACACCTGACCTTTCTCAGTACGGCGAAATCAATGGCTCCCCTCCCCCAAGTATATCAGAAACCTGTGGGATTGTGCCTTTGTAATACAGCCGTGTGCACAATAAGGCAACTCTGGCACAAAAAGGGTTTTACTAGCTTGAAAGGGGCACAGATGGGGATGAAACTCGAGAGGTTCTGGTGCTAAAACCTTTAGGTGGATCACAACAGAATGAGAATGGTTTCTTTTGGAAAAGGTGTGGGATTTAACCCTCAACTAGCCATTGAGTGTTTAAAGTTGTCCTGGTTGCTCTTTAAAGACACAGCGCGAGTTTCCTTGCGTTCTGAGTGGTGCAACAAAAACCAGAATGTCTCGAGGAAGAACGTGGCTTGGGTCACTGGTGTCTTTCAGCACGTCCCAGAAAAAAATGGATCAAACATACGAAGTGATTTTGTTAAACTCCATGGTCACGACTAGGAGGTCTTTTACTGGAGGATTAGTCCTCAGTGACACTGCACAAAATCAAACGGATTTGCAAAGCAGCTGCTTAACCCCAAACTACCCCCTCATGGATCCTGGTCGTTACACAGCCGGTTTGTTTAATTGACTATGCCCTTTCCTTCTGCAATGAGAGAACAGCAAACACTGATGGTGTCTGTGTGAATTTCCCCAAACCTCCTCACCCCACGGTGGCTCTGATGGAGACTGAAGGCAGTGGCCATTCCTCTCTGCTATTAAAAGCTGGGTTTGCTGTGAATGCTCTTTGAGCCTTAGGCACCTTGGGAGTGGGTCTGGATTTGGTGCAGGATAATCTATCACCGTTGACTCAAGCATGGAGTCTGAGGTCCGTTCTGACTCACTGTTGAATGGTGTCCTGGTATTGGTTGAGCCTCAGGGAAATGGATGGTTTAAATACTGTGAGAATCTTTATCAGCACAGGAAATGACAGCTCATTAAAATACTAACCGTTAAGCCTGTTTAGATCACTGTCTGGAAAAGAATTAACCATTTGAAGGTTCATTTAACATGCCAGAGGGAAAAGGTGTTCCAGTTAAATAATGAAGGAGTTGTGCAAATTAATCAGGCTTATTAGCTGGTCAAGTGGCATCAGAATATTTCCACTGGCCTTGGTTTTTAGGGGAGGGTATAATCTAGCCACAAAAAAATGGAGAGAGGCAGACCATAGGAAAGCAGAACGCCCAAGGTTTTTGGGGGAAAGGGGCAAGACGCTGTTTAACTGGCTCAGTCTTAGTGAATGCTTGGTTGGTTTTTGCATAGTGGCGTCGCGTCCGGCGTGCAAAGCTTCTCCGATGCCCACGTCTGGCGCACAGAGCCTAGAGAGAAAAGTGAGTACCTCGAGTCTGGGTGGAAGAGGAGCTCTGCGGGGTGTACCACAAAGCTTTCCCAAGCCCTTCACAGTTGGGTAGCAGCTGGACACCGCTGCACTGGTTCCTGGCCCAGCTGCCTCGTTTGGTCGGAGTGTGGCACTGCTGTTCCCGAGATGTACGGGAAGCAGGCGAGGAAAGCCCAGAGCAGCAGGTTCCCTCCCTTGCAGTACTGTCCGTCACAGCTTTGCTCCTGAGTTTTCTGCTCCTGTCAAATCCGGCCACAGACTAAGCTTCCTTGCCCGGGCAGCGAGAAACATGACACGTGGTTGTGGCCCATGCGAACAAAAGAGGAAAGGGGAATTTTTTTCTTTTAGCCTCCTAGGAGAAAAAAGATAACCTACAGATGAAATCCCGAGGAAGTGTCTTTCTGGTGGTTTCAGAGTTGAAGGCAGCCTACGAGGGTAGGGCCAGAGCAGCTGGCTCAAACACGCTGTGACTCAGAATCCGACTCTTCAGGCACTAATCTGGCCTTTTACAGTTTATCGCCCACAAAAGGCGGTGTGTGGCTGTGTAGACAGAAGGACAGGTTGAGGTGGTTTGGGGAGGAGGGGAGCTCAGCCCAACGCTGGGGAAGCGTGCTGACTTGGTGTGAAGGAAGGCCTGGCCCCTCTTGTCTGCCAGCTGTCCACTGCTAAAGCTGGGACCACGATCTTGAGAGTTCTGGTTCCCGGGTTACTTAAGAGCTCATTTAACTCTAGCTGTGCTCCATCTGGCCTTTGGGCTGTTGAGCAAAATGAAGTGTAGGTCCTCTTTTATTTTATTCCCCCCCCGCCAGGGAAGTGTTAATTCTTAAGAAGGTTCTTCCCTTGAACAAGGACTGTGCCTGCATCTCCAGGAGTCGTGCCGTCCACACCAGGCCACTCCTTGGGGCTGCAGCAAACAGTCTCCGTGCAGTTTAACGGAAAGGGTGTAGCAGAAATTGTTCACAAAGCGCGACTGACTCAATGTTGCATCACCTTTTCAAATCAAGGTTTGGTTTGTCTGGATTTGGGAGCCTGGCCTATACCTTGTAATCTGGCTAAAACTATTTTGTCCCCTTTGGACTCTTTCCACCATAAAACTGGCTTCCCTGTTGTCACACTTGGCACTGCTTACTGATCCCAGCCTCCGGTTTGGTTCTGATTATTCAGCTTATTCCTTTGAAAGGATGTGAACTGGACACGATCACCCGGGCCTTGAATCATCGCTGCACTTTGGTGCAGGCTCACATCCCATCGACATAAATGGGAACTTGATGCTTTGTGTGCAGCTGGGTAATGTGCCCAGGTGCTTGTGTTGTGTTGAAACTTGGTTGATATATATATTTTTTTTTTTAATGTTCCAAGTCTTAATGTCCAGGTGGTCTGGGCTAAACACGGCACTTTCCAATGTACATCATTATACGGAGGCTTCTTAAGTAAATATATGTATATACAGAAGCGTTTCAAGATTGGAACCGTAGCTTCTAAATTCAGGATCCAGTGGCCTTTTCCGTGAATTGTTGGATGATGTTGGCAATCTAGAACATACACTTTATCAAAGTTTCTCAATGTCCAGACTTTTTTCTTATTTAAGTATTTGTGAAATTTCAGTAAATGCAAAGATAACAGATACCCACGCAGTGAGAGGTATCACTGAGAAAAACAGCTGAATTTAAAAAAGCCAAATAAAAAAATACAGTAAATATATTGTTATAAAAACCTGATTTTTAATACTGCTGGAAGCAGAGTTTCTGGTCACTTACGAGATGTGTAGGATTGTGTGTTTTGTCCCTTATGTGTTGGTAGGATCAACTGTTTTGTTCTTCAGATTTTCCACGTCTTTTGTATTGCTTTGCTGCTGCTTTGGACACAATTTGATTGTTTGCAGAAAAATCCACCTTTAGGTTGGAGAGATTCTGGCAAACGTTTTGCTGCTATTTTGTATTGTCCTCCTGCAAGTGAGGTGTGAAGTTTGGTAGAGACAGTCACTTTTCTAAAAGCAAAAAAGGAAGATCTGGAAAGCTGTAGAGTGCACTGACCTTGACAAATGGGTGTTTGATTACTACAGAGTGCAAATTAAAATCAGTCAATTAAATGTGGGGATAACAAGCAGAAATGTGCTTGCAATTGTCAGTCTCAAATAACCAATTTTTCACAGTTCTTTAAAGAGCAGTTTTAACTGCATTCAGATGATACAGCCACCCTCTAGATAGCTGATGCCACTTGAAACAAAGCTTAAGCTTTGTAATGCAGGATCATTCAGAGTGTACTATGAAGCTTCCAGGATTTGTGATGTTCAATTCCATATGTGACATTTAAAATTGCATTTTACTGTAGGAGAAAAATGTATACGGTTTTTAAAGCTTTTTTAAGTAATAATTTAAAATTGTGACAGCAAAAATATATTGTATTAGATTTATCCACTGCCCTTCCCAACAAAGACTCAGGACAGCTTGCAGCAAGAGAACAAAGTCTCTTACAAAACCAGAGAACTGATCAGTTTTATTTGAATCGCTTTAGTAGTTTATATTTAAATAGGCTTTTTATTTGAAAAAAAGAAAAATATATTCCTTGCACCAAATGTTGTAAATGAATCCATGTATGTATCAGATGCATTTTAGCTTCCAACACAATGCAGTGTTGTTGTGTTTTTTTTTTTGATGTGGTGTAAAACATCATCTCCACTTTTAACAGAGGTGGTGTGTAACAAGTAAAATATCCCATGCAGCTTCAGGTTGTACAAATGGTTCATATTTTTATAGTTTCAGAAACTGAGTTGGAGGGGGGAAGATATATATATATACACACACTAAGCTTTAGAAGACATTTAGATTCTATTCTGCTTATAAGAGTCCGACAACCTCTGTCTGCCGGAGCCCTGGATGGAATTGCTCATACGCCACTTTTCGTAAAATGCTTTTTGGGGAAAGAGAATATGATACAGCAGCACCTCGCTGACTCGCATTGCATCCCTATTGATGCGAGTCAATTGAAGTCTGCAAATTAGTGAACAAGTACAATAATGGGAATGTGTGATGGAGTACAGCTCACCCTCCTGTTTTGGCACTTGAGCTGCTTATGAAATTTCCCAACATCGTAGTGAACAAACTTTTTTTATTTTGTATAAAAATTGAAGTACATTGATTTATTGCAACACGTGTTGCAAAATCTTTGCCCGACGCATAAGCTTTTTGACTCGTGCATCTGCACAGTCCGCATGTTGCTCAAAGTTTTGTACTTTGAGGCCCTTTTTATTTCTTACTCTGGTTTATTATCACCAGCCTTGCTCACTGAAAAAGACCGCTGGCTTTGCTCTCAGAACTGCAGCAGTTAAGAGAATTCAGGCAGCTCAGGGAAGCTTGAAATCACTTATTTTCAAAGCTGCGGTTATGCTCGGTGGTGCAGGGCATGTACAGTGCAATATGCAGGTTTCATCTAAAATCCTACAACGACAGTCATTTTTTTTTTTTAATTTTATTTTTTGAAGAGGCATCCCTCTTTTTTGGAAGGCTTACCCTCTGCTAAGTAGCACTGAGTTGTTGGCAGCCACAACTGGGCCCAGCTCCTGGGTGGAGTTGTTGAAACTGCTGGCGAAAGCGGGTGTCCAGTCACCAGTGACTGAGCTCGTGGGTCAACGAGGTTTTTCTAGGCCTCCTGGAATGGCATCCCGACAGTCTGTAACAGAGTACAATTACTCAATTTCCAGCTTTGAAAATAAACTCTCAGCCTGTAACTGGGTTCTGTACATACAGTTCAATGTTGCTGCTACTTCAAAACCCGATGTGGGAAAATGTCAGTAGGATGACTGCTTAAATAGCTGAGTTTTACTGAAAAGCTGCAGAGATAATCCGACCTAACCACTGTGGTAGAGGTTAGAGAATTGCATTTCGGGTACTGTGGATGCACGTACATGTTGGCTACTTTCTAAACTTCTCTCCACTGAGACAGTGTAGATTTCTTTAGCAGGCTACGTATAATATTAAATAAGCAAGATACAGTGAAGTGTGCAATAATTCAGGTTTGCCTTCGTGCCCCAAAGGGCTAATTTAGTTTCTCTGTAATACCATGAAGTTCATATTGTTTGGTTTTAAAAAATGTGCATAGTATTTCCAG
The DNA here is from genome assembly GCA_030014935.1 of Caiman crocodilus. NCBI lineage: Eukaryota > Metazoa > Chordata > Crocodylia > Alligatoridae > Caiman > Caiman crocodilus. The sequence goes on along the minus strand of JAGPOW010002118.1, from coordinate 14,644,636 downwards.
CTAAACAATTGCTTTAAAACATGTTTTGGATGCATGATGAGCAATCATTACTCTAAAACTTGGGAACTTAGTTTTAGCTTGTTGCTCTAGGGTATTTTGGGGTTTTTTTAGAATTTGAGGGTTTGAATTAGTTGGTTTTCTTTATCGACGGCTTTTTGATTACTCATTCAATTCTCGTTGTTTGAACAGTTCTAATATAAAAGTCATGGAAAGTTTTAAAAGTAAAATAACACCTTTCAGGAGCCTTTTCTTCCTTTGTCTTGCATGCGTCACTTAGAAAAGAAAAAAAGAAACCTCAGAATTTTCAAACTGACTCGTGACCGGCGAGTCATTTGGGAGATTTTCTACCAGCAAGGAGGTATCAGGGCCTTACCGAGTATTTTGAAGAACTGGAAATTGCTGGTACAAAGTGGTGCTCTGTTATATGAAATGCAGACATGGGTGTGCATTAGCCTTGAAAAAGTGCTTGGAAAATATACCAGTGCAAGCACAAAATCGGTTTGTAGCAGGTTGAGAGCAAGTGACTGATGCAAGCATTGTTTTTCCTTTAAACCTGGGGTTCAGAAAACTCCTTGCCCCAGGCTACTGGACCATGTAGAATTAGCAAGGCAGATCAGGAGCTAGAGAGATCTCTGGATTTACAAAGACTTGCAGTATCAGAAAGCTGCTGTCCTCCTTGTGTCTTCTGAGAAGGAGCTGAGTGGTGATGCAGTTTGAGAGGAGATGCAGCCATCCTTAGCCAGAGCTCCCAGAAGCGAGGCAGGGGGGAGTGATCCCTTCTAATACCTCTGCTTTTGGTGGATCGAAGCACTTTGTATAAAACTCTCCCTCCGAGTAATGGAGGAAGGATCAGAAATTCCAAATTTGTAGCATTTGCTTAGCTGGAGCTGAGGAAGACCTGGCTATCTGGGAAGCAGTTTGTCCCTTTTCAAGCATTCAGACTGTCGGCACTGGAGAAACTTTGTGCAAGAAATTCCCACTGGTTCTCCCAGCGAGGTCATGGGTAGATGCAGGCTCAGCCACAGGATCCTGGCGTTGTGCTTGGGCTTCCTTTGGATTAACTCTGGTTGCTGCTTGTATGGGGGGGAGGACGCTGTGAGCATCTCTTGAGGGTATTTCTAAAATCCCAGGACCCACATGTCCAGGACTAAATGGGCCCCAGTGGGAAGGAGGGGGTGGAGGTCGGCAGGATACAGGTTCTGTTCCTGTTGACAAATGTAGCACACGATTGTCAGATAATGGATATGAAAACTGATGCTGATTTGATTTGATATTTCTTTTCTGAGTCACAATTTTTTAAACTGGTCTGGCATCTGCTGGATGGCATTTAGCAGCCACATTGCTGAACCTGTCTCACATCAGTGCTTCAGTAGTTTATCGAAGGTCCTGAGTACATAAACTTATCAGTGCTCATTATAACGTTCATCTGAGAACAAGGTGTTTAGAAATGTACTGTATTTTCTGTGCAAAGTCATCTGCCATAAACCATGGAGTGATTCAGAACAAGGTTCATAGTTCCTTCTTTGTTCCTTTGTTAATCACTGACTAGTGGGAGGTGCCTTTAGAATTTGCTAATGCATTCTTTTTGGATAAGGATGACGCACAGATTGTCCTAATAAGGACTGAAGTTTGAGAAAGGGGCCGCCTTCTTTGAGAAGATAGGGGCAAGTCATAGGGCGGGCAGTTTCTCTTTTAACTGAGGGATGACACAAGCACAAGTCATTTCCTTATTAATCGGTTCAAACCAGTTCTTACAGGAACTGCTGGTGATAAATGTGGGACTTCTCAGAAGTCATTCATTTTATTCTCAGCACTGCTTCAGTGCACAGCCCCAGCTGGGCTTCTCCCTGACTCAAAGGAAATACTGAAGCTCAGAGCCTCTCTCCATCTTACCTCTGAGCTTGGCATCTGTAGTCTGCTGTGAAATACTTTTTTTTTTTCTTTTTTACCTCCTTTATTTATTTGTTTAATTTTTGAGGGCCCGGGGACCCATTCGTCCCCTTCAGATGAACCAAGCGAGTGCTTTATATAACATGGCTATCCTGAGCCGTGACTTGAATCTGAACTTTGTTCTGTTTGAGTCCAGGTGGTAAGTTTAAAAAAAAACCCTAAAATGATTTTCTTGTTTTGTCTCTCCCCACAATTTGTCTTGTTTTCTGGGATGAATTTGCTTCAGTGCTGTCCCAAGTATAGGTCCTTCTCTTCAGAAGCCGTTCCAAGAATACTTGGAAGCTCAGCGGATAAAACTCCACCACAGACCTGACAGTGGAGTGCCACAGGTAAGAACGCCGCCCGTCCCCCTTTGCCATTTCTTGGCTATCTCATGACTTTACTCCCCGGCTTTGCTAGGCAGACTTCCGGTTCCAGTTTTCAGAGACCTGCAAATGGCAAAGGGAAAAAGGTTTAAATCTCACCTGAAAAAACAGCTAGGAATTTTGGGGGGCAACTATTTGAACTGCAGCCGGGTTAGGCATTTGAGCTGTTTGGGGAGCGGGCTAAAGGCACCTAAGCCAAGCAGCTAGTTTCTCTTGCCTCTCGGTCTGCATAGTGCTGCAATAAGTGCTTGAGATGGGGAAGAATTGAGTTTACATGAAAAAAGAAGTCCCTTTCTCACTGATTATGACTAAAGCCTGTAGGATGTGAATGTCCCAGTTCCTTCCTGGCTACTAAAAAATAAAAAAATCAATAAATCTCTTAATGAAAAGACAATAAGCAGAAGGTGATTAAGTGGTGGGGTCCTTTCATAGAAATAATCTTTAAAGCTGGGGATACGAAAGATGGAGGAAAATCTACTCTCTTTTTCTGAAAACCGAGAGGTTAATTGCATACAAATTATTAACCTACTGTAGACTTGACTATCTTCAACCCAAGCCCTGTGTTCCTATAAACGTTGGCTTTCCTAACGCTTACCAGAAAGGAGGATAAGGGAGGGAGGATCTGACTGGAATAACTCAATAGGCAGAAGCTTGTCCTGTACGTTGCAGTAATAGTTGTGCACTGCTGCCCTCCTTTGACCAAAGCCAGCCGTTAGGGGAAGAGCCCAGGACTGGAAAACACTTCAGAGAAGCGTGACAGTTGCATTCACTAGCAGTGACACAAGGGCTGGAAAGGAGCTGGAAGTTGGCACGCTGTGCGCAGTGTAGGAAACTAGTGACCCTATTGTTCTCTCAGCGCATGGGAATGACAAGGGCTGATCTCAGGCTCTGCTCGCTCTGAATCTTGCAAGCCGCCAACAGAAAGCAAGGCGAGGGCCAATAAAGTGCTACTCGTGGTCATTAGCAAGGATTCCTGCTCTGCCCTGCAGTGACTTGGCTGCCCCTTCCCTGGTCTTTTAAAAAAAAAGAAAAAAAAAAAAGTTGGCTTTGCAAGGGAAGTGGCAGGGATCCCATCAGACTGTGCTTGGTTCCCGGTTTCATTCACAAAATTGCAGAATCCTGGAATGGTTCGAATCCTTCCTTTCAGCTATCAAGAGAAGAATCCTTCTTTGTACTTTGTACGAGCCGCTAATCTGCCTCTCTCTCTTTTCGGTCTTGTCTTTTTTCTGCAGGGGGAGAGCTGGTTATCATGGATGTTTGAAAAGCTTGTCATTGTCATGGTTTGCTATTTCATCTTGTCTATAATCAACTCCATGGCTCAGAGCTATGCCAAGCGGCTGCAGCAGAAGATGTACTCCGAAGAAAAGACCAAATGAGCTGGGGAACCCCCCTCGAAATGGTCTCTCTCAGACACAAAAGTGACAGGTGTTACCATATATTTAAAATCGGCATTATTCAAAACAGGAAAAAAAAATTTTTAAATCATCCATTTTTCAGCTGTAACAAGTTTTTCTTTTCTTTTGAAAGTAATTTGGCTTTTAGAGCAGAACTTTCACTGGTAAACTTTATGTTACGGTAAGGCTAACTCAGCTTGAGTTGTACATGAAGGGGTGGTGTGTTAAACTCATGTTTAACATGAATGCTGTCCATTCCAATTTACTTCCAAAATTGGTTTGATATGTGGTACAACTCCGGATGCCCGACTAACTTGCAACCCGGCCTAAAAGTAATGTCTTTATCTTGAAGGATGGCTCTTTCACTTTTCCTAATTTCCAAGTCATTGAAATGTATATAAACGATGATAGATTGGATAGCAGTCTTGCATGTTCCTCCTGAGAACATTATCCCACATGAACGCTGAGAAAAGTCCTCCTGTACTGCACGTGCCTTGGTTGGGAAAGCCAGCCTGGCCAGCTTCCTACAGGTGTGAGCAGAGATGGTTGCAGTCAAACTGGTGACACTAACGTTTTTTATTCTGTATATTTAGAATGAAGTCGAGATAAAAACTTTATAAAGTCATCTTTGATCATTCCAGAATTTCTTGTGTCAGTCTTTTTCAGCTGTTTCTTCTCCACTACACCTTTTGTATATTCTGTTTATCTTGAGTTTCTTTATTAAGCCTCTGTATTGCATGCTTTTACTAATCCTTCCTGTGCACATGGGGCAGAAGAAGCCTTTTGTTCTTGATTTGTCTTGCAAGAACGTCTTGCTCAGGAGAAGGAGGTAGAAAGCATGGAGTTGGCACCTTGCGCTTTGATTTATTTAAATTGGCAACCTGAATTAAACTTCCATTTATTTTTATCATATCACTCTTTAGAGGTTTGCTTAGGGCAACAAAGTGCAGGAGCACCAGGGATGCAGAAAAAGAGACGGGGGAGCATGGATATTTAGAATTAAGACAGATTTGGTGTAAAACAGTAATGGCGATTAACAACTGCATTAAAGAACATGAAAGTCTATGCAGATTATCCAGATACTTGTTTTCTTATAAATATTGTTACAGATCAGTGTGTTGCCTGGTTTTAATGTACGTGAAATGACCCAACATTAGCGATAGGCTTGTTCCCTTTTAGTAAGTAGGTTGCTATTCTACTGCTGTTGTGTATAGAATACTTCTCTAATAACTGCTAAGCTAGTAAGGATGCGCTGATTTAAAAAAAATAATTCTCCTTTCCTTTAATGGTGGTGCATGGAGCATAGTTAGGCTAGACCTGGCTCAACACCTTTTCAGTTAGATGCTTCTCTACGATAGAGCAGGGCCGCTCTCGAGCAAGGTGCAGTAACTGTGTATTTTGTTCAATCCTGCCTGAATGTCCACTTGTGTTGCCTCCCGTCGTGACATCTCCATGGCTGTACCATCCTGTCGGATAGCTTATCAGACTGATGTTGACTGTTGGATGTCATGGCAACAACAGTCGGTAGGCTGTCTGACATTTTGGTATCTTTCATCTGACCGTTTGCTCATCCATCTCAAACTTGTTTTCATTGAACATCAACAGGCATCTCAGTGTTTGAAAGTTAGGATGGATCTGACTTCTAACGTAAGCCTGTCTTAAAATTCAGCACTCGGCCTCAGAAGCATCCCAAGTGTGTGTGAGATGCATGCTGTTTTGCTTTTGTACACCTCATGTATAACTTTAAAGAAACTGACAGTGTTAATGAGCGAGGAAAGTTTTATATAGGCATCTAACCAGAACTGCGAATGAGAACATTGTTTCTAGATTATCTACGCTGTTGGAGGGATGGGGCAGACTTTTTAAAGGCAATAGGGGCATTTAATTGCCCATCTTTCATGGGGAGTGGTGTGCAGGGGACAGGATTAAATGCCTTTTTTGCATCTTTAAAAATCTTGTCCCTGCCTGGAAAGAGAAACCAATTTCATATTAAAAAAATAAACAAATTTCTAGAGCTGAGATTTAATTTTCCTCCTTTGGCCCCATTATGGCCTTTGAATGAAATGTTGATAACAAACTCAAGCAGCTGCAGTCAAGAAAAAATCAGAACCACTTGATATTTCACAAATCCTGGGTTTCAATCAGCCCAAACTTAAAAATCCGGCAATAAAATTGATCGCCTGCAGTTGGATTGATTGCATGTATGTTCTACAGTTTGGAAGCATTTATTGCGGTTTTCCCCAAGATATGTTAGGTTTTAGGAAACTACAGTTTGCCATTTTGCACTGTTTTGCAGGCACCTTTTGGCATTTCCAGATACAACATCTCTGAAGTTTTTGTTCCATTTACACTAAAGTCTCTGCACCACCCTGGCAGCAGAAAGGGCCCGGAGGTGTGAGGCAGTGTAATCAGTGCCTGCTTGGATGCCCATTTATATAACCCAAGTGAGGTGAAGGGCTTGTGTAATTAAGAATCTGTTGCAAGGTCTTTGTCTCGCAGTATGTGTGACCTCCTTCTGATGACTTCCCAGGCAGGCTGGTTAGCAAGGTCTTTCATTTGTAGTCTTCAGAGCCTGGAGAATAACCAACCGGCAAACAAAATGCAAATTTCTCCATGTCTGAACATAAATAACTGCCAGCCATGTTGGTACGTGTCCATTCTAAAGAGCTGTGCTATCGTTTTGAAAGCTTTCCGAAGTTCCTCTTTTTTTATCTGGCATTTAGAGAATGGATTGGTCACTGTTCCTGCTTCTATCTCATCAGGCAGTGGAAGGACAGTCTTATAAGACGTAATGCAAGGTAAAAAATTAAGATTATGCAGACCTAATGAGACTTGCAAATGGATGGCTTAATGTTTACTCAAATAAAATTATATCTTGGTGACACAGCGTTTCCTTTTGTTTCATTTCAGCTGAGTAAGTGCCATTGCTGTATATTGGGCCTATTCACGTTGCCCTGTAAAATGTGCCGTCATGACACAGATGCTCACTAATAAACAGTTCTAGAAGAGGGATCCACAATTGTGTTTGACAAATTCAAAGGAAATTCCAAAGCCTTAACCTCTACATTCAAAAACATGTGGTTTGATAGTTTTAAAAAAGCAAAAGATTCCTATTGTTTTAATGGGTTTCAAATGACATGGATGCTTGTTCCGTATCGGACTACCAATTTGCCAGTTACTTGGCTGCATTTAAATGTGTTGCTGAGGGTAGAGAAATGCAGTCTGAGCTCTGGTACAGTAATGAAAGTTGGTATATGTCACACCATTTGAAACAGATACCGAGTCTACGCTTCTTGCTGGCTGTTTGCTGCCTCTAACAAATCGATGACGTTTCCTTTATTTTCCCCTGCTTTGTATTCAGACTTTCCTTGAATCCTGAAGGTCACGCAGGAGTTAAGCAACCAGCAGCCCTAGCAAAGGCCGCAACTATTTTGGTTTAGAGGGGTCTTGAAAGGGAAAATGGCAAAGCTGTAGAGAATTACAAGTGTCCTGTCCCAGGGCTCAGGCTGCCTGATCCAGTAATTTCACACATCCACAATCAATATGAGGTAATGAAGCAAGAAGCTGCCGTATTGTCAACTTAATCCTTACTGGTGCAGGGGCTCGGAGACCCCTCTTGTGTTTTTGCCCCCTCCACTCCCCCAACAGGCCAAGTGACTGGCATAGAGGACAAGCATAGAGAAGCCCAGAAAAAAAACAGCAATGGAAAAATGTGCCCTGTTCCTCAGCCAAGTAAATATAGCTGTGGAAACCTCCTTTTCCTGGTGGCTCTGAACTGGCTTGATGTGTGATGCCTTGCTCCTTGCAGGATTGATTAAAATGGCTCCACCGCATTTCATGCAGGTGCCCAGCTGCTATTAATGGAGACTTTTAAACAGTGTCCCTGTATTTTTAAATATGGTCATGTCACACTCGTCATAGTGGACTGTACATATTGAGCCAACCTCTTTACATCTGGTCACAAACCAGGCTCCCTCTGGGCGCGCGCACACATAGCAGTTGGGCAGGCACAACTGGACATGTTTATGATGCAGAGAGATGATGGTGGCTGGCATATTTGTTGGAGGTTTCCCTGGAAGCACCTAATTAAAAGCACCTCTTCAAAGCAGTAAATGATAGAAGGTTAAATTCCTTTGTATAGCAGAGAATTGGGAAGACTTCTATGCAATTACAAATACTGTTCTGTAACTTCTAACGTTTAGTTTTTATTTCTCCCTTCTTTTCTCCCCTCACCCCTTTCTCTCACTTCCCCCAGTTATTGTTTTCTCCTTAAGCTCTAACTACTCATTGAAAACAGACTGGCTGAGATATGGGTTTGAATTACTGGGACTTTGGCAAAGGGTTCCTGTCATCTCTTCAGCGATTAGTGGTGTGGGAGAAACACTTTCTGTAGGGGAGAGGCTAATGGCACACCCAGAACAAATAGCATGCAATTATTTGCATATGCTTTTGCAGGCTCATCTTAAATGAGGCACTGCCAAATGCCTGTCAGCCCACTGCAGCACACTTTTCTCATTGAGGAGTCGGAGCATCCCAATGGTCAGCAGCCTCTTCCTTGCCCTTTTATGTGCTGTACCCGCTGCTTACTTGTCACAGTGCCTGTTTAGAATAGGTTTATTAAAGCCTTTTGCTCAACTTCTCACGGAGGGAGAGGATGTTACAGCTTCGGCAGAGTCTGCAAAGGAGCCAGAAGGAATTGGGTGCCTATGTTCAACTTGGTTTAGACATCTGAAAATGTCAGTTCAGGAGGCAGCCACGCACACATTGCTTCCTCAGCTGCACTTTGCATGGGTGCCTGCACCGTATTTCAGGTACCAAAGCAAATGGGATGGAGCGAACAGTTGGGAAC
>JAGPOW010002118.1:14600853-14635978 GCA_030014935.1 Caiman crocodilus | reverse complement strand
CAGGCTTATTGGTGCTTGCAGTCGAAACACGGAGGCTAATCCGTGCTGCATTCCAAGCAGGTTTTTAGCTGTCAAGTTGTCATTTGCTTAGTGTCTGGTCAGGAGCTGGCCAGCTGCAGAACACACCTTTGTATACTGCTCTACAGCTGAATCTTTTATTAACATAAGTACATGGTTTTAGAAACTCAAATTCTTAAAGGGCCAAGCTTTATCGCAGTCAGTTCTTAAAGTAGCATTGGTCTTTTGTTCTGCATCTTTATCGTTCAGAAAATGACTGAAAGAACCTTGACTATGTGTAAGCATTAAAGCAAAGGTCAGGTTTCTTTGAACACTGTTAGACAAGCTGTTCAGATGCTGTGTATCTGGGGTACTAAGGATGAATCAGCAGTCAGTGGCTTCCTCCTTTCAGTGGAGTGACACTCTCTGGTTGAATTGTTCCTTCAGCTTTTTGAGAAATAAGAGAGGTTGCCCAACCAGTTGCTAATGAGGGTGTTAGCTGCCATTTCCAGTTGAAAGGAAAGCAATAGGTCTTGTCATGTCAGAGTATTGTTCCCTATTTTGAGAAACTGTTCTAACCACAACCCTGCCCCGTACACCGTGACCTCAAGTGCTCTCTGCCAAGGTGTGCAGCATACCTGAGAGTTCAGCTCTGGCCAGCAACACTGAGGCATTTCACCTAGGCAGTTGCATTTCAAGTCCAGGTTAGGCTATCTCCCCTTTGCCTTGGCAAACTGTGCTATTACAGACACTGCTACTGCTGGGGCATCTGAGAAGTCTGAATGGTCTCTTTGTGGTTCTTTGAAATACCAAGCATAGCACGTCACTGCTTTGGTGTCTGGGCCTGTTAGGTGGGTTTTTAGATAGCAATGCAGCACCAGCTCTGAGGCTGGCAGTATCATGCTGTCAGTGAGCACCTTTTTAATGATCTGGGGCTTGTCCTAACTGTGGGAGCTCCTTGATCAGAAATGATGTCTGCTGCTTTCTTAGCTAAAAGCTGTCCGTGGAACAGTCCTTTGGTTTGCAGCGAAGTGCTTCTGGCAAAGGTCTTAGCCTGTGCTGCTCCAGGCCCCACACTGTTCTTTACAGGCACTAAAAGTCCCTTCCTAAATGACTGACAGAGCCTCACCCATGGCTCCATCAAGCTAAACTGCTGCAAATTTGAACAATTAACATCAGCTGCCTCTGGGCAACCCTCCAGTGAGTTTGGGTACTGTAGAATTAGCCTCTTCTGCACATAAAACCTAAACAGGACACCATTAAGATGAAAGCAGGCAGAGGGAAAAGAAGCCAGTGTAAGGGGTATTGATAAGTCACCTAATTTCTAGCATTTCTTTTTGTTGCTAGCAAGACCCTGCAAGATGTCAGCAATGGTCCAGCTGTTGTGGAGGTGGCTGATGCACCCTTTGCTTGCAGGATCACCCAAACACATGCCTCCAGTGAAGCGTTCCTCCAAACATCTCCCCTGCACAGTTCAGTCTAGCGCATGGAGCCCAGGCCTGCCATTCTGGAGCTGGGGGAGCCACTGACTGGCCTGGGAGTGTAAGGGACTCTGTCCCACTCAGCCTGTTCTTTGGAAAATGCCTTGAGCTCCATGAATGGCCAGGCTTGTAGAATTTGTTCTCCTATGCTGCTACCTGAGCTGAGGGCAAAGAGGCCCCAAATCCCAGGAGGTGGAAGGCTCATTTTCTTCGTGTTGGCAACTTCTGAGTGCATCACAGCCTAGCCCTGGATGCTCTTTGCTTTCGGTCTGCTTTGCTTCCCTCTCATCTGATTGTTTGTGTAGCAGCTGACTGGCCCAATAGTGTGGCCCTTCTGGAAATGAGTGTCACACCCTCCATAGTGACCAGCCCTTCCAAGGTATTTTGGGCTATTACTTGCGTGCAAATGCCAAGCAAATTTGCTTAAATGTATGTGAAAGGACCTGGAGGATTATGTGGGTGTTAAAAGCTGTACAGCTTGTTTGAAAGAACTAACTGTGGCTTTATTTTTCTTCTGAGTGCTTTTCCCCCCTCTTGTAATTCTGATGTACAAGTTCCCATTTGCTAAATCTCGTGAGTAGAGAATTTTATCTGAAAGGCAACTGACCTGTAGAAACCCACGGAGGTTTTTACACAAGTGTTTGCCTCAATGGTTTTTTGGGTTATTTCAGTTTGCTGCAGCTGTTCGTTAGCAAATCAGCCTGTCCACCACAGGTATGTAGCTCTCTCTAGGCCATGATAGAATATTGTCAGTTTTGCATAAAGGGAAACATCCCCACAGGCATACTAATTCTTAAAGAAGCAGCTACTATCTTATGCAAAAATCTTGCAATGTTTGTCAGTCATTCCTGGCATTTTCCTTCCTCGTTTGGTCCTTAATAATCAGGAAATTTGCATAAAAACAGACTCTTAGTTTCAGAGTCTCATTTCCTGGTACTCAGCCTTCACCCAAGTACCACTAACCTTTGCTTCAACATTACCACTGGTCATTGTTACAGAACGTTGCATAAGGAGACTCCAGGTGGGGGTGAGCAACAGGAAGAGAAGAATTCTTAAGAAAACTGGAGCCAGTTGCTCTCGCTAAGTGCTGAGTAATGAGCAATGAAAAAGACATGGGAGAATGTTATCTGAGTAGCACTGTCTCTGGATGAGTGTTCGGTGCTGCAGGAGGTGATCTTTGGACTGGTCCCTCCCCTAAGTGATTTATATATGCTTGTATTGTGTGTGGAATTAATGCCTGCAGACATTGTGCTGCCTGTTGATGGGTGCTGCTGCTGGGTTTGTGAGTCACAAGATGGTGACTGTGGCTTGCAAATGGCTGCAGCGTTCCAGGTGCAGGGTCCTGAGTGGCTTGTGTGCTGTATTCTGGAGGCATGTTTTGATTCTGGCTCTGGAAGAAGGGATTTGAGCATGGGAGAAGCCTCAACTCCAGGAAGAGCTAGTTGGAAACTGGAATTCTTCAGTTGGCCAAATCTTGCCATCCTTAATTAAACAAAACCCTCACTGATCTTCACTGGCTGCCTTGTCTGAGTTTAGATTTCAGGATTTGGCTTCAGGGTAAAAGCACCTGGCTTCTTCCCAAGTGCAGGAGTTTGAGTTTCTTACAGCCCAGATTTACTTCCACCTTATTAAACCTTTGTCAGAAGCCCATGTTTGAATGGTGACACTGGGTACCTGAAAGGTGTCTATGCAGTGTGTGCCCAAAATCTTTGCAGAAGTTGGTGCTATCCCCTCCCTAGCTTCCTTGCTGAAGCAGTGAGATTGGGTTGTCCAAGTTCCCATGGCATGCATGGAATGAGAGCTCTGACCTCCTGATTCCAGGACTGTGGGCCTTGCTGCCTCCCATTTTTGATCACTGATTTCATGCAACTCAATTCCAACTTTCTCCCAGACACTGTAGCAAACTGCTCTCCCCAGCATTACCTTTGATCTCCTGCGTGCTCAGGCTGCCTTAGATTTTGCTGTCAAGAGGCCCCAGTCTTGTAACTGTCTATGCCTGTGTTGATCCTCTTGGAACCTATTGACTTCAGTGGGGCACACTGGCCTTTGTGCAGGCCCCTCTGCATCACCACTGCTCAGCTTGGACATGGGGTCCATCTGTATTGAGGCAAGATCAGACAGGAAGTGAGTCATGTCAACAGCCCCTTTTAAAATACATTAGATGTTACTTGTAGTTACACGTTGGAGAATAACATTATTTTTCTTGTACAATGTTTTAGAATGAAATTCCCGGATCCAGTGGATAAAAATAGCTGTGGGTGTGTGTGTGACAAGACACTGTGGAAGCATGAATTCATGGTTAGCCAGTACCAAAGAACTAGATGTTTCCTCCTAGGACAAGGACGTTGTGTTGAGCTTGCATTTCCCTTTGCATATTTTATTCCTTTTCTTTTTTTCTATCGCCAAACTTGTCAAGAAAGGAGGATTTAGCTCACAATGTCAAACTATTGGGTAATAACATCACTCCGCCAAGGCACTACTACAGGCTTGAGTTGTCAAGATAGTGGGGAAAACTCACTGTTCTTTGCCTTGCAAGTGGCAGCGTATATGTGACACTCAGCAGTGATCTGGCATGTGAATGTGGTATGTTCTTAAACTCAAATACCGTACTGACCGGTTTGAAGAGCAGAAGCTCTGAACTGCTGCCCAAATCTTACGGTACTTTGAGTGTTATAATGATTCTACAGCTCCTTTGCCAAACAAAAAAATACAAAGAGCTAGTATTTTATTACACCTTCTCCAGTGTGTGGGATAAGGGCTGCTTTCCATTTGGCTCCTTTGGTAGTGTTCTGCTTACATGCTCCAGTAAATGATCTATTGCATATTGAAACTTGCTGGGCAAAAGCTCAAATTAAATCATACCATCTGACCACAATTACACCACTCTTAAGCAGCTGAAGTGTATTTTTGTGAGTCTATGTATAAACATTATACTGTATGTGGAACCAAATATGTATAAAGAGGTATTCAGAGGAGACCATGGAATAGAACGTGCTCACTTAAACGCATATATAATATACCAAGAGGGAAGTTCGTGTTGTTTGTTGTATGTAAATGTGGAACAAAAATTCTGGGTTAAGTGAAGCTCAAATGAGGCACTTTTAGTGCTGGGAGTGGTGATGCTGTTCTGTAGCTATTTTCAGCCTCAAGCTATAGTTTGTGTTTGAACATTGCATTAATATGAACGGTTTGTTGGACCTCTGGTTAATTTTGCCATATGCTCAGTTTGTACATAAAGAACACAGAGCTGAAGGAGACGTCTATCACTTCCTTTTTTATGCTCAGTTTAGCTGTCGTGGTAAAATGTAACCCCTCTCTTCAAATTCTGCTTTGAAAAGATGAGTGAGCCTATTCCTGCCACCCTTACTCACATGAATGGCCTCAGTGACTTGCCTAAATGGAACTAGTTGTCTGAGTAAGCACCGCTCTGGAACACCAAGTCCTATTTTTTAAGTAGCTGCCTGAGATTTTGTTTTACACAAGTTACTCTCTGAGCAAGGGATCCCTTTTTGGAATGCCTCAGCTTCGTAAGGGCTCTGCAGTTAACTCCAGGCTGCCTCTTCCATTTCGTTTCCTTGACACCAGCTCAAATAGCTGTGGAGCACCTATGATCTGGGTGATAGAACAAATGTTCGTTCGTAGTCCCCTCTGGTTCTGCTATTAAGTCTCGTTTCATAGAAACAGGCAGTTTCTTCCTGTCCTGGCTATTTTGGACCCCTGAGGATTCTCAGCATTTACCCTTTATTCCTGACAGTGTTTGCCTGATGCTCCACACCCTGTTTGCAGTTTTTATCCTTCTGGAAAAGGGTTAAGGAGGTTCTGCTGACTCACTAAGGCAGGTTGACTCATTACCCCACCCAGATATAAGGGAAATGGCTGTCTAGAGAGAGAGGATTCGTACATTTTAAAGCCAGAAGGGGACCATCGTGATTGTACAGTCTGACCTAAAAATCAGGAGACGCTCTGTAGCTTGAACTCAGAGCTGTTGGCTCTGCCTACCAGAAGAGAAGGGTGTGTGCAGAGCAGGCATAGGGTGGGACTCCTAGAAGCAGCCAAACCTGGAGAGGAGTCTTGCACTAAATATTGTACTGCTGAGGCTGCATCTGATGGTAGCCTTTGAGAGCAGTTTAGGGAAAGGCATCAGCTCGGCTTCTTTAAGAGCTTTTAATATAACAGAAAGATCTTGACCTCTTGTGGGCTAGTTGTCGCTGGGCTGGTCTGTTTCCCAGACCGAGGTGGATTTGAATGGCACTGTAGTGGAGGATGTACCCTGTCCAATGCACTGCAGACAGGATACCCTTTGAGTCCTGTAATTAGCTTCTCAGGATGCCTGCCAATGGATCTGGGTCTATCTGAAGCCCCAGGCTGAACAATTGAATTTTGCACAGTCAAGAGGATTCAGAACTGATTCAGCTACTTTGACGAGGAACAGAAAAATTTTCCCCAAAAAACCCCCAAGTCAGATCTCCTTGACCTTTTACCTAGGGACAAGTGAGGGGCCCTCTGGCCTTGGGGTTTGCAGGTAGGATGCCTGCCATGGATTTGGGGAGTATCCGAAGCCCCAGACCAATGGTTCTGGGAGGGAGGAATAAGATTAAAGCAGGCTTTATAGTCCATTGCTTGTCTTCTTTCTTACAACCCTCCTGATACAGTATCAGTTTGTGGTGGTTTCTGATTTGTGGATACTTGTCCAGGATTATCTAAACTGTGGCCTTCAATGCAACCAGGTTGCGGTGACCTTTGAACCAAAACTCAGACTTCTCCAACACACAATCTGTGGCTTGTGAGGGTCCTTTCCTTCATGTGCTTTCCTTGACCTTTGCAATGTCAGTTAACTAGCACATCCCTTGCTGCTTCCTGGTGATTGATAAATCTTTCTGGTAACCACAAATTGCTCTCCTTAATCTTGAATTGCTTTCACTATCTTAACCTCTGCTTTCAATATGCAAAATAGCCCTTAATTCACATATAGCATACATCTTCTACTCTACTTATTAATTACGTAGTTCTTTTGCACATTGATATATATTGAGATTGATAGCTGTGGACAGTGAGAGACACGCTTATCTCTCAAGGCTTTGTCACATTCATGTCTGTATTTAACATGCTCATTTTTGATGCATATTGGGCAGAAGGGAGGAAGTCCCAAATTTACCTTTGTCCATCAAACAGGCCACCTACCTATCAGCTACTTGTGTACCAGCAACCATCTGGGAAGGTACCAGGGAATCAGATTAGAGCAGGCTTTATATTCTGTTCCTTGTTTGATGTTGTATTTAGCAAACTGAGTGGTTTCTTTCAATGCAAGCAGGTTGTGGTGACCTCTGAACTGAGTAACCTATTCTTATTCAATTCTTTGACTCCTTTCCCACCCCCCACCCCCCCCAAGTTGGACTGCCCTCAGAAAGGAACTACTCAGTTTGCTAAATATAACTTCAAGCAAGAACAAGTTTTACCACAGTCATCCAGCTTCTCACTTTGCTTATACCCCTCCAACCCCCTGGGAAAAGGAAGTGGGCCAGAGGAGTATAGATCTATTTTGGAAAATAGATGGAAAAGCAAATTCCAAAGTCAGGGGTTTGTGATAGACAGGAAATAGCTCAGAGATGAAGCAGGATCTCTAGCCCATTCTCATTCATTGCACAAAGCAATGGAAATCATTTTCACTGCTGGTACATCATACTTCTATTCTTGCCTCAGTTTTTTTCCCCCAGTCTCAAGGCTGTTTCTGCTGACAAGAAATTAGTGCTGTGAAGAATCACTGGCTCTGATTACAGGGTGCAACCCCCTATAGTTGGTGTACAAAGCCATGTGCCCTGATGAACTTAACAATATTTTGCCCTGAATCCTGTTTTTGAAGAAGTTTTTGCAGGCATCTTCAACAACACAAAGATGAATAGGCAGGCTCAGCTCTGCCTTTCGGCTATAAACCTTTCCTTTGTTTTTCATTCATTGTTGAGCGTCTGTAATTGCAATGCAACTTTCTACCTCTGGTATCTAGAGTTGCTTGTACTTTCCACCTTTGGAACTGCATCTTGGGTGTCTTTTACATTCCCTGATTTTACCCGAAATTCTGTCACTGGTCTTTCAAATCTTTAAACTTTTAAATTGTGGGCAAGTCGCACACCATTTCCCCAACCAAAAGCAACTGACAGTTCAAGTAGCAAGTATACCAAGATGAAGTGGATAAATAGATCAATACAGCTCATAGTTACAACATGCACTGACACTACTTGTCTCATGCTCGGAATTACGAATGCATAGAAGGGCTAGAGCTGTCAGCCATACAATAAGCTTCCTTAAAACCGGAGACTTTTATCGGATAAAGGCTTCTTTTGTTTTGCCTTGTCTGCTAGAGTTGTCCAATCGTGTGTTTTTGGCCCTCTGTCACTCTTCAGATGCTGATTTCTTGATTCTACTTTCTTTCTTCTACTATCAGAATCACCTTTTTTTTTTTTCTGCTATTTCTTCAGTAACCTTTTAAAGACATTAAGGTAAAGAATTTCCCATGTGTGGCTGTGTGCGCCTTTCGAGGGAAAAGTCCTTTTTCACAATGTCTCCTTTCCTGTCCCTTTGCTCCTTGTGAATTTGAATTGTGTCGTTTATCTTAACATCTTGTGCAATCCTGCCTTTTAAAGAAGTCCCAGTTTCTTCAGTAAAAATACAGACGTTAGAAACTTCCAGGAAGGGTCTGACCAGGAACAGCACCAAACCAAACCTCTTATTTCAAGAGAGCAATCCAGCAGCTAGGACACTACAATCTCCTAAAGGTAAAGGGATGACTGTCTCACTTAACTTTACATTATACACCAAAACATTATTATCATGCCACTCCCCTTCACAAAAAAACTCATAATTACAAAACAACTTATGAGTCTAAATGTGTGCCACAAACATGCCTGGCTGTTGATTTTGAAACTTTATTTTCTTACTGACTTTACAGGGAGTTGACTGGGCCCTAAATCAGGTACCAAAGTGACTAGTTGAGACAGAGGCATGTGTTAAGAGGCTGAGTTCCTCTGGACTGCTTGCTTGATTTCTGAAGGAAAACACTCTAACAAAATGCTGACAAATCACTTGGACAGCAGACTTGGAGTGCCTTTTTGTGTGATAACAGTGATGTCACCGATTTGTAGAGCCCTGAGATTTTAAGATATCAGCTATAACACTAGAACTTTAACATGAATACTGCTCATATGGATGGGTTTTGTTTGTATATGAGGATTAGGCTCATCTCTCATTCTGTGTGCATACTGCTAACAGCCAACAGAGCCTTCTCCTTTCTTAGGAGAGAAAAGTGCCTGTGAGCGACATCACCTACCTGAAAGCTACCTCCAAGTTTGCCAAAACCTCTGTGGCTTGTCTTGAAACTACTAACATTGCTCCAACAAGTAGATGCACTGATAGACTTGAGCACTAGTGAATTTAGTTTGAACTGGATTAATCTCATAAGATTACACTTACTTAAACCTTGTCTAGAAGTCTCAAGAATTCTGCCACTTCCTTCTTCCTGACATGCCAGAACTACCACAAGAACAGCTGCTCCCACGGGATCTGTGCTTCTGTCCCTTGCCTGAGCTAAAGCATGCAGAAGTGAATGAAACCAGAAAAAGTTATAAAGATAAGAGTAACTTGTAGAGTTTCGCATGTCCTCCGGCTGAGTTGCAAGGTCATTTCTGCATAAGAAGGGTTGCCACAGAGTTAACTTGGTGTAAAGGCTTCCCTTGAAAGATGGTTTTGGGGTCCTAAAATAACTTTGGAATCACAGTCAGTGGCTGAAACCCCAGAAATATCTTGGGAGAGTGAGGGCGGAGAGAAATTGAGGGTATGTTTCCGGTCTAAAATAAGTCAAGATTTCTATGTTTAAACTCCACAGACTCCTTTTCAGTCATACCGCAAGGGTGCGTGAGTGTCTGTTCCCCCTCCCACACCCTCCCTGTTTCCCCATGTAGCATTTTTAATCACTATAGTATGTACTTGCTTGCATTTTAGTTAAATGTTTGGAAAGCCCTGGCAATTGGGCCCTACAGGGAAAGTTTAATGTTATGTCTTAAACCAAAGGGAAAAATCCTTCAGGCTGATTTTAGGGCACAACACGATCACAGAACGCGGCACAGTTAAGCACATTATAGAATAAACAAAAAAAAATTTATGGCTTCAGTTAGAAGGAAGAGGTCAAAGCACCATTAGCACCCTTTCTTTTTTCCCTTATTTTTAGTGCTATATTTTATCATACAAAAATGTTTCCTTCTTCCATCTTGCACAGGAGAGACTCTGTGAGGGCTTTGAGAAGTCATTAATCTTTCCTCTTTCCGGCATGTGTGTGGATGCAGTAATACACAGAATATGGCAGCAACTTTTTCAGGGAATGAGTTGACTTCATGTGAGAACAGTTGCAGTCTATAGCACAGCAATGGCACCATCTTGTGGTTGTGGGAAATCAGGTTGAAGAATTTCTGAAGCTACCTGACTTAGTCAGGGCCTTGCATTGGAAATCTGCAGAGCTGTGCTCCAGAATGTAAGTTTTCACTTTAAAAAAGAAACCATTTCTAGCTCTTGATTGGAATTTTTGGTAGACCAGAATCCTGAATGGAACTTCAATTTCACAGCAATCATTCGGAAACCTACATTTAAAAAACAGGTCTAGATTCTGCAGGATTTCCAAGCTGCCCAGCTGGAGTGCCACACTTTTGCCACCACAGAATTATAGCCATCTTGCAGCACAGGAGCTGGGCAGTTGATTATATTCCCTAAAAGGCAGTGACTCTTACCAAATATATATCAAGGTAATTGATGCTTAAGGATTAATGTTATTCGGTCACTGTTATCAAAGTTTTTCCAGGGTTGAATATTAGGATGTGCAATTAAAATTTAAAATATTAAATTAAAAAACTGTAATCCACTGCATCCTTCTGGCCCACTGGAGCATGTCAGTCAACACTCACCTAGACACTGAGACTTCAGCCTGCAAAAGAATATCTGAACCTTGAAGAAATATGCAAAGAGAAAGTAAAGGTAAGGAGCGTCCTATTCAAGTAGATAGGAGTTTATTTTTCAGTAAGTTTTATTTTGTTAAATACACTAACTTACTGTATATAAAATAGATGTATATCTACTCTATATAAAATAACTTACTGTATATAAAACAAAATGTTCACTATAGGTAATAATACTGCCAGTCTAGATACAACTTTCATCACTTAAAAAAACCCCCAACCCCCAAAAAACAAACAAACAAAAAACAACAAGAACAGTGTTTGCACTGCAGTCACCTGAACAGTTTCTGTCTTGGAAGCTGATGCAGAAGGGCTTGCTTTGTGGATACTTTCTAATAAAGCCCCATTGGCAAGCATTTCAAAATCAAAGGCTGGCATAACTAGAGAGAACCTGTTCCAGAGCTGTGAAGCAGTCCAGAAAGTCCTCCTCTTCAATCCCAAACTTAGTGTACTGGTGAACATATGCCCTAGTGGAAAAAGAGGTTAGATAAATAACTGAAAACCAAACAGGCAAGACGTGACAAATTACTGGTTCCCCAAAAAAATCCAACACTGAGAAATAAGTGTGTATTTAATTGAATAGCAGACAACCACCATGGACGGTTTTCATCCTGATAACCCAGACCTCAGTTATTACTGATTTTGTAATTCATACTAGATAATGCAATTTTACTGGCTTCTTATAACATTTATAAGCTCAAATACACTGCTTTAAAAAGACACAATATAATTCTAAGTATTATTTTGTCTAGCTTCTCAGGGAATGCAAAGACTAGGAACTTGCTTTTTTTCCTTCTCCTTAACAGCTGCAGAGCCACTAAGAGTGATTATCATACTTGGAAGCAGCAGTTTAGACTGCAGTTTACATAGGGGTAAAGTATTCTGTCAGGACAGGCTTCCAGTGAAATTGCTGCTTATCAGTTGGGTTTCTTTACAACAGGTGGTAAATGAAAGAACAGCACTAATAAAAGCAGCTCTCCCCTTGAGCTCTTAGCCACACACTCCAGGCATGAATAACTCCCACATTTATTGAATGCTTGTCCTCTGACATCCAACAGTTTTGGCTTCACGGTGACCAAAGTAAAGAGGAATTATTTCTCCAGTTGAAGTCTGGTTTTAAAGAAGAGTAAAGCTCACAGGACAGAGCTTTCATAAATATAGAAACCCCAAAAATGGTTTTTGAATGAAGCCAGGAATCTTACTGTTTCCTGGAATGTGCAGCCTGTCTATGTACAATTTAAAAATTGTGCAATTGGTAAAAAAAAGTTTTCTATGTGTTATTTTTAGGATGTGTTATTTTACCCCTCTCTCATTTTTAGAATGGTCATTTTGGAATGCACAAGTCTCATTTTGGGGTATTTTAGCACTAGAAAAAGTGCCAGTTTGACAGCACTGGAAACTGGCGTGATTTACCCATTAAGCCAGTGCTTCTCAACCTCTCCAAAGTCAGGGCATCCCTCCACTACTTTTTTGAGTGTGGCGGTACCCCCAGTTGAGAAGCTCTGTTGGTGTTCCCTTAGATTACCTCAGTGCTTCACAATGGGATTTTGCTGCCTCCAGATAAAATTGCCCCATACTTGCTGCACGCTTCTCCTGCATTAGGGCTCTCTAATGAGCTGAAAGCTGGCAGAAGCTGCCTCATGCTGTGCAGCCCTTCCCAATCTGCCCCCACTCTCCTCCCAAAGATAGGCATGTGAGTGGAACTGCTCCACCTCTGTTTCTCGGAGAAGTGTGAAAGGGGCCAGGCTAGGCCCCGACTTCTACCTGTTTTAGGCTTAATGCAGCAGGTATGTGTACAGAGAGGTTTTCCCTGGCTGCCCCTGTAACAGCAACACCTGCACTGCAACACCCCTGACAGGGGCTTGTGGAACCCCACTTGAGAAGCACTGCATTAAACAGACATAAGACAGTCAGTGCAAACTCCCCCATGCTGCTCTAGCATTGTGCTTCAACCCAAGAGGTGTTTCCTCCAGACTACAGAAGAGAGTCTGCAAGCTCATTCATAGATTTCTGAACTGTGACTGCTGAAAAAAGAAGAGGCAATTGTACTGCAGAAAATGGTTCAAGGTCACCAAACAGCCACTAGTCTACGGACAACACTTTACTGTCTTTGGAGAATACTATGAGACTTGGCTTCTTAGCAAGTCCTGTCTGAAACAGCTGGCTCAGGGCTACAGAAGCTGAGACTTTGCTCCTCTATGCATGAACTTATATAATTCTGCATAGTGCTCATACTTTTACAGCAAAAAAGTAAACCGCAACATACAGTCTGGCCTGAATTTGTACCTCAGACACATGCTCCTCTATATCAGTCTGGCAGTAACATCTGGACAATTTATTTCTATATTTGCATGTCTTCTGTAATGGAGCTGGCAAGCTGTTTTTAACTGCAACTTTTATTAACCCAAATCAGAATTAACTCTGAAATAACTGTGAAACAATTTGCTAGCACTGTTACTATAACAACACTGGACTTTTTTTAATCTAAATGATAAAACGCCATTATTTTCACTTACTTGGAAGCAAACATATTCCAAGCCTTCCTAACAATATCGTCTAGAGGCTTCAGCAGAAACTGGCTATTGCTGACCAAAGCAGCAGACTTTTCATACTTGTTCAAAGCTCTTGGTGTTTTCCATACATTAAAAGCATCCTGAGGGTTTAGCCATGAGGTATATAATGCGGCATCTCTGAAACCTCCTGTAGTGGAAATAAGACGGCCTTTTCTGATTGATGCTGATAAAAGTAGGGTTTGGTTTGTTTTTTTTTAATAAGCTCACCTACAATATTCCCATCAAAATATTTCACATAGTAATGTACATGAAAACTGATTCTCTTCTTTAAATCTACTAAATTCATCTAAATGAAAAGTAACCTGCAAAAGGAATGTTTAAAAGTGGTGCTGTGCCTGGAAGGTCAGCAAATTGTTTGTCTGACCTCAGACAACCGTAAATAAGGGAGAAGCTGCAACTTGATCTCAAGCCCTCTGTCCTGGCTGATGCTTAGAAGCACAGTCTTGGTGGTGTAGCATGAGTAGATAAGCTTGGAAGACCCCAGTTTGAGAGAAAGCAGAATTGTGGTAGGTTACACACCTATAGATTTCCATTCCACCAGTCCTCTGAAAGCCTCAATTTTGGCTTGGAAGATTCATTAGGCTTCTAAAGTGGTTTCCACATGATGGTGGGTCAGTGAAACTGCAGCTATTCCCACAGATTTTCCCAGACAGTTTAGTGCAGCTTGGGTATGAAAGTTACTCCTGTACCATATGGTAGTAGGTAAGATGTGCTATTCCACCATTCCTACAGCAGCTCTGCTTCCTTTCAAGTAGAATACTAACCAAGAGTCTTGTCTCACAAACAGTATTTGGTGTTCTAAGAAGCAGTGATAGGTGCTGGCATGGCAGTATCTTAATATGCACACGCAGCAGTCCCTAGAGACCGATTACACGACCTGGCCTTGGACACTGGAATGCATTTGCAGAAGGAACGCTGACCTTAATGCTCTAAAATACGTAGCCTTCATTTTTTTACTTTCTCCAGAAGCTGTCACATGCAAGCAGCAGGAAAGCAATAAATAATATACTGTATTTTGTTTTCCTCACCTACATCCGCACTTTGCACATCTTTTCCTCGCAGGATAACCAGGTTGGCAACAGAAGTGTTAAAATGTGGTGCTCTACTCGGAGAGCATTTTTGGGAGCCAGGGAGTCCAGGCAATGGTGGTTGTACCTGCCAATTGATACCTGGAAAGAGGTTTTGCAACAGAGTAAAAATTAAAGGAAATTAATCATTTGATCGTGTGATGCACTTTTTTTATTTGTTGGTTCCTGTTGTCCTGATGCAAAATATGGCTGCATTGAGTAAGAGGTACAATAAGCTAGCTGGAGACAGCTAGTGAGATGGCTTGCATAGGGCACCTGGCTGAGGATGTTCTATAGGAGTGAGCAGCCACCTTTTTGGGCTGCAGGCTGAAGTTACCTGAAATTCAGATCAGCAGCAGGTTGGGGCTAGGACTCAGGCACCACCACCACTTTTCCCTGTGGCAACATGGAGTAAGTGCTTACAGCCACCATTTCTTCCTGTGGCACCAAATGCTGCCAAAGCCCTATGTTCTGGGCCAAATCCAGCCTGGGGGCTGTAGGTTGCTGACCTTTGCTCTAACGCATGTAATCTCTGCTCACTAATTGAACAGCAATTACTCAACTCTTGAGAGAAAATAGGGCCAAGCCTGCAGTTCTAATATAGGAAGTCTCCTGCTGCAGTTGCTAATCCTGACAGACTGTATGCTTGTCTGTAGTAAACAGTTCACCCTTGTGCCCTGATGGTGCCTACTGCCTAGACCATGTAACTAGAAACCATGTTTCAGTTTTCCATGTGTCTATGTAGTTGATATGGGGAGGCTTAAGTGTGCAATTTTTAGAAGTGGAAGGAGTATGAAGGATAAATGTAGCAGAACTTGGAATCCAAGGGTTGTTCCAAGTGGATCATGTAAATAAAATGCATAGCTCCCTGTGGTTTTAATTTGTTGTACATATTTTTAATACTTGAGGTGCCTGGGAACAAAACCAGGATATAGCAGAAATGAGCTGGAAGGTGTTGTGGCAGCTGAATTATTCAATGGAGGAAGCAGCTGGGTATGTACAGAAAAATTCCTGCTGTCTAGAAAAAGGGGTTCCTCCTCCTGAACGGCAAGTAAACTCCCAAAGGCAGTGCACTGAATTGCAACAGTTTGCTGAAGGAGTGACTGGTTTCGGAGTGTGCCTGCAAACCTCTTACCTTCCTCCATTTTAGCATTAGCAATAAGCATCTGCCTCAGGTGTTTGATGAGTCCAGGCCAAGTGAATGTGCTATACGCCAGGGAGTTCTCAGACACCTGAGGAATATTACGAAGACCCAACATCTTGAATTCAGGATGGGGAACTAAAGATTCCATTAAATCTCCTGAGAACAGAGAAGAAAAATAGGTACTTTGTGACTACTCAAATGATACTGAGAATGTAATGAGTTTCACAGGGTCTGACAAAAGGTGCATTGTGCTACAAGATAAAACTCGGGTTGTACATGCAAATCTATATACATCAGAGAGAATATTATATTTCTGGGTTCTATATTAAAAGGTTGTCACTCGGTGTTACCATGCACTGCTCATTAAAACTTTCTGCTCACTGTTAAATGGTGATTTAAACCCCCTTACTCCTCAAATATTTGAGGGTATGTGTAAGGACTGGGATGGATAATAATACTAAAAGTACTGATAATGCTATTATATGAGCAAATAGAATGTTGGGTTCTGTTCTAGTTACTTTGTTGCAAAGATGCAGCTAAAAAGAAAGAGTTAAAAAAATTAAAATAAGAGGCACAAAGGAGAATTCTATGAGATGCAGACTATTTAGAAGAGGGATGTGGTTAAGGGTACACAAAATTACAAACAGCTTAGAAAAACTGGGCAATTATATGGATAGTGAGAATAACTTGGTGACATCCAGTGTAATTATGTGTAGGGAATATAAACCCCCATTGTTAAAGACAAAAGTTGGCTACAACCTGATGTGGGCAGGGAAGGAATTTTCCCCTATGGCCAAATTATTTTATAATTGTCCCCTGAGTATATCTTAAAGCTGCAAAGCATCTGGTAATGACAACTTGTTGGAGAGTGGGTACTAGACAGACTGCCACTTTGACCCAATAAGGCAATTTTAGTGTTTGTAGTCATTTATTCTACAACAACTTGAAATATGTTTTGTATCATTTTCCTTTTTAAAACTACAAGTCTTCTTCTCTTGCCTGTTTACTTCGCAATTTTCTCATGAAGAACTGCTCCATAAATACACAAACAAAAAATAAAAAAAGAGGGAGCAAATTTGAGTTCCTGAAGCAAGGACACATCAGACATAAGGATGTGGAAATTAATGGTCCTTACATTTATGTCTGGTCTGAAATGTAGTAGGTACATTTGTCTGGCCTGGAAGATATAGATGCTGTCCTTTGTTACAGGGACACAAGGGTAAGATGACATAAATCACGCACTACAAGGGCTACTTTGATTCAGTTTTCATAGGGATTTATATAAACTTCTATCTGGTTTCAGTTTGCATAAAGTTTTCAGTCCTAAAACTTGAAGCAAAACCACAGACCTGCACTTGTTTTTTTTTTCCTGAAATGTAAATCAGTCCCAGGTGATGCCAACAATTTTAGAAAGAAAAAACAAACATTTTTTGGCAAAGCATGAGACCAACACTCAAATTATCTATCCTTGCCTTTGCTCCAAAACTGACATAACCTGTCAAGTCACTTAGTCTCAGTTTCCCCATCTTAAAAACATGGGATAACAATGACTCACGCGGGGGCCGGGAAGGTTTAAATCACCGACTAAAGATCCTTGGGAGGAAAGCGCTGCATGGCACAAGACATTATTAGACTAAGATACCTAGTGGATTTCTGCTGTACCGAACAGCACCTTCGGAGGTGTGAGTAGGCTGAAGGACGCTTCCCAGCTGGTGTGCAATGACCCTATTTACATCCCTGAATGAGATCTGCTTAATATTCATTAGCTGAGCACAGATCTTGTGGATGGCATCATTTTCATGAACAAGGAGAGCATCTGAAGACTGGTACAAGTGAGAGAGCGTCAGAACTGAGTTGTAGTTTTGGACAATAACCTGAAAGCAGAGAAGCACACAAACAATTGGTGGTTAATACAGAAAGACTCTGTCTCAAACTTTTCTTCCACACCTCCTCCTTCAGGACATGTTACGGAGTGAGTGATTTGCCATCCCTTAGCTTCTGAATTAAATCAAATTATCTTGGACAGAGGACAAGACCCACCTGGGTCATGCGATCCACAGCTACGTTTATGCCATGAAGGCAAGAAAGAAGCTGCATGAGCATTCTGTGTAGTAACTTGGACAAAAGGGCTTGAGACCAAGGTTCAATTTCCTCCTGTGTATTCTTAGGCAAGGCACTCTGTTTTTATGTGCCTCAGTTTCCAATGTGCTAAAATGGGATAAATGGTACTTCGCTGTGTCACAGAGATGTTATAAGGATAAATTAAACCTATCTGCTTGAGAGATGCTTAGACACTATGATAGAAAGGTCTTTTAATAACTTCAGATAGCCTCTGAAGCAACAGAATGAAGTCTTGTGGTTGGGATTACAGTACCACAGACATAACCATCTTTTACCAGCCTATTGATTTTTGTGGTTTTACAAGTCTGTTCTTTAAATAATCTTTTTTTTTTTCTATGCAAGAGGCTCAAAGCAACTCCCAATAAATGATCAGACTGATTACACAAAAGTTACTGTCACAAATACAATAAATTGTAGAAACTGTTTTTAGTTCTATGTATTTTAGGTGTTATGTGTGACAACAGCAGGCAAACCAATGGCAGTTTATTCTTTTTAATGTTGTCTGTTTCCCATTAACTATAATTAAGTTTTGCAAAGCTCAAGATCCCTGGAGGAGCTTTAACATTCACCTCACCAGTTCCATATGGCCAGACAACCTGGTTTAGTATAAATGAGGCTGGAAAAGCATCCCGTAAGCACTGGGTCACAAACGCTCCCATGCCTGACCCTGTACCACCAGCCATGCTCATTACTGTGAAAAAGCCGCTGAGTCTATCACATTTCTCTGCTTCCTTCTGGACCAGATTCATGATCGCGTCTTTGTGTCTCGGCCCATGAACAGAGTAACTGCAGTACAGAAGAGAAAGCAAAAACTTTCACATCGCATCAGAACAAAAGCAGTAAGAAGCTATATAACGCAGGTTTTTCTTCAAAAAAAAAAAAAAAAAAAAAAGTTATATGACTTTGTCACTAATTTTGCCTCCAGAGCATAATCTTCAGTTCCTCTATTGTGCTACTGATCTGGCATTTACAGGTTTTTTAAATCAGATTCCTTCAAACCTTCACATCACAGTTTGATGTCTAGATGATATCCGGATTACTTTTCACCATTTATACCAGTAGCGTATCTTTACTTGCAAATATACCACCATCTGTCTACAATAGCAATAACTCCAGCTCCTGTTAGATATACAGTGCATTATTTCATAATTGCAATCGTACTGTTTCTACAAGAGAATGGCTATGAACTCAGTTACTTTATCATTCATGTGCTGTATTAACAGAGCTTCAGATCATTCATACCCATTTGCCCAGTTGTTTCCAGACCCTTGTTTCTGACAGAAATGTGACTGATGGTCATACTTCCAGCAGCCGGATCTAGCAGCCATTGATAAGGTCTGACTGATTACTTTAGGTTCCATGTCAACAAGTACAGCCCGGGCAACAGGTACTGGAGAAAGGTGGGGGGGAAAAACAAGAGAAACTATCATGCCTAAATCTTGTAACAAGGAAAAAAAATCTCATGTGCACAGGAACCTAGCAAGGCCTAAATCAAATCACCCCCCATCTTACTTATGGAAGCTGCTCCATTAACTTCAGTGAAACATTAACTTCAATGACACAGTACATCTGAATAAGGTAACATTTGATGTTTTGTATTTTAAAAGGAGCTTTCATCCATCCAAAAGCTCTGCTAATTCTACACAGAATGAAAATCATTTTAGTAAGGAAATCTTTGCTGTTGGCTGGCATTAAATATGGGAAGGTTTCATACCCTAACTGCAGGTTTGGATCTACTTACCTGTGAAATAACTGAAATCTGGAAAGAAAAAGTTTGCCTGGGTGAGAAACATCTGTGTTAGTGCTCATGGACTTACAGGGTAATCAAATGCACTAAGCAAGAAAAACAGAATACTGCAGTGGGCATGTTCTCACATGGGAAAGGGTGGGCTTGAGGTTAAAGCTTAGAGTTTAGAAGAGTTGGATTCTGTTTTCAGCTTTGCCAATGTCTTGATCGGTGACCCTGGTCAAGTCACTTAATCTGTGTCTGCTTTCCATTTGTAAAATGGTGGTGATGACACAGCTAATTCACAGAAGCTTGTATGTCGGGCTGGTAAATTCACAAGTCTCTATATAATACATGCTTGGATGACATTCAAAGTATTAATGAGCACACAGGCAATTAGCACTGAGAGGGAAAAACCTCTTAAATACTGTACCTCCAGTTTTCGCCTCACTGAAAAAACGTTCTTTACAAGCTTCCTGATAGGATTCATTCTCCTTCTTGGAGCACAGCCCATGTGTACTGTGGAAATCGCTGCAGATAGCACTGAACACCTCGTGGCCAATCTGATTACCACACTGACCAAGCTGCACTGTGACTACTGACATTCTTCACTTTGGATTTAATCCTAAAAAAAGAGAGTTATGCTTTTATTTGCTGTGGCTAAAACAAGTCATGCGTAGGCAGCTGTTCAGCAGTTCTGTAACCTGTATAAAAACAGACTTATTTTTCAGATATAATTCACCCTATGTTTAGAGGTTTTCCCAAGCTACTTAAATTGTGTAACTGTGTTGATCCAGTAGCTGAAATTCCTTGGAGAAGGCTGCAGTCAACAATCACGTTCCATCCCCACAGGGATAGTGATGTGTTTCAATGAGGACTGGGCAGGAAACTTTGGTCCCACCAACTGCTAGTCAGGTCAACAAAATCAGCCTCCCTGAGTTTTATCTGGTACTGAAGGCAATCTTATTTCAAAGAGCCTTTCCATCTTCCCAGACTGTGCTGACAGAGTGGCTAAGGTGTCTCACTGTGGCTCCAGAGAGGTAAGTTTGATCCTTACTCTGGGCTTGTGCCAGAGACTGTTCCCAGTTGACCCAGCTATAAATGGATACTTAGTCATCAGGGTGAGGATTTGAAAGGTGGCCAGATGTTCACCTATGGCACTTGGCATGCCTTAACTATGCCAGTAGCAATTAGGCTCAGGTGGACCTTAGACTGCTTTTTTTTTTTTTTTTTAACTTAAGTGGAACTTTATGGCTAAGATACCCCTGGTGAACTACACTGACTAATGCTACAGTGCCACCCTGACTTGTTACATGTGCAAATCTCTACTGACCCATGAAGAACAGACTGATAGCTTGGAAATTATTCACCTGCAGTGCTGTTTTCAGACTTGTTTTCCAGTTTCCTACAGTTGTGGCCACTGGTTCAGCTATGTTGTTGCTAACAGTTGTAAAAGCACTAACGTAGATACAAGCATTGTAAACTACTGGGTTACCTAATCTAGTAAATAAAATGACATGTAAAATGCTGCCAACTAGGCTGTATTAATGTTCCCCCTGATGGGACTGTATTGATGGTAGCAACAGTAGGAAATTCTAGAAATAAAAGTTAAATTGTGGATGCTAAGTCCTGACATTCCCCGTTGTGGGAAGCAAGATCTTTTTCTCCATTTTGCTTTTAATGGCAGGGCTGAAACATGCCTGATGTGACCTGCCTGGTGATCACTTCACCAGTAATCCTGTCTCTACAGCTGTTAATGGGCTCCTGCTTCTGAAAAATCTAAAACATCCCAGGATCCAGCCTCAAATAACTGAGAATTTATGTGCAATACAGGCACAACAATGACAAAGAGCTAAACTGACAGAAGGCAAAAGAATAAGCATCATTAGACGCACATTCAGCATTCATCACTGTTAAATCAACTGCCCGTGGACGATTCATTCATTGTTTCCCCATTTCTAAATATTAGGTTAATACTTAAGGTATCAATACAGGTATATAAAGTGTATACTTTTATCAAGGGTGCAGAGGAATGATTGTATTCTCTTGCTGAGTATGTAAGGGGGGAGGCAGAGTAGGGCCTGAACAGTTTGGTCTCTTTCATCTCTACCTCCTCTTAAATCTCTGCTAAGATACGGCTTAAAACAAAGTCAGATTTTGCTCACTTAGCTTTGGAACAGAATTACTCCATGCAATGGGAAAGAGGACTGAAGGGAATGCTGCACAGCGTTGACAGCCTCCAGTTATGGAGCACTGAAAAAAAATTGCTTATAGGGAAACTCTGGCAGTCAGCACTTTGTCCTGAACAGCAGCTGCTCAGGAGCATGGATGACAATTCCTAGGAAGCCAGCTGGATTAGTATTTATATTGCTACATAGTCATTTGATAAGGATGCAGTCAACTCTTAATAATTAACGTGCAGAATAAAGAAAAATTCTTTCTGCTCTCTGGCTTTTGCTTTAGTGAATTACAAAAAGCAAGACCGAAAAGTACAAGCAATAACCCAGTGAGCTCTAGACCCTGCCTGTATTGCGGTTCCAAGAACAGAGAGTCCATCGCCTCTGGGTAACCTGTCCCACCGCTGCACCACCTGCCTTGGGGGAGAGTTTTCCCTAATACCCAGCCTAAACCTCCCTTGCTGCAACTGGAGCCCCGTGCTCCTTTGTGCTGGCATCTGCCCCCACCGAGCACAGCCCAGCTCCATCCTCTTTGCAGCCCCCAGCAGGGAGCTGAAGGCTGCTGTTCAGTCCCCCTCAGTCTTCTCTTCTGCACTCAATTGCCCATTTCCCTCGGCCTCTCTTCATACGTCACGTGCTCCAGTCCCCCAACCATTTTCACCGGACCCTCTCCAACTTGTCCACATCCTTCCTGTAGCAGGGGGGTCAGAAAACCAAACACAGGACTCTGGCTGTGGCCTCCTCAGCGAAGAATAGAGGGGCATACACGACATCCCTCGATCTGCTCACGACGAGCCCCCTTAGCCGTCTGGACAACGCGCACTCGGCTCATAATCAGCTTACTGTCCACGGTCACCCCTGGGTCCTTTCCCACGGAGCCGCCGGTCCCCAGGCTTGCACCGCTCGACTCTCTCGGCTGCCACTGGTTTAGGGCACCCGCCATCACCCCCAAGCACAGGGCCCCTGGCACCCCTCAGAGCCCCTGCCCCGCACCTGCCCCATTTCTCTGCCCCCCCAGGACCCCATAACCCCTCAGAGCAGGGCCCCCCTCCAAAACCCTCAGCTCCCCATAACCCCTCAGAGCAGCCCCCGCCTCAAGCCCCCCAACCCCTCAGCGCCTACCCTCGAAGCGGAACCGCTACGCGCCACCCCAGGGCGCATGCGCGTACTCCCCTCATACACACCCCAACCCACCGCCGGAGACCCTGAGGCCCCTTTGAACACCCCGCTCTGCGCATGCTCCGAAAGAGCGCACGTTGGGCTGGAGGGGATAGGGGATTGAGGGCAGGTCGGCCTCGAGTGGCGGCTTCACGGAGCACTCTGCGCCTGCTCTGTGCCAGCACCCGGTGGAATGCGCGCATGCTCAGGAACTCCCCCGGCGCCAGGACGCGCTCAGCGCATGCGCCTTGCGGGGTCCGGGCGGCGCCGTGCGCTTGCGCGGGCCGCGTGCTCGGGGTGGGGGCGCAGCCGCGCTGAGGCCTGGAGCCGGCGATGGCGGCGGCGGCGGCGCTGAGGGGCGTGGGCCCATGAGGCGGAGCAGGCCCCGCGCACTCAGCACAGCCAGGGAGGGGCGGCGGCGGCGGCTTGCTGCACCTCAGCCCTCGCATCCTCCTGGCATTATCATTCTCTGCCCTGTGCCTTCACCTCGGGATTTTTTGTGGGGGGGGCAGAGGGGGTGTTTTGTTTTGGGTTTTTTAAAGTTTTGAGCCCAAATGATGCGGAGTGGTGTCCCATGCGGGGGTAGCAGCCTAGGGGATCCGTTTCGGGGACACCTCCAAGCCGGGGGGAGGATGCTGTGCTATGGGCCCGGGCCTGAGCAAGGAGCCGGGGAGGTTTAAACTTGTGGAAGTGCTGCAGCAGGTTAGGTCAGGTGCTGTGGGCAGATCTTTGATTAGACTTTATTATTACTATTATTGTTATCATTATACTAATATTGTTATTATCATTATCTTTCACCACTGTCTTTCATTACACCAAGTAGCGGTAGTCGGCATGCTTTTTATTGGACCCAGTCGTTGACAGTCGAGTTGTCGGGGGTGAGGAGAGGGGAAGTTGTTTGCAAGCTTTTGGATGCAATCGCCCTTCTTTGGGAGTCTGCTGCGCTCGAATCTCCAAGGGATGCGAGAGGCTAAAAGTGCGACAGGATGTCCATGAGGGTGAAAATAAGTGGAAATTAGGAAAACTAAATGTAAAGAAGCGGGGCGGGGAGCGACGAGAGGGTTAGGGAACTGTGCCCTCCTTGTCAGTTTTTCTAGGTGCTATTCGGATGTCTTTATAGGATACTTAAAGCATCCCCTTGTTTGTAACATGTGGGATGGGAGGCTATCTACAAACTTGCAAACGTAATGCATGACAGTGCCCCCAGACTGGTTTGGAGCGAGGGATGTAACTTCAGTCTGTTTTACTCTTTGCGCCCTCGCTCCATGTGGTTTTGTGACAAATGGTGTCATACATGCTAAATATATGCATACATTTTTTTTTCAAAAGCTTTTCTTGCTAGTTCCAAGGTGCCAAACTTGGTTGCTGCCTTGATAACATAGCAGGTTACCTACTGTCCTTGCTGGCTGTCTGGCTGTTTAGCAATGATCTTTTTGCTGCTGTGCGTCGTCACGTTGAATAAAGCACCTGTTTTACTCTGGCTTGGAGATTGAGTGATTGATTTTTTTTATTTTTTTTTTAGTTAGTTAGTTAGTTAATAGACTGTTGTAACAGTCTGATGTAGGAAATAAACATTTCCTTGCGCATGTTGAAAGAGTTTACACATGGGAAGTCAGTCTTCCCTGAGCTTCCAGTCTCCTCCAAATCTAGGGAGTAGTAGGTACAGAAGAGTAACCAAGGGTACAGTCTTTTCAATATACTAGTGAAAGTGCCTTTTTTTGCTGAGCTCCTAGTATTTAGCCTGCGGGAAGCTGAGCTCAATCTTCTGTCTTCAGTGTGATGTAAAACCTTTTTCTTACTAGTATTCATTTGGATTATTTGGAGGCCGTCACTGCCTCTGGTTGCTGTAACGCAGTGGTGCTCAATCTTTTGGGGCCACGGGCCAGATGAGTGGTAAGGGGCCCATCCATGAGCCAGATCTGGCTCCACACTGCCTCTGCTTAGCCCCAGATTGAGGCCCCACACAGCCTCCATCAGGCCCCAATGTGCCCAGATCAAGCCCTAGGCTACCTCTGTGCACTGATCCAGTGTGCTGTGCAGTGCATGAAGCTCTCCAGGGGTCTGGAAATTGGCAGAAGGGGAGTGATAGTTGGTACCACTGCACTCCTACTGCCAAAGTTTTGGACCCCTGGGAACCCCTGTGGGCCAGATGGCATGGCTCTGCAGGCTAAGGGTTGAACACCTTTGATCTAAAGAGATTTTAACAAAAGACACAATTTTGCTTGTCCACTGAAGGCAACATAACTTGCAGCCTGCAGGAAGAAACCCTGGGCTTGTACATCAGTAGTCAATAAAATGCCTGGCAAAAATGTCCCTTGCATCACGCCCTGAAGGCTGCCAAAACAGATTTTGATGAGCCATGAGAGGGAACAAATTCCTGTCCTAGAAGCCGCAAGAATTAAACAGTGGATTAAACAGTAGTTGGTAGACTGCTGTGGTTGTAGGCTATCGCTTGTGCAGGAGGAATATTTGCAGCGCGCAGTTGGCGGTAGTGAGGAGGGCCCAAACGGCGCTCAGACAGGATGGACAAACTAAGAGTTCTATGGGACTGCCAAGTTCATGGCACATACCTGCACTCACTCTTTGGGGAAATGTCAGTAATGCTGAAAACAATCAGCAAGGAAAGAAGAGCAGAACAGGAGCTGAGTGACAATGGTTTTGTATTTTTCCTCAAATTCTAAAGTGGAGAACGCACTGGGGAGTAAAGGGAGCAAGCACTAGTGTGAACTAGACAGTCCTGTACATAGAGCATTTTTACTCCTGAAAGCTGTACTGGCAGCAGCAGCAAGAACAGCTGCAGTTACAGGTGTTGCATATGGACATGACAGTCCTCAGAAATGAAACATGAGACCTTTTGACTGGAGAGTTTGCATGTAAGAAATAGTTTCCAGTTTCCAAAGAGTAGCCACCCAGGGGGGACGCAATTGGTTATCAAACTCTTGTCTGTATGAAATGACAAGAGAAGGAAGATGCATTAAGTATTTACAGACTAGCTTCCAGGATGAACAGTGTGATTTTTAAAAATCTGTTTTAAAAAGTGAATTTGATGAAAGTAAAAATAAGACTTGGAAAATGAATGCATCTGTTCACAGAATGAGAGCAGTTACGGTTGACAGGACTGCAAGCTTTGCAAGAATGAGTGAGTTATTAGCTCTGTTTTAAGGAGAGAACCTTTAAGGAGGAGTAGGGAGTTCATTCTCAATGAACAGCCAATCCTTTCCCCTTTTTCTTGGTTTGTAATTATAGAGCTAATTGCAGTGCTTTTTCTTATGAAGTGGACATCTATGAACTGGGCTTTTGCCACTAATTGTCAAATAGTCGCATATACACTTGACTTAAAGCATGACTCCAACAATTAGTGATTTTTGTGAGTTCAGGAGTTGTATTCCCTCTCAGTGTATTCCCTGCAAAATCAACTTTTCTCTGTTTACCAGGGTGTTTACCTGATTTGGAAACTATTTAGAGCTTATACTTTTCCTTGGCTTAGGTGATCACTTATGGAATAATTTAAAAAGTACTGTTTAGTTTAATCTGCAGTTCTTAGGCTTCTGTGTGGCTTCCCCCGCTAGGTCCCATGAAATTTCACAAGTCATTCATTTGATCTGTTCCCACTTTCCCAAGTCATTTAGTTCTACCAAAAGCTGATTTTTTTAAAGGGGATATTTTAACTAGATATTGGACAACTTAGATATACAACAACATACTGGAAAGCTTGCGCAGAGAATTGTTTGCAGTAATTGTGGCGCTGCGGCAATAATTGTGGCGCTGCGGCTAATCTGTGTTTTCACTGTTTAGGCTGCCTTCATAGACGGGGAAAATATTTTTCTTCCTTTCATAATGAAGCAAATTGAAGCTAAAAAAAAAGAAAAAAAAAGAAAAAGAAACGAAGCAACTTTTCAAAACTAAACTGTATATTTTAGGGCAAATAGTTCCTTTTTATATCAAAATAACTGAACCTTCATAATTAATGTTGGCATCTATTGGTGCATCTTGTGTAATTATGGTCCATAAAAGCCTTTAGCATGGGACTAATGCTTAATTACCTTGTTAGAAAGGTGTTGGCTTATTTACAGTATACAGTAATAAACCCTCAGTCTCTCTGTGCTTCTAGTTTGTGACTAGGTGAAGTGGGAGTCATATAATCTTTTCAGTAATAGCTTTAATTTGCATAATTATGAAAAAGGAACTTTAAAGTCTTATGTGAAAACAGGTGTGAAAATTGCAATACAATAGCATTTTTGCACAGTTTGTATGGTGTTAGGCTTGTTTCTACAGGTTCTGACAATCAGCTAACGGTGCAGTCAGCTAAAAAGTAGTGGATCCCTCTGCCTTTGTGTGATTCTTGGGAATTTTGCAACTTTTATGCAAATTTTCATGAAGTCTTTTCAGAGCCCATCAATTTGCTGTTGTCTGCTGTTAATTTGTTGCACATGATTTCTAGACTAGTTTTAATTTTCATTAAAATTTTTAATTTTAAAAAACTCAACCCCTGTGAGTTTGTTTTTCTATTGTTAAACAAAATATCAGTAGCAAAATACCATTGTCCTGCTTTAAACAGACAGTTTTATAATTATAAGCATTCTTTTTTTTTCTTAGGGTCAGTTAAGTGAAAGCATGGATCATGGAGGAGTTGGCCAATATGAACTGTAAGTTCTTACTAGAAAGCTACTTTGTGAATTGCAAATACTTTTGTCTCTAATTTCACGGATTAATTCGTAAAATTTAAATATGTTTGTGTAGTTCTTTTAAAATTTTAGCAGTTTCTGTTAGTATGATTGATGGTCACATTACATTATCTCAAATTAAAGCTTATTAGGTGAATCTTGAGAGAACTCCTAGTTCTGTTTGTTGCAACAGTAAAAATATGTAGATTCGTATACATTGTTGCAAAGCCTGAAATCTCTTTGTGGATTCAGGGCTTGAAGTTTACCTCTATTACAGGGTGTTAAATTCACCCTGGGCCAGACCCATGCTCCCAGGATGGATCTGTGGGGCTGCAATCATATGGCAGCATAGGTTTGGGCAGCTGCATGGAGGCGCATTTGAGCAGAGGGGGGCATGCAGCAGTGCGGCGCTCTGGCCAGCCAGTGGCACGGAGCTTTGGCGTGCAGCTGTGTGGAGGTATGTTCAGATGGCAAGATAAAGCTAGAGCCAGGGGCATGCAGTTGCACATGGACTCTGGGCAGCAACCCCCATGGCTAAATGCACTGCTTGCAGCTCCGTGCCACTGCCTGGTGAAAGCTTAACACCATCACACCTCCCTGATTCTGGGCTGCCCAAATGTAGCTTCATGCCACTGCATACCCCCAGATCCACACTGCATACCCCTGGCGCTGCTGACTGGCTGGAATTCTACATTGCTTCCCAAATACAGCTCTGTGTAGCCACGTGCCCCCAGCTCCGTGCCACTGCCCAGCAGCATGGAGCTCTGGCCAGTCTGCAGTGCTGGGGGCATGTAGCAGTGCAGAACTGAAGGCACACGTGTCCAGTAGCCCACTGGATACAATAAGACGGATATGGCCCTTGGGCCATATCTTTGACCCCCTTTGCTCTATTATATAATACTTTGTGTGTTCAAAAAAAATATAGAACCTGCTCTAAATCCTTGCACAGTGCAGAAAATCTGCATGCTCCTAGCTGCTACTCATTTCTATACATAGTCTAAAGAGAATTCCTAGTGTTAGAATTCTGGGAAACTCCTAAGCAGGCTCTCAGTTTTGCCAAAATACATACTGTGCTTCCCACAGAGCAATTTGCTTGGATCGTCTGTCTTGTTTAAAATTAACTCAAGCTTAAAAAAAATCTAATGGAGGTCTGGTTGGTTGGGTTTTTTTCAGTGGCATGGAACATTGTGAAAAATTTGAGATTTCAGAAACTAGTGTAAACAAAGGTCCGGAAAAGATTCGACCAGAATGCTTTGAGCTTCTACGTGTACTTGGCAAAGGAGGCTACGGAAAGGTAAGCAGTCTTTTTCCATGTTGGTGTTTCAAGATCTACACTTTTCATGGTATTTCCAGAAAAATTCTGCCTTCTCAGAGGAAATAGCAAGTTGATTTGGGCTGTCTTGTATGTGTCCACTCCTTGTGTTTGGAAGGTTTGCTCAGAATTGATTTTTAATGTCTTCGGTCATTTGCATAACTTTTGCCACCAGGTGGCAGTACAAGAATTGCCACTGGAAAAGTCAAGGAAGTAGATGTATCCAACTTCTGCAGTGACTGAGCCACCCCTATGACTTAAGTCTGGGGTTCGTCCACATCTTGAATACTGCAGTTCTGATCTTCACATCATCAAAAAGGATTTAGAGGAATTAGAGAAGGTAGAGAGAAGGGTGACAAAGATGATTAGGGGTGTGGAGCCAGGTGCTGTACCAGGAGCAGCAGAAAAGACCAGGACTCTTCAGTTTTCAAAGGGGAGGTGTTGGGGGTGGAGTATGATAGAGGTCTGTAAAAACATGAAGGGTATGGATAAAGACATTAGGGAATTGTTATTCACCAAGGCCCAGAATACAAGAACTCTAGGAGGTTCCCACTGGAATTATTAGGGCATAGGTTGTAGAGGCAGGTGGTTTAACCAGTTCAAAAAAGGATTAGACAGATTCCTGGAGGATGCATCCACTGGGAGCTATTAAATAGTTCAGTCAAGAGCGTATCCTCCCCTCACTAAGCTAATGATGGTTGATACCGACAAAAGTGCAACAGGGGAGGGATTATATGCTCCTTGTTTTTATGATTCCCTCCTAAATCATCTGTTATGTGCTGCAGTCAGAGACAGGATATCGGGCTAGATGGCCGATTGATCTGACCTAGTGTGGAACTTCTTACATATGTTCTCACTGATGTTCTCTTTTGGTTAGGTTTTTCAAGTACGAAAAGTAACAGGAGCAAATACCGGAAAAATTTTTGCCATGAAAGTTCTTAAAAAGGTAATGTAGTTTTCATATAGTACTGCTTTTCAAATGGAAAGGGGAGGGGGGTTGTCCTCCTGAATGTAATTAATATCTAATTGCTGTCATGTACATCAGACTGTGCATTTGTTAAGGATATATACAGTATTCATCTGTTTGTACAAGGGAAACAAACAATACTTTTTCTTTTTTTGTTGTTTTGTTTTTACTATAACATTGTATAGTTACGGTTGGTCTCTTGGGTGATCCAAGAGCATGTTATCATACTAATTTTTCTTGCACTGTTAAAGTAGATTTTCATCATGTTGCTGATTCAAATTACTGTTATGACAAAGATGTGTATGCTGGGTGGAGGCATTCAGTAAATTGAGTGTGGAACCAAGCACAGGATTCCTAAGTGAGACAAACTTTTGTTCTCTGGTGTTTTGTTCTGTAGGCAATGATTGTAAGGAATGCAAAGGATACAGCTCATACAAAAGCAGAACGGAACATTCTGGAGGAAGTAAAGCATCCCTTCATTGTAGATTTAATCTATGCCTTTCAGACTGGTGGAAAACTCTACCTCATCCTTGAGTATCTCAGTGGTCAGTATAATTAAATTTGGCTACCTGGGATCTTTTCCAATTCAATCTACTTTATTAAGGTAGAACTTGAAACTTTTTATTAACTTAAATGCCAAGTAATCAGAATACACTTATATTAGAAATTGTTTTAACTGTAAAAATTCATAGAATAACTTCATGTCAAACTTATAACTTTAAAGGGGTTTTAAATTGCATAAATGATTAATATATGCTGCGTAGTAGTAAGGGGGGGGGAAGTTTTCAGGTATCAGATGATAGTGCTTAGAAAAAAAGAAAAAGCACAGTTTGTCAAAATTTAGAAGTGTTCTTGAAAGTAGAAAAGGACATGGCAAGATAATGTGAAGGGTGGCTTCTATACCCTGGAGGCCACCATGAGAGGCCAAATCATTTGCCAGCTGAAGACACAATGGGAACCTTTGTAAGAAGATAATGAATTAGAGGAAATGTTTCAGATCACCTTTTTATGTAACATGGTTCTTACTGTAATCTTTTTGAGGATTGCCTTGAAAAAGGAAAATACAAGCGAGTCTTATTCCTTTTGCTGTAGTTTTGTTCTGCCAGATCAATAATCCTTTTGCATACATAGGATCCCCTTTGCATAGAGATATAGCTTTTGGTAAGTGGGAGACTTAGGACTGCAAATTGGATTCATAATGCCTTTCATTTAAGGATCTCTAATGTTAGTCACTGCAAATTCTTTGTGAGATTGCAATATCAGGATGATACTTTCCTATTAATGAAACTGAGGCACAGAGGTTAAGTAATTTGCTTAAGGTGGCAAAGTGACCCTGCGGAAGAGCTAGGATCAAAAACCAGTAATACTGTCTCCAGCATCCTGCTTTGATTCCTAATTGACACTTCCTCTGCCAAATGTATCTGGCCCCATTTTTTATCTGATCTTTAACTCCTGTTTAAAATGGCTTTCTACAGAACTGAATTCCAGTAGCTATTGTCTGTGCTTTTACTAAGGGGGCATAAAGTTCTTCGATTATAATTAGAAGTGGATGATTGAACTTTCTATAGCAGCATAACAGAAAAACCGATTTTTATTTCTAATGTCTCTTTTCCCTCATTGTAGGAGGAGAATTATTTATGCAGTTAGAAAGAGAAGGGATATTTATGGAGGACACAGCTTGGTATGTGAGACAAAAATGATGCTTTTGTGATGTAGTAGAATGTTTAATACTTATGTTTTCCATTGCCTGATTGAACTGAGTAACTCACTGAGTCTTTGGAGGAGGCAGAAGTTTAGTGTGCCTTGTCATTCTGGACCTCTTATCAGTTTGTGTTGGAGTGACTTCACAGTCCCTGAAGGAGTTCACTGCCTACCCAACTGAAGTCTGAGGCTTTCTCCACGCATATATTCATGGTGAAAAGGTGCTTAAGTTGGTGGAGCAAAACTGTCAGCACCTGCATTTTATGGAATTTTCCTTCGATTTAAAAACCTTGGTTTAGGTGCATTGCATAACACTTTGTAGATTCTAGCACCTGCAGTTCACTTCTAGAAGTGATGAGATGAATGTATTTATCCTACTTCTTACAAATACTGGTTTAGTGGTAAAAGATCATTCTTATTATCAAAAAAGCTATGTCTCACTAGCTACATCTTGCATACAAGGCAAGACCTGGAGTTTTGCCTTCTTGATTGTGCTTTACAAAGAGAGAATGATGGCTACACTTCCCAGTGCATACACTATAAGTAAATTGGAAGCAAACAGCTCCACATATGGGATGGTAGTGGTACGCTGCAGGCAGTGCTGTAATATACTGGCAGCCTTATATATCATTCAGAGAAGAGGAGCAGGCTGGGTGAGGAGGTGCAGATTACAGCCAGGTACAGCTGGCACCTTTAGACTCCAACAAAAGTATTTGAAAGAGCTGGTACTAACCACAGTAATGGAATGCTAATGGTATAGTTCTGTTGTCTTCATGTCTCTCTCCTTTGGCAACTAAACCTCAATGGCATTGTTGCCTCGCCAGTTTGGACATCTAACAAATCACTCAACGAATGATTCCTATGTGTGTAATTGTTCTAGTGTTTAAGATGCCGTGTGTGGTTGAACGTGTCTAATTGTACGACACACTTCTTATTTCAGCTTTTACTTGGCAGAAATCTCAATGGCTTTGGGGCACTTGCATCAAAAAGGAATCATCTATCGAGATCTGAAGCCAGAAAATATCATGCTTAATCATCAAGGTAGAAATATAGTAAACAGTTATGTAGTCAATATTCTTCCTAAAATCCTTTCGCACAGCAGTTCCTATTGTAAGATAAAATTATCTTAGAACATCTTTTTGAGAGAGACTGCTGTTGTCCTTCTGTTCTTCTGGTATATCTAAACAGGTAGCTGACATTTAGCTGATTTCTAGTCCTGCCATACATGTCCTTCTTTTTCCCTCTTTTTTTGAGATTGAATTGAAAGGGTCTTGTAAGAGCCATGCCATATACACATCTGCCTATACAAACTTAAATGCTTGACTTGCTGCCCCTCCGTGCTAGTGTTGGGGTAAAATAATTGGCCAGTAATGAACAAGACTGATAAGACAATTCTACTGAAGACTACCATTCTTCAGCGGGATATACTCGTGGTCCTGTTATCTCTCTGCTGATGTCCAAGCTCAACCCTGCTCTGTAATTTTAGGTAACGCAACGTTCTAAGTTTTTTAAAAAAAAAGTGAAAATTGAAGTTTAACTTTTTTAGCTGTTGTCGTTTTACGTGATTGTGCCAACAAATGCGAAGTCTGTTATTGGGCTGATCAAGAGGGCACCTTACACTGTTGATTAGTGGCAGCAAATCTTGGCATTGAAGGATCCTAGGATGTCTTTTTTAAGCAGTGTATTATTGAGTGTAAACGTGTGTCAGTGCTTAGTGTTTCAGGAAAGCTAACCTTGAAGCAAGTTGTGACTTTGACTCTGGTTTTCAAATTTGGAAGTATGCATAAAACGTCAGATTATTTGCTTTATTCTGTATATTGCATTGCAAGTAGGCAAGTACATTTGCCTACGTTAAACTTCATACTGCGTTATGACAAACCCTATTGCAGTGTGCCCTTAATCAGCCGCTTGATTCTTGCATGAACAAAAAGAAGCTCACTTAAAGTCAGATTTTAGTTAGTTAGTTATGGAAAAAAATTTTTCTTTGTAATGTGAAATACTTCCGCAAAGGATTGAAGGGAATGCTGCATAGCCTTTGACAGCCTGCAGTGAGAGAGCACTGAAAGAAATTTGCCTGCTCATAGGGAAACAATCAGTAGGCTGTTTAGGAGTCTCTTGTTATTTTCTGTCTCTGTATTTGAAGGTAGGAGAGTTGCTGTAAGAAGCTCATTAGGAGTTTCTAGTGGTTTTAGAAGAAGATGGGCTTGAGATTGAATTTTTGTTTCCATCCACTGAATGGCAACTTTCCTCTGCAGGGGTGATCTAATAGACAAGAGCTTGCAGACCAAAAAATTTTAATAAAATGACTGATGGCTGCTGCTGGGGAACACTGATTTATTACTATATCCTGGAATTGTATGTATTTGTATCACCTGTGTTGTAAATTATACACTTATATTTGTTGAGTTACTGATATACACAATATCCTTGTCAGAATTCTGAGCAGTGCTAGAATTAGACTTTCTTTTTTTAAAAAATTTATTTCAGGTCACGTAAAACTGACTGACTTTGGACTATGTAAAGAATCTATTCATGATGGAACAGTCACACACACATTCTGTGGAACAATAGAATACATGTGAGCTGCATGATGAAACAGAAAAGTATTACTCTGGTCTGGGGGTAATGGCTAAATTTTACCTTTTTAACCGATGGTTCATATGTTCCATTCTTTTTGGAACTTTTACATATAAATGTGGATTATGAGAACTTAAGTCTGATCTTGAACTGTGTGTTTTAAAATGCTTTTATTTTTCTTACATTGCTTATTCTAGGGCCCCTGAAATCTTGATGAGAAGTGGGCATAATCGTGCAGTGGACTGGTGGAGTTTGGGGGCATTAATGTATGACATGCTGACTGGAGCAGTAGGTGCACAGTTATAAATGCATGTGTTTTTTATTTTGCATCACTAGTGACTAATGTTAATTGTGCCTTCATACAGATGTAGACAAAACTATGTGCCTGCCTATATTTAGTACTGGTGGGGAAAAAAACCCTTAAATTGTTGAATTGATTTAACTGTGGTTGGTGTGCTGTTTTGATAGCCCAAGAAAATATTTGGAAGTCGCATGCATAGTAATAGTTTTCCTGTTTCACAAGTAGAAGCAATTTTAAATTAGTTCCATGTATGCAAAGGAAGGGCTAAACAGAAGATAAAGTTTTTCATATTTTATTTTTCCTTCCACTCCAATGGTGTTTTTCAGCCTCCATTCACAGGGGAGAACAGAAAGAAAACCATAGACAAGATTCTCAAGTGTAAACTCAATTTGCCTCCCTACCTCACGCAAGAAGCCAGAGATCTGCTTAAAAAGGTATTTGCATTTGCAGAAAATGGAAGCATGCTTAGACCAATATTACCTTGCTGCTTGTTCACGCGGGAAGCTTGGGGTAAGCACAATTAATAAAAAAAGATATTTTTACAGACTGTTTAGTTAGTTTGATAAATTATTTCCTTTACCCTTTTCTTTTCCATTTAGCTGCTAAAAAGAAATGCTGCCTCACGTCTAGGAGCTGGTTCTGGAGATGCTGGAGAAGTTCAGGTGACTTGCTTAATTTTTCTTCAGAAAAAAAGTTCAAAGGGATAGTCTGGAGGGACAGACAAGGACAAGTACGCATTTTGATTTTCTCTGAAGCATAATGAGATCGTAGGCAGGAATTTAGACAAATGACAGTATTCTACCAATCCCAGCAGCTCAGTAGCTTACTGACAAAAGTACCTTGCTATTGCCACAGATCATTCAGTGTTGGCCATCCTTACGTTCTCAAACAGGGCAGTCCTAATTTTTCAGGACAAAAAAATGT
The DNA here is from genome assembly GCA_030014935.1 of Caiman crocodilus. Lineage (NCBI taxonomy): Eukaryota > Metazoa > Chordata > Crocodylia > Alligatoridae > Caiman > Caiman crocodilus. The sequence continues at coordinate 14,601,092 of JAGPOW010002118.1, read as the reverse complement.
CCCCTCTTGAAACCTTTCAACGGTCATGGTCTTTTAATGTCATGTATCACTGAGCACTGTACACAGTGAAGGACTGAATTTCTTCATGAATGATACAAGAGAACTGATTTTCTGGGGGAAAAAAAAAGTTTGGAATTTGTCTTTATCATCAGTTCAGAGTTCCTTCTGGCTATGCTGGTACAACAGTATAGGTATAATATGAATAATTTTCTTTGGGTTTGGGGGAGAGACAGGAAATA
>JAGPOW010002118.1:14536878-14582680 GCA_030014935.1 Caiman crocodilus | reverse complement strand
AAAAAAAAAAAATCCAAGCAAGCCAGTCACAAGAAAAATTCAAAAGGTAATATTTAAATACACTTAGAACAGTTTGTATTTAAAAGATGCATCCAGTACACAAGCTTGAGGGAAAAAAAGTCAGGATTAAGAAGGCTCTTTTTAAAATAAAGGACTCGGCTCCCTTCCACCCCTTTGCAATTAACTGCAATTGCTAAAAGCCTCATATTAAAATCCTCTGCTCTCCTTTTTTCTACCTCTTCCCCCCCACCCCCGCCAAAGTGGGGGCTAATGCAAAAAATTAAACATTCTGGCATGGACTCCTTGTACTTGGTTAATGTAAGACTAATGCACTAATTAAACTAATGCATGCTAACAAAGTGAGGGTGTGGCTACCTGAATTTGAGAGGACACAGGATAAAACCCAAACCAATACAAGTAAATACTGAAGAGAAACAGAAAGGATCTTTTGAGAGGGAATTTCCCTGTCCGATGTTATTTAAAAAAATAAAAGCATCAGGGACCAGAATAGTGCAAGAACCCCCAAGAGGCAGCTGAATTTAACCCACCATATATTTACATAGTGCTCATCATATGGAATTGTAAATAAACTATTTATGTAGTTTATTTACAATTCCATATAGCATGTTGAAAACAGCAGTAAACTCATATTCAGGTTTGCAGTAAATACACAGATCTTACATTTTTCCTTAGCGTTTCAGTTCTTTAAAGCTAGATTTGCAATAGAAGTTTATGTAGCTGAAGTGCCCTAACTGTAGTGATAAATACAGGATACCCACACAGGTTTGTAAACTTTCTTGGTTAAACTGCCTTTCAGCCCAGCTATGACTGGTTTCTTTACTAATCTGGTACAACTTTCATTAGTTAAATGTGACAAAAGATTTTTATAATGATTTTTTTTTACTTGTATTTCAAAATTAAAGAACAAAGATTGTAGTAAATTATAAATTGCTCTGTTTCTATCTAAACTGCTTGAACTCCATACAAACTATAGTGTTAATGAGAACATATGGTTATTACAACCCATGTGAGTTCCTTGCATCTAAACATAGTTTAGAAAGTGGTTTCATGTTTAAGTTATTGGTCATTTTTATTTAATTGAACTAAAAAAAAATATTTGCTAATCCACCCTGGAAATTTAATTGCATTTCCATACCTTACCTCTAGAAATGGATAAAAACTAATATCTCATTAACCAATACAGGCCACCATAAAACTGATGGATTTTACTAATTTTAAGTAATCAAACATCCTCTCTTATTGACCTGTATTATGCAGAAAGGTTACTTCCAAGTTTAAGGACACTATTTAAAAACAGTTTAATTTTTATCTTATTTAATAATTCGAAGGGTTTTTTTTTTTAATTCAAATATAACTTGTGAATTAAGATCTTAGTTTTAATACCAGTTTATGAGAAAAAAGGGCCCTGTATAGTACAAACCCTGCTTTTTCAGGTCAGAATACTAAACTTCCATAGGAATTGCCAGTCAGAGCAGAATATGAAATCCATAGGCTTCTCTCACTCTCTCTGCAGTAATGCCAGATTATATGCAGCATTTTAATTAAGAAACCATTGCTCTAAGTGGAATTACATGACTAACCAATTGTACTGCAGGAAGATCTTAAGGGTAAGGCAAATTATAGATTATTTTCTTACCTTGGATTTAAAAGACATCATAAAAGAAGGCACCAAGAGAATAAAGCATTTGAAGCCCATGAAGAGGAATTTCAGAATAAAGTCTGTGATTCCCACGATCCATAGCACCTCCCAGAAATTCATGAAATCCATGGTAGGATTTAAAAAGATTAAGCTACAAAAAGAAGCATCAAAAGTTACAAGAAATAACTGAGGGCATCTGTGTTGTCTTTAATTAAAAAAAAAAAAAAAAAAAAGTATACTTAATGGAAAAACAGTACATTACACTAAGAGGAGCAAGATGAAGGGATGTTTTATCTTTTAAATCCACTTCCCTATATGTATCATCTTGCCCATGAGGCACCCCACCAGTCCAGGGAATTTGGCAGTAGGGAACCAGTAGCAGCATTAATTGCTGCAGCTCTGGGAGCTATAGCAATTAACACTCCTGCAGCTTATCCTACCACCAAATTTCCAGACCCACGGGGAGGCCTGCAAACCAGATGGTACAGGCCTGCCTGCTGTATTGGGCTTACAGACCAACCCTGTGCAACTCATCCAGCTGCATGGGCAGGGTGAATTGAGCACCACAGATCTATATGGTAACTCCTATCTTTTCCCATAGGGACTTGCTCTCTTTGCCATCTCGTTAATATTGCTCCTTAATAATACAGCAGGATTGTTGACTGTTGTAAAACAGACAGTCGTACCCTCTAGAGATTCGGGGCACCACAGCATATTTCATTTAAGTGCATAGGCTCGGGACTGCAAAAACCTACGTACATACCAGCATAGAGAGAGCCGCAATTTAAAAGTTATCAATATAAGATAGACATTTTTCTAATTACCTGTAATAAAGTGACTGAGAGTAAAAGGTATAATACAAGAGAAGAGAAGATCCAGTTAGGAATACCAGTAACCATGCACAGTGCAACTTGGAGCACCGTTCCTGTAAGACATGCATTAAAAAAATATTAATAGTTTGTCTCTCAAGGGTCATAAGTTAATTCTCTTGCATACCCAATAAAACTACATCTGCTGCATGTGATCAAACTATTACAAGGTACCAAAGACCTACACTGGAAGATCACGGCATTTGCAAACTTCAGTGCACTTTGATGGAACAAAGAGTCCACTCAGATGGTTTTTCTGGCAGGAACAGTGTCTAACTGACCAAACGGGCAAAGGCATAATGGGCGGCTTTTGATGCAGTGGTCAAGTTGTGTGTACAGGCTGCTCAAACTTTTTCCTGTTTTCTCAGGAACAAGATTTGGATCAAGCAGAAATTCTGCATAGCATATGGGGATTTTAACAAATTTTAAAATATGGTAAAGAATTCCTGTCTCTTAACTGCAACAGCATCATCAGGAGTCACTCCATTATACCAAGTCAGAAAAACACCTGCACCCACAATTCTTTTTAATTGGTGCAAAGTATGCTTATCTGACAAGCTGTTAGTTAGTATACCTGAGTGTTAAGATATTATCCTTAGCTAAAACACCATTTATATTTCACAAATCCTACAAGATGCATCTATTTTGTTTACTAAAGCAATAAGACCTTACTTCACATTTCTCTCAAAAAGTCTTTGTAAAATGAAAGGCTTTGTAACAATTAATTTTAAAATGATTCAACTTCATTGCAATGGCCATACTTACTCTTAGAAAAACCTGATTTACAATGCTTTTGTTTGCATACATAAAAGTTGTTAGCAGCCCAATTCCAATAGAAATGCCTATTAGGAAAAAAGGGTCAGTTATATGATGAAGGAAAATAAGAAATTGCATTGAACTGAATTAAAAAGACAGCGCAAAATTAAATGGCCACTTCCAACATATACTTGCAATAACCATAATCAAATTTTAACAGCTCAAGCAATCAAGCTAAAATAATTAAGCACATTGTATATGGTAACATAAGAAAACCGGATAAGTGATTGAAATGTGTTTTTAGTAAATCTCTCTGATCTTCATTGAAGAAATCAAATTAAAGTTAAGATAGAAGTAAATCAAATTTACTTCAGGCATTCTTATGAGCAAGACTTAATGCAGGAAAAAAAGGAGCAATTCCCTTGCACCATACATTGTTATACTCTACCGATTATATGCTGCATGATCAGTTTGACACATAGAATCAGGATGTACAGAAGACTTTTGTGCAGCCACTGGAAGAGGTATCTGAACTCGGAGAGGGAGCTGCCACTGTGTTCCTCAAAGTCCATGGACGATTCTTCAGGCCCCCTTGCCTCATTGTGGGAGTGGCCATGCGAGCGGCTCTGGGAACCTGACCTTGTGCGTCTGGAACTAGGATTTTCTCCAGCTTCTCCCAAAACAGAGTTTAGCTGGATGTGAACATCTCCAGCATGGTGGGATGAGCCTTCTCCTGGCAGTTTTGTGGCATGGGCACTCTGAGCGGACAAGGAACCATCACCATTTCCTGGGGAATTGTGGAAATGACTACAACTGGGTTGCATGGTGTTGGATCTGCCTCTGGTCCGGATTCCTTTGTCTCACTGCTAGGTCTCCTAAGGAAGGGGGGAGGGGGAAAGCCATGATTAAAGCAGCAGTACACTATTCAGTTAGAGAGATCTGTCTGTCTGAAATGTACAGCAAATGCCTTATGGCCAACCTGGTGTTCTCTGTGCAAAGAACAGTGTGTTTTTACCACTAAGACATTCAAGGAATGGTTCCTTGAACCACCTTAACAATGAGCCTTTGGTACATCTTGCTTGTGGGTTTCTACTGACATCCCCTCGTTCAAAAGAGTGTGCTTTCACCCTCAACAGGGACTGGGACCCTCACTAAAATCAGGAACAGACAAAATTCCAGTACTGGTTAGAAGATCCTGTTTTTCATGAACTAGCCTGTGTAGCACAGAATTTAAAATTGCATGAGCTTAAAGAAAAAGGTTGGAAGCCATCGCTAGATTAGAGAAGGAACTAATGCAGATGAAGGAGGGTGTCTGCATAATTATAAGCATACAAAAAGACATGTATTCAGCCACAGACCAGCCTAATCAAAAGCCAGTGAGCACTGAAGGCAGAGAGCCAGTATGGGATTACCAGAAGAGATTATCCTGTCTGTGCAAGCAAGCAGAACCAGGTTAGTCCACTTTGTAAAAGGCACTCAGAAGAGCCTGGGACATATGCGGACTTACGGAGACTGAAGAGGGGAAAGAAAGCAGACAGTAAAGCGCAAGTCTGAGGCTGGGCTGGGACTCGTAGGGAATCTGGGTCAGAAAGAAAATGCCGACAGCTCAGCGCACACTTATAATGAGCGCAGCAGACCTAGTTTTTATTCTTATCTCTGACATCTCACTCAGACACGCAGCAATTTGTTTGTTTTGTGCCTCAGCCTTCCCATTTGTAACATGGATTTTGTACACTTCCCAGAAATGCTGTGATGTTTCAGAACTTTATGTCTGGAAAGTGCTTTGAGATCCTAGGATTTTCCAAGTATTAATGTAGCTTTTGCACGGTAGAACAACACTACAGCTGATATTTATTGGGATTTTCATGAAAACCCTTTTCTGTTGCCTTTCTTAAACCACCTTCTTTCAAGATGAAATCTTCCATGATTAGTCTCTACATAATGACTTTTGTTAGGCGGGCAGAAAAGTTCTGATCAAATCCATTGCCCTTTTTGTCAGTTACGCAGGGCTGAAAAACGCGTACCTTCTGCTTTGCAAGAAAAGCTTAAGGTGATATTTTTACATAATATAAAGTGCCCAAAATGCAGAACAAAGGACTACACAGATAGATACTTGCAAATCACTTGCCCAGTAAAACTTTTTAGTAATGTTCAGGGCTAACAGTAAATTGTGCAGCACCTGTTTGCCTGAAGTTTCACTGTGTATACCAGAGTCCTGTCACTGAATGTTACCGGCATGGGCGTAAACCCAATGGGCTGAATGAAGTCAACGCGACAGAAGTGCCACGCGTGAGTTTGTTGGATCAGGCCAGGGGCAGATCCAGGGGGGCTGCACTCGTGCCGTTGGATCCTACTTTGCTTCTTGTTCCACCCAAGTTTAAAACTAATGGCCTGGCAGTGGCAGCAGCATTCCTAGCTGGGGTGTACTGAGGGAGTCGATTGACTTCACGGCGCGTTAAAATCTACCCGATTCCTTCTAAACGCTTCATGCTACACGACCCTCTTCCTTGTCAACGGTCTTGACGCTCCACTAAACAAGCTAACCCCTCTCCTGCAAAGCCGCAGGCTGCTCCCGGCTGGCCGCACCATCCCTCTCCCACAGCCTCGCACACTGGTTTTTGAGTCCTTATCAAGTTACCTTTGCTTTCGCATCCATTTTAAACAGACTCATCCAGCCCTACTCCCTGAGCGTATTCGGAAAGCTTTGACTTTATTTTTACCCGGAGAAAAATGCATTGTATTGTACGTAACGATGCCCCTTGTCCCATGTGTTGCCCCCTTTTCAAAACCCCAAATCTGGCAAATTATGACAATGCCCCTTGTCACATGCGTGGCCCCTTTCGAAGCCTCAAATCTGCCCCGGATCAGGCAAATTATGATGATGAACCTTACCACACGCACGTCATTTTTCAAAACCCCAAATCTACCCCAAATCTGGCAAATTATAATGATGAACCTCACCACATGCATGTCCCTTTTCAAAACCCCAAATCTGCCCCGAATCAGGCAAATTATGACGATGAACCTTACCTCACGCACGTCATTTTTCAAAACCCTGAACCTGGCAAATTACGATGATGAACCTTACCACATGCACGTCCCTTTTCAAAACCCCAGATCTGCCCCGAATCACATAAATTATGACGACGAACCTTACCATATGCCTGTCCCCTTTTCAAGACCCTAAATCTGCCCACGACCCGTTTCTATGACATTCAGACTTCGTAAAAACACAGGAGGAAAACATGCCCGGGGTTTCCAGGGCTCCCCATCATAACCAGTCGGGGTTGCTGATCTCGACTCCCCCCCACCCCGAGACAAGGCGGGGTCACAACATGGATCCCGCCGGCCGCAAGCTCGTCCCCAGCGGCAATGGGTGACCCGGCTTCGCGCGTGAACCCTGGAGGTTGCAATGGGGGCAGGGAAGGACCCTTTCCCCCCGGGGCGGCGATACCTCAGGGCGCGGCCCGGCTGCCCAAGCCTCCATGGCGGCCGCCCGGGGCGGGGGAGGAAGTAGGAGGAGCCGGGCGGGGCGGGAGGAGGAAGGCCCCGAGTGGGCGCGTTGCCGTGGCAACGGCGCCGGGCCCGCGCCGCCTCGCCTCGCCTCGCCTCAGGTGGCTAGGCCGCAAGGGGAGAGGGGGTCGTGAAGGAGCAGTGGGGTACAAGGGCAAGGGGGCTGTTTTGGGGGGGGCCGAGCAACGCTTTGAAACCCTCTGGAATGAGTTATTTCAATGCCATTTCAGCCCAGAGACGGTATTAATTCGGTGGCATCGTTGTTAGGTTGGTGGGGGTCTTTTTTAAGGCGAGACGGCCCTTGAAGAGTCTCCTTCATCTTCTGAGCCTGAACTATTCGCGGGATTTGGGTGCTCAGCCCATGAAGTTAAGCTCGTGCAAAAACGTTTGCAAGACCAGAGCCGAGGTCTGTTTTTAAAAAGTTCATGGTTTCCCTCCTGTGCGTGGTTCTGTTTAAGAAGTACCTCTGTGCGGTAATAGCGAATGGTATCTGTGGTTTGCAGTGACCGCAGCGCAGTAACTGCTGAGATTTCAATGATCCCCTCTGTGTACTTAATCGCTTGCGTGCAACACTTTACATCCTCAGAGCGTGTCAGATACGAATGTATTCGTCTAACATTAACCTATCTCTATTTTGTGGTACGATCAATATAATGTTCCTCGCTACATGAGCTTGTTTTTCGATGATCTCTGCTCCATTGAAGCTTATAAGGCCTGAATGTCAACAATCCCGAGTGCCTTGACTTTGGGCTCTTTATAATTTCTGGCAAATTATACACAGTCCCTCCTGTATGGACTGTGCATAAGATCTTGCATCTGAGACATACCTTATCTTCAAACTCTCAGAGAAGTCTGTTTGAAAGAAATGGGAACTTTTCCATAGTTTAGAAGTTTACTGAAAGGTTTTGAGGGTTTTTTTGTTCCCAAGTGCCTACTGGAGAAGGAGTAGATGATTTGTTAAACTGCACAAGATGCAAATATAAAGGGATGTAGTTACAAGAAGCCCTTCATCTATACTGCACTGATCTTGTAGATGATATTTCTACCGTGCAGATCGTATGGATGGGGGAGCCTGTGCCCCCCACCTGCATAGTAATATTTGTTCCTTTTGAAATACTCACTTCGCTGCAGAACAGCATGTTTGAAAAGACGTTTTTTTTCCATTCATCATTCCAGCAGCCAACATAGAGAAAGAACAGTATCTTAACTAATATGTATAGCTAGATTGTAATATCCATGTTAACGTTTTACTCCTATTGAGGTTTTTCAACATCATAGAAGTAATAAATTCTGCATAAACCTGAGAGGCGCATATAAAGAAATCTGTATTTTATGAAAATATAATACAGAATGCATAAAATTGGAGGAACCTCTGGATGTCCCAGGGCAAGGCTATATGGGAATCAGCAGACTTCTGTTGCATCATGGTTAAATTCCAGTCTACAAGAGACGCTACTACCAGGGAAGCCATGGCATAAGGTAAAATGTTTATACTCATAGTTATTTAAACACATGCAATGCGTATGTAATAGTATGGATATCATCTCCTATATTTTTTGTCATTCCTTATTCTTACTGCTTTGCTTCTGAAGGTATTTTTCCTTCCAATGGAGTAAATTAAAACAAGTATGATTATTGATTTGAATACACAAGTGGTCGAATGTTTATAAATAATATTTCATTTTTGAGACAGCCAAAATTATTCTTCTTCTTGAAAGTGAGGACAGCAGTAATAGATCGTAATGTAAACCATAGCTATTCGTACTAGCTTCCCCACGGTAACTTCTTTGACATCAGTGTTTATAATAAACCAAGAATACCAACAATTCAGCCAAAGAAAGCTTCTCTCAGCACCATGTAAGGCAAGGGAAAAATCAGTCTTTTGAACTGTATGATTGCTTTTTTTGTAATTTTAGTGTCTTCATACTAAAAGGTAGTTTATAGATATGTGGATAGAGAGTTGTGTCTTAACAGAATGGTAGTATAAAGAATAGGGCCAAATTCATCATTTATACCACTGCTGAGTCTGTTACCTTATTCTTACTATCTAATCAGTGCTGAGGTGCCCCTCGTGCTCCATGTATTAGAAGTCAATGAGTAGACTGAATTCAAATGTATATAATTCCTGGAATTATTCTTTTTTACAATATCAGTAATTGATTTCCTCTTTAGGTTTTAAACAAACTTGGAGCAGCTTTTGCTGAGAAAGTAAAGCCCCAACTGAGGAAGCCTAAACAAAGACAAATGATTTTTCATCTCCTTGGCCAGCATTTCGTTAAAAAATATTTTAGCGACTATCCTAATCAACCTAGTTTACTGGTAAGTGAGTAATGGGAGTTTAGTGGTAAAAGCTTGGTGTATAGAAGACGAGAAAGATGGCATATTTGTATGTATTCATACCATAAAGTAACATTGATTATTTTGTTCTCAGTTATAAAGTTTTATATTTTTAAATTTTGAGTGTACTTCATTGATCCAAAATAATATATATTATAGATCTATATAGATAGACGTATCTATCTATAGATATCTTCTAAGTTTACTGTAATAGACTTTTAATCTTTTTTTCCTCCTCTTTGGAAATGTGAAAGGAAAGCAACATGATGGCTGAGCATGAACATTTTTTTAATCTGCAACTGTGGTTCATGTCCAGCTTAAATGGGGCATCAGACTCTCAGAAAAGACTGATCCTTTAGTCCTAACTCAGTAAAATGCTCATTTACATTATGATTTCATGGTTAAAGGAGTCTGACTTTCCTGGCTCTGCTAATAAGTCATGATCATCACTGGGGATGATACTGCAGTTACTTCATGAATTGTATGTCAGTTACCTGCATTTGTTTTCTGTTCTATTGTTTTTCTGCTTTTTCTGTGGGTAGGTGGGATATATCCTAGATTAGTTAAAATAGTAACCTATGAGACCAAGGCAGAGTGAGACCCTCACATGGAGAGGATGTTTGTCACATTTTATGTCAAGAAGAAAGATACATACTGAGAAGTAAACATGACTGGATATTCTTTCTGGGAAAAAAGAAGAACATTCCTGAAAGGGGAGAATTAAATATTTTGTGTGAAAAAGGTACTTAGAAATGTGTGATACATTTTACTGAGGGCTAAGAAATTCAAGGACATAAAAATTTCACTCCATGTTCACTGGCACGAGTCCTCTTTCCAAGTGACTGACATAAGGCACAGCTCACTAGCAAATTGTCTCTATTAAATCATCCTTTCTTAATATGATAAATAACTATCTTGGCTCCCACACCAAAAAAATTACAAGAACCATTTAAAAAAGATGTGATGTTATTGTGAGAATCCAAATTTTCTGTTCCTAGTCTTCAACAAACATGAGCGAGCGAGATTGGGAAACCTTGGAAGAAACAACAAAGATTTGGCTAAACGAACAGCGCCTAAAAGCTGCAGAGCAAGTTTGCTGTCAGTTCAGACTTGGTGAGTTAAGATATATTGTGTACGTGTGGAAGGCAGCTCGCGTAACAAAAATACTTCCAGCCATTGCCAAATCTTTAGCAACTAAGACTTAGCAACTAAGTCTTTGTCTAGAAAAGTGTTAAGCAGAAGTTTTGAGGGACTTGAATGCAATAACCTACACTATTTTTTTATGAATAAGCCAAAATTTGATAGCACCACAAAAATAACGTGTCAGAATCTGGTTCCTGCTCTGACTGCTTGCATTTTGGCTATGCAAAACAAGCAGAGCAAGCAGATAAGTTTCCTTCTGCACTGGAAAAACTTCGGCTATCAAGAAGTGAGTTTAACAACTCCCACATCACAGACTATGCTGACAGTGCAAAGGAATTCCTCTGGCAGCGTGTGGTCTTGGTCTGTGTGCTCATTGATCTCTGGCTACCAGAATGCCTCCCAGATGAAGCAAGTGCTGGGCACAAGAGGCAGCTCTTGTGTGTTGGGGATCAGTCCACTCTCTGGCTGGTCCAGGATCAAGACACTGAAATAATAATACCTATATCTGATACAGTGCTTTTCATTCATACCTCTCATAGCATTTTGCAAAGGAGATGCATATGATTGTCCTGTCTTTGCAGATAGAAGGATGCCTAAAGCAGGCCTTTTTTCCTCAGCTTCTTCTCCAGTCTTGCACCAAATACAACCTTGCCAAAGTAGAGAATCTTTGCTTATGAGTCAGATTCATCCCTGTTCTCATTCTTACAGGGCTGAGTTTGGCCAACTATCTAATTTACTATTACAGATGTCTTACACAGCTGCCATAGTTATCAAGCTAATTGCACTTCTGAGCCTCTCTTGGACTCTGCAGCTGCACCAGCCATCACATCTCTGTTCATTAAATCATACGATTCTCTTGGTCTCAGGCAATGCTTTGGGCTACAGTTCCATAGCACAACCATGGCATTTTTATCAGACTCAGCATGGTTTCAATCCCCACAGTACTGTTCTTCTGGGACCTACTTAAATAAAGTATTATTTATTTAAAATAGAAGCATTTATCAGGTCTCTCTCCACCTTTCACATGAATATCCTGATAGGTCTAAGCTTTCTGCAGACAACAAGCACCTATGTCTTAAGTGATAGCCTTTTCCTTTAACACAAAGACCAGTTCCTTCCACCTACTTCAGAAAGAGTGTACTTAAAAGCTGTTCAGAACTCCCCCACCCCCTCTTGGGAATCAAGCAACTTGTAACTATGTAGAAGACCTTTTAGTCTTTAAATCCAGTTTTGGCAAAACTAGTGTGTAGCTTTGGGCAGAAATTTGGAAGTAAACCCTTGTCCCCAAGATGTTTACTGGGAGGATTGTCATAGCCATAGTGTTGCTTTCTTGCTTGTTTTTCTAAAAGCTTCCTATTAACCTAGGCCAGTACATTCATACAGGAAAGTCTAATAGCCCAATGTATTTATGCAGTAAACTTCCTTAAGTGAGACCTAGTGGTTACATGCCCTATTGATGACATTATTATGTGTCAGTATTCTTGGAACATCAGCAGTGCCATATTAACTGAAATAGAAGCTCTCATTTTCATTAATATGTTTCACTTTTCACTTTAAAATTTAAGTCACTCTGTGTGACACTGTTTCCCACCATTGGCCCTGATCCTGTAGTGACTTCTGTAGAGGCAGACCCCTGTACCTAGGTGGAGCTGATCAGTTTGTATGCAAATGCAGGGAGGTATTGTGTAGACTCATTGTAGAACAGGGGCCAGGGTGCTTATTATCTGTTGTTGTTGAGTGTTATATGAGTTCATTATGACTTGTTATAAAAAAAAAAAGAAGCAGCAATTTAATGCATCTGAAAAGAAGAGAACATAAAAATGAAAGGAAGTATTTATGGCAATAACATTGTTACTGCATCTTAGTAGTAATTACAGTTTACCACAGGAAAGTCCTGCTGTTTTGAAATTGACTTTTCATCCTAGGAAACCTGAAAAATGCTGTCCTAGTTAGTGCTTCTGTAACTCTTAATGGATCTAGAAATTAAACAGCTACAGGATTCCTTCTTTCTGTGTATGCCCCTGAATATATTTGTCTGTATATAAAAATATTCTCTCTTTACTTAGGTTCATGTTTTGAAGGGTATATGGGTGCCTAACTCCCATTGAAATCAATATCTAATACCTGAACATTTTTTATGTCCGGCTCTTAGGGTTTATATATGTGTTTGAATTAAATAGAATTTTTGTAAAGTTAAATTAAACCTTGAATTCTTACAAATATCATAATAGTGACTTTATTTTACTCGCTTAAATACTTACTTTTTAAATAAATGTCTACTAATTACACTAAATTGGTATTGCAACCTCCTACTTGAGAGTTTTGCGTTGAAAGATGCAGTGTTACTTGACTTGTTTTAAATTTGCTGTTTGACTTTTGAACCTGATTTTCCACTACCTTGAAATTTCTGTGTTCATTTAAACTGTGCCAAATGAGATAAATGCGAGGCACAGCATTACAAAACGGAGTTCTCCATTTATGTACAACACTGGTAGCATTTGATTTCCAATCTATATTTGTTTTGCCCAGGTGTAAGCTTTTATGCAGGTTGCTAGGGAGTGGAGAATAAGCTCCTTTTGTACTTGACTCTGTATTGCCATCTGTGGGAGTTTGAGTATGGAAGAAATAGAAGAGCTAGGGCTTGATATTTATAATTTACTTTGAAAACAAAAGCAAAACCATATCCTCTTTTATAATGGATGTAAACTGAAGCTCTCTTGATGAACATTCAAAATTGTAAATTAAGGTTGTAAATAGAACTTAATTTAGTAATTTTTGCATTCATAGGAAGAAGATTCATTTGATCATCAGTCTTCATTGGAACAGAGCTCTAACCAGGAATCAGTTGCGAAGAAAAGCCCAAATTCTGTTGAAAGCAAAGACATCGATTTAGCCATAGTCAGAGAATCTATTTTGCAATTAAATGAAAAAGGTAAGAGTACTATGTTCTTCGGTACATCACGTTGTCTTTAGGGTACAGGACATAAGGCAGGGCAGGGTAGCACCTTAGAGACTAATTAGTTCTGAGGGGCATAAGCTTTGCTAGGCAACAGCCTAGTTAATCAAATGCTACAACTGGACTTGCAGAAAGGAGGAGTTCTAAATATAGGGGAATTTAAATATAAAGGATGGGGGAACTGATGCTTAAAATAGCATATCCACACAGAAAAATCCAATAGTTAAATTTAAGTCAACCATAACCATCTCATGCTTGGCAAATAACATTAGAAAGCAAAACAGACACCAGCAGTACCCCGCAATAGCTCTTCAGGGTTTCTGACTCAGAGTCCTTAACAACACCTGCCTCCCTATCTTCCACAGCAAATTCACATTATTATCATTCCCTCAGTGGCAAAGCCAACTGGTTATTTAAATACACAGTGCTTAGGGAGTGGTTGAAGTAGAAAAATGAGGATTCTTATCTGAATCACGCAAAGTATCATGATATTTACATCCAGGTTTTGATTCAGACTGTTGTAACAGTTGGGGAGTCTGTGAAATCCATACATAAATCCAAGCATGAATTTTTTTAAGCCTTCCAAATTCTGATTTAGGGTTTTGGTTCAAGCCCATCTCTATTTGTTAAATACCAGCCACTACAGAAAGCGTTAATGTGATTTAACTGCTGTAATCAAGTTGAAAAGCAAACCTGTAAATGATATGGTAAGTACTTCCCAAAATACCAGTCCCAGGGGAAGGTAGATTGAGAGAAATTCGAAAGTATCTTGTTAAACAGAGCAACTACTTTGCTTTTGATTTTCCTGTCAGTCAAGACTGCCAAGCCCTGTCTGAAGTGTGTGATTTTTCTCCTTTATCATAACATAAAAAGTTCTCCACTTCAAACACATAGAAGTGCTCCTTCTCACAGAGCTGAGAGCTAATAGAGTTTTTCCAGCTGATGTAGAGTGTCTTCATTTATTCATCCAGACTTGAAGTAATTGGGTACAAGACCAGCAAGCATGACTACCATAGTGTGTTTTAAATGAGATTTAATTTACAACAGAATCTTCAACATTTTGGAAAATTATATGATTCATCTAAACTATTAAGTGTCTATAATAAACTTTATCTACAGCTCTGTAGTTTTTATCATTGTTTGCTTTGAAGCAGATTATGATGATATATTTTATACCTTAAACAAACAATTCTACTTTAAATACCCATTTCTGTTTCTGTTTCTGTGTCTGTTGGTGTTACAGCCCTTGGTAACTTTCTTCAGGAATTAAAAAGGTGGCTACAATTCATGAGTCATTTACTATTTATATTTTGTTTTAACAGAAAGGATGCAGATTGGCACTGATATACACTCATGTGTTCTAAATTGCTCAGAAAGTAATATGTTAGGAAAATCTGTCTGTGCCATAATTTCAGTAGATGGTGAAACTATCTTAACAGTATGTAGAAGGCTAAGTGGAAATCTACTTCCAAAGACACTACGACAATTTATATGGACAGATAAACTCCTAAAATCAAACACAAAAATCCCCAACACTGAAAGAATAATGTAAGTATTTATTATTTTCTTTGTGTGGGGGTGGAATATTGCATTATTTTTTATTAGCCCAGGTCTATGTTTTTTTGCAAGATTCATAGATTCAGAGTAATTCCTGGTTTTGTCACTGGAATTAACCATAACATTTTTCAAACTTCTCAGAGCAGTTTGCCATCTTCAAGAGGCCACCTTGAAATAGTAACAAAGTTTCCTTCTCAGGACTGTACTAACTTCTGGGTTTTAGACTAATTAAACTGAGGTTATAGCCACCTTGCATACAGAATTTCTATAATTTTTTGGTGTCTTATGAAAAGGCCATGTTCTCGATTGGTTTAGTGTTGTTGTCAATTGGCATCTTAACCATTTCTATCTCCACTGTATCTCAGCGCTATCTGGACATGAGGTGTATATTTTTTGACATTTCAGCTCAATTTTACTATGTGGCTTTCACGCATCAGGTGTAGACTCAACATTCAGGGAAAATAATCATGGTTTTACCTATTCAGAAATATCGAGAGAGAAGCTAGAGTGAAATTTGGACGGACAGTGGAGCACCGAATTGCTGAACTAAAACTTGAAAGTGCTACTCAATCGCCAATTTCAAGCCTTATTGAAAATGCAGTAGTGGAGGTGAGTTAATAGACGTTTGCAAATGTCTCTTGCCCAGATTTTACAGTATTTGTTTCTTCTTGCAGGCTTTCAGACTTCTTGTCCTGAGCATGTACTTTATAATAAATACATGTTATAATGTGTTGATAATTATAATTAACTGTTATAACAGTTCACAAAATGGAACATTGTCGGTATCTGCTTTGCATATTTGAAAATTACTTTGCTGCTATTAAATAATTCAGTAATCCAAAGCTTGCAGTAAAACCAAACATTGTTCTATCCTAAAAGTAGACTTTGTCAAAAGTTTATTGTGTATAGGAATATTATGTGAGTCAGAGACGGGAAGCTAAGCCAACATTTCCCTTGGTGCCGATACAACTACAACCCAAATAAGTAATGCTATGCACGATGCCAATATTAAGACAGTTTCTGAAGTCTCTGATGTGAGTCTGTCCTATTCTTGTTGTGGCCAACCCATCTTAGGCCCAGTTTGGAAGAAATTTATTTTCTCCAGAGATCAACTTCCTATTGGTTGGGCTGTTCAGAAGGCTTTAAAACTGTGTCTTTTTATTGTGAATCCTCTTTATGTAGCTGTTAGATCAAACAAAATTGCCATCTATAGCTGAATAATACAATGTAGAGCTTCTACATCCTGATTGGAACACATATAAAAATAAAACAAAATTGTATCTTTCTCCTTCTACAGACATTTCTTTTCAGTAAAGATATTTTTTGTCTTTCCCTTCTGCTGAACAGAAATATGACAAGACATCTTGCATGCATTATTTTGCCTCAAATGAACAAATGATTCTAGAAACCTGCAAGACTTTAAATGTCCTCTACGTTTTCAATGGCACATATGAACCCTACCTGATTCACTGGCTCTTTCCTTTGCAAATGGCATTTAAGCAAACAACACCAACAGGTAAATGACTTCAAAATTAGAAAACTGCTGATGAACTGTATCACTACATTAAGACCTAAGTCTGACTTCACTTGTATTGAGGGTGTTGGTTACGCCTCTGTTGATCTAAGGACATAGGTAGACACATTTCTTTGGGTAAAGGTGATATTTTTTATTAGACCAACTAAATAGTTGGAAAAATTGTTCTTTACAAACTTTCTGGCACAAGAACTCTTCTTCAGGAAGAAGGAGAGTCTGTTGGTGTTTGTGCACTCTCCTGGGTGACATAGAAGCTTAAGCCAATGTGCAAAATGCAGGTTTGTGAAAATGCAAATACGCGGCAGGAGAATATGACTTAACTTGTGTCATTTTTACATTGATCTAAAACTTTAGGTCAGTTATGCCTGATCTAAACCCTAAACTTGCAAATGTTTACATGCATGCTTTATTACAGTCACATAATTAATCCCTTGGATAAGTGGGACTACTTACATATGCAGAATTAAACACACGTATAAATATTTGCAGGTTCTGGGACTTACTACAAGTATGAGTTTAGAAACATACCTTAATGGTAATTATATCATGGCTGCCAAGTTGCCTGATCACAAGGGAAAATCTTAATTTGAGACCCCAGTTTTCCTCGGAATCTCCTAGAGCTGGTCAGAAGTTATTTAAGAAAGTGTTAAGCTAACCAGTCTTTCAGTCCTAATTTCCTTCTTTTCTGGTATTTCGGGAAGGATGAGTCTTGCTTGTTTTCAGCACATTGGGGCTTTGTTCTAGGTTGACTTCTATATTTTTAAAAACAGTATGTGACCAGTAACTGGCATTGATGGGATCTCATGAATCCTCAGTTCAGAAAAATAATGGCAGGGTGTCAATCCTCAGTGAGGAACTTATAGGTGAGAAAGAAAAACAGGTGAATGAGGATTTTCAGGGCTTTAACATTTTTTCTCTATTTTATTAGCTAAAAATATTTTGTTTTGTTTTGCTTTGTTTTCAGCTGAACATCCCTATGAGTTGGCTATGTACCTATATTTCCTGCATCAAAATTTATTCCCATCATGGGTAGAAATCTTTGCAATGGCTGAGTGGGTGATGAGCATTCTGGAAAGAGAAGACACTGAATTCTTTGATCATCTTCAGCAGAACTTCAGAAAGAATATTACAATGGACCCAAAAGTACAATATATTTTATAATTGCTGAATTTGTTTTAACTATAGAT
Source organism: Caiman crocodilus (assembly GCA_030014935.1). Taxonomy (NCBI): domain Eukaryota; kingdom Metazoa; phylum Chordata; order Crocodylia; family Alligatoridae; genus Caiman; species Caiman crocodilus. The sequence continues at coordinate 14,565,168 of JAGPOW010002118.1, read as the reverse complement.
ATCTATATTAAATCTGTTAGCAGACGTTCAAACTAAAATGTTTGCTGTAGTAAAAGGTAGCATAAAATTAGATGTTTCGATATGTTTTAGTAAATTATTAAATACACATGATGGTTTATTTCTGGATTATTTTCTCTTGTATGTCACAATAGGAAAAACACTCCGTCTAATATGTTCTCTTCCTTCTGTAGGATTTCTTGGTAGAACTGATAGTTCAAGAAAGAGACAAAGCTCAAGAACTGTATCCCACTGCAGATAGATCTGAGCAGAACCAGCATCTAGCCAAAGAGTTACTGGGAAGTCCAGTAATTTTCCTGAGAAAATGGATGGGTGAGGTAAGATGTCCTGTTTTCTTTGATACCACAGTGGGCTTGAGAAAAATCAGTTGTTCGTTCATTCAGTCAATCAGGAGTAACTATTGAAGCAAATGGAAATTAAATGGTTTTCAGTGAAAAAAGAATCATGTTCCCAGTTTTTCTGATTTTACAAAGCCAAAATATGATAATTTATTACATTAAAGCACCTTTCATAGAAAAAAATAACATAAAATAAAGAATTATTAAAATGATGTTTTTCTTAGATGTCTTTCTTCCTTTTAACTGTTTTACTTTAAAGTCATGTTGGAACAGAAAGGATAGGATGCTTTTTTTTATATCACACCTCCTTTCTTGCTTGTTTCACCACCAGTATAAACACACTTGTTTCAGTACAGCTTCAAGTTGTGACTTTCTTTCAGCTATGCAATTCTTACTTTTACTTCTATACTGAAAAAGCTAGTCAGGGATTGTATCTGACTCAACAGTTGTCACCAGGAATATTGCATTAAGTTAACATTTTCCTGCCACTAGTAAGACTATAAAGGAGAGAGGTTATGTCTTATTATCAGTTGTATTATTTGATATTACAACTACAGGAGGAGGTATTCAACTACTGTAAATACAGTCCCACTGTCATGCTCACTTACAAAAGCCGAGGATCAACTCAGACAAAAACTACAAGGAAAGGGCTGTTTCAGTAACACTTGTTGTGGTTGGGGGGGGCGGTGTCTGTAGCCCCTTAGAATAATCTGAAACTTGTTTGAGTAGAAACATCAAGGTTTGGTGCTGTTTATGACTAAATAAAAGTGTCTGCTTAGCACATTTAATACAGTAGATTTCATAATTTTGTGCAGGGCTTTGTAAGTGCAGTGGATTTTCCTGTAGTGTTGTTGATTTGGGATCAATTATATATGCAAGACTGGAATCGAAAGGTGATGGAGAATTTCTGTCTCTCGATCCTTATGTTGTTAAAGGATTCCCTGATGGCTGCTGATGATTATCCAGCCATGAGAGAGGTATGTACATCAATGTTGCATATTACCATTCAGCTGTCCGCAATGATAAAAGTGATCATAGAAGATGTCTGTGTAAAGGACAACTTTTTTTTTTTTTTTTTCAGTAATGCTTGCATCTATCAAAGGGGGGAAATCCATGATATTCACTTTTATTGTAACATGTTTTTATTTGTTCTTTTTTAGTTTTCTGGCAATAAAGGACAAAATATTGGCCTGTGCCACCCACACAACCTCATTGGCTTTCGTGTGGATGCTTAAGAACCTGAGAGCCAAATTTTGCCTGAGATGTAGAATCATAGAAAATTAGGATTAAAAGGGGCTTCAGGAGGTCCAACCACCTTCAAAGCAGGACCATCCCCAACTATATCATCCCAGCCAAGATTTTGTCTGGCCAGGTCTTTATAAACCTCCAAGGATGGAGATTTCACAACCACTCTGGGTAGCCTGTTCCAGTGCTTTACTACCCTCCTAGTGAGAAAGTTCATCCTAATATCTAACTTAAACTTCCCCATTGCTCCTTGTTCTGTCATCTATCACCACTGAGATCAGTCCAGCTCCATTCTCTTTATAACTACCTTTCAGGTAGTTGAAAGCCACTAGAAGTCCCCCCACAGTCTTCTCTTCTCCAAACTAAATAAGCTTAGTTTCCTCATCCTTTCCTCACAAGTTATGTGCTCCAAGCACCTAACCACTTTCATTGTTCTCTGCTGGACTTCCTCCAGTTTGTCCACATCCTTCCTGTAGTGGGGTGCCCAAAAGTGGACACAGTACTCCAGATGTGGCCTTGCTAGTGTCAAACAGAAGTGAATAATCACTTACCTCGATTTGTTGGGAAGTCCAAACCAGGGGATTTTTTGAGCACCCTCAAATCCAGGTGCTGAATTCCCAGTTAATATCAGTACTGCTGACACAGAGTATGAAGAACATACTCTATTCAGTATTGATTAGTATCAGTGCTCATACCAAAACATTGCTCGCTAAGCCCTGTTTGAAAGTGCTTAGGCATCTGGTTAAATCCATCGCTGTTCAGTAAAGCACATATGCGTGTGGTTAAGTCACACTGCAGCCATATTATATTAGCAGCTGTTTCGAGGCACTGCTTGAACAGTGTAAAAAGGCTTTAGTGTAAATAAGAATGGGCCTTTTTTAAAGCAAAATTAAAATGTTTGGCTTGTATATAATTAAATGTTTTTCTGCAATATAAAAATGTCAAAAACTTCTACCCAACTGTACAATGATCCAATAAAAAATACCACCAAAAAACCCTTGCCTCTTATGTATTTCCTGGATTATTACAGCTACAAAAACATTCCAGCCCTACTAAAATGGAAAACAATTACTAAAGTAAACTGGAATTGTTTAGTTTTATTGACAAACAAAAGCTGAGTAATTATTGTTCAAGTTTTTGTCCTCATTGTTTAGCTAGCAAAGAGGTGGCATCCAGGCACTATTGCAGGGAGTACAGTGCACAATAATATAATTGCAGGGAGTATAATGTGAAATATTTCACTTGGAATATTTTTTTAAGAAAAAGCCTTTATTTCCAGTCATGAAACATTAGAATCTGTAAAAACATTAACAGGTTTGTTTCACGCACACTAATGAGAATTGCGTGCACTCTCATTTTTTTCAGGTGTTTTTGTTTCATGGTTGTCAACTTCTAACAGCTGATATTCAAATAGCCTGGATTCACCTACAGCAAGGTGGTTTACCATCTGACATCCTTGGGCTTAGCAGGATGAATCAAAGGTAGAGAACCTACTTTGTTTAGAAGGAAAAGCAGGATTGGATTGAAAATATGAGGCTGGAATTATAAGATTGTCTTGAAATATTTTTTTTTTTTTTAGCGTTGAACACATTGTAGATGTTTGCTGGGCCCCAGTTCAGCCAGCTATTTAAGCAAGTGCCTTCAAAGTGATAGCCTTCAAAGTGAACCCTATGAAACCTCCTCAACTAGAGATTTGTGGTCATAAGGCATGGTTTAATGAGGGAGCAAGAAGTGAAAGAACTATCTTCCACATTTTACTAGGAGAATGGTTGACTTACTGGAAGAAAGATAAAACATAAATGTAGAGATACCTTTTACAGATATATTATTAAGCAGTCAGAAATGCCCTTTGCCCTGCAGGCTCATTGCATTGATGAGACTTTCAAGTTTTCATGTTGTTCCTCTCTGCTTATCACAATATGTGTCAATCATAGTATTGTATTCTTGAGAGTGTTGGCTTCAGGCACTGTGCTAAAATGACGTTCTCAGATTCACCTGGGCATGTTCACATAGTTTGGAGGAAGGGGGAATGTTATGTTTCTATCTACTACTGTGTTACTCCTTCCCACTTTCTCCACCCACTAGATTTTCCTCATATAAAATATTGGCTTTTTGAAAGTCTATGGTTCATTAGACTCACAAATTAGGGAGGGCAATTCTGAATCTTTCATTTATAATTAATATTTTATGGCTGAAAACTATGTCTGTCTTCTCTACAGTACATGGAATCATTTTTAAGACAGATGTATAGTTGAGCTGTCTAGTTCCTTTTTTGTAACAGCCCACAAAATACTTTAATGAGCAAAAGTAGTTATTGTGAGAATTTTGCTCTTGCTCCAACTGCAGCATACTGCTATATGCATTGAAAACATGGAACTGAATTATGAAAAATGCTAATTGGCTTTGTTTGCCTGTGCAGGCCATTTGCTGATCTGTCTCCCAGGCACAGCTCAGTGAAAGGTATGTAACTTCATGTTGATGCTGATTATTTGGGAGCATCAAGAGGAGAATATATTTGCTAGTGTTAATGTCCTTTTATATCTAATACCTTGTGTCAGAAGAAAGATTAAGCTGTAATGAAAAGCTCAGTTTATTTCTAAAACGTACGTAAGGCGGCTGCTGCTATATCCAGTAATATCAAAAGAAAATGTCTTATGACCAAGTTCCCCATCTAGGAGGGGTCTGGCTAGTGGCTTGGAGGTCTGCTTGTACAGAAGAGAGAGCAAGATTTTCCTCTGACCTCAGCTTTCCTAGCAGCTATGTAGTAGTCCTGGTAGCAGCTGTGAAAAGTTATTTCTAAAATGTGAAGCTGGCACAGAGAAATTCAGGAGTGGCGGATTAATTGCTGCATTGGGAGATGCATAGAGAGGTATTTAGGTCAGTGGATGTGCTGTAATGAGCGTTCTTTGTAAGACATTGGATTTCTGTAGGGGCATGTTTAAAAATGCCTGAACCTACGGTATAATTTTTCCTTTTAGCTTTTCCAAGACCATTTTTTTTCTGTCTAAAAGGCAGGTTCTCTGAACCTTTTACATGAGGAGCTCTAGTAAATAAGGGCTACTCACATGAGTAAGATTTTATAGAATCAAGCCGTTAAGTAGACCAGGCCATGTTCTTTCTTTTGATACCTACAGAGGGGCCTTCATTAACGGCTTTATCCAGCAACCATTAAAAATCAATGAAAAGTCTAACCAAAACCTTTGCTTGAAAAGAGTTGACTGGTATGTTTGGAATTCATGGAGGTTCTGTAAAAATCTAAGCATTTTACCATGCAGCTAGAATCCAGTTCCTGGTGTAGGAGTTTCCCTTTCACTATCCGAGACTTACAGACGTTGTTTCATGTATGGTTGATGTGCTGCAGTATTTGAAATTAAACCTTTGTGATTTTACTTAGAGTAAGAAAATGTGTTCTTTAACTTTATAGGTAAAGAGTAATATGTTTAGGCTCTTAAGCCAAATGAAGGCTGTGAATAATTTAATTTATAATCAAGGGTAGAACTATTTAAAACTTTTATTGGCTAATTACCTTTGGTATCATTTGTTTTGATAGCTGGAAAAGTTTTTCATGGCTTCAGGGAAATTTTGCCTGTTGGTGTGAAGGATGTTTTATTGAAGTTAGTTTTACCGGTACCTCAGGTTGAGATAACACACACTGTAAGTGGTAATTTTATTTTATCTTGTATGTTTTGACAGGATGCTAATCTTTAATTCCCAAAATAAAGTTAGTGCATTCTTGTTGAGACTGCTTGTCATCAAGATTTTTTTCTTTCACTGATCAAAGACCTAAATAAACTACAAGCTGCAGAGCACTCCAGCATTAACTATTATTATATGCATAAAATCTTGGATGATGATTGGCTGTAAAATTATCATGTAGAGACTTGGTACATTTCTGTGGTTTATCTCTTCAGAAGTTATTAAAACTGAGTTCTTGAACATTTATTATCCAGTGAATTGCATATACAAATAAATACATCCTGACTAACTGGAGACAATTAATTTAAATCTATTATTTCACCTCACTGGAGTGAATTAATGCTTTTTTCTGGCTCTGAGTGCTGCTTTCTTTTAGCTACTAAGGAAAAACTATTACAATATTTAAGCGTATTACAATTATAAAAAGATTTCCAAATATTTCCAAATATTGAAGATTTTCAGAGTACATGTAGTTAAAACAAAACAAAAAAAGATTGGACCACATCTTGTGTGTCAGGCCGAATGGGATTTGTCTCGTTAACTTTGGTACATATTTGCTTCACTTCTGTCAATATTTCCCTCTCGGGTCAATAAAGTTTGTTTTTTCACTGCAACAAAAGTTATCATTTACTTACTGTTTTTGAGTTCACTGACAATGAATGAAACTCCCTCTTTAGAATCAGAGAAAATTAGGGTTGGAAGGGACCTCAGGAGGTCACTTAGTTTGAAGCTGTTTATTTAATAAATTAAATTAGAAAAATGGGTACATTGAGTAAGTACTGTATAGTAATGGTTTAAGAAATCACTGTATCAACCCACAGAATGGGAACTACACCTTGTTTGCTTTTTAAAGTAACATTTTTCCTATTTCCATGGATCTGAAATACCAGACCGTAAATATTTATGGTCAAACTCTTGGGTTTGATTCTCTTTCAAAGTCGAGGAAACTGCTTTAAACTGCTTTTAGGCTGCTTGCAGACATTTTAAAATAACCAAACAAAACCAAAAAAAGGTGGTTTAATTTAAACTTGGTGACTTCCCATGCCAAGCCCCACACATACCAAGAAGAGGCAGCACATTAGTTGGATTTGGATCTGGCTCACTTGAGGTGTGCAAAGAGCAGGCTCTTTAGTGAGGCTTTTTTGGCACTTTTATCTAATAGCTGATTGAATCAGCTTTAGCTAAAAGCACCAAAGAGCCCCGCTGAAGTACCCAGTATACACAGATGCTGCAGAGCCAGGTCATAGTAAAGTGCTGCTGCTTCCAGTAAAGTGTGTTTGTTTGTTCTGTTTTGTTGGGGGTTTTTTAACACCTGCAAGCAGCCTAGAATGTAGTGTGTGTGTATGTGTGTGTGTGCGTGTGCGCGTGTGTGTAGATTTACTTTTCATGCTGAAGAAGAACTGTAGAAGCTTAACTGTAAACAGAATTTGGCTCATAGCAATCTTACTGGGAATGATCTTTGGACAAGCTTTTCACACATCCTGGAAAAATACCCCCCCTTTTTTAGTAAATATTTATTTCCTTGTACATCTTGGCTTCCTACAAAAATTAAAGAGAATTTGGGTTACATACGAAGGGTGAAATTAAGTGCTTTTCCTGAAAGTACAGACCAGTTCTGGAATTGAAATTTTTATGCTTGCCATGGATTTATGACCCTGGTGGAAATTTGTTGTTTTTGTTTCATTAATGTCATACTCTCTTTAGGAAACTTGGTTGAAAGAGTTTGATCCTCTTGCTGTGAGCTTAACAGTTTCAATATTTTATGGACTTGAAAAGCTGCGTTCCAAGTCTAGCTTTTCTAAACCCTCTATTAGACAGATAACCAAAGGAACATTGATGAAAAAGCATGAAGCCACTGAATTTGCTTTTCAATTTGATGGTATGAAAGTTTCACAATCTCGTGTTGTATCATGCATTCTGTTTGTTACTTTACAATTCTGCCTGAAAAAAGGTTTCTATCAAAGTATGAATAGTTTATGTTCATATATGAGAAGCAGATTAAAAAAATTAAATAAAAGGAAAACATTTAAAGTTATTTGTGGTGCTCCCTAATAAGTTTCCTTTGCATGTTGCTGTAATTTTGGTCCTTCTTTCCACTGAACTTTTATAACCTTACAAAGTCCTTTTTTAGAAAGTTTCATGTACTGGGAGGATGAAGATTAACTAGGACCCTTCCTCCAAAAATCTTAGGTTGCCATTGGAATTGTAGCTGGAGCTGCTACTCACTCACCTTATTCTAGAGGTGAAGCAGAGTAAGGTAAAATGGTCCTTGAATTCACCTGAAGCATGAAATCCCAACTGCACCTGTTTCTTTTCAGATGCATTGATGACATTTAAAACAGCAGCATAAGATTGTGATATCTTAGCTTATTCTAAACAAAACATATTAATGTAATAGAATTCCTTACTCCTAGGCTGCCATGCTTGCCTCACATCCATAAACTGGTCCTTCAGTATCCTCTTTTTTCATACATGATCATATCTCTTTCCTAATACTTAATGTTAAATATTTGTACAATATCAGGCATTATAATATTGATGCATATTTTTCCCACTCCACTTTTTCTTCTCTTCTCACATAATTTTTATGGCTAATTTGTTTTCAAAGGCCTTTTTGCCTTTCACCTCTCCTCTCTTAAATGGCATTTCCTTCTATTCTATTCTATTGTGTTTTCCTCCTGGAAGTCTCTGTTGTTGTTGTTTTCCCTTGTTAATATTTTTTCTTTTCTTTGTGGTACTTTACTCCGTATTCTTCCTTCCTTTAGGAAATTCTCCTTTCTTTTCCCCTAAAGTCTGCTTCTATTCATGATAATACTTTGCCACAGGATTGGCTTGGTGCTTATCTTGTATCTAACCCCTATTAAGGTCATTTACCCTATTTCCAAGGAGATGTTTTTCCCCCTTGTTCTTCCTAAACTTCAGTCTCTTAATTTGTTCTCTACATTAAAATGTAACTTTTTTAACTAAAAAAAATTCCTTTTAATAAAAGGGAATTAATGACTATGTGCAAGTGCACTAGGTGAGAGAGCTGCTGTCCAAAGCATTCAAATGTCTTCCTACTTACAGGACCAAAATTTTACAAGTAAAGGACAATGTTACTGTATTTGATTTCAGAATTTCTTTAACTTAGATAAGAAACTTTTTTTTTATTCTAAGAACTTTTATAGGCTTTTAAAGCTTCTGGATGAAAGTTTTATTCTTAATCTAATCATGTATTTAAAGCTATGAACCCCCCACTGTTGGTATATACCTTAATCAAAAGACAGAGTCACCTTGCCTTTGGTTGCTTCAGGGAAAGGACTGAGTCTTTTTTTAAAGCATTTCATTCCAATTTTCATAAAGCTTAGCTATTGTAAGTAGGAACATTCATTTGTGAGGCTACAGGCCAAATAAAACCAGCCCAATTCCACAATCTGTACCAAAAGAGAAAAGCCTTTATTAAGTATGAAACGTCTCTCATTGCTTCTATTCAGTCTCCATGTAACAACAGTTTTCAGTTACAAATATATACCAAGGCAAGGAGGTCAAAACCTATAGGGCCTATGGAGCCCACTTTGCCCACTTTGCTACCTATTTAGCCCACTTTGCTACCTATGGGTCTCAGACTGGCCTCTCATGCTGCATGCAGCACCTACTGGCCCTTTGTTTTCATTTGTTAAAATGGGAGTAAGCCTCTCTCTCATTGCATAGCCTTGGACTTTGAATTTGGGGCAAAGGGAAGAAAGGCCTCATTGAAAAACAGACATTAATTGAACTGGGAAAACAGATTATTCTCCCAACTTGTTCACAATGTAAATATTACATTAAATTAGTATTTTACCTTCTAATATACTAGACAAGTCAATACGTGGCTACTGAGATTGACTAATGGCCTCAATAAAATTGATTGGCTTAATTCAAACTCAGAAGCTATTTTTGCAAGTATAGTGCAAATCAATAGATATTATCACTTTATATAATAAAGCGTAACATAAAAATATTTTTAAGATTCCAGCAATGGGAAAAATAATTTTTCTGTTGAAATCAATGCCAAGTGGCTTTGGAAAGGAGTGAAGAAAGTCCATTGAATAGGATGCTACAGGGCCAGTTCTAGTCACAATTAAGTTTGTCATTAACTTCAAAAGGAGTTTTGCTTAAGGAAAAAATGGTGAGTCTAGTGATATGAGTCTAGGTAGTAATAAGAGTCTAAAAAATAAGGTCAGGGTCTTTATTAAAATGAATAATGCATCTAGAAAGAATCTTCTGTACAAAAGGAGTAAAATAATTGGATGTAGATTGTTAGTAAAGGTCACTAGTGTGAAGACTGATTTACTTTTCTAAACTACTTTAGTATAATCATCAATGAAACAAGCAACAAGTTTGTCTAATAATTTCTAACTTTTTTATGTTAAGAATCATTTGCCTTTGATTCCCTGGATCCATCTGAGTTTGTAGATGTGACAGAAGCTAAACCCTATATGGTATTCAAGGTAGTTTACAAGTCTGAAGGAAAAGGTATGTCATCTGTTTTTCACATTTTATCAAAACTGCAGCTACCATTAAAGACATAGATAATGGCCCCAGACAGGCATTATATATATTGCATAATTACTGGTATCATGCCACATGCACAAGCAGTTTATCACACAATAAAATGGCAAACCAGCCACGAAGACGTTAATATTTATTTTTGCTTGATTTACATATGTGTCATGTTAATTTAAAGGGTGTATGGAGAACCACTCTAGTGCTGGGCTGCCCCCATGCCCTTTGAACATGCTGGCACACAGGGAGCCCGAGACTGGGGAGCTGCTCCCAGATCTTGGGGTCCCAGCACACTGGCAAGATGAAAAGGTATTGCATGAAGCACAGTCCCCAATGCTGCACTCCCTACATTGCCTTTGAAAGGTGCAAGCATACAGGGAGATCAGGATCCAGTTCTCTGATCCCATGTTTCCTCATCAGCCAATGCGTGCTGGGGTCTGGCAGATCTTATCTGGCATGGCAGAACACAGGATTTTGGGGATCCAGGATAAAATTCATCATATCCCATTGCATGATTAAATTAACATCAACAGGGCCCAAAGAGTCAGGCATTTTAAAATTTAGTAGGCAGAGTTCCTTGGGCAATTTACTACACGTTTAATAGGCTAGTGCATTTCTTTTGTCATTTCTTGCGATTTAATCCTACAAATACTTTTGTCAGCACAGTGGAAACAATGTACCCAATAATTTACTACATTTACTTAAGCTGTGTTTGCACAGTCATATTATGGTGCCCAACAGCAGCACCTTCTAACATGTTTCTGACTGGATGCTTCCTGAACAGGAAGTAGGGTAGCTACATGTATGTGGTGTGAGGGGTGGGCTAAAGAGCATGAGGACAGGGTAACAGGCAGTCACTCAGCAGTGCTAGTTAGCTCACCCAAAGTGCTAGTTAGCTCACCCAAACATGGACACAGCTACCCTGCTTCTAGTTTGAGGCAGCTCAGTGTACTCTTCATTAGACAGAGTCTCAAATGCATAAGTTTATAGGATCAAACCTTTTTGGCCTCACTCTTTTATATATTGCAAGGTCATCTGCTTCATTTGGGCAATCCCTGTGCTTATTTTCAACATGTAATCCTGAACTTTCTTATTTTATAAGTCGGAAAGCTGGAGGGAGTTGTGTTGTACATTATTCCATGGGTATCCAGTAGCAGTTGATAGTGCTGCTTTCAAAGGAATAGGCTACTCATTGGCTGGGAATCAGAAACCATCTTAGCCTTTTTAACTTTTCCTAAAAAATTGTTACATATAGAAGCAATTTCAATGTTACAGGCTAATAGACTGTACATAACTTGGAAAGTTGTGAATACTAAGTGCCTGCATGTGTACTACATTTTATAGACTTGTTGACACTCGGATGGCAAAAAGTGGATGCTTTTCAGCAAGAAACTAAAAATACTAGAACTATTTGGGCACCAAGAGAGTTTTCTGCACTTGTTCCACTGCATACTGGGAAAGTTGCTTACAATATTCTGGATTACTCTTTGGTTCATGACTCAAAAGGTAATTCGAAAAAATTAAAGTCATCATAGTAGCAAGAAGAGAAAAACTACTCAAATATGTAATGCATCAAATGTTGATATCAGCTGTCTAAACATTTAAAACCTTTTCAGCTGCTAGAAGATTGCTTCAATGATGTTTAGGGGTAAATAAGTAAAATGGCACACTGAGATGATGATTGCTCTGATACTTACCTGCCTTGCATCTTCACACACCTGGGTAAGGTGAATATAAAATGGTACTGGCAGTGTAAGCAGCTGGACAGTTTTGTCTTGGAAGCATTTTACACTCATTTCTTACTCTGCAGTTACTTGGCACAAATGTAAATGGCTGCACAGATGCGAAGCAATGGGGAGTCAGGCTCAGTATGCTTTTGAACAAATATATTATTATATTTCTTCTTTTAAAATAGAAGTATACCATAAATGTAATTTCATCTATGCTGAAAGTAGGCAGGGTGGCACACTACTGAAAGTATCCTTGTTTTGCATTAAAACAATAGCTCCAACTTATTTTTTCCTCATTCAGAATAATTTTGTTTAAAAGTATGAATATTACACTTTTTCAGCTCTTTCATATCAAGGCTTTTGACTCAATAGGGAACATCAAATAGGACCTGATTCTACAAGGTACTAAGCACTCTTACCTCCTCTTAATTTTTAAGCTGGTTGCATTTGCCAAACGATTTTCTAGTTGTTTGCTAGTCTCATTAGAACATTTTCCTGTTAAGCTTTTAACTATTTGGAGCCATTTTTTTTAAACCAGTTCAGTTTGGTGCAAGTCTTTGTTGGACTGAAAAAAGAACTCCTGATTTCTAAATAGAAATTCTTATAGATTAGTTGCCAAGTAATATCTTAGTTACCTGAGTTATCAGTTAACAAATGAACAGTTCTTTCACTTGGTTCAAATGGAAAGCGGCTGTCATGCCAACAAGGTTCAAAGAGCTCTGTCTGCCAGTAAATCAAATATATACCAGCTCGGAACCATCCATCCTCCTTCATGGTATAACTTCTGATTTAGAGGTGAGACAGAGAGAGTAGAGTTAAAACTGAGACTTAGTTTTCTGAAGTTAGACAACAACAATGTTCCATATACAGGTTAGGTACCTAAAGAAAAGCTATTATTTTGAAATGTGCTGAATACCCCACAGATTCTGTTATTTTCAATTGGAAACCCAAGTACTTCTAGATCAGCAGGCCACATAAAGTGCATAAATACGGCTTGGGATGTTTAACTTGAGGCACTAAAATTTAAAAATGTTGCCTTGACACACTCTCACAGTCCTCTATGTAAGTAAATGACAAAGCTGCGTTTAAAACTGGGACACTTCTGAAACTTTAGAAGATGTAAGTAACAAGTACTATAATTCCTGCCTCTGGCTTCTGTGCTGAGTGTCACCACACTGGTTGTTAAAGAAAAAAAAAAGTAATTACAGTTACAGCTTAAATTGTGGCTTGCTGGAGGTGAGGACAGATTGAAAGGAGGTGTCAAGTGTAGGGACTAAGACTGGCAAAAGGCATCACATGGTAGCTGGGGTTCAGTGACAGGCAGGCCAACAGAAGATTCTGGATCCAGAAAGGGGTATATACAATAGATGCAGGGGACAGGATAGCTCCAGGAAGCATACGGTACAAAGAGGAACTGATACAAGGAAGGAGAAAGCAACAGAGCATGGAGATGGGGACAGACAAAGCATCTAAAGATTAAAAATAAAGCAAAAAACCAAAATGGGGCATAGTTGGACTGGTACAAACATACCAGATGGGCCTCCAGACTGCCTCCTAAACTTTTAAAGCAGTGCTGATGCTTTTGGTAATTTAACTTCACTTCCAGCTGTGCCATGGGGTTTGTCTTGCTAAGATCAGGAATAACGTAGCAGGATATAAAGACCATTGTCAGGGTGTGGGTATGTACTGAGATATGTAATGACCACTTTTTTTATCCCAGGTCATGCTGCACTGTGGCTTTTGTCATAGAGGGCCTGTAGAATGGCTTTTATGCAGCTTTCAGTGGCCAGAGAAGGGGAGCCAATTTAAAATGGAAATGCAAGGAGTTGTGTTTAATTTTCCTTATTGATTTTTTTTAATGTAATATTCTATTAAATTTGCCTACATGATATAGTAGCTGAGCAGCATTTGACCTTCTGAGTATATTTCTTTCCATATAAAATATATGGCATAATTTTTTAAAATATACCAGTAAATATAGTTGATTTATCATAGTGATTCCATATCTACAGATTCTGCCCAGGGTTTTTCAAACATCCAGCTCACCATTTATGATGTATGGAAAGAAAGGCACAGACAGAGAAACAGCCAAGTAAAGAGAGAAAGGTAAAGCATGAAATTATAGCCAACAGAAATATGTTTCTTTTATTCATTGCTTGGATCCAGATGTAACTGTAGTCTTTATTATCGAATAACTAATATCAAGCTAAAGTCTAATTATAACAACAATTTAAAGTTTCAAAATGTGGACAGGCTACCAACCAGTCTTCATCCTTTCTACATGCAAAGCTGTTTGCCTGTGATTACTAACCAGGTTCACTTAATTGATGTCTATTCTCTTTTAAATAAGTCTCTTCTGAACTTTACCCAAGTTCTCTGTTTTCAGCATTCAGCACTGCAGTGAAAATTTACTTCTTTCAATCTGGTTTGCTTGTAGACAGAGGCTGACACAGTAGATTTAGTACAGCTGCAGTATTAATGTTCAAAACTCCCATGCTGCAGTTTTCCCATATGCTACATAAAAATGCTAGTTTCTCACTCCAAAGCTGTTGTATTAGGGTGTTAGCTGATTTTTATGCCTTCAACTTGCTTAATGTTTTCATTTATATACAATACAGTTTTATACAGCCTCCACCAAACAATGTATCGCAAAATGATTTACAGTAAAATCATAATTTATACAGAGTATTGATTTAGCATTAATTTTCAAACTGTGAAAGTCAATGGATCATAAATCTGCAAATAAATTGGCCAAATGAAAGACATAACTGACAAAAGAAATTAGTCACTAGAGAGTAGCATGTGTTGTGTATGTGCTTTTTAGATAGTTATAAGAAAAAATATTGGAGAAGTTTCTCTAAATTATAAAATTAGTAACATAAAAATAATATAATGTGCTGAAATAGACAATTTCAGTAAAATAGCAAAGAAAACCACCCAAGAATCTGGATCATTGTCTTGACGTTCTGCCATCACAGTTCAGTTAATATGATTCAGAATCAGGGCAGCCTCCACAGTTTTCAGTGTTTTGGGGGAAGTAGGTGGGAGCTTTAGAATGCGCTAGAAATTCCTGGAAGCAGGTTTATATACTATATTATAAAGCGCCTAGGAAGGATCATGACTACTTCGAAAGCCTGATCTAAAGGCTGTTGACATTAATGGAGAGACTAATTGACTTCCATGAATTTTGAATCATAGCAAATGGACTGTAAAAAAATCCATCTTTAGAACTTTCAGTGTTTATGAGCTGATTGAACTGTGTGCTTTAACGTTTCCACTGGGAATCTAGCACCTGAAGAGCTTGATAATGCAAAATGAAGAATGTCTTCAATGCCCATTTACTTTAAAGAAAATTGATGTAATTCAGGCACATGGGATTTTACTTCTCATGTCTCTACACCATATTTGACCATTTTGTTATACATGCTTGTGCTCGTTTGTTATACTTTGCGAGATCTTTCATTGTACGTGTGCCTTCAAGCAGTGGGCACTACCGCAGGTGTTGCATAGTATGAAGCTCTGCTGTTGAACAAGTGGTATAGTCCCACTTCTTTAGTTCATTGGAGCATCTGACTACAGTATGTAGGCAGATGAGACATTGCCACCTTTGCCATGGCTTGTCAGTTCCTGGTGATAAGGACTTAGCTTCTGAAATGTCCAGTTCTCCACTGTTGGGTATTTTTTTCAGCTTCTTGTTCCACATCTGCAGTCATGTCTTGGGTCAAGAAGTTGGGTGCTGGTGAGGAAGCCCCTGCATGACTTCAGACATTTGTGTGTTGTGGGATGGAGATACAGTGGGTATTTCACATCTTCAGTTTGTCTCAATCGTTCTATCCTTCTGGATACTGCTCTTTGGAGTGATGTCAGCCAGCACATACACACTGTTTAGGCTGGTAAGGCTTCAGGTATCCTGTGATGCATCAGCAGCTGTCATTCAAAAGGGGGCACTTAACATGTACAGATCTCTCCCATATAGGGCATGCATACTCAGCAGAGGGGAAACTGAGAGCCAGACCATTGGTTCAGATGGTTGAGGGGCTAACTCCCCATTTCAAGTTGGTGAGCTTATATACAATGTTTTCTCTGACTGCTCACCTTTGCTTTTGACTTTATGACGTGCTCTTGGTTTCTGATATAGGGGCCATAGCAGAAGCGTTCACGTCACAACCCCTGTCAGGTAGTACCTGCAAATACTGGTAATGCTCCAAACCACGATTTTGAGTGACTGGGATGAAGACAGTTAACACTTATAGTTAGGGCATGGATGAGATGCCAGATAGAGCCCAGATCATGAACCAGTTGGGAATAGTTCAAAGGTCAGAAGCTGAGAGTCACAGTTGAGAAGAAGCCAGATATCAGGAACAAAACATAAAGATGAAGCACAGGGTCAGGGACAGAGCAGGAGCAAGGCTAGATCAGCAGGACACTTGCAGACAGTTTATGACTGTCTTCCCTGCTGGTTTTAAAGCTACGTTTAGGTTTCATCTCCAGAAGTGGTGATTCCTTACACCAGTTTAACTAAGCAGTTAAGTGCATGCTTAAAATTAAGCGTGTACATAATGCCCTTTGACTCCCAATTCTATACTGGGCCAGCTGCACTGTGCCTGTTTCTCATTAGTATGCTTTTTTTTTTTTTTAATATTAGTTCAGATGCTTTTACAGGTTGGTGAAAGGAACTGTAGTGTAATGTGAAAATTGTATTCATCCAAAAATTGCATGTTTCCATTCTTGGAGTAATTCAGGTCTTGGACTTCTAAATCTCTTAGACACTTTTGAAAATTTTACCATATGGCTTTAAATTACAACTGGTGACAATGATTGGAGCAGAAATGGACAGCTCTTCAACAGAACTCAGTCATTAGTTATGTTGTTCTTTCTAGTTTTAATGTTACAAACCTTGGTGACAGTCTAACAAACAATGGAAGTAAACACACCACTTACTAATACTAGTATTTTAGTATAAAGTTCTATGTTTGTTCATATTTGTCAGGTTTGAAGAGCCTTGTTTTCTGTGTGTACCTTGGGTTCCTTTTAATTCCTCTACAGTATTACCAAATCCTGTATCAGTAAACCATCCATTTGATCTGTATGTAGATGCCCTCCATTATATCCCTGATAATGCAACAATAACAAAGGTAAGTTTTGCTACTGCTGTGGTGTCACAAATTGATCTATGGGTATTCATACCCATAGATCCTATTGTTTGTTCAGCTGTATTTGCATTCAGGCACATATGAAATAGCCCTAGACCTAGTAGGAGCAACTTTAAAACTATGGAGAAAATTGAAACGGCCGATAGGGATGGAAAGACTTGTGTAGAATACCGTATAGTGAAGACAAATTTGGAGGACATTTTGTCCTAGAAAACCTTTTCACGGCCATGGAATTCTCTATCTGTTTCATAATGTTGGTTGCATAGTCCTTTAAATAATCATGTTTTAAACTTACTTGAGTACCTTAAAAGGTACTTCTTAAAGGGCATTTTAAACAGGGTACTTGTTCACTAAGATAACTTGCATCCCTTTTACCTTTTATTTTCTTCTTTTGATCTTGAGCACATCGTAATCAAATTATGCTAGTCTTGGTCATGAAACGGTACTGTGTAACCACATTAAAGAATCACAGTGCACTATACTTTTCCAAATAAAGAACACAGAACCAAAATCTGCCATCAGCTGTTCATACTAAGTAACCAGTCAAGTGTAAGTTGTATACATATTTGAGGGCAACAATTTGGCTTTAAGCCATATGAAAAATAGAGGCATAGGGATACATCTTAAAGTTTACTTTCTTCAGTTTCCAGTAAGATCATGAGAGTTTTGGGGCGCATCCTTTTAGTATTCTACAGGTGAAATCAAATCCTCACGTGCAAAAGTTGTTTCTTGTGCATTTATTTTTGAATTTGTCAAGAAGTACAGAAAGCAAACAAACAATAATAAATTGAAAATTAACTTTTTCTTTTTAGGTAACTGGGCAAATCAGGAATTCAGGGCTGACTAATTTGCCTAATTTTACAGCATTTCCACTACTTAATAGTCCATCTCGAAATCCAAAATTCCAGTACCGAATGATAGTAAATGGAGATGAGACAAAAGTCATGGATATCAATGCATGTGTTTTTTTCCAAGTTCATACGGTAGACATAGATTCTGGAGATCTTGTTATAATAGGTAAATGAAACACAAATTTGTCATGTAGCTCCCTTTCTTTTTCTCTCTCCTCTTTTCTGCTTAGTATACTGTCCAATATTTGTATCTTCTAAGTTTTAGGCCACACCTTTTAATTTATAATGGACGTAAGCTGTTGAAATGCATCGCTCGAGGACTA
This sequence comes from Caiman crocodilus, assembly GCA_030014935.1. Lineage (NCBI taxonomy): Eukaryota > Metazoa > Chordata > Crocodylia > Alligatoridae > Caiman > Caiman crocodilus. Next base: position 14,547,290 of record JAGPOW010002118.1, on the reverse strand, counting down.
TGAGGATCAGAGCTGGCAAAACCTTGAGAGTAAAATAGCACAGACATTTTTATAAAGTTTTGAAATTAAGTCGAGACTAATATTTGAAATGGAAATATATTTAAACTACTATTTATAATTGTCCTTCTAGCCCAGGTCTTATTTGATGCTGGATTCAAGGGGTCAGACTTTTTCATCTTTAATCACATGAAGTAATACCTTGGATATGGTACTATTAATAGTGAGTAAAGGTAGCACAATCAGACATTAGTAGTCATTTGCATATAATTTTATAACAACATATTTTCTATGTACATTTATTTGGGCCTGATTTTTAGTACATTTTAGTGAGAATAGGCTGTCTGCAGACTTGAGCATTTAAAAAACATAATTCCCACCATAATGAATCTAGGTATTTATCATTTACAGAACTAAAAATTTTGGAGATTTATGAAGTTGGCAAGTCGGGAGAGAGAGGAGATTGGAGAAACAGGAGAAAGTTTGGGAGAATGGGAATCACAGGGACCTACAGAGCTCTTGAGACTCAGCCTTGTATGGGCTACCCTTTTCACAACTCTGTGAAAAAACAACCACACTTCTGTACATTTGGGGTACACTTATATTTTGCACATGTGTAGTTTTTCTATGGACCCTGATCTCCTTCACCCATTCAGTTGTTAAGGGAAATGTAAGAAACATGCAAAATCAACAAACACATATATTCAGAGCACATGCTGTATAAAATCTTTAGTGAGACATATTTTGTTCGTTTGATTTGGTTTGGTTTTCTTTTGCCTTAAAGGAAGCTCTATGATCCGTGTGTTTAACAATGATGGGAATCTAAATGTAGGAGGATTTCAACTAAAACTAAGAGGAGGCATGCCAAGCAAGGGACCAGCAGCTCTTACACAAACAACATTAGATCAGTATCCAGCCATTCCCTGCTGCACAATACTAATTCGAATGTTACCACACACACAGGCAAGTATATAGAGTTTCAACTGTAATAGTTATTCTGTCTGCCTGAAATACAGGCTGCACTTTGGTATTCAGTCCTATTTGCCTTATCTAAATTAGGATCTCCAGGTATGGTATTAATGTGGCTTATATGTGCTAAATAACATCTAGGGTAGTCCAGACATGCCACTTTTAATGTATGCAAAACTGAGTTAAGAGCCTAGGGCAGGACCTAAGTTCTACCAGAGTAATGCATTAAAGGCACTATACCTTATCTACACATGGCACACCCTTTAAACTCTAATCAAGAGAAAGTGTGTCTGGGGATGGTTCCTAAGCTGCTTGAAATCATATTATTTAGGAATGAAGTAACAGAGTGCAAATTCATGAAATGGTACCCAGTGTATAAGGGATTAATTTCATCTTCACCTGCCCTTCTCTTTGCCCAGGTGCTCAGAGGAGGGTTTGTTGAGAGATAGAAGGAGGAGAAAGTAGGGAGGCAGGGCTGCATGGCCAGGTGCTGAAGCCCAGGTGAAGCCAACATTAAGGAATCTATGCTATATATAACTTTGTTTACTGTATATTTATTCATTTGCTTTGACAAAGATTTGCTCCAGCTGAGAGATCCTTGCTGATTGCACCTGTTTAATTTCTCTGGAGTCCTTTTACCAGTTCATACGAGAGTCCTATAGTTTAACAGTGTTTTTCAGTTTTCAGTGACTGCACCAAGCTACTTGACAGGATATTACTTCTCAGATGATGCAAAGCCCAATAATTCAGAGCTAGAGATCATATCGAGCTTTCAAAAGGACAACAGCTTCCCAAAACTTATACAAGACATGACAACATACTTAATTGACAAAGAACAAAGCAGAGGTATGAAAACAAATGGTCGATGGCTGTTCACGAATTCTTTGTCTTATTTTGTAACTGAAACCTCGTCACAGCAGACCTGTGTGCTCAGCTTCCTTTGGCAGCCCTGACTCTTGCCTCTGGTACACTTCCTTGGCAAGGGCTCTGTTTATTATCATTAAGCAGAAAGGGAAATTGCAATCCAGTTGTCCTAGACCTCTCTGTATCAGGGCTGACCACCCTAGACTTTCCAGAAGGTAAAGTATGCACTCTCAGAGCTCCATTCTTGGGGCCATCCCTTATGATTACAATTGACTTCTTCAGAAGTGTGATAGTGGAAGAAGATGGACATGTCAGCTTCATAAAGATTTCAAGACCAATTACTCTTTATTTCAGCTAGCACAAGACATACACAGAGTTACACAAAACCATAAAACACTTAAGCCCATTTTCTGGTCTCACTTTCTTCACTTGAGTACTCTTTTGTTTTGCTTCTAAAAAGCCCCCTATCCTCTGTATGTTCATGGCTGCTTCCCTGAATTCTGATGTCCCTCTTTCTGCAGCCACCTTTGTACTTCTGCTTTCTTCTGCCTCTTTCCCTGCTTACTCTAAAATGACCAGTGAAGAGCCTCTCTCATAATCTTAATTGGGCTGTTCCTTTATCAGCCTCCTCAGGTGATCAAGCCCACACCAGGAGATCCATTTCTTATTCAGACTTTAAAAGCTAATTTGCCATAGGTAGTAGCTATCTCTTTGCATCAGGGTGCTTTATTTGAACAGGATGATCATCATGGTTAACCTTTTTCCTTTGCTAGCTCTGTGTCAAGCACAAGAATTTCTCCTGTTGCCTTCTGTGGATCTTAGCAAAGGCAGCAAATGACAATAGGGCAACTAAGCCCCAGACTCAAAATGGAGTATGCACACATAATATTAAGCAGAAGCCATAAGCTGTGCAAAGAAATATTCCCCAAATTGTCAAGCTTTTCCTCATATTATTTGATTTATAAAGCGGCATCCATTAGGATGATATACAAAGCTAAGCTCTCTTTATAATAATTTATTATTTACAAACCGAGCCAAATGCTGTCCTCAGACACTCAAATATAGTTCCCATGAATCCAGTGTTCAGGGGAGCTGAGTACAGGTTTCTGTGAGTAGAGTTGGCATGCTGCTTTTTACTGAGTAAAGTGTGCATTTATAAGAATAATTAATAAGTCAATTAGCTAATGAATTAGGAAATTAAAACAACAACTCTCTTTGCTATGCTGTTCTTTAGTACTACTAAAAGGAAGTGTGGTAAGATAGATTTTTAAAAAATGTTTCTTTGATAAACCTTACCCTTAGATTTTAATGAACTATATTAATTAATGTACTAGAAGTTCCTAGTTTAAGTCTCTCAGTTCTGTAGTTGCATACTTGCTGTGGAACTTGGATGTTTAAACACTGATTTAAGCATCAAAATGAAGAATTAGGCATTCACTGTTAGATACCAAACTTTGACAGTTGTTGTCCTGAGGATGTTATCAAACTAGTGTTTCTTCAATTAGTGTTTTGTATGTAAGGTGTCAAAGTTTGTTTCTGCAGTTACACTTGACCATTTGGAAACCTGGTATGTGGAAAGACTAGATGAAACAAAATATCTGCTATCACAACAGCTTCCAAAGTACATCAACATACATCGTGCAGTCCGTTATCGGCAGGAAGCAGGCATCCGCATAAAGGTCAAACAAGCTTTTGGACTTAAAGGTAATGATAGATACTAAAAGAAATAATAAAAAATAGTATTTCTTAACAAACAAACAAACAACCTATCATCAACGTATTTTTTATGGTAGTAAATCTGTTTGTATATTTTGCATCCTCTATAATTTTGCTTTGTTGCTTTATAGAGTTCCTTTACTGCCTGTTCCTCAGAAAAAATGTATAACAATAAACTAGAATACTAAAGTAAAATGAAACAATATAGTTAATTAGAATTGTGACTGAGGAGAGAGTGAGCAAGAGAGATGAATTTGACTTGGTGTTTAAAAACAGTTATGATTGCAGTAGGTCTTATCCCCAGTAACAAGAATTTAATGGACAAGGAATATACAATCCATACACCTGAGCTTTAAAGGGGCAACATCTGCCAACCCTGTCAACCCACTGGAACTGAGTGATTTTGCTGTGCAGGGAAGATTGTGGGAGCCAGCACAGAGGACTGGTACCTCAGCATATATGTAGAAATGCACTCAACAGAGTTCCTAGCATCCCAGCAAGCAAGAATTTGTTTCTAGGTGGAACCAGTTGAACTGGTCCTTTTGCCATTCCTCCAGCTGCCTTGGATAGTGTAGCTCCTGCCCCTGAGCTCTAACTAGATTCCTTAGCAAATGCTACTTTATAGCTTCGACTTTGTTCAGTGAACAGCATTTGCCCCCAAAAGGCTAGGTTTGTTTCACTGACAATCTATAGGCAGACAAGATTCTTTGGGTCTGCCTATGTCCTTAGACCAACACGGCTACAACCTATACCACTGACGATCTATTTAACTTTAACATAAGTGTTGTAAGCAGCAAAACAGATGATCTTGTTATGGTCTGTCCACAAACGTGTCAGTTAACCTTCAGCAATACCTCTTTTTATGCAGCTGATGGCTATTATGTAAATGTGTTAGCCAGAGTCCTTAAGGGAGCTGCAAGCATGCATTTGCCTGAGTTACCTCAACAGTGGGGAGGAGAAGAAAAATTCCTAACATGCCAACTTGATTTCACAAGTCAGCAGAGATCACCAATCTGGACTGATCCATCTGTGGTATGTAGTAAGTAACACTTTGCCTTTGCTGCCTGCAGATCTGTCTTTCTACAAAAGAGAGACTCACCAATATTTTTTAGTTCATCAATAATACATAAACAGACTGCTGTGAGGTCACAGGGTACCGTGTGAGCTAATAACCCATCACGGTACAAATCTGGTTCAGTTTCCTGGCACTTGAATCTGACTGAGCAATTAGTGTGTTATAGACCAGGGGGAAAGACGAACAGGCTTATTTCCACTAGTGACCATTTTCCCACTGGCTTGAATTAGATCTGTCTCCATTTGCATTTGGACATTCATATTCTTTATTACTGAAATTAATTGGATCTTGTTAGTAAGGGCTGCAGTTGATAGAAAAAAAGGATGCCACTTTCTAGTAATCTATATAGATGGTACTGTGGGTTTAGGTTCAACAGCAGTTAACGTTCAAACTGTTCATAATTTTTTTTCATGTTACAGTTTTTATGCCATTGTAGATGGGATGGAATGGTCTGCCTATGATTAAGGGTACCTTCTTTTATATGACAAAAACGGTGTCTGTAACTTTATCTTTTTGCACTTTGGCGTTTTTGTCAATTCAGAAGCTCTTGGCTGTCAGAGACATTACCAGGGATTGCTACGTGGAAGTGGCTCTTGTTGGTTACCTCTCAAGGGTACCTGATAGTTACTTACTAAGTGTATATCTCAGTACACTCAAAGCTCTGCCTTCAGCTTAAATAGACATACCCAAACTAGCTTTCAGTAGGCCAGCTCAAATAATGAGACCGCTGTAGCCATAACATGTAAAGCTCCATGCTGCCTGAGGTCCCAGCTGGGTTTTGTTGAGTGTGCTGAACTTACGCTGCTGCACCTCCATAATTAATGATATATGGGCTAGTTATTTTAAAGATAGGTTGGATATTTCTACATGAGCTGCAGTCGTACTTTTGACTGCAATCTATGCATACCTCTAGTGTGTTTCGTTGTTTCCCAAGTTGTTATGGCATCTGTGGGCATAATACCTATATTCACCACTACTGGGACACATACCAGTTCCAATGGATCCCAAAGCCATAATTTAGGCCATATTACATTCCCTATGCCTCCCTTGTACTGTACACAGTGATCATCCTGACAGTCATCTCTAAGTGGAGATTAATATTTTCCCTGAGCTATACATTTCCTCAAAGTTATGAGAATTTTCCTTGCTACAGCACAGGATCCTCTCAGCTTACATGTATGACAGCTTCCTGGATGTACTGAAGTAATAAGAAAACATCTTCAGATTTCTAAATCACCCTAATGTTGTTAGCACGTGTTAACAATAATTATTATAATGAATGCAACATTCTGGAGATCATTTTTCATAGGATCTGTTCCTCTCTCTAAACTCGAGTTAATTGTTGAATTCATGGATTGACTATTTACTTCACAAATATAAGTCTTATCCCAATCAGTCTGTCTGTCTAAGCACTCATTATGCAGCCTTTCTGGTGGTGTCTACCTATGCAGTGAGCAATCTGGTATGAGCTGCACTGCAACACAACAATGCTGAAGAAAGCAATCTTCATGTCTGTATTTCAGGAGATAAGCATCCAGTATAGTCAGACCATGGCCACCTGCAACTGACTGAGCAGTTGTAGAGGATGGTGTTCATAGTTTCCCTACTTTCATGAGATTTAAACTACATAGATAAACTCTGTCGCTTTGCTTACTGACTTGACCCATGTAGATGAAAGAGATCCACTTTCCCTGCAGAGATCCCTGTTGAAATTTCTCCTCTAGCATGCAGGAACTGTGATGAGTTCCACCCGATGCAGAAAAAACTGATTGTTTGCTGTGTTGTTGGGCATTATGTGCCAGTGCAGGGCTCTTCCAGACTTAGCCCTACAGGAATAATTATGCTGTTTAAATATTAAACAGCAAAATTCTTCCTTTATTGTTAAGCCAATATTAAAGGAAGACAAAACTGATTTACAGTTTATGGCCTTGCTTTCTAAGGTTGCTGTTGTTGCAGCTGACATCCTGTTTCAACAATAGTGGCACTGCCAGAAGGAGGCTCTAAAATACAAAATGTAATAAAAAACAAACCCAAAAACTTTAGCTCAAAAGCAGTTTAGTTAAATGATTCATTTACCTCCCCTTCATAACTTTCAATATGTTGTAAGGCAGTTTGCGTTGAAAAATATTGAAAAGCTTGTTTTTTTTCAGTTACATTACTTGAGAATAATTAAATTGAAAGCCTTTTTCTCACAGATTATTGTTATTTAATCACTGTATATTAACTTGCATTGGCCTTTTGATATATTTAAAGTCATTAAACTTCTCATTGAATTGATTATACCTACCATTAGATTGTTATTTTGTTATGAATAAAATAAATCAGTAGTGGATGCATTGGTTTATACTGACTTGTTTATTTTAAAGGGCATTTGAACTTTACTGCAAAAACAACCGTAGTGTTCAGGAATGGAAAGTCTGATATCCTGTCTTCTAGCCAAAAAACGATCATTTGGTAATATTTTAAGATGCTAAAAGGGAAAGCAAGTGATAAAGCTATTACCAAGAGATTCCAGGGCAATAATTTTTCCAAAAGCTGTTTAAAACATAATATCTCTTTTAGTATCCCTAATATATAATGTTTAGATTCTTGCAATTTATCTTATAATCATAACAATAACTCTTCACATAATTATTAGCAGCAAGTTCCAGAATTAGAACAATACTGATTTTCATTATGAAAAATTAAATACATCCAAGCAGGTAAAATCTTTCAGCAATTCCATATATATTCTAAATCTTGTTATAGGACTAAATCCTCCTCATTCACAAACTGAGTGTTAAAAATTAATGAGAACAGCTTCCTAACATGTACTGTTTGGGTCTTAATATTTATAGTACCCACGAAACTTACAACATCTGTTCTGCAAAGAAGTAGCTATTAAAATACACTTAGGTGCTGAGAACTGTCTCTGAAGTAAGAGAGTCAAAACCTTGATCAGTTGCCTCACAGGAGTTTGCTAATCTGCAGTGATTCCAAGAAAGTGGTGAGGAGGCATTTTTAGCTCTTTCGGTTGTTGAGGAATAGTAATTTTTCATTATCAAATCATCAGCTTAAAAAATTAGAAAAAAACAGCTGTTTTACTGGATGAATGTAAAGTGGAGTATTGAGAAACAGTTGCACTTGTGATTTTCCTGCATAGAGTTCTTCAATATTTTGGGGGGATTTAAAATTTTAAAAGGCAGAAAGTTGTTAATAGACAACCTTCATTATATGTCTCATACTCATTCTATACCAGTCTTAAGAATATCCATAGAGGAGTGTTTATGGCCTATCAGTTTTTCAATTTGTGTATTTCTTTGGTAGAAATTTTATTTGTGAAGTTTTGGATTGCATTTGTCACGTAACTTCTTCCATCCTTAATAATGAATGTACCTACATTATAATATCAAGTAGCTAATTGAATCTGGCAGACAAGGTTCTTTGTGTAGAACTTTGTGTAGAATCGCTTCTCGGCCTTTTTAAGGCTCAGACCAAGTGATATCTTTTATTAGACCAACTGAATAGTTGGAAAAATTGTTCTTTGCAAGCTTCGGGCAAAAACACCCTTCTTCAGGCACAGGGAGAGCCTGCTGGTGAATTATGTCTTCTCCTGAGTAGGACAGAAGCTGATATGTAAAATGCAGGTCTGTGAAAATGCAAGTGCGTGGCAGAAAGGATCAGAGGGATGGGAGACGATAGATATGAGACAGGTGAGGGAAGAGGAAGTTGAACGGGTGATAGAAGAATGTAGCTGGTAAAATGCAGACAGGTTACCTGGGGTTATCAGATGGCAGGCAGGTTATAATGTGGTATAAATCGAATGTCTATATTTAGTCCTCGATTTTTTTTTTTTTGTACCCATTAGATTGCTGAAGTGAAGTTTGTAGGCTTGTCTGTAACAGGTATTTTGTAAATTCCCTTTGAGGATTAGAACTGAGAGATTGGAGGAAGAGTAGTTGTCTTGTGAGAAGTGGGCACCCACAGGTGCAATTGGGTATCTTTGTCTTCAATATTTTTTTTGGTGTGCGTTCATTCTGGTACACAGTTGTTATTTGGTTTATCCTACATATTTTCCAACAGAGCATTTAGTGTGCTGAATGAGCTACATTAAATTTCTGGAGGTGCAGGTGTAAAATCCAGCAATGGTGATGGTTCTGTTGTGGGGTGTAGTTATTGTGGGAGTAGTGGAGAGAAGTTGTCAGGTTTTACACTTTTTGTCCCGGCATGGTCATTCAGTGTATTTTGAGCCATAGGAAGTTTGCTTCTGGTGATGAGGTTGGCGAGGTTTGGTGCTTGTTTAAAGGCTAGGATGGGTGGTTCTGAAAAAATCTCTTTGAGCTGGTTCTTCTTCTAGCATGGGTTGCAGTTTTTTGAGCATTTTCTATACAGGTGTACGATTTGTGGTGATTTTTTTTTGTTTGTACTGCAGCAATTCCTCACATGGTATCCAGGTAGCTCTTTCAAAAGTGCAATCTCTCTCTCTGGAGGAGCGTCCTTGTTGGGACCAATAATCCTAATTAAACCTGGTTATTTTAACTTTATTCAGGGGTGACTGGACTTGTCTTCTGAAGAACAGCTAAGGGATTTTAAAGTAATTTTAGAATAATTCTTTGATTCAATATTTTTAATTGTTAAGCCAGCCCCGTCTCTTACAAGTACTCTGTTTTGTTGTAGGTGCTGCACCCTTATCTTGATGCTCACTGTGTACTATTAGTTCAAGTGTATGGCTTGAATGCTGTTTATGTTCCAGACACAAGTGGACAAAGGCCAGGAGAAGTAATAGCTCATCCTGGCCAGGTCCTGGACCTTAATGCACAATCACAGTTAGGATGGACTGTCATTCCACTCTTTGACAGGTAAATATCACTGCAGTGATGGTGGTGATGATGATGATTTAGTAGTAGTTTATAGTTCTCTCTAAATCTGCAGATATCTTCAGAAAACAAAGGTGACAAGAATTACAGGATCATGTCACGTTCTCAAGCATGAAAAGAAAAGCCAAATGCTGTATAGATGAAGTGACAAGGAGTGACTCAGACTCAGGGCTGAGTTATAGACTGAGGGCTCTGGAGAGATGGGTTCAGTTCCCAGCTTGTCACGGTCTTCCTGAGTGCTGTGGTCACGTCACTTTATGCTTCAATTCTTCATCTGCAAAATAGTCATATTATTTTACCATGCTGTTCTGAGTCAGCATTATACTCTGTGAATGCAAACCAGCTTTCACTCTCTCTAGGTGTTTTTTGTTGTTGTTGTTTCTTTATATAACCAAAGAAAAAAATCAGTATTCTCTATTTTGCTAAAAATTTCCATTAAAAAATAATTAAACTGGTCCTTTACATTGCTGTAATGGCACAATTAAATTCTGAATCTTTGATAGCGTCTCATGTATCCTAGGTTTTAATTTACGCTCTTCAGATTTTCCGTGCAAACAGTTGTATTATTTGTTACTACTTCCTTTTACTCATATGGAAAGACTTCTGAATATCAAATTCATGGATTTTATTAAAAATTTAAATCAAAGAATCCTGAAGTTGTTTGACGAGAAAGCAATATGACTAATTATATGTGGTTTATGGAACTGAGAGTACACTGATTAACTCTAAAGTTTGTCTAATAAACCAGCCCTTTTCTAAATTAAGGTGGGAATATAGTAGCTAGTTGCAGGGGAACGTAATCTTGAAATTTAGTTTGAAGAGTATTGCATCCACTTTGTAACACTCAAAAACAATGCTGAATAATGAGATTAAAAGGAAAATTAATACATGTTCTGTAATTTTGCAATGGATGAAACTTTTATAGATTTCATAGA
>JAGPOW010002118.1:14514198-14536778 GCA_030014935.1 Caiman crocodilus | reverse complement strand
ATAGATTTCATAGACATTAGGGCTGGAAGGGACCTCGGAAGATCATCGAGTCCAGCGCCCTGCCCAAAGGGCAGGAAGTCAGCTGGGGTCATAGGATCCCAGCAAGATAAGCATCCAGTTTGCTTCTGAAGGTGTTCAATGTAGGCGCTTGAACCACCTCTGGTGGCAAGCTGTTCCAGACCTTGGGGGCTTGGACTAAAGAAATTCTTCCTTATGTCCAGCCTGAGATGGTCTTGTAGTAGTTTATGACCGTTTGACCTAGTCGTCATCCCTTGGGGCGCTCTGGTGAACACACGTTTCCCTAGATCCTGGTGGGTCACCCCTGACAAACTTATAGGTGGCCATCAGATCACTCCTCAGCCTGCACTTTTCTATGCTAAAGAGCCCCATGGCTTTCAGCCTGTCATCATAGGGTCTGCTTCCCTGACCTCTGATCATGCGCATGGCTCTTTGGACTCTCTCAAGCTTCTCCACATCCTTTTTGAATTGTGGAGCTGAAAACTAGACACAGTACTCCAGCTGCAGCTCACCAAGGCCGAGTACAAGGGGAGAATGACGTCGCGGGACTTGCTTGAGAAGCATCTATGGATGCAAGCCAGTGTTTTGGTTGCTTTACTAGCCGCAGCATTGCATTGCAGGCTCATGTTCATTTTGTGGTCAATGATGACCCCCAAGTCTCTCTCTTCCATAGTGCTAGCCAGCGTGGCACTGCCGAGCCTATAAGGATGCTGCGGGTTTTTCTTTCCAAGGTGGAGAACCTTGCATTTATCAGCATTGAACACCATCAGATTCTCGTCCGCCCACTTGCTGAGCCTGTCCAGGTCAGCCTGGATCACCCACTTGTCTTCTGGTGTGGATGCTTTGCCTCAAAGTTTGGTGTCATCGGTGAACTCGGCCAGTCTGCTTCTGACTCCAGTGTCCACAGAGGGCTACTTTCCAGAGATCCAGAGGGCCACTTTCTAGAAGTCTCCCTTCAAGTAATTCCTCTTCATCACTCTATGGAATAATATTACTTGATGCATTCAGCATGCATAACCAACACATCTGTTGATACCCAAATATTCAGACAACTTTGTTATGGGATTGAAAATATGTATTAGTTTTAAATAACTAGTACTTTTTTTTTTTAATCAAACCTAGTTTCTCGTGGACAGACAATAGATCCCTGTGGAGATATCAAATACCAATACTTAGCAATAAACAAGTTTTTATGAAACAAAAGAAGGCATGTATTGCTCCGTGTGCCACCCTTTGTAGCTATCTATCTATCTATCTGTCTAGATAATTTCCAGTATCTATTCCTAAACCCTTCACAGTTAAAGTACTGCTACTTAGATATAACAAGAAAATTCAAAAGAGGATAGAAAAGACAATGTCAAGTGCCAGCGCTTGCCTGAAGCATCCAAGGTTATCGGACACTATATAATACTTCTTCTGAATACTTCTTCATTTCTGTCAGCGGCTCAAATGTAGTTCTTTTCTACTGAGGGCATAATATTTAACATTTTTGTATAAAAATGTATAACCTGCATCACACTTTTGTGGGTTGATGCATCATGGTCTTTTTGCAAATGAAAAACTGGGTTCAACAAAATTTTAGTCCCTCTCCTGGTCCTCTTCAGATTACAATTGTTTCCTGTAAGTAGCCTTGCACTGTTTTAAATGTTAAAGTTATTAATTTTACAATTGAAATAGGGATATTGTCACTTGCAGGAGGAGGTGTGCATACAGATATGTGCTCCTTTTTCTTATTCCCTGCCAAATACTGCTTCTACTTTAGCAGGAAAACAACCCATGATATTTACAGTAAAGGGCAGGAACCAACACCCCTTCTTCCCCCGCCGTCCCCAGTATTTTACCTTCCATATCCTTGAATATCTTATCTCTGTCTGTTTATAGTATCTTTTCTCATCTTCCATTCTCCACTGTACCTCAATATCTTTTTTATTGTGCTTGTTGTTGAAATATTTTTTCTCTTTCATTTTTTCTCCTGTTGAACTCGGTTTGTAATGCTTCACTTTACTCTTTTGATCTAGATGTGAATTTACGCAATGAATCGCGCTCTCACCTTCTAGCTCCATTTCCTTTGTCATCTGCTCCAGTTCTTGCCGGTCCTTCTCTGTCGTCTTTCCCTTTGCCTCATGATGTTCCTCCATTTCTTTCATCATCTTCTTTCTCTTTGCTTATCTGTGTGTCTCTCTCTTTCTCCACGTACCTTCCTTCATCCTCTAATGCATTACATTTCAACTTGGAGTAAGACACTGAATGGAAGCATCCACTTGACAGTGCATAACACTGAACCATTTGTTTGTTCAATGTTTATAGTGTTTATTTCCATTTTTCTTGGAGAAAAACGCATGTGAAATGCACTTCTAAGGCGAGAACCAGTTCAAAGTTACAGACTGGATACTTTTAATAAGCCTATGGCAAGAGGAAGGTAGACAGGAATGAAATAATTGTTTAGCAAATACAAAACATAGCCCCAAAACTCAGCATTTAGAGTCAGCTCACTATCCTTCCAGCTGGAAACAAGATGTTATAATGGGTAGTCACAAGCTGTTAAATGCTGAAGGGCTGTAAGAGACAGAGAGGAAAGGAAAAACTCAAGTTTTCCTATGAAATGGGTATTTTTTGTAGGAAGATGTTAAAATAAAGCAAAAATATTAAAGGGTAAGTAATATGAAAATACAATATAAGGCAATGTGATATAATCGCAGTATTATTTATTTCCAGTCTCTCATACATACATACTTTTTTAAAGTTTTGCATTTTTTGGATCTTTCCAAACATTATGAAAATTGTACAGAGAGTAGTAAATTAATTTGCATAACATTGACTGCAAAGAACAATTAGTCCTTCATTAATATGCAAATTTGGTCCAGTGCAAATTCATCTATATATGAGACTTAAATATGCAAGTCAGTCTTGCTGTGCTAGAAACCCAGATGCTTTTATTTACTCTGAAATTGAGGGATTTGGTTAATGATGTTGTTGACAGGAAAACTTGAATAAATTTGATGATCACCGTCTTTCATATTAGCCAAGATCCACGGAAAAAAATTACCAAGTAAAATACCAATTTTATTTGGTAATTTCCTATTACCAATCTAGTAATAAAATGTCAGATACAAAGTAATAGACTTAGATTACCTAATGCAGTTATCCTGAGATTTAAAATGTTCCCCAAAGATAAAGCCATTTTTCTTAAACTTTGTTTTTCCAGAGGGTAAAGACATCTACATAAACTGTATGAATAACATGCTGCCTAGAGATTTAATATTAGAAAGTTAGATCAGTTGCTTGTTTCATTTGCAGAGAGTATATAAGCTTGAGAATTAAAATGCTGGAGTGTTGGAAATGGCTGTCATCATTGTCTTCCATTCATTATGGAGAAAGATTTTTACATGACTAAATCCTGAGGTCGTTGCTCTTAGCCTCCACAGCCAGATCAGAAATCCACTAAGCTCTCAGCCATCAAGCAGGAATCACTTAAATGAATTTACAAGCATCATTTTATATATATTTAAGGTTTATATGTAGAAACTTTCACCAGTGTGTCTTTCTTACTGCCACCCCATAACACAGGCTAGTGTTGAGAAGTAGATTTCTGCCTTACCCAAAGACCTATTATGTAACACTTATTTTCCCTAACAGCAGCACTTCCACTGTCCTTTTGAAGTAGCAGGGATCTTCCTGTCCTGTCCTGTCTTGTCCTGTCCTTTTTGTCTGTTAGTGTCATGGTAACCATCATTATACAGCTGAAGTGTAGATAAGCTTCCTTTTTGGAGTCTGTCAGTATAGCTCCCTCATCACATGAAAAGGTGCTGTTGAGTGATGCAAAGTATTTTCTCTCCAATCTCACTCTTTGCACAACTTTCAAGCTGAAATTTAGCCATGGCATAAGCAGTCTTGGTCTTTGACTTCAGCTGTCATTACTTGTGTCAGGGTTGAACTTGCTTCTCATTCTTGCCTGCCTGGGAAGTTGATATTTTTAAAGTAACTGAGAGATGCAGCTTAAATAGAGTGGACTATGCTGCAATTTGTAAAGCGGTAATTGTAACCACCCAAGGACAAGTTAATAGTTTATGCTGCTCACAGAACTGCAGTTTGATTCCTGTGACTTCTTGGCACAGCTGTTTGAGATAAATCTTTACAGCAATGAATGGTTAGTTTCTAAATCCTTGACGTGCTATACTAGGCAAGAAGTCTGTAGAGTAGCGTTAAGAAAAGAAAAATGTAATGGGATATACAGTAACATTGGCTCCCTATTATATGGTATTTATGTTGCAGGTGGGTCCAGGAGAAGTAAAGCACAGAGCAGTGGTTCTCAATTTTTAGATTCAATGCACCCCTTGGCAAATGCCAGCTCTTAGTTTTCATGCATGTTTTTGTTGGGGGGGAGTGGTGGGGTTGACTACTGAAAAATAGAACACTTTTTCTGTTGTAGACAACTTGATATGTTCACAACAGGTCAAAATATTTTTGACACTCTGGATTCCTAGAAGAAATCTCTGGGTGCATGTTGTGAATCGCTCTGGTAGTACTCTTCAAGTGATTTTTGGCACCCTGGATGAGAATCACTGGCCTAGAGAGGCAGGCCAACAGGGATGTTCGGGGATGTTCCATGAGGCTAGGATAAGGACTGTTTCCCTCTTGTGGAAGAATCCACCCCTTCATCTCAATTTAAATATCACTTTGGAAGCCAAAGGCCATAATATGCTGTATATGTTTGCAGTCATTTGTAATTTAGGAGGTAATGAACTAATAACATAAAATTTAAAAGTACGCTACACTGTGTACTGTTTTGTTCATGAAGAATATATTTCTTTGCCAGTCCATCTGCCCATTAAAATGTTAAGTCCTCAAAATTGAACGGCCATCAGTAAACAAGAAAAAGTTAAGCTGGTAGAAGAAAGAAGGGATTTGTTTACTAGTAATTATCTAGGGTTACTCAAAAGCATATCTTTCCTGACTCTGCTGTCCAAAGGTAAGAAAGATTAGTTATAATGACCTATATTACTTAACAGTTACGTAGAACATTTCATGGTCATAACATTTCCCAAACTTTTCTAAGTTTTTTCTCATAATGCCCAGGGGGTGTAAGTGTTATTTAGAAAGAAAGAGGTGAAATGATTTGTCCCAGGCCAGAGAAAGTGACAGTGTTGGAGCTAGGATTAAAACACTAGACTTTCTGGTTCCGGATCTCAAAACTCAAGTGTCTTTTTCACCTCATCTCTCACTCAGTCAGTGGGAGCTCAGAAGTGATGTACAGTCTCTGGCATCTCACTGTTCAAAAGTATTCACCAGTTATAAGAATAGAAAATGTTGTACTTGAACTAATTCTGAACTCACCATTCCTTTGCCCACAACAGTTGTGACTGTCTCCATTTCTGATTTAATCCATTTAACAGAAGAACCCCAATTATCTGTATGTCTCAAAATATTGAACCAATAGACATCTCAGCATAATAGTTGAGGTTGCCTCCTGCTAACTTTATAATCTTTATATCCTAGATTAATTAAACATTTCAGCCTTAGAGAGTTTATTAGTCCAAGATATATTTATTACCTCATAAACACAAAACCCCTCCAGTTATCATCTAATTAAATTGCAGCTCTAGTTATGCCATTGTATTAATAGTAAAATTATGCAAGGGAAACAGATTGCATATTTTGGTCATTCTTTCCCTTGTTTCTTTTTCAGAGGCTATGTGTGGTGTGGGGTGCACAGTGCTCCACTGTTTCAGGGTTCTCCAAGCATAGTAAGTATTCAAGGGGAAGAGGAGACTTTTTTTTTTTCTCTTAGAAATGTTTCTCGCTAAAGGAAGACATGGGATCTCATCGTGTACAAATTTATTCATGCTTAAGTAGTAGCCTGTGACGTGTTAGTAAAATTGTGTAGCTCTCCTTTAGATTTGTATTCACAAATATTCTACCCAGTCAGTGTTTTCCGTTTGAAATACAGAATTCGGTATTGATTCTCTACCCTCTTGCAACTTTTGCAGTCATTTACTGTACTGTGCAGGGTATGTAAGCCAAGATAAGAGGCAGCAGAGAATGAGGACCAAAATGCACATACACACCACTTTGAAATACACCAGGAGAGTGACAGCATGTAATCCAGCTGCTGGCATTTGCAGGACCCATATGTCAATGGAATGCCCTGCTCTGTGGTTGGCTTCCTCTCTCTCCTTTTATGTGACCTCTTGGCTGTCTCTGCTGCATATAATTATAGCAGCTATGGAACTGCCTCTGTATCTGGCACTCAGCCAATCTCTGTTTCTGTCAAGTTTTTCATTGGCTCCATCTATTAGGATCTCTCAGCCAGGAGAGGTGTTTTGTACTTTTTTCCCCCTAACTTATTCTTGGTAGAAAAGTTCTTAAATTGCAGTAGTATTGAAGTGGCACCTTTGTAAGCAATAATGATGCAGGGCATTTTTAAAATATTGCCAACACTAATAAATCTACACAGCATAGAAAATAATTTTTTAGTGCAGGAACTTATATCATATAGTGCAGATGCCTGGCATCCAAGCAAGTATGGCCCTCTTTGTAATGGCCTGCCTGTATATAATTTTAACTTGCCTCAGGTCATTAATTAAAAAAGTTAAGGTCATTCATTGAGAACTAAAGGATTCTCCCTCACCCTAACATTTTGGGGTGCCTGTACAACTCTATTCCTAAATATTAATTGCAAATGAATGTTTTGCCTGGAATCTATACTCATTCTGAGCTCAGGCTTTCAGGTCTCCTATGTTTAGATTCACTAGGTGCCTCTTCTAATTAGAATGCTCCAATTTAGCTCACCATTGCATGTATTAAGCATCCCATGTTTCAAAATGGCCATGGGGGCATTTTAACTAAAACTTATTGAATGAGCTTTAGTCAAAGTGCCTTCATGTCCATTTTGAAATACAGGAAGCTTAATATGCATGATAATGAGGTGTTTTAATTAGAGAGGCTTTTCCAGGAACCACTCTGATTAAAATAACCTTCCCCTCTGAGCACATCTATGGGCACTGTCGAGATGTTATACTGTAGGGTTGGGGGCCTCGCCTCCCAGATGTTCTGCCCTTGCCTCTTATGTCTTGATTATATTTTGAGTCTAGCTGGGAGTTGGAGATAGAGAGGCTGACAATTGCTCTGAACCCTTCCCAGGGAGTCCTTCATGGGGCTCCTCCTCCCTTTACATCCCACCCTTGCCACACCACAGAAGATGGTTAGTGTCTAGATGGCTGGCTGGAAGAAAGACAGGGGTCATGTCCCAAAAGAAATCAAGTTTTTCAGGTACTACTAGACTGCCAGTTTAGACTAATTAGTACACAACAAGGTCGACCTACTCTCTCACTATATCGGCCTATTAACAAGTTCATCAATTTGCAACGTGAATTAACTTGTCCATGATTTCTAGTGCCCACATTCTTGATCAGTTTATATGAAGCCAAATAAAAGTCTCTTACTCAGTAACACAAGTCAAGTTACTTCCACTCATATGGACTGGTTCAAAGAGAGTGCCCTGTAAAGCTCACCAGGTAGTCACCCACATAACATTCACGGGGGTCAAATCAGTCATTTGTTACGAATGAATTCAACAGGCTCCCTTGCCATAATCAACTCAAATCAGTTTTTGTTCAATGGACACTTGGTTCCACACCTGGTTTCCACACTGGACTCACAGCCCTTCTTTCATTTAGGGTTCTCTGCTCCCTTCCTCATTACAGAAGAGAGAAGTGATCAAAATAAAAACACAACCCAGTAACACAGAAGAAAGAAGAGGCTGCATCATCCACAGACCACTGACTTGCCTTGGGTTAGGGCTCTTACTTCACTCCCCAGTTGTGCTGGATACTTGCTGTGGTCTGGCCCATGGTCCTTGTTGCCACTGTCTTCTACTCTCCAGGTCCTCACTATTCCCCTGCGTTCCTTGGTCGGGTTCCTGTCAGTGGTCCTCCAGCCACCTCCAATTGGTGGGCTCCTCTTCTCTGCCTGCTGGAGGACTTGGGTCTGTCAGCTGTCAGAGCCTGGAGCATCCTGTTGCCCAACTTGATGGTGTCCCTCCTCTACTGTCCTGCTCCGAGACTGGAAATACCTTTCTGCCATGTCCCTCCACCATTCTGGAGGGAGCAGTGGCTCTGAAAGTGCTGTGGTGTCTCTGTTGCTGTGATTGGGACTCTCTTCACAGTTGCACGGTGTAAGTGGTGTAGTTTAGATCAGTACTAAACAGAACACACGTTTGCCCTTTGTTATGGGGGGAGGTGGTAAATCTTAGACCGGGTTCCACACCAACTAGTCCGTGTGCTGAACTTCTGTTTTGTTATGGGTTTAGACTGGTTTCTGATCACTTATACCGGTAAAAGTGCAGTGTATGTACCTGGCCTATGTGGGTAAGTAACATCCTCTAAGTCACTGCAGTGCTTTGATTCTGCTGTAGTGGTGAGTGATCATATCAGCCTCCTTTGAGATGAACATTAGTGAAATAGCCAGAAGGAGGCACTAAAGGAGCCGCAGGAAAGTGATGATAACTAGTATGTAATAATAGTACTGCTGCTCATTGTAGCAGACTCAGTGACAGTGACTTGCTATAGTACATAGGAGCTCCAGTGGTTTGCAGACTAAATCACAGAGCTATTCCCAGTCCTGAGTGTCCAGTAGTTTCTAATCAATACTTATGTGATCTTGTAACCCTTGTATATGAGTAATCTTTAGTTTCGTGAATATTCCTAATAGAAGTCAGTGGAATTGTTTTTATGAATCAAGATTTTATGTAGTTGTACCATGCAACATATATTTATCGTATGAAAAATTGATTGATATGCAACAACATCTAAAAACGAATTTTATCAACCCAGTAGCAAGAAAGTTGCCTCTTGAGACTAAACAGTCTCTCAGTGGGCTCTTACTATCTCTATTATGACGGTGTCTGATGCCATTTGGCAAGATGAAACTGTACATTCTTTCCATTGTATTGAAGAACAAACATCTGAAAAGCATCATTATATTTATGAGATATTGCTCTAGCACACTTTTTATCGCACTAGATATATTACTATATTTAAAATAAAATCTTCTGATTTAAAAATTTTAGACGGAGTTATGTTTCTTGCTGGTATCTGTGCAAAAGTTAGGCCCACAAATTTGCAGAGGATTTCAGTTGAGGTTTCTTGTATGTGCCTCATTGCTGTGAAGTTGTGGCACTGAAGTTATATTTATCGACTGTAAAAACAATTCTGAAACATATCAAGATTTTGTTTGTGTTTCTATAAACAAAATAGATCTAGAGCCATCCAAAATGGTTACCAAAGAGAGAAAAACTTGCTCATTATCAATCAATACTGTTACATAAAATAGCCAGAAAGGTGATAATATGCTTTGTGAAATCTTTCATTTAACTTTCAGAACAGAAACTTAAATTCTGAAGGTGAATTATGCAAGTTTATAGGTGGGGGGGAGGCATTTTATGTTTAATATTTTTCTTGGAGAAATTTTCTGTCTCATATTTTTCAGGAATTTCTGCAGTCTGTAATCTCTCAGCCAGTGAAGGATGTTATGGCTGAAAATATAAAGAAAAAGGCATTAAAACTTTTGCCTACGTATGGCAGTGTGATTCTTGAGGTTTGGGATGGTCACTATTTTGAAGATGAGCATTACAAGCTCCCTGTAAGTTAAACTTTGTATACATCATAAAGTTATTCATACATTACACTGATTCTTTTACCTATGGAACTACTACTTAACTGTCCTTCCTGCTTTCCTTCTTTAGATCTCTTTTGATGTCCTAAAGGATTATCTACAGTCATTTTCCTTTTTGCTTTCATACTGTATCATCTGGTAGTAACATCACCTCTCTCTCATCATTTACCATTTCTACATTTGATGAAACCAAATCAACATCTTTCTGCATCCATTCCTTTCTATTTTGTCTGTCACCTCCATACTTTTGAGACAGCTTTTTAAGATATTCTCTCACATACTGAAGTTCATAATAGCAAGTTTTGAGAAATGTACATCTGTACCCATGCAAATTATGTTGCTTTTAAATTAGTTTTGTTTAAATAATTTTGGATTCAAAGGTATTGTTTTTGTTTAATTTACTTATCTATGATTGTTAATCATTTTCAATCCATATACATGAGGATTGGAAGAATCAGTATAACCTATCCATCCTATTAAATTGCCTTGTCTAAATGAGTAAGTTTACTGGTTTAATTGCAATTTCTTTTCAAACTCATGCAAACCCCTATGAGGAGACTTATTTTTATTTAAGCATTTTTAATCTCATTTTAGTGCT
Source organism: Caiman crocodilus (assembly GCA_030014935.1). Lineage (NCBI taxonomy): Eukaryota > Metazoa > Chordata > Crocodylia > Alligatoridae > Caiman > Caiman crocodilus. The sequence goes on along the minus strand of JAGPOW010002118.1, from coordinate 14,526,490 downwards.
AAATCCTAGTCAGACTAAATTAAACTGCAATAAACATGATTTAAAATAAAATGTGGATTTTTCACACAGCCTTTTGTATTAACCAAATCAGTTTCTAAACAGACACCTATTAAATCAGTGTAAGATTCTCCTACTGAGAAGCATCTTCAGCGTTCATCATAAATTCCTGGCAATAATGTGTTCACCCAGATCTGTTTCTGGTGTCTTGTAATGGAATGTCTAAATTATAGTTACTTAGAGTACAGGAAATTCAAGCTGCAACAGGGCCATGCAAATTTTGCATTTTAGACACAAACACAATGATATTTGCTTAATCTTTCTTATAAAAAGTAATATGTTTATCCTATTTTTATGTCATCGTGTTGTCTACAATTAGTGACCCAGTCACTTTGCACATGACCATTGGATGAAAAGGTTGCTATGTTCTATATTTGCAAGTTTTATATTTTAGATTGCTATACCAGAACATATACATTTTCAATTTGATTATATTGTGCATTTGATAGCGTTGCATTCTGTCAATTTTACTGAGTGGAAGCGGCAATGACATTTTCCATTAAAATTATGTTTATCAACATTAAAATGAGTTTAAAAAAAGTACTTAACTTTTCAAAGAAATGCCACTTAAAAGATTCTCTGTCGGATACTGGATTTAAATTAACCAGTGACAGTGGTGACAGTGTCCCTTTAATCAAGTAACTTTTGCAGGGTGGAAGTAAGGAAAAGGGAGAAGAGTCATCGGTTCATGTATAGTAACATTGATGTAATGCATTCCTGCTTTACCTCTTAAAACTAAGGTTCTGAATAACCTTCTAACTGTTGACAAAACAAAGAAATTTTTGGGTGCTCAAGCAAGCAAGAGTGGCAGAGATGTTTCAGAGCTTGTTTTGCAAACCATGGATAAAAAATTAAAAAAACTGGGACGAAGTAGCCTTGAATATCGTCAGCAAGAGTATCTTTACAAGGAAGCAATGGGAAACACTTTTTACAGTCTTATGGTAAGCATAAAAAAGTTTCCAAAAAAATAATATTGGATTTAACATTTTTTCAAGGTTTTGCTATGAAGTAATGTGTATCCTCAAATACAGTTATTGTTCATCTACATTTATAACATAAGGGGTACTTCTCCAAATGCACTTCTGATATATACTTAAGTAGATCATTTTGCTTCCTTTCATTTTTCCCAGAACATATTAATTTTGGGAATAGTTTAAAAACAAAGAAAAGATGTTAGGTAAAATGGTCAGGATACATTATGTTTGGTAAGTCACTGTAAGATATCAGTACAGGCTTTGAACAAACAAACCTTGGATGCAAAAAGTTGCTTTTTACCACTTAATTGCATTCTTCCAAGAGGGCCTGGCTCTTAATTTTAACTTAAGATGCACACTTTTTTATTGTGCTAAGGAATTAATTTTTATTTACTAAATTGGTCCAAGCTTGCTGTTGCAATAATCTGTGCACTGTGGGCAGATATCTGTGCTTCCTTTTCAGTTATTCTCCAATTTTCTTGGGAGGGTAGGGAAAACAACAACAAAACTCATAAATTCTAGCACTTCTGGAAACCTGGCACAAATACTGAGGTCTCCCAAGAGAACTTCAACATTTTCACAAGTCATGAGGCCATGTGAAACCTCTCTATATAAAGGCATTGTATGGCCTAGGGCTGGCCTCATGTTTGGGGCTGAGACTGTTCCTCCAAAATGGACATCCTATATGGGTTTGAATAGCTTATGGTCTTATAAAAGACACAATTACACACTCTACTTGGACTTGATTTGTTTCAATTTACAGTCTTGGTTTTTTACTTTACTGGCACTGAATATTTTATGAATTGATGCTGAATGTAACATGACCAATTAGGGGCCTCATAGCTAAGCAGAATTTAATTTTATGATGCAGTGCCTGCTATTCCCTACCACCCACAAAGCAGGAAGGATTTAGGAAGTTAGGCATGCCACAATAAGCTAATTCTAGAAGTCGTGGAGGTGCTGAAGCATTTGTTGACAGGGACCTTTTGATTTTTTTATAATAGAGCAATAGCATCTTTAGTATCATGAATTAGTGCATTCTGACAAAGTTACAGCTTTCCACCACTAAGCTATTCAGAAAGCTCTAGGACTTAGAATAGGAGAGAATGAGGGAATACTGCTGTTGAAGGTAAAGGAAACCTGCTCCTTTTATGTATCTCAAACAGCATCCAGTCTTCTGCTCTCAGCATTTTTACTGCATTTAATTGACTTGAATTTCTGCTTCTCAGGACCCACAGAAAATAAAATAACCACAGGCTCTCTTTCACTCTATATTTATACAACACTTAGCACAAGAGGGTTCTGGTCCTAATTGAAGTCTAGAAACATTATGTTAATACAAATAAATAATAATGTCAGGTTAGTTAGTATATGCATCAGGAACAGACTGCATGTAAATATGTAACAAAAAACCCCAAAACAAAACCCAGAACAACATGGGAACTCTGCAGGGCCTCACAAATGGAATTAAATATACTTTGAATTGACTCAGTTAATCCAGATGCAAAATTTCTACAAACAATGTTATATTGATAGTTCATTTTTTTCATCTGATTAATTGTAACTGTTATAGGGGAAAGAGTCTTACCTTTCTGAGTGGAGTTCCTTCCACGTGTGATGTCAGATTAGGGAGGTGCATTCTAATGAGTCTTTTATAGTATACAGTTGGGAATATTTCAGATTTTTATGTTGGTTTAATCTGAAACAACTGTTAGTGGCTACTTTTTGTGCTGCGATGTCAAGCCACATGGTCCATGTGTATATTTTATTGTAAATAATCCTTCACCTTCAAATCTGATATAAAAGACTAAACAAACTTGGTAAAAAAACATATATAATTACTTCTAAATGTGGGACAATGTTCAGTTATCAAAAGTCTGCAGTAGGGCCTCCACAGAGAAACAAGAGTTTAACATAAGTATATTTGCATTAGCGTAATCCTCCAAGAGCCCAGTGTATACATATTCCCTCATTTTCTTTGTCTACTTAATTGCTGTGGGGAGTAGGAGGGGTCAGTCTTAAAAGACGTGCAGTGAGGGCATGGAACTGAAGTGATTAAAATACCCAAAGACTTTCCTTGTTTTTGGGAAGGAACCTGTATTCTTCCCCTATGTATTTCTAAAGATGAAGGTCTCGTGATTTTTTTCCATCAGATATTTTAACCTGTTTGCTTTACACACACAAACGTTTTTATCTACAATCCATTCTAATTTATCCAACCATCTTAACAAATATTATATTTATTTACAGGAAACAGCCCTCTTAAATGCAGGTTATGGTCCTCTTCCTGAGCATACTGATCAAAGGTGAAAAATATTGGATATCAATTTTTAAAATGTTTTTCAAGCTCTTGATAAAAGCTAAGTGTATATGATATGTATTTTGCCTGAATTATATAGCTGTAATTGATTTTTTTAAATTATAAACAAACTCCAAATTGTCTTTTGCACAGAAATCACTTTCTTCTCCAAATAAAGGTCACAAATTATATATTCTTAGAGTGCAGAACATTTGCTCCATTTCCTGCTGGTTCAAAAGGTATTTTTGTTATATTCTTCATAATAAGTTTGAGATTCCCATTTAATTGGGGCTATCAAGCTATCAACAGCAGTTGATTAAAAAGATTGATTCTCTGTAAACATATTGTTTTAGGAAATATGGGAAAATTATCTTACCCAGAGCAGCAGTCACAGGCTCAACTTCTGTGTGTTGTGATCTCCTGAAATAGTTTTAGGATTGTTGATTGATCCTACATTAAAACTCAGTCCATTGGTGTCATAGACAGATTCTCCAGCTCCTTGTTCCTTTGCCACGCTAGAAAGACCTTAGTGCAGGGGTGGGCAATTATTTTGGGCAGAGGGCCACTTACTGAGTTCTGGCAAGCCATTGAGGGCTACATGGCATATTAATTTTCTAAATTTTTTAGGGGCCCCACGAGCCGGATAGAATGGCCTGGTGGGCCGCATCTGGCCCCCGAACCGCATTTTGCCCACCCCTGCCTTAGTGGCTTAGCATTATTCAGTGATTCCTGCATACCGGGCCAAATACTCAGCTCTATTTAACTGACTATTTAAGTCAAGGTGGGACTTCAGCTAGTCTGTTTATATTCTTGTCCGTGAGGATTGTCATGCATGTCATTGTTTTCTCCATGTTGCTGGCACACACAAGCAAGAAAGATGGGATGAAACGAGTAATTGGGAAGTTATTGTTTGACCCACGCTTCAGTATTCCATTGCCTTGCAACAGAAATCTCAGGTTGTGAAGCATGACAAATTCCAACAGACAGCTTAGCTGTGGAGCAGTGCACCTTGGGATGGCTGAGCAGAACACTGAGCATCCTAAACATCGCTGTGCCATGTGGCTGGAAGGGCACAGACAGCGTGTATTGATCACAGAACAAAAATTAGATGTAGGTGCACTACTCATGGAAGAGTTGCTGTGGAACCTTCATTTGAAATCAAGAGAGCTACAGCAAGTTGAAAGTACATAACGTTAGAAGTAAGGCAACCTCCATGGCTGCAGGCCTGCTATAGGCTATACATCACAGATGCCCCATAGCTCAAAGTGCATTGAAAGGCTTGAGCTCATTGATCTGCAGCTCTTTCTATACGTAAAGCAAAGAGTCCATACAATATGCATAGAACAGCTGGCACATTTTCTGAATTCCTGTGTTTGCATAAGAAGTCAAAATCAAGTGAATGTAAGGTACAAAACATTTTTTTCACTACAGTGTCTGGTTCTACAAGTGACTGTACTTCTCATCATAGTACTGCATGCTGTATCAGTAGTCTGTCTATCTTAATACTTCAGATGGTTTCCATCCCTTCAATCCAGCTCTGTAGAGACAAACTGAAGCATTTCTATATCAAATATATTTTTTCTTAAATAGATACTGTTTAAAAATGTTAAATCTTACCTGTATTACAAATAATTCCCTGGAATATTTATGTCATAATGCAGTGCCACCCGCACAGAGGCAGATATTGGTTATAAGAGGTTAATGTTTTATAAGTAAGAGCCTTGGTGTAATGTGATCTGGAGTTTGACTGAAGTATTTTAGTGCTGTTAAACACAACTAAATTAAATAATTTAAAAGTGTTATTTATTTTTTAGTCTTTATTCTGTCAGTCTGCCTTTTGAATTTCACACTTGGGAGAATTAAAGTAGCTTCACACACAAAGAAAAGGAGAATATCTTTATGCTTGGTAAAAAGAAAAGGTTGATATTCTAGTTGTACAAGAAAAAAATACTCACTTTAGTTTCTTTCATCCATATACTGTCTTGGAAGTCCCTCCTCTCCCTTGGCTCTTCACTGGAGCAATGTGGACTGGCAAAATTTGGCGATGGCATTTCAGATGCCTGGGGTGCCCTTTGCTGAAAAGGAAACAGCTGGGTATTTTCTGACATAATGTGCCTAATCCACCTCTGCTGCCATCATCTTAATTGCTGTTGCTGTTTTTTTAAGTCCTCTACAGAAGGTCTTTGTAATGACAAGTGAACAGTTTACGCTTCATAAGCAAACATAAAGAAAGCTGCTGCTAATTGGAGAGGGAATAATGCAGTTATGATTCCATCAGCATTTAAGTTACAATTGCTAAAAGGGACATATTTTGGTAAGTATTTACTCGGCCATATAAAACTCTAGCTGGGGTGAAGTTTGATGGATAAGGTCCTACCCCCAATAATGGCTATTTTGGGAAGAAAGAAAGGTTTATTTAAACCTTTTCTATAATGGTAACATAAGTACTGTTATTCTTCTTCTACTTGTTTTATCTGTGGCTTTGACCTGTTGGCATGTAGAGTAGCTGATCTTGTCAAAAGGGAAAGACTTTGTCACAGCTCTGAGGAAGTAATTTTACCTTAACCTGCCCTGAAGGCCTATAGCTACAATTATTCTAGTTGAATAGGACCCTTCAGAGCCCAGCAGCATTGCCCCTTAATCTACCAGAGGGAGGTCAGTGCTCAGTAATGTACTCCTTTTCCTCTCCTCTGCTCACCCCAGGCGCTCAGCATGATGCCTCTGAGCTCTAAAGTGTCTGAAGGGCCTTGTTCTAAATGTCTTTCTCCTCCATAAATATATATTTCCATGGACCATGTGGCTATGGATAAGCTAGTGTTGCAGCTATATGTTAAAAATTGTTTCCTCTATATCCTAAGATTTTTTTGCTCCCTGTTCTTTTTTGCACCTCCTTCCACAGATAACAGTCTATTTGGATAAGACCAACCTGGAGCCTTGCTTCCTATGACCTGGAATGAGCTAAAGTTGTGTCCCTTACCTCTGCTGAGAGATTGGCTATTTTGTTTCTGCAAGTTCTTTAGAAGCAGAATAGGAAAAGCAGTATTGTTTACAGTGAGAGGATCATGCAGATGATTTGGGGGGTGGAGGGGTTGAGGGTTGTTGGGGTTTTTTTTTAATTGCTGAAGCATTCAGTGTGCAATTGCTGAAGACATTCCAAACGACTCTAATGAAGTGTAGTGTCTGCCAGTCTTTATGCTCTTCTGAGAGGACCATCTGTTGCACCTCAAATATCAAAAGGTCTGCCATCATGTATTGCACCAAACAAATCAATGTCTTTGTCTGATGTATAGTAATTTGTGAACATGAACTAGAAAGTAGTTTCAGTTACCAAACAAAACATAGGTATTCTTCTATTGTTGCCACATAAATAAAAGTTTAGCGATGACACATCTCAGTTTTCTGAAGGCAGCTACTGATTAGACTGATTTTTTTTAAATTTTTAACATTCATGCTAATCAATTTGGCAACATGGATTAAAAATCCTGAATGCATTTTCTCATCCTTCAGTCATAGCTATGTTGAAGGCCTCTTTTTGTTTGGTAAGCAAAAGCAAGACCTTTCTTTTTAATATTTTCTTTGTAATATTTTCGAGGCTAGGTTTGATATATTAAGGACATTTTGAACAAAAAATACTTTACTTTGATTCCCTTTAATAAGGTTTTTGTTTTTTGCTTTTGGTGGTGGTTGTTTTTTTTTTTTAAAGCAAAAACACCTAATCTGAAGAAACTTGCTGTGTCACTTTAAAGCAAATAGGTTTTGGGTTAGATTGGCTCTTGAGGCTACTACTGATGAGCATTCAGGACTTTACAATATCAGGATAAAGGACGCAGTTCTGCAGTCTTTATTTGTATAAGTCATAGGGACTTTTTATCTGAGTAAAAGATAAAAGGTATGACCTATCATGGTGAATTTTTTGGCTAATTGCAAAGCACACAACTCCTTCAACCCTGATGTAGATTTAAAGTGCATACCCACCTCTTCATCTGAGATGAGGGAAGAGAAAGTCACCACTTTATTATAAGGATCAATGTGTTTTTTCAGGCAGTCTGGAAATGTTCCATTACAAGACTTGCAGAAAGCCCTTTTAAGACTTCCATTTAAATAAAGCACGGTCTTTCATGATTGTTCTTCCCTCCCATTAGCTGACAGGGGCTAAACTAATGCAAAGACTTAATAGCATGCATAGCTGTACATATAAAGCAGGGGTAGGAAATGGTTTTTGGGTCAACAAAACCGCAACATCTACCTTCCAAGGTGTTGTAGTGCCAGCATGCCAAAAAACAAAACCAGGGCGGGGGTACATGACAGGACACACTGCATATCAATATAGTTAATAATAATAAACATTGCTTTTTTTTTTTTTTTTTTTTTACAGTAAATACCAGGTTTTCTAAAAGTTCTAAACCTGGTGACAATAAATAACACTTCATATACTGCCTTTGTTCTTGTGTATTCTTTTTCGTTAAGCATGTTGTGATGAGAGAGGGGGGAAAAAAGAGAAAGGAAAAAGAAAAGAGAAAAAGGAGAGGAGAGAGAAAGAGGTGAAGAAAGGAAAAAGGGAAGAGAAAAAATAAATAGAAAAAAGGAAAGAAACAAGAGGAGAGAGAAAGGAAGAGAGAAAAAAGGAGAGAAGAAAAGGGAGAGAAAAGTGGAGATGAGAAAAGAAACAATAGAAAAAAGCAAAAAAGAAAAGGAAAGAAAAAGGAGAAAGGAAAAAGAGACAAAAGGGGAGAAGAAAGAAAGAGAGGAAGAAAGCAAGGAGAAAGAGAGGAGAGGAGGAGAAAAAAGAAAAAAAGAAAAGAGAAGAGAGAGAAACGAGAGAGAAAGGAGAGGAGAAAGAGGGTGTGTCCTTTGCTGCCCATGTCTCCCACCGCTACTGGCTGTGGCTTGGGCACACTGGTCCAGGGTAATGGCCAGTGGATGGAGACAGTGACACTCCAGCAGCAGCCGCCAGCATCGGGGTGCTTAGGCCACCCCGATGATCCCAGAGCAGGGGGAGCCTGGGCCCAGGTTGCTTGGAGCAGTGTCCAGGAAGAGCGGGAAGGAGCAGGAGCAGGGAGAGGTGCTGCAGGCAGGCCAGCCTGACTGGGCCCTTGGGAAGGCAACATCTGGAAGAGAGAGGGGGCTGGCAGAAAGTGGGGGTTGCCCCAGGGCTCTGCAGACTCAGGCTGCAGCAGGCCAGCGGGGACCCAGTGGAACCCGAGGTGGGGCCCGGCCCAGCCTGACCTGTGCAGCTCCGCTGGGATGGGCTGCAGCTGTCCTGCACACAAGGGAATGCTGCCTGGCCATGGCAGGACACTGAGCTCAGGGGGTTCTTGGCTTTGGCCTCAGCCTCCCTGCACATCAGACACAGCATGAGCAGGGCGGAGCTGCCCCTGGTGCAAGGGCCCAGCTGTGGGAGTCCCCCAGACCTCAGGAATAGCTGCCTTGGGCAGCACTTGGGGCAGCAGCCCTCCACAGTGCCTGCTTGGGAGCTGCTGGTGGGCAAGGCCAGGACCCAGGCAGGTGCTGCGGAGGGCCTCTGTGCTAGAGGCTCCCAGTGGGGGGGCAAGCTATGGGCCTGGCCAGGGCCCGGGCAGACAGATACCCCGTTCCACCCAGGTGTTCAACTGTTGTTCTTTTTTAAAAATGAATTATGAGTAGGAATTGGACCACAACACAAAATTCACCATTTAGCCTAACTGTGCCTGCAACGCCCAAACCTTTGCGGTGTTATCACTGTGGTAAGATTGTGTTGTTTAATAATATAATAAAATGCTGAACATAGAAGCAGAGAAGAGCAGACTCCACTGTGGAAAACGCTCTGTGCAAACCTTTAATTATTGTACGTCATGCAACACGGATGAACACCCTAGAAATATCTTGGAATATGTATTTGCAGGATATAAACAGCTCCCCTCATCCTGCTTCCTGTGGGGTTTGTTTCATATTTTTTTAATTATAAAGTAAGTTGTCCTTTCGTTCCCAGAACCTATTTACCTGGCGCTTGTGGTACTGCATGTACAGTCTGTGTGCCAGGATTGCAGTAACTCGATCTAATCGTTTGCAGAGGAACACGCATTGTGTAAATAATTGACTGTGCCTTTTACTCTTGAGGTTCTGCACAGGGTAAATGTTTTGATAACTTTGTAGCAATCATGGCATTTTTAGTAAAACCTGCTAAAAGTTTCTTTATAGCAATAATATTTTAATCCCTCTTTCTTGAATTGCTTTGGTAGGCAGCGTTGTAGATGGGATAGCTATGGGCATCAATCCATTTTAGGTAGTTTCAGTCCTTAAAATTAACTTTCCTCCCACTCAGATCTCTTCAAAACTGTCTGGAAAAGAGGATTCTTGAATCATTGCCAATATAAATCCTGTTGAGGCTTCTATAGCCTCCTGATAGAGCTGCCTGTGCCAACCAGAGATGGACTGGCATGAATTTGAACTCTCTATCCCACTTGATATCTTGTGCTTCAAATGGACCAATTACAATAATTACCAGCTCTGTGGCTGGAGTTAAGCCACTCAGCTTGCACATCATACCTCAGCTAGCTGGCTCTCAATTTTTCAAATAAATTAAATGCAAAAAAATACTCTGAAAATTAGAAGAGAGTTTGAGCTGAGATGCAATACAGAAAGTGGTGTTTTCTTTATAAGGCAGTCTGTAGATTACTAGCAAGTTCGGAGCTAGGCCCCAGTCCTGCAATTAGTTGGTATGCAGTTGAGGATCGGTGATTGAAATGCTACGGTGATGAGCATTTTATAAATGACTGAAGATTAAGGTGCATGTGTCTAATGTCTCAATATATATTTTAGAGTGTAGCTGACTCCAAAAACTTCTGTACTGTACATTGGGTTGACTTTTACTTTGAACATTTAATCTCTTTTTGACAATAGAAGTAGTGTGGCCAGGAAAACTAGCTGCTTCTAAAATGGAGCTTGCTTAGTTTATGAATATGGTTGTGTGACACGGTTGCCTGTCAGGAGACTAGTTGTGATGACACAGGAGGTCCCTTCCAGTCCTGTGTCCCTATGACTTCTGTCCTCAGAACTGTAAGTCCACCAAAAAAATCAGCATTTTCATTGTTCTGTTTTACAGAAGAAAATATTGTACCTAGTTTAGGAGAAAACCCAGTTAGTAAGGATGGACTGCAGACCCCTCTTAGGAATGATTTTTTTTTTCATGAGGTATGGGGCTGCTAAATAGCAGGCCTCTCATGGAATCACTGCACTCCAAGCAAGCTCTCCATCAACTTATTCCTGGTGTTCACAATCACCAGTGTCCCATCTCTTTACTTTGGTGATGGTGTCCGTGAACCCCACACAGCAAATGTTAACGGTATGCTGGGGAAACTAGGACCCTACAGTAAGCAGGATCTGGCTGGCCAATCATGAAGTGGGCCCTGCCTACAACTGGAAGATAAAAGGAAGGCCTTGGGCAGTCTGAAGACAGCTCTCTGTGAGAGGGAGTTTGGAACTTCGTCTGGAGACTTGAGAGGAGTGGTCAAGCACCACAGGCATCATCACTGTGACGGAGGTGATCAGCCCCGGGAGGAGTGTGACAATCACGACTGATACAGACAGGAAGCAGGAGGTCGACATGAAGGAAGTTGGCTAGATAAATTAAGTTCAGGGACAGAGGAGGGCCTGAGCAGTTCCATCTGCTAGCAACTTGAGAACTAGTTGAGAGGGTTTATAATGCTAATCTCTTTTGGGATTGTATGGGTAATTAATTTTGGCTGGACAAGGAGTTTTAATCCTTCTGATCCTAGAAAGAGGATATTGATTGGACTGTGGAAGATACTGGCCCTGACACCCCCACCCCTCCAATGCTAGGGGTTATCAAGCATTTCCCTTACTTCTAAGGGTTTTGCCTCTTTATTTTTAAGGATTTTTTTATCTGATCATTCTGTAGTGGAAAAGACTGGCAGTGATCTGAATTAGTGTGTGGGTTTTGTTTTGTTAAGGGCTTGACTTCTCAGAGTCCTTTCAATTATCCTGTGGCACTGATAGAATCGCATGCATCAAGGGGTCCGGTGTAAGTCTTATCATGAGTTTGTACAACTTGATGTCTCATACACCAGTTAGAATGTTACAGTACCACCTCTGACTGCTTGGGTTGTGGTTCCTGTATGTCTTTAAATAATAGAATATGTTCTGTTATCTATTTAGCAATTAATTAATGTGCTCCTTCTTTTCCACCTCCCTTCCTCCTGATCCCTGCTTGCTTAGAATTTCCACTAAGAAAGATGGTGAAGCAAAAATAAATGGAACAAATTCAGCAGTTGATAAGGTAATGTAAATCATAGTGACATGGGTGTCCAAATTAGTGTAACTTTGTAAACTATGCAGCCAGAGGGAGTTAAGTTAAGGTGGGAGGGTAGTGGTTTAACTTGATGCTATTCTTTTCTCCAGTTAGCTGTCTTTCCTCCTGAACTTTAAACTTGACTACCTTTTAGGTAGGTCCCAATACAGGAAAGTCATTTATGTAGTCCTCTAGTTGAATAACTTACTGACTTAGTGTGAAATGATAAGACCCCTGATGTGGACACATGCCTATTTGAGTGCCTTTCTTTAGTTTAGCTTGAGCATCTTCCAAATTGATGAAAACTAAAAAGGCAGCCTTTTACCAGACTTGATGTCAGCACCAGGAGTCATGCTAATATAAGTATATTTGCCTAAATTCACACCTGGACTGATATACTAGTATAACCTTCCCAGGGATAAAATAACACAGCCCTTCCTAGTATTTGTCCAGGGTTTGACTCCAGGATGGAAAGTATGTTGGATTTTTTTGTTTTAAACTGATATTTAAAAAGAAAAACTAGGGTAAATGGGACAAGTTGTTGTATTTTTAACATGGTGTAGTTCTGTGGTTCTCAACCTTTTCTGTACCAGGACCCATTTGTAAACATCAGTGGCCAGTCCTGACCCAGTGCCCCTCACTCCCTAGCCCTCTCATGTACAGTATGGGGGGGGG
>JAGPOW010002118.1:14464086-14493217 GCA_030014935.1 Caiman crocodilus | reverse complement strand
TTTTTGCAAAACACACGAAGCTGGTAGATCAATATTACCTTGTATTCCTTTGTTGAAACCAAAGTGAGCAGATATTACTTCATCTTGACAAATTTAGCTAATGTCTTTGCCTAGAATATTTAAGAATCCAGATAATAAAGAGGCACCATGCACAGTCTTTGAGAAACTGGGGTCCATGGAGGTTTCAATCCAAAAAGGAGAGAGGAGTCTGTCATTCCATGCAACTTGCTGCAGCTGGAAGAGCAGTTGAATGAAATAACAGCTTTCAGTATTTCACCTCTATCCAGAAGATCTGGCATTTGTTGCTGCATGGTATTAAGTTGGGAAAAATTGAAATAAATATAAAAGTATACTGGAGCATACTTCAGTTTTCCCAGCTATGTAGGTCAGAGACCTTGGCCAAAAAGAGCTGCTTCCTTTTCACCAGCATGGAGTTGGAACGTAAAGCACATCTTACATTTTTGCAAGAAAAACATAATGTTTTTCTAATCTGCTCAAATTGCCCAAGACTCTTAACAGTGTTCTTATTAAATTAGTGGTGAGACACCCATGTAACAAGCAGTGGGTTTTTCCCCCCTCCCCTTAACTCAAGCCAGGTTTTGTTAAAGCGCACCGCTTGAAAGTAACACTGAGTAAATATTTTCTTGATGCAAAGTAGAACATAGCTTATGTCTTTTCTTGGAGATGGGACTACTTTGAAAAAGGTTTGCTTAGATGATTTTGAGCAAGCATGAATTAAGGGCCAGACACTGTCTTTTTAAGTTCTGGAATTCCTCTTCAGTAGTCCCTGATTAGGAGAATGGCTCTTCTGCTGGATCATTTGCTGTTCCTTTTAGGAAGCGTGAGAACACAAAAATGCTGATAGTAGGCAGATATTGGTACACTGTGTAGTAATATAATTATCTGAAAGCTATCTGGCAGAGAAACTTTTTTAATGCAGGAAGAATGGGATAGGGTTCAGGAGAGTTTTGCCTTGCATTTTCCTTCTTTTTTTATTTAATCTCTTCACTATCTCTAGATTCAGCCTGTGACAGTAGTACTATTCTTGCAGAAAAATGACTGTGTGGTGTCTACCACAGTCACAGTAGCTGTTGGGATTAAAGCACTTCTGTTGAGGAACGGAGCAGTGTTTCTCTCTACCTCTTGGTTGGTAGCTTTTTGTTTTTATGTATTTGGGTGAAAAAAGGTGAGAAGCTTTTACCTGTGCAGTGTAGGAAAACTTCAGTAGGTATTAGGGGAATGTCTAGGCATGAAAGCATTTTTAGTGTCCAGGAGAGCTCCCTGCCTCCCTCCTTTTAGTGTATCTGGCTAGACCGCTGTGATCTTGCCTCTTTATGCGGACCTTTTCGCTCTTACCTGCACCGTTAACATCCAGATGTGCTGTGCTGCATGTTTTTATGTGGGCTGCTCTTTGAAGATCAGCGGGAAGTTTGAGGGTTGAATTCAGTTCCCTGCCTGTGCTACAGTGGTGCTCTTCTGATTCACTGGCTACCACTTTGTTTCTTGAAGTGCGGCTCAAAGCACATGTTCTGATCTGTGTGATCCTTTGTGGTTTGGAGCCAAATCTTTCTAGGCATTATGATGGCAGTTTAAGGTTAGTGTGGCTGCTTTTGCTGTCAGCCCTTAGATTTTTCAATGTCAGGGGACTAGAGGCGGTGTGGAGTCCTCGGTGGGCTCTTGACTCTGGAACTGGTGTTTCCGGTAGATCTGACTTTCATCACTTTCATCTTGTCACTGATTCATGCTCGAAGAGCAAGCAGGGAGATATGCATTTCCAGAGCACCCAGAAATTTCCTCCTTTGCCGTATAGCTCCTGATGACCATAGGAGCCCATTACCTTTTGCAGTCTCACTCGCCATTGTTCTCGCCTTGAATTTCACTGTGTAGCATCTTCGATGCGTTACTCTGTTACGTTATCTAGCCACCTCCTGCCTGATCTGCAGTCCTCTACCAGGCTGAGGAGTGTGGTCTTCAACAAGTAACTCCTTATATTTCCCTTTCAGGGTAGCAGGATAAGAACGAAGGAGCAAGTATCCTGCTAACTCTTAGACTTCCCTCACTTGTGTGTTGGCAAAAATAATAGGGGAGAGAATGAGCGCTTGGAAGGCCACTGGAGACTTGAGGGGCAGAACTAAATGTTATATTTATAGCTAATAGGAAAGCAAACTGATGCAGTGAAAATGTTCTATGTATATCTCATAACTTTTTTTTTTTTAGCTAATCTTCAGAGGCAGCTCAGATTTGTGTACATGTGTTCAGTAAAGTGAAGCCAGAAGATAGTGACTGTGGATTTTTAGTTCCAACATTTGATGGAAAAGGAACATATTTTTTGGTGAGGTTCCCCCCCTCTTTCCTTTTTGGCCATATCCATCTATTACATTCTCCCTACAAGTAACCATGTATATACTTTAGAAATGTAAGTTCTGGTGTTCTTAAGAGTGGCTAATTTGAGGGGAAAAACCTTGGTATTCTCCATTCATAAAGATTTTTCCTCCTCCTCCTGGTTGGTCTGTTCTGAAATTTGTTGCTTTATGGAGTCAGCCCTGCTGCTACCAAATGGATAGCATTTAACATAATGTTCATAGAATAAATCAGGTAGGAATACCTAGTTGGTTTAAATGTTATTCCAGGAATAAGTCTTTACTGAGGACAAAACTTTCATTTTTCAGTAGAAGTGAAATACAAGCACTTATAGATTGAGAGTCTTAAATTTGGGGGAGAAATGTGGTTTGTGTCAGAAAATTTGGTAAATTTCTGTTTGGAATGCTGCGGTTATCTAATCATCCTGCTGCTTATGATACATTATAAATAGGTTGTAGGGCATGGGAAGCTGAAAATCAATATGCCACTTGTATCTTTGCACATACTTCTCGCTACCAGTAGTAAATAACAGTACCAATGTCTCCATTGATGGCAGACCAGAACTTGTGGTTTTGATATGTTCACATTTGGAAAAGCACAGGTGGTAAACTTACCGTGGTTTACGGAGCAAAAGGTGGTGCATAAGGTGTATAGATAATTGTGTTTAATGGGAAGCCTGGATACATGGAACTGGAAAGTAATCAAATGCAGGTTTACAGTAATGCTGGTTTGCTTTATAGAGAAGTGTGCACAATGATAAATGACAGAAAAAATATTCTAGACATAAGTGTCCCCAGTTCTGTAGGTCCCAGGGACTTGCATTGCTAAACGACTCAGTTGCATCTTGATTTGAAGCATGCGCCTGTGTGTTTCTTGGCGCTCTGAAAGAATAGTTTTTGTCACCCTGCTCTTGCTCAAAAGGAGAGAGCAGATGCTTCAAGCTAAGGGGTTGTGTCAGTTGTGGTTACGTTCATGCACCTGCAATCATGGAGAACCATTGCACTGTGTTGTTTTTGGCTGGTTGCCTACTTGGGTTGTTATTTGGAGAGCAGTAGCAGTTACTGTGTACGGGAGCAAGTTTTGCATATTGTTCAGGACTGTCTTTTTTAAATACAGAGAGAGTCTCACTTTTGGTCTTGAGACTATATGTGGAGACTGGATATCTTGCGATCTACCACCAGCATGTCCTGGTGGATAAGGAACAGCTTAAAAGTAGCTTATTTTTTTTCTTCCTTTGGAATGGTTGCTCTGAATGATGCATCTTAAGGGAGCTGAGGAAAGTGCAGAGCAAGTATCTGGATACACAGGAGCTCAAAGGACGGTGTATGTTGTTCTTCAGTCAGGCTGAATTTTTTGTAATCAAATGATTTCTTTGGATGTTGTTAAAAGTAACGGGTGTAGGTTGTAGTCGTGTTGGTCTAAGGACACAAACAGACACTGTTCTTTGGGTAGATCTGATATCCTTTATTAGACCCTCTCAAATAGTTGGACAAGCTCTTTGCAAGTTTTTGGGTAGAAAATTAAAATGAACATGTCTTCTAATAGTACTTAAGCTGCATTGTAATAGTTCAGCATTTTCTTAGTCCCCGTCCCTATATTATTCTTCAAATAAAAAAAAAAAATGCCGTTTGTTGTTGTGTTTTTCTTTTACAACCACTCCAATGAGGCAGTACTGGCATCATGTACTGGCAGGAGAGCAGGTGATGTTTTTCCTTTTACCGTAGACAGCTGGAATTGAGAGCTGCCGTAAGTAGGACAGAGCAGGATAAACAGCAGGAGCCGAGAGCATTGATCACATGATTGTCTCTTTGGAATATGGGGTTGCTACAGAGACCACTAGCAGACGAATTTAGCACTTTACATCAGAAAGCAGTTTTCCCTTGTCTGCTTTAAAAGAAGTTACAATGGTTGCGGTTCAGTTGCAAACCCTACAAATGTCATGGTACTGGATTTTCGTCTGCCTTTCAACCAGTCTGTGTTTAGTCTCTATCATGTCTTGTGTTCAGAAACAAAATAGAAGCTATTAATTATAAATAAATGACCTTCCTTTCTACACGGTGAATGAAAATTTTATACTAAATTGTAATTTTCTGGTTTCAAGTGATAAATCTGGTATTTACAAAAATGAGCCAGAGGGATACGTTGATTTATCTTCCAAATGTTTAGCCCTTCCAGCTTTTTAAAGCTGTAGTTTGGAAGATCAAGAGATAACAGAGATTTACATCTTGAATAATTAAAGGAGGCTCAAATAGAAAATAACTATTTTAGTATTGTTCTCTGGGCCTTGAGATGCAGGAACATGAGCCATAATTTTGTGGGTATTATTTTGTAATTGCAGTTGTCTGGGTATTTTGTGATCTCAAGAGCAAGCAGAACAAGACCAACCTGTGTCTTCCAGGTTTATGAGGAAAAATAACACACTTCAAATCTCCTTGCTCTTCTGCATTTGTAAAAGATTTTTTGCCTCCCTCTTCTGCCCCCAAACCTGCTCTTGCGTGTGTTAGGGAGCTTTTGGCATTTTTACATAGCATACTTTGAACCATATGAGAAGTTGCTTCTCTGTTGTATGCACGTGTGTTTACATCAAAATTGTGTCTCTGCTGATCTGTATTTACCTCTCTAGCCATAGGCAGCTGTTTAGTGAGACGCTTAAAAAGAAAAAAAATGCCCGTTACTTCATCCCTTTGTTGATATGTAAAGGAGCAACTGTATTTTTGAAACATTGCTAGTGTTAACATCAAGACACATCACATACCATTTTATCTCAAGAAAATGTAGAGGTGCATAAGCATAATGCTGTTGTGTGAGTGTTCACAATAAATGGGAGCTGTTTTAGAAGCTTAATGATTATTGTCACGCTCCTATAGTGAATGTAGGCCTTGTGCAAGAGGATGATATAAAGCCTGATGCTATAAGGAAACTTGTAGCCAAAGGCATGAAAAAGTTGCATAGTGAATTGAATTATTCACCTTCATCAATCTCTTATACTGTTGCAGTACTACTTACTAGTATAAGTTGCTTATGCTGGGTACACTTTCCCTGTATGATCGGCTCCCTAAAAACTAAACTGTAAATAATTCATTGTTGTCAGAATCGCATGTGGGTTGGCAAGCCCTACTTTTAAAGGGAAAATCTGTAAGCAAAAAATCTTCTGTGTGGTGGGGTGTTCTAGTTTGTTTTTTTTTTGGGGGGGGGAGTGTTGGGGGTGTCTTTTGGGTTTTTTGGTGCATGTAAATAACAAGTGCATGTATCCTTCAGTTCTGAAAGAATTCCACTGTGTCTAATAGTCTGTCTTCATTTTATCTAAAGAACTTCCTTGGCACTGGTTTTAATGGAGCATTAAAAAGCATCTGACTTGAAGACCCTTTTAAAACTATTTAGAGATGCTTCTGTTTTATATTTCTGCAACTGTGATGCACCAATCGAGACTTGCTGTGTCAGTTGCTATTGTCGGTGAGTGGTGATCTTGGTTGTTGGTCAAAATGTCCTACAGCTTTTGGTAGTGTGAACTTTGGGTCCTGACCAGTCTCTCCAAAATTATCCTGACAGGCATTCCTTAACACTCAGAAATAGAGAGGCGTGCTAATAAGAGAGCCTAAAACATGTCAGCTAGAGTTCTCGCTCCTAAATAGGCAACATGGTTCAGGAATTTGGGGAGGGGTGTGGGACACAGGAACCCCTGATTTCCAATTCTAGGTCTGCCAGCTATTTATAGTGGGAAAGTGTCTGCTTTCTCATTTTCAAACAGGCATAATATTTGCTGTGTTACCTGCAAACATATAAAAACACACATCTAAAAACGGCAAAGATGCATGGTAAAATGTACTCTTCTTTTAGTGATCACTTAGCAGTAATTATTTGATGCTTCATGAGTTGGTATTTGAATGTACTGTGCAGAGACCTTATTGGAGCTGATGTTGCCGAGAAGTAGGGAGTGACTGCCGTTTTGGGGGCAGATTAGAAGTGTGCAATCTAATGAAGCATGGATTAGGTTGTAATGCATCTAATGTTTGTGAAGCATTTTGGAGAGAGAAAGCATTTTAGAAAGTAGTAATTCATGTGAAGAAATAACAGGACTAATTACCTTTCTATCACCAATGGCATTTCCATATTGGTTAGCAGCAATGTAACAGCATCCTATATGTATAAACCCTGGACCTTCCTTCTTTCAGCCTTCTTTATTAAGATAAAGACTCTTTTATTTACTGAGTAAATACATCTACTCTTCTTTCTTCCCTGTATGAAATCATAATCCTTTATCTGAAACACTCAATCACAGTAACCAGCTGTGATGTCATAGTTGTTATATCGTGACATCAGATGGTGGAAGACAGCAATAGAAACAAAAAGCTCTTGAGGAAAAATGGATCCTGCTTTTATACAAATCTTTGGAGTGGGGAAGGAGGAAACCAAAGAGATGCTTTTAAGGAGGGGTTTTTTTTTAATGAAGGCAATTGACTGTTGTTGGATACCTACTGCCCCCTGCACAAGTTGATAATCTTTGTGCTATTTTTAATTGGCTGTTTTTTGAGATTGTGGATGGAATTTATATAAGGTTGATCCATTTAAGCCTCTGTCTTAATCTGAAAAGTCATCATATTGATCACTGACTATCAAATGATAGGCAATTCACTAGCATTCAGGACTGGCCTCATGCTATCCAGCCTTGTGATAAGAACGTTAGTAGAATTAACTTTAGTTAACAAGATAAATGCAAATTTATGACAATTTTATATTTACAGAGCAAAACTTAAGCTTAAGCAACTTCCCTGAAATCTCTTAAAATTCTGTAGGTTTGTCTTCAGCATGACTGTGCAGAGAGGAGTTGCTCATATATAAGATTTCACATTTTGTGATTTTTTTCATATTTCTCGTGATTACTTACAGTTTTATAAGCATTAATTTTAGCAAGATGAAGCTACAAAATTTTTGGATAATTGGAAACAGTAGTTATTCCAGGCCAAGATTTCTGGCCCCATGTTTGTTTCTGATCAGTGATGATTATGTTTTTGTAGTGTAATATTTGTTTTCTAATAGTTTGCCATGCTGTGTGGAGAAAGGGGAAAGTAATTAAGACCAAAGGCTTTTACTGAAGTAATCATTTCCAAGGCAAATATCAATATGGTGACTTGGCGTGTGTGTGGTATTTATATATTTTTTTAATAAAAGCTAGTGGTAGAATTGGTAAGAATAATATTGGGAGAGTGTGCTAGTTGGATATGGCCAAAAAGCCTGACAAAAAATGTGTTTCTCTTCCGTCAGATGTTGAAGCTCAAAATGTGCCTCATTGATCATCTGCAAACTAAGCTGGCTCAGATGCTTTGCTTAAAGAGAGAGCGAGACGTGGGAGATTATATATATATATATATATATATATATATATATATATAGATGCAGCATAAATGTTCCTTTGGTTTTGGTTGATATGCTGTTTAGCTCTGCTCTCTTATTCTCATGTTGCCATTTCCCTCTCTTATTCCGAATTCCTGTTAAAATAAGAAAGGGATGTTTGGAATTGAGTGAGTGAGGGAGGTATAGTTTACTCCATCCTTACCCTGCTAGTTACAAAGTAACAACTCCAGTCAGTTCTCAGTTTATTCAGACTTACAGTGTTTATCTTCATAGGCTAAGTAAAGCTAGTCAAGCTCAAGGCTGAATCCATTTAATTCTTGCAGGTTAGTCTAAGCTGTGTAGATTGAACCAATAAGCAGGTGAACAGACATTCACTTTTGATTTTTTGGAAACACAGCCGCATACCTGCAGTGACCCAGACCAGAAGCTGGGGGGCACTAGAGCACATCTCCCTACTGGGCTGGAGCAGACCGCTTAGGCTTAGCTGCCAACCCTGCAGAAGGGATGGGGTTGTGGAGGGGTGCAAAGCATGCTGGGATGCTGGAGGACTGGGAGTTAACTTGAGTCTGGGTGGGGATCTGGGACAGAAGTTCATTAAAACAATTTAATCTAAATTAGTTACGTCTGATATTATATACAGGTTTATCTTAACCTGGTTTCAGCCATTTTGAAAGCAGTTTATGTGCACTGAAGTTCTGTTGTGTTTCAGATTCGAACCAGTTTCCAGTCAGTTGTACTGATCTATGTGTAATTTCTGTCCCTAGCCATCAAGACCAGTAATGTCTTTTTATGGAGGCTCTCCTTTTCCTAAAACTACTGAGAAACTGTTTGCTAAGAAAATACTTACATCCTTGACTTTCACAGGGAGAGATCAGAGGAGAGGCCATACCCCTCTCCTTCATATCTGTAAAGTGCTGTGACATTTTCCATCAGAAACATTTCTCCAGTCTTTTACTGGCATCTCCCCTCATTTATTTCAGAAAAGCTAGTGTGTTCATCCTCACTAGTTTGGGTAGGCAATAGATACCGTAAAATCTTCCTAAAGGACACAGAATCAGGCTTCATCATTGAGAGAGATTTGTGCAAAATCTAAGTCTTCGTTTATCCATGTCTAGTTCTGACCCTTCTTACTGTACAGAGAAGCTTCGTGTTATAAACCAAGTGTGAGCAAAAGTACTGATCCAGTACTGCTTTTGAAATCTAAAGCGTTCACATGTGCAGCCAGGCATGCAGACGCCGTCTTCAGTTTATTTTTGTGGTCACCCAGAATGAATCGGCACGGTGGCAGGAGTTAGGCCCTGGCGCAATCTGAAAATCAGCGTTCTGTGACAAAGGGGAGTGTCAGACCTGAACTAGAGGGGCAGGCCTCTGAAGTCAGTGGTGTGAAGCTATAAAATGTGAGAGTACTTTATCTCTGCAAAGAGCTTTAATTGAAGATTACTGTGCGACCCTGTAGTCTGTGTGCCAAAAATTTGTCCCTCTTACAAATTACAGTTGTAAGTGCTGGGCAGATCAACAAGGTCACCAGCAGGGTTGTGAATTGTTAATCAGTTGATTAAGATAAGAGTGCTAACAAATAATGGGAGAAAAGCAAGGACATTATCTATTTTTAAGAAGGGGGACTTGTCAGTAAGCTGTTTGATAGAGTGTTTTAAGGAAAATTATCAATGGAGCTGGACAAGTTAGTGATTATAGAGGAAATGTGAAGTGAGTGAGGAACTGGTGGAAGGGTAGACAACTGTTGGTAATGTTAAAAGGGGAACTATCAGGTTGGAGGGAGGTTACTAGGCGAGCTCCTCCAGGAACAGTGTTACAACCGATCTCGTTTAATGTTGCTTAGTAATGAACTTGGCTCACACAAGCGAGAGTATGCCCATTATCTTTGCTGCTGATTATAGAGAGGTCCTCTTAATATGAAGGAGTGGAATATCCTACAGAAATAGCTGGAAGACCTTGAGGTCTGGAGTGACAGATATGAGATGAAACTCTGCACTACAAAATAAAAGGTTATTTGTCTGGACTAATAGCCAAAACTTCAGGTATAGACCACAAGATCATCAGGTGGAAACAGTCGAGGAGGAAAAAGACTTTTGGGTGTGCAAGTTAATCACAGGATGACGGAGGTTAAGTACGTGAGGGAGGTGGACAAACACCGAGGAGGAGGAAGAAATGTTTAAATTAAAGGGCAGTGTTGGCATTAGAGCAAATTGGGGTGAACTGAACAAAAGCACATAACCAGTCTGCCTGTGGCGAGCCATGACGTGGAGTCTGTGATTTATTTCAATGAATGAAGGCCTTGTCTACATGGAGAGTTGGATTGTTTTAACCCTCCCCCTATCCTTATGCAGAGAGTTATAAAACTGCTCTTATACTGGGTCATGTGGGCTCTTCAGTGTTAATTCAGTTTTAAGTGCACGCTTGAGGCTATACTAGGGGGAAAAATCCCAGATAGTGAAAGTCTAGCACTTGATAAAACTGCAAGGTGCTTTATGCGTATATCAGTGAATACATGCCTACAAATGCTTTGACTAACGGGGACGTGGTCTCTGTGTGGTTTCTGGTCATTGAAAAACTTTAAGGAAATCCAAAATGGATATTAAAAAACCCAAAGTTACAACCATTTTAAAATTAGCTTTCTTGACTGGCTGGATCCTTTGCTGTTGAAGTCATTTTGAGACAGGATGTTAGTCATTTGTTTCTACATCCCTATCAAATACTGTGGCTTGTAAATTCTTTATTCTGCCCTCTAATTGATTTTTGGACATGATTCTCTTTTAAATAAGCCTTGCCAGACTTTTCTAAGAAAAACTAGTACCAATCTAAACATCCTGTAGCTTATAAACTTGTGTTTTGGATAATTTATACAAATAAAATGCTTAGATATTTTCAGAAGAAATACAGACTCTCCATAGAGCATATGCTCAAAGTACTGGATCCAGAAGCTAGAAAGAGAATCCATAGTATTACCAGCTATTGTAAAATTTTAAGCACCAGTTTTTCTGGACATAATCACCTGTGCTTAGTTCTCTGTAGTGGGTGCTATCTCTGGGTGCTACTTGATATCATAAATTATTGAAAATAATTAAAAGTAAGTTTTAGCTTGTACCTGGCTTTCTACATCCAGTTGTAGTAGTTATGATATTCATGGTAATTTCTGCATGGGTTCTTGTGGTTAATATGCGAGAGGCGTGCCAGTGCAATCTCAATGAAAGGTCAAATACCTTGGACACCTATAAAGAGGAGGGCAGAAAAAGCTTACTTTTTTTGTTTGGCTCTTTTATGTGCGAGTTGAGAGCCGAGATTGTGGGCACCATCATAATTTACTAATTAAATATAGAACCTTGCCAGGTTAATAGGATTTTGCAGAGTAATGCCCAAGGTATTGAGAAGAAAAGGGAACAAAGAAACCATAGGCTACTGTAATATGGTTTTGCCCTGTAGCAGAAAATTATTAGGAATAACTTGCAATAAGAAGGGGCAAATTACTATACAGAAAAAATTGGTTCTTTGTTGCTACACTGTGACCCCCCCTGTTTAATCATTTCAGGCCTATTGTGAATCCTTCAGCAGGGATTGGTTGCATTGCAGTGATGGTGTAGCTTCCTTGGGGGAAGCCCAAGGCATTAACTCCTTAAGAGTAGCACTTCATGGCAAATTAAGAAGCTTAGTTAATAGGATCCAAAAGGAGTCCTGTCTTGTCTGCCTTGTTAAAACTCTTTTGACTATGGTGTGAGTCACTGAGGTTGGGAAATGGGGGAATTTTTTTTAAGGGGCAAGCTTGTAAATTTGTGAGGATTCAACCAAGACTTAAGGGGATGTGTCTCCTCCCATACTAACAGTTGATCTTCTGGAACAGTTGGTCTTTGGAAAGTAGAAAACTGGAATTCTGTCACTGTTCTAACTTTCAGTAAAAAGATATTGTTTTTCACTAGGATTTTTTTTTTAATTTGGGATCATGATACCCAGTTAGCAAAATTTTCTAAAGCAGCAGTTCCCAAACTTCCCTGTTGTGGCCATCTTTACGAGCCTATTATTTTATGCCACCTCCGTACAGCAGTCACTGTCCCTTTGCCAACAGTTAAGTGGAGGCAGGGACATAACCATATCTCAGCTGATTCATAACTGACCCTATGCCTGGTTTTACACCAGAGAGGAGAGCTAATCCAGAGCAGTTTACTTCTGAATGAAATAGGGCTTAGTCGCCCAGTGCACGTGTCAATTTATTATGGGGCAGTTGTGGTCCAGTGGCAGTTTCCCCAAAGCAGCTGAGGTGCAATTAGCCCCTCTTCCCTTCTAATGGTTGGCACAGGGGACTTGGGAGCTTTGTAAGGCTCTTAACCCTTGCTTTGGGGACTGCAGCCCTAGAGAGCCATCCTGTATCTTGGCTCTCAGCACAAGAAAGTCTTTGTAATCAGAGATGGCTTTTCGAAGACCTTCACTTGAGATTTTAGGTACCCTTTTCATAGCACTTCTTTTGTAAGCGTTCTGTAGTGTTTTCATGAACATTTAATATTGCTTCTGGAATATTCAGGTTCTGGATAGCTATTAATTTGTCAGAAATTAGTGATATTAAATGTGCAAAAACATGCAGTTGGTCATGATTATAAAGGCTTAGAGCGCAGGAGACAGGGTGACCAGTTAATGAGAAGATTTTTATTCTATTTATCTTTCTAAAACTCTTTGCTTTTGCAGTCCAAGCTAGAGATGCATTTTAAAAAAAAGATAAAGTTAATTCGTCTCCAGAAGACATTTGAGTGTTTGTCGGTCCGACATCCAGCTCCCTTGGTAAGGCTTCAGGGTTGAGGACCAGCTACATTTTACAGAACGATTTAATCCTGTGCGATCAGCAAAAACATGCCCCATCGTTATTGGCAGTATTTTAATTGCAGCTGTGCATGAATTGTGCTGTACTCCTCTACAAGATGACTTCAAGAGCCGTGCCCTTTGATGTGGATACTAGCATCTTTTTTATCTTCCCTTGTTGTATTAACATTGTTACAGTTGGGATGGATTTCACCACACTTCACTCACTCTTCAGGTGTGGATGAAAACACCAGGTTTCTCTGGTCTTGAAGCTGTCTTCAGCTGTTGCCATGTGCACTGTGACAGCAGCTGCAAATTTTCGCCTTCTTTTAGCAGTAATGTGGCTGTTAAAGTGATGCGACTGCCAAACCATAGCTGCTTCTCTCTCTCTCCTTTTTCTGTGCTTAGTGAAGGCTGCCTCCCAGCACAAATACATTTTCTTTTGTTGTTCTTGAGCTCTGGGCAGCTAGAAGGACCATGTCCTTCTAAATGACATGACTGAATCTTTGTCTCTTTGAGGAGCCTTCTTGGAGCAGTTAGAGGCAGGAAGCAGTGCTTTTACTCCAGAGAAAGGGGAGAAAATTGCTCCTCTTCTATTCTTAAGATTGGTTTTGGTACTTGAAACATTGAACAGACAAGGTTCTTTGGGTAAAGGTGATATCTTTTATTAGACCAACTCACATAGCAAGCTTTCAGGCACAAACATCCTTTGTCAGGCTGGGGAAGCATCCCTCGTTGTCCCAGTAATGATGCTTCCTCAGCCTGACAAAGGGGGTTTGTGCCGAAAGCTTGCTATTTGAGTTGGTCTAAAAAAAGATATCACCTTTACGCAAAGAACCTAGTCTGCTTATGTCCTTAGACCAACGCGGCTACAACCTGTACCCCCAAACATTTGGTGCACTTACATTATTGTGATAATCCGGTGCCACAGGAAGTGTCATATTGGCCGTTAGTACCATTACGGACAGCTACCCTTCACACTTTGAGCAACTTGATAAGGGATTACTAAGGGCCTGTCTACACAGGTATAAGGTATATCTTTACAGTGTATTGGCTAACCCGCTTCAAAACTTTATTGTTGCGTTACTGGGACAAGCTTTACTTTAACTTGTTAGCTGGCCAGGTAGATGCATAAGTTTTCTCCTTTCATGCATCTTAATGTGATTTCAAATTTACCTTGCCCAGTCCACATTTGGGTGTATTTTAAAATGTTATCTGATATGCATTTATAAAAGACACTTGGATAAGAGAAGTGAAGAGGCCCTGTATGATTCAATATGCTGTCTCCACAGTCTTCAAATAGGTGTTTTATGTTCATTATTTCTCAGGTCCCAGTATGCCAAGTTGGCATTGACTGCTTGTTTCACTGGGACTTAAGCACCTTCTGAGGATATTTAACTCAAACGTCATCTTCGTTGGGTTGTAAGAGGTAGGTTTATTGGGATTCCAGAGTGACGCTGTGTTCTTTCAGGAGCTTATTGCCTAGAGCTGGATCAGTATAAAAGATTATGCTAATTAGCTGTCTGTTGGTGTTGGTTCTCTTGTTCCTCTGGTTGTCGCCCGTTAAGATAATGTGTACACTCAAATTCTGAATGTGTCCCTTCCAGACTGTCATGACTGCTCAGTATTTTCTTAGAAGTTGCCCTCTAGTCCTGTCCCTTCAAGTCGTCAAGTAGTTCCAGCTGCTCTAAATGGGAGGTCCTAGAACCTCACTGGTTGGGCAGCGAGAAACCTTCCAGTTTCAGTCCTGAATTTTATTCCTGGCTATCTTATACTCATTTGTTTTTATGCTAGCATTGTCTTTTAGCATACAGTAGCTCTTCTCCCTTCCTTGTGTTGCTTCTTGGAGTGTGTTTGGATAAAGCAATCCTGCCTCTCGTTATCTTTCCTTTTACTAGCGTGAACAAGCCAAGCTCTTGTAATCTCCTCTCCATAGGTTTATCTTTGTAGCCCTTCACTGCACCTTTTTCTGTCTGAATTAATCTTTCTTGTTTGCGGGGATGCAGTATTCCAGTGAGGTCTCACAAGTGTCTCGTACAGTGACTACTGCTTCCCCATCTTACTGGAAATATCTTGCATCTTAGGAGCGTAGAGGTGGTCAGCTGTGCTAGTCTTAAAGTCAAACAGAAAATAAGTCCAGGTGGCACCTTAGAGACTGACCAGTTCAGAGAGGCAAGACAAGTGCTGTGAATTGTCAGATGGTACGATTTTTAAGCTTTTTTTTTTCTTGGTTGTTTTTTAAATTAGTGGTTCACAGTCCCCCTGTGATCAACTTAGACACCTAGGTCTTTCTGTTCTCTTTCCATCTGAGTTCCCAGTTTATATTGGTAATTCTTAGTAGTCCCCAGGTGCATGGTCTTGCACTCTGCACTGTTGGATTAGATCCCATAGATCCAAAAACTCTCAAACAAAAATCGTTACTACATTAATTCGGTGTTAGGAACATTTATTGTCATAGATTCTTTTCAGTGTTTGTGACCAGTTTGCCACCCATGATGATAGAAATGATGCGTCCCTCATGTAATGTGTTAGTATTTAACCAACTTTTTCTGCATTTTGGGGTAGCCAGTGTAGGAGCAAACGGACTGTTTGAGAGAAGCTTCAGGAAATCCAATCTATTCTATGCAGTAGATGGGGTGGGGAGTTTAGCTGTATTCGTCCACATCTTCTATTTTACTAGCCATCTCTTAATGAATAGAAGAATGACCTTGATCAAAAAAAAAAAAAATCTCCTTTCCTTATCCTCTCTTGGAATTTGTTTGGATTGGATTGTCTTGTCTCTTTGACAGTGAATTAAGGTCAGGTCAGTGTATCCTACATGAAGAACCTATGTGATCTGGGTGTGTCGCACATAGCTTTCCTATGACTACAGTCGCATAGGAACTGGTATACCAGTGCTTGTATAAGCCAGGTATCTGCTGTTCCTAATTACCATTGTAATTACAGTTGTTTTCTTTGCTGATTTTGCTTCAGACCAGCATTGAAATTAGTAGTTTTAATCCTGATCAAGTAGCTGTGTGTGGAGGAAAAGTGATCAAAGGAAAAATCTTCAATATTAAGCTTCTATTGGGTGGATTATTTTAAAAAAAAAAAAAAAAAAAAAAAAAAGAGGCTCCAAATACTGATCTGTGTGGGTGAAAGTTTCTGTTTCATTTCTGAAAACCAACAATCCATAATACTTTGATAGTTTTATCCTTAAGTATTGAGTATTGCCATTACATAATTGGTGTTTCTCTACTTCATTGAGTTCTATTAAGAGGGTACTTAAACATGTATTATCTATTGCTGCTTTACAAAATTTTATATACTAATTTTAAGTTTCCAAGTCTCTCTTTTCAGCTTGCATTGAGCAAGTAGGGTTAGATCCCTCATGCATCATAAATAAGACGGAGTACCTATAATGGTTTTTTTGTTTGATAATTTCTCAATTTATTATATAACTTTATTGGTAGTATTTTTTGTGCATAAATGGGAAAATTAGGTTTTAGTAGTGAGAGAGGCTTTAGGAATCTTCAGATGAGATTTTTTTGAAAGAATTTTATGGTGTGCCAAAGAAGCACTATTGAAATTTCAAACTGAGAAGTTTAAACTTTGCTTTAAAGGAGGGCTGTCCAAATGGTGGCTTGAAAGGGGTTAATATGGGACTACTCCTGAGTCCTATCCTCCTGTCACTGCTGGGGTCTCTAGGCTCCTGTCCCTTCTTCAGCCTTTGTTTCCTAGTCCTCCCATGGAGGTGGGATGCATGGGACAGCCAGCATGATGCAGGGAGGGAGCCACGGTGGGGGCCAACCATGTGTGTGGTGCAGGAGTGGGAAGGGGTGGCACCTGCCCATGCATATGTTGCAGTGGTGGGTGGCACAGGGAGTCCCTAGACTTGGGCTGCAGTAAGGATGGTGTGTGGCATCTGGGCCCATGGCTCACATCAGCGCAGCCTGTGTGTCATGCTGCCCCTGGCTGTTTAGAAGTTGGACGGTCCTGCTTTCTAAAAACCTCTATGGCCAGTATTCCCAATTTAAAATTCATTGTGATTGCTTAAGTAGGATGTGTGTAAGAGGAGATTGTGAGTGCTTTTGAATTCAGCACTCCAAAGAATAGCAACGTTTGGCTATTGGCAGTAGTAGGGGTGTGTGTGCGTGCATGCATGTGCACACATGTACTGGAAGCTTTATATCAATATTGCTACAACTTTGACTATGAGGTTCTTATAGATTCGCTTAAAGGTGATCTGTAAAGGAGTGTTGTTAGAATTAAGTTTCCATCTCTTGTTTCGTGGTGATCAAAGCCTTTTTGAAAGGTGAAGTGCATAGGGTTTGGTTGTTTCTTTTTCTTTTTGTGATCTTTTTGTTTTATACTAGGAGCCCTTCTGGATAGTGTAAGAGCACTGTGAAAGGTCACAGTTTACTTGAAGGATTGCAAATGCTTTATTGAAGACCAAGATGCTCATTAGCAAAGATAAATGGTGTCCCCGAATCAATCTCAAATCTTAGCAATTGTATCTGTACTTATGTAATGTTTCTCCTTCTTTGTTCCCAGTGAGCACTTGTCCTGCTCCTTCACCTTTTTCTTGCATGGGGACAGCAATGTCTGCACCAGTGTGGAAATCAGTCAGCATCAACCTGTGTACCTGCTTAGCGAGGAGCACCTCACTCTGGCCCAGCAGTCAAACAGCCCTTTTCAAGGTAGGTGTTTTGGTTTGTTGTTCATGATGGCTTCCTTCTGAGCTCATCTGAACATGGGCTTATGCCAAAGAGGAGGGAAAGGCTAGGTATGCATCCCTCCTCGGCTCTTTCCTTTCTAGCACCAGCCCTTGGCTAGATAACTGTGAATCTGAGCTCTTGGGCCTGAGTCTAGGCAATGTGCTGTATGTTTGAATGTTCCCCTGTCCTCGAGAGTGGGCCCCTGTACTGCCGGCAACAACCCGTTGTCCTGCGTGGCAGCACAATAGGCCTGTGAAATGAACACTCTTCCTAAAATGACGCTGAATGCAACTTACCCTGTCGTACACTTGCCCTTTGTGAAAGCAGTTTAACTGCACAGTTGCAGTTAAGCCGGTGCCCATTGCTGATTAACACCTACCTTTCCCAGTGTGGACAAGACTGTCCACCAGGACGTCTGACCTATGTCATCTTTTTGTTCCACGATTGTAGCCAAATGAATGAGACCACTACATCTGGTGTGTAAGGCAGCAGTTAACATTGTGTTGGGACAAAAGCTAAATCAGCCTTTTCGATGACATTTTATTCATTTGAGTACCTTTCTTTACTGGCCACGTAGGCAGACAGTTACATACTCATGATGATATTTGTCTGTCACAGATGTTTAAGTGGATTAATTTCTAACTACTGTTATGATACATTGATTCTTTTATAACTCATCCTGTTCTTTCAGTACATATACACTTTAATGAGGTACAATAAATTCTTCCTCTAAGATGTTGGTATTGGGTTCTTTATATTGTACTGCACTGTAGTGAGGCTAACCTGTCAATTTAAAATGGGTTATTTAGCGGTAGATGCTGGCTGACATGGTGATAGTGCTGGCTGGTCTCTGGATGTTTTTAGTAACTATTTCTTTTTGTATTTCAAGTTATTCTGAGTCCTTTTGGATTAAATGGCACGCTCACAGGACAGTCATTCAAGCTGTCGGACTCATCCACAAAAAAGCTTATTGGTGAATGGAAACAGTTCTATCCCATCACATCTAACTTGAAAGAGGGCTCTGAGGAAAAACAAGAAGAGATGGATTGGGAAGATGATTCTCTGGCTGCTGTGGAAGTCCTTGTTGGTGTGTATTATGAACAAATGTTGCTGCTTTTCCTAACTGAAATGATCAGGCTGCTTCAAAGTAAACCATGATCCTCTTAAGACATTTTAATGGTAACAGGTTTCTGCACCAGTCGCTGTTGTTCTTTGCTGTAAATTAATATGCCGTAGGATCATAGAAAATTCAGGTTAGGAGTTGCATCAGGAGATCATCTAGTCCTAATCCCCTGCTCAAAGTAGGACCACCCCCAACTAGATCATCCCAGTCAAGGCTACGTCAAGCTGGGTTTCAAAACCTCTAAAGATAAAAATTTCACAACCTCCCTTGGTAACCTGTTCAAGTGTTTTACTACCATGCTCTCTCAGTGATATTAGGAAATCTCACTCTAACTTCAACTTCCCTTGGTGCAACTTGAAACCACTGCTCCTTGTTCTAGCATCTGCCACCACTAGAACAGTTTAGTTCCATCTTCTTTGTATCTGCCCTTTCGGTAGTTTGGAGGGTGCTATTTAATCCCCTCTCTATCTTTTCTTCTTTACACTAGACTAAATGAGCCCAGTTCCCTCAGCCTCTCTTCATACATCATGTGCCCTGTCCCCTAACCATTTTTGTTGCCCTCTGCTGGACTCTTTCCAGCTTGTCCACATCCTTTCTGTAGTGGGGGCCCAAAACTGGACGCAGGACTTCAAATGTGGCCTCCCCAGTGCTGAGTAGAGAGGCATAATCATTTCCCTCGATCTGCTGACAGTGCTTCTAGTTCGGAGTGGCTGGGGGGCCACACACCTGTTGGGCTGTGCAGGTGAGCGATTTAAGAGATGCTCAGAGAATGCCCATCGTCTCTGTAGTACTAACAGTTCTTTTGTACCTGGCATGACAATTTGGGATGTAAAGAGGGTCTATTTGACCAGCCAGAACCCTTATAGTCAGAAACCTAATTGGACTCTACACTGGTGTCTCTGAATTTCTGTACTGTATATGAACAGAAGCCATAGTCTGACATCATCTGGTAGCCAATACAAGTTGAGGAAACACTGAAACTACATTTTGGTTTCTAGGAAAGCAAAATATTAATGACTATCACCTTTTACTTCCCCTCACTCTGCCCTTTTTAGCCAAGTAACTTATAATCAAAGTCTCTTTTTATGGTTCCACCATGAAATGTACCTTGTCCTGAACCTTGCTTTATGAAGTTTTAGAGGAAGTTGAATTTTTGTAGAGAAAAATATTGTAATATAGACAGCATACAGTCTAAATTAATGATAGCATGTGTTAGAACCCATCTTTTGGCTCAGTCTTTTTCCTGGAAGCTAGCCACAGAAGGTAACGTCTCATTATTTCCCACTATTTAAAAAGAGTATGGGAAAAAGTGGAGGAAAAAACCCCTTAACTTTGCAATTAAACCAGTGCAGATAAGTGATTTTCTTTTTGCAAAGCTGAACCCTCACAAAAGCCTTAAGGTTTCCTCCTGACGTTAATTGTTTCCTTCGCGGTAGCACAGAAGGGCCTAATGAGGAGAGGAGTGTACTGGGGGGGGATGAGGGTGGGAGCTGGTAAAGACAGGAGGGAGGAAGGGAGTAGAATTAAGAGGCTTCCATCAAAACAACACTCTGCATCGTGAACAACACTGTGCACCATGCTGCCGGTATGTATAACCTGGCTGCTTGTGCAAAGTGAAATAGAAATTATGAAGAAGATGGCAAAGAGTCTTGTAGGTGAAGGAGACTGCTTTATTGGAGGAACTATTGAATACATTTGCATTGAATGATTCGCAAGTAACGTGCATTTAGGATAACAGTTGAAGGAATATTTTTGTTCAAGGGTACCTAGTAAAGGGGGTGCAGGTAGCTAATGCGGCTGGAAACACCTATGCACAGGTGTTTGGACTTCATTGGGACACATTTGAAGAGCTGCCAGTATTGCAGTGCTTATATCAACATAATTACATACAAAAGGTCAAACTTGCAACAATGTGACTATTCATAGAAAGGTTTCTTGCTTGTAAAATAGTGAAAGGAGCTACATTATTGTCTTCAGGGCTCTTGACTTCTTACAGGCTTTGCATGGAGTTTATAAAAGCTACAATTGGAATTGAGATGGTATCATTTTTATTAGCAAGCACACAATACAAAACTTCCTAGCGGTCTCATGGCTATTCCTAAATGGAGTTGGATATACAATGACTTGTGTTTCATTATTCTCCCCACCCCACCCCCTTTTTTTTTTTCCAGCGGGTGTGCGAATGGTCTACCCAGCATGCTTTGTCTTAGTTCCTCAAACAGATATCCCTGCTCCTAGTACTGTTGGGGCTTCTCATTGTTCAACTACTTGCTTGGGTGTCCACCAAGTGCCTGCTACCACCAGAGATCCTGCCATGTCTTCAGTAACTCTAACTCCACCTACGTCCCCAGAGGAAGTTCAGACAGGTGCAGTATTAATTCCTTTCCCAAACAGAAATCCCCAAGGGAATATTCTCCTTTTAAAGTAACTGTCAAACTGTTCGGAAAAATCTTTTGAGCTCTCTCTACCATTGATTCGTAATTGGCAAAACATTCTCCCTGTGGTACTAGAATTGTTAGTATGTTGTTATAACGAGTGATTTCCTGCCCCCCCCAACTGTTTTGAATTTTTAGTTTGCCCCCACT
This sequence comes from Caiman crocodilus, assembly GCA_030014935.1. Lineage (NCBI taxonomy): Eukaryota > Metazoa > Chordata > Crocodylia > Alligatoridae > Caiman > Caiman crocodilus. Next base: position 14,472,296 of record JAGPOW010002118.1, on the reverse strand, counting down.
CCCCAGTTTAGCATGAAAATAGTATTGGGGGACTGTTCTCATATTTAAAACCTCAGTATTGCTTTGGCCCACAAGCTGTTGCCCAGTACTCAGAATTTTAGTTAGAAAGCTCTGGTTTTGGGAGTGGCTTTCAGAACTGAAACCTGGCCACGTGGGTTTGGGATTACATAACAAGTGGTATTTCCAGCCTTTTCACAACCCTTGTAGGCTGATTACAGGATAGTTTTTTGTCTTAGAGCAGCTCTGTCTGCTCTGCTACATGTAGTTATACTTGTTTGTTGGGGACCATCTTTACGATGCCTTTGTGTTGTATGTCGGAGCTGGCAAACTGGAACTAGCGAGGAGTTACCTCTTTGAGATTTGTGAATGCCTCTGGCTAGGGTGGATACAAATCAATGATTTTTTTTTTAATCTAATTTTAAATTGCATGTTTTTCTAAACCTGTTTTTAAAATTAACATAAAATGTCAAGTATGGAAGCTAAATACTATGAGCAGAGGCTGGTATTTACACTCTTGTGTTGTACAGAAAAGTTTTTTTGTTGTTGTCCGTCCCCCCCCCCCCCCTGCGATTACTTCCAGTTTTAGTTTAACTGGCAGGTGCAGAGAGAGTGTTTTTCCCCATTGGACTAGTTCAGTCAAGTCAGAGACCAACTGGGAGTAGAAAAGTCAGGAAAACTGGTTGTCATTTAAAAGCCAGGTAGAAGGGAAAGGGATCTACTAATTTTAAAAACCTGAACATGGGGCAACTCTTTGAAAGGTATTTAGGTGCCTAAGCGAGCAGTGGAATCCCAGAAGGCACCCTTCAGAAGTGCCTGTGCATCTGCTCTCTAGGCATGTCCCATTGAAATCAACCTGCTGAACTTCCTTAGTGCTTTTGAAAACTCTACAAGGCATCTTTTCAAATGCCTTTTGAAAATCTAGCCCCTGGTGAGGAGATATAATCAGGCATTTCATTAATGTTTCCTTTGCTGAGTAAATCAGGTAACTTTCTAAAATGGTAATGTTTGGATTAAACTCTTCTTGGGTGTACAGCCCACTTTAAACCTCGTCATATGCATTTTAAAGTGTTTTAAAGTCTTGTTTTTGCACAAGTCCAAGTTCTGTCAAGGACAGCTTGACACACATTGCAAGTACGAAATTGTCTCGCATACTCAACACCTCATTTTCTTGGAGAACAAAAATGAGAAAGCTACGTAACGGTAAATAAATGTGCATAGATAGTGTACGTCTGGTTTGCCATTAACAAAATACCACTCATTATGCAAAGGCTGTGATTAGTTGCGAACGTGCTCTAATGGTTATATTAACCTGTGAAAATGAGCCTTTTGTTTAGGAAAAGAACTTAGTACAATGCAAAATGAGGTTAAAATCAATTATTTAAATGAAGGCTTCCTGCTTGCTGATTTAAGTAATGGTTTAAATTAGTGACAGAAATGGCTTTGCATATGACTTCCTCAGGGTTGTGGTGAAGCAAGAAACCTTCTGCACAAAGGAGTGGGTTAACAAAGGGATACTGAGTTTTCACAACTAAAGTATTTTTTTTTTCCAACTTGAAGCTTCTTGACAATGAATACAAGTATCGCCCCTCTGGCTTATGAGAAGTGGAATTTTTCTCCATAGTTCAATGGAATTTGATGGAAGAGACTTTGAGGTCATCTCCATCCTATTGCTTATTTGGGTTATCCACTGGTATTCTAATTTTTAGTTTTACCTAGCTTGGGGAACAGGACCCCTTGCATTTTCCCCTGCACAGCCTAAAATGTCCATTTCTGATGTATGTATTTATAAACTTGTGGCATGCCTGTCCTCCCATGCTGACTTTTGCCTAAGGGGCCTCCTTCCTGCAAAGTGGTGAAATCATTCACCTGCACTTAATGAGAGCACCTTATGAACCTGAGGACTATCAAAATATTGAAGGTGGTGCCTACGGTCCTGCAAAACTTTACCCACGTTTTATGAAGAAACGCATGCAAACATGATGGCGGTCCAGAAGCAACACCAGCAAAACCTCTTTTTTTTTTTAAAATGCAGGCATAACCTCTTTCCTTGAGCAAAGGTGGGAGTCTGCCCGGAGATGATCCCTGTCCTTAGAGGGGCTAAATTCTGCTTTTTCATATTGATCACAGGGTTGACTTAATACAATTGCAAAGTACAAAATAAAACCACAGTTAGTGAAGAGGTTCAAAAAGTGTTCCTGTCAGAGGGGCAAGATTCTGTTGAGAAAACGAATGCCCAAGTATCTCTTCTGAAGAAATTCAGGTGGAAAGGGGAACTTGTCTTAAATGATGTATGGTCATTTCCTGTGTGACAAAACCACATGTCACTAGCTAGAGCTTCTCCCATGTATGCCTACATTTTCTCTGATTTGCATTTATAATTAGGAGTAAAAAATTAACGAGGTGCATCCTTCAAAAGAGGACTCCTGTTTCAGCCAGGGTGTAAAAACATTTTGAGTTATGGCTATTTGAGTGGTGTTATCCAATTGCCTAAAATACTTTTTCTTTCCTTTTTTCTCATTTTGGTTCTGTTAGCAGTTGATGCTCAGTCCGCCCAGAAGTGGGTGAAGTTTTCTTCCGTTTCCGATGGTTTTAGCTCTGACAGTACTAGCCACCATGGTGGCAAAATCCCAAGAAAACTAGCCAATCAGGTGGTGGATCGAGTTTGGCAAGAATGCAATATGAACAGAGCACAGAACAAGTATGTACTAGCTTTCTGAAACTGAGATAAATGCCAATTTATTAAATATAGCTGAAGAACTCTTATGCTGTAAGCAATGGGTTTTGAAGAAAAATTGTCAGAAAGATATGTTTTGCTTTATAAATTTTGAAGCGTTTCAAAGGAAAAACTTATTTTGAATATCAGTATGCACTGATTTTCTTCACACAGCTGCTGTTAAGATTTGGCATAGGGCTAAAGAAAAAGTAATGTGACCTGTAATTTAAAAAATAATTAACCTCCCAATATTGGATTATAGGAGGAAGTATTCTGCTACATCAAATGGCTTATGCGATGAAGAGACAGCTGACAAAGTAGCCTCCTGGGATTTTGTTGAAGCCACACAGAGGACAAATTGCAATTGTTCAAGGTACCCCAGCAGACCTGCAGTCCAATAAGTAGATAGAATTATGCAGGGTTTATTTTTTGTGGCAGATTTTGGCAATTTTAAGCAACAAAAGCATTTACCACAGGGGAGATATGTATCCTGAACTTATTATGCAATCACCTATGGTGAGGGTAATATATGAGCTTTTATTTGCCTGGATCAGCACGGGGATCTCCTGACAATTCAGTGTACACATGAGTATTCTGGCTTCACGTTCCTCAGGCCACCTGCCTTGGATTGAGCTCACCAGAGGGACAACCTGCACAGTCTCTAGTGTAAGTCTCTAGGATAGAGGTTCCCAACCCCCGAGCCACAGCCTAGTACCCAGCTGTGAAGGGTTGGCTGCCAGACTGGAAGTCCAGAAGTGACCAGCATACTGCGGACCAGCAGCCAACCCTTTTTTATACTTTGTGCTAAGTATATAAAAAAGGGTTGGCTGCTGGCGCGCAGTATGCTGGTCCGCAGTTTTCTAGTCCGTGGCCCAAAAGGTTTAGGAACCACTGGTCTAGGATTCTTAGGTCAGTGCGCACACTGCTTTTGGTAGCTATCGAGGAAAGAAGCCTTAGACAAACCATTTGCTGTGGCCTGGATCCTGAAGGGTTGTAAAGGAGATGATTTTGTTTTTGGGGGAAAAGTTATTAGCATTAGCTGGTGGAGTAGATGAGCTTGCAACGCTGCTATCCTAAGAATTGGACATTATGCAGCACTTGTTTCCACACACAGTTGACTACTGGAGAAAACCTGTGTATGTGTGAATTTGCATGTTTTCACTGCAGCTTTTGCATTAAAATCCATGATAAAAGCCTTCTGAAGGAAGTAAAACTATCTCTATTAACAGGTTTTTCTTAAAAGTGAATTTAAGTCCCCTTAATTCTAGTAGTAGCTTAGATTTGTGGCTTTATTTTTTGCACAACACACTGTGAAATTAAAGTAGCGAAGAATCTATTGGCAATACTAAAATCTATATTTAACCCTTCATGCTCAGTCTAATGATTCTGACCTTTGGAGTGCAGGATGAATGGCTGGGAAACTGTAGATTAAAAAAAAAAAATGCTTACCCTTTTCCATTCTTGAAACGCTATTACCCTAAGGCCTGTGCAAATACTGGAGACTTGAGAGAGAGAGAGTGGAGTTGGGCACACAGTGTTTCACTAAAGGAGAATTTGTGTATGGGGGTCTCTCTTACTTAATGCTATGCTAATAAATGCAAGTCGAGGATAGATTAAAAATGGGATTGCTAAAGTTTAAAGATGTCTCTTACTCCCTTTCTCTCTCTTGGGATTTTAAGAGTGCCTGTGTGAAGAAGAAGCCGTTCAAAGGAGATAGAACTGTGCTTTAATAAATTGAAAACCTTTACTTCTGATCTAAGGCTGAGAAGCATGAGCTGCCCTCTTTTGGTTTTCTCTGCCAGAATGAGGTACTCCAGTCCTGTGAACGGAGGTGTGTGCACAACTCATTATCAAGCTGATTTTTTTCTGTAATCCGTTTCGGTACTTGTGGCCCTTATTCTGGCAGAGAATCCACTTTGGAGAGTATTTTCTGAAGCAGCCATTTTTTGCATTCTGCATGTTGGGAAGCAGGAGGGAATGCACTTCATCATTAAAGTGCATTTATATTCTGAAAAATAACTGTGTAAGTGGCACTGGGAGATTTAATATATTTCTCTTTCTTACGAGATTTATAGGTAGATGGTTGATTTGTAGGATTGGCAGCCTGGCTTTTAGGTCTTCAGGTTGGGTTCATTAGGACTCTCACATCACCTTTAGTCAATAAACATTTTGCCCAGAAAATTTGTGCAGCTGCTTGAACCAGAAACAACAGCAGTTGTACTGATTTGACAGTGTTAGCAGAAGTAAAAAAGCAATACCTTGTTTGGAAAAAATAAGCCACTGAAGGAGGAACAGATCTTTCAACAGTCTTTCACCCTAACTTCACTTTAAGGACTTGAGTGAGCATGCTGTTCAGCTTTGAGAGACTGTTGTAGCAACAGGCACCAAAAAGTGGTCCGAAAAACTGGACACCTTCCTGTCAAGTATGTACAAAACCTGCTTAGATCCCCTATCTCTATATTCAGTTTCTCATAATTGTATTTATCAGAAGTGGGCTGGCTTGTACCCAGTAGTGTGCCAGCGGATACGCTTGTGAGATTCACTAAAGTATTTTGCACTTGTTTTTCCAGGCACAAAAATCTCAAACCAAGGAATTCAGGGCAGCAGGGGCAGGCGCCGCCCGCAAGCCAGCAGCAGCAAGCGGCTCCAAAGCACAAGACAAATGAGAAGCAAGACAAGGGGGATAAGCCGCAAAAACGCCCTTTGACTCCTTTCCACCATCGTGTCTCTATTAGTGACGATGTTGCCATGGAGGCAGAATCAGCGAGTCAGAGGCTTGTGATCACAGCACCAGACAGTCAAGTGAGATTTTCAAATATCAGAACTAACGATGTAGCAAAGACTCCTCAGATGCATGGCACTGAAATGGCAAATTCACCTCAACCACCACCACTTAGTCCTCACCCTTGTGATGTAGTTGATGAAGGGGTAACTAAAACTCCTTCTACTCCTCAGAGCCAGCATTTCTATCAGATGCCAACACCAGATCCCTTGGTTCCTTCAAAAGCAATGGAAGACAGGATAGATGGCTTGTCCCAGCCTTTCCCAGCTCAGTTCCCAGAAGTCATAGAACCCACACTATACATTGGTACTGCAGTGAATCTGGAAGAAGATGAAGCTGATAACACGTGGAAGTATTATAAAGTTCCAAAGAAAAAGGATGTGGAATTCTTACCGCCCCCGCTCCCCTGCGACAAATTCAGAGATGATCCAGTGGTACCTGCTGGACAGGAAAACCTCACATCCGTTACAGAGTAGGTGTTGCTTAAAATACCTAGTCATACAAAAATTGCCAGACTCTTCCAATTAGACCGTTTCTCCAGACATGATCAAACGTCCCTTTATTAACAGGGTGTGATACTTGAACCAAGATCTTTGTACAAAATGTCACCTCTTAGAAAGGGTATTTGAGTTTCAGATTATTAAGCTCTTTATATTTTCATTTATGTGAGAGTTTGTTCAGGTTTGAAAACCGTTAACGTTCTTGGGCTTAAAGCTATTATGGATCTTAACCCCTGCCTGCCTTCGTGAGATTTTTAGTGTACTACAAGTTTGGTAGCAAACATAATGTTGGCTTTCATCACTTAATGATAAGCATTCATTTATTATCTCGGGAAGAAGTTTTTACCATGCAGAAACAATTTTCTTTTGGTCGGTGTGTCTGCAGCATCCTTAAAATCATGCCAAACTTTGGGTGTGCGAGTTGCCTTTGCTAGTAGTTTTCTTGCTTACTTGAGGTTTTATGTGGTAAAGGACTTTGCTAAATATGTTTTAATGAGGAGGAATTGAGCATAGGCAAAGTTCTGCTGGTTTTTTGTTCCTTTTTTTTTTTTTTTTTTAACATGGATGCCCAAAACCTGCAGAAACATTTTGGAGCAAATGTAACTTTATTTGTACTAATTAGTAAGAAGAGGCTTTCCACTCTATCTGTTCAGCATCTTTTGTGTTCAGAAGAACCTAGTGTGGGAAAAGAAGAGGACAGCATTATCGGGCAGCTAACACCTAGCTCAGGGGATCTGTGTATAAGCTTGATTTTTACCGTTGGTCATATTTTTAGGTTTTGCTTGTATCTTTGGTCTTTGAGTGAGGAGTTTTTAAGCTTGTTCTTTTGTGTTGACAGCCGAATCTTTGGGTATAATGGGTTCTGGGGAGCTTTTGCTTCATCTACTTCTGTAAATTGGCTCTTACCTTTACTAACATGCTAGAAGATTCGGGGGACAAAATGTTTGTCTTGAATTAAACTTATCTACGATATGGGCTTTTGGAAATTGGAGAGGTATAGGTCAAGAAGCCAGCACTGAACTTCTTATTAGTGTGCCTGTCCGGAGAATTTCCAACTATGTGAGTTGGTCCAATACACGAGCTGCTTGTGTTGTTTCCAGCTATCTGAGTTGTTCTAATAAAAGATATCGGATTTACCCAAAGAGCCTTGTCTGCCTGTGTCCTTAGACCAACACGGCCACAATCTACACCCCCATCAGGAGAGCTTAACTTTCAGTTTGCAGGTCAGATCTCTTCTGAAAATCTTCCATGCGTCCTCAGAGGTTTTTTGATGCCTTTTCAGAGGGGAAAAAAACAAATGAGCCAGAGATGACTAGCTCACCTTGATTTGTGTGTCTGCAGAAGGATTTTTAAAGGGTTTGAGGTTACCAATCAGAAAACTAATGATTGACTTGTCTCATTTTAGTGCATTAGATAGACCTTGACTGTCATGAAAATGCTTCACTACCAAACAGTGGTCCCTCTGGATGGGCAAGTGTCATGGGATAAGTAGGAGTCAAACTAGGTTCCTTTCAAAACTTGGCGTTCCAGCCCTCAACGCAGTATCTTTAGGCCACTGAAAAGGGCTTTGGGGGTATCATTTGCACTGTTTTTGCCTGGCAATATTTAGTAACGTAAGGAAGTCCGAGCTGTGTGGCTGTTTTTTATAGAAATGCTTTTATTTAGTTCCACATGGATAAGGAGGTTTGAATTCTTTTTAATTGTATGAATAGAAGTTGGTTCAGAATTTCTGCTGTGATAAGACTTTGTAATTTTGCCCAAGATTACAACACACATCCCTCTGCAAGTTTCCCTCCTTAACCAGAAGAGAGAAACCCATCCTCATCAGTTTTCTGATCTCTCCAAAGCTTGGATAGGTTATGGAATGGATAAAGCAATAGAATAAAAGAATAATCTTGGTCTTTAGTTTTAACGCTTATTTGATTCAGGGGTTACTTGGGACTCTGTTTCACAGCTGTGCAAATATGTGGTTTTTGCCTCTCCTTTAGGTTTAAAAGCAAACCACGCTTTTCCCCCCTTGTCTTCTGTATATCCTTCTCAGCAGATGAGATCTGCACAAGACGATTCTCATCCACTCTTAATACAGTACTTTCAAAATATAACTTGCCTCTGAATGGGAAGCAGCTTCTGATGTGAGGAAGTCCTACAGCGATGGACAGTTTCCATCCTCTTCCCCAACCCCACTGTGATTTTGTTAATTTAGTGGGGGGGGGGG
>JAGPOW010002118.1:14437871-14462271 GCA_030014935.1 Caiman crocodilus | reverse complement strand
GTGTGTGTGTGTGTGTGTGTGTGTGTCTGGCATTATGTAATCCATATTGTATCTCTGTATGCTTATTATATAATCATCTGTCATACCATAGCTTCCAATAGTTTTCTACTTTGCATGCGTTTTTAATTTTCAGTCTTGAATAAGAGAGCTCTTAAGCATACAAAGAACTTCTAAAGCTAGGTTTATTTAGCCTGTTTTCATGAATGTCAGTGTAGGTGGATCTGGCTTGCATATTGTGCCACCAGCGTCATTGCAAACAAATGCAATAAAACAGCGAACATGTGAATGTTTTTACTCAAATCCGTGTGTAACTAATTTGGATATTTATCTCCATGTTCTGTAAAGTCTGATTTATACTAGTCACTTAGTTGCATCTGTTCTTCAGGCGTTCTTATTGCTTTGGGTTTTGCTGATATCCAAAAGTCTGTATAAAATAAGCGAAAACAAATCTGACTACTCTCTTCATATTATTGCCCATGTTACATGTTAGATCCACCACTGTACTGGAGAAAGTTAAGGTGCTATTTCTTTGTACTGGACTGAACAGATTGCTGAGGAGCTAGTGGGTATATTTAAAGGAAAAGAGCAGCCATTAGTATAGTCACTGCTGTGTGTGTTTGGGGCTCTGTGTGCAATTAGTGTGATAATTTCAAGTTGGTCAGTGTTGGCCATTCGGCCAGCACCTGCTCTTGTAGGCATCTTGGTAATTGCCAAGGCAGTAGGGGATTGATGCAACTTTATAATTGTACTTTTTCTTCTGTCCAGATTAATGGTGCAATGTAGGAAGCCTTTAAAGGTTTCAGATGAACTGGTGCAGCAGTATCAGAGTAAAAATCAGTACCTAGCAGCAGTAGTATCTGAAACTGACCAAGAACCTGAAATTGATCCATATGCATTTGTTGATGGTGATGTGGAATTCCTTTTTCCCGATAATAAAAAAGAGAGGCAGAACAATGAACGAGAAACTGGAAAAAAACACAAGGTGAGCAAAGGAGTAATGAGGTAAATCAGTAACTGTATAAACACAAATTGTCTTAATCAAATGTTATTGAACCATGATGTATATAACTGGTAGCTAGCACATAGCAAAATGATTAATTATCAGAAATATTTGTATGAAAGCAGGAATGATGTGTGTGATCAGAAGCTAAGGACACAAAATTGAACTGAACTGGAAGCCTTCATTTAAAGTAATGGCTGCTTTAGTAGGACTGCTTCCATATTTGCATGCTTTATACTTCCAGTTAACTGGATTTGTACCTATTCTGTGCCTTTTTAGTATTATATATGAGGAAATCATGTCTAATATTTGGTACTCTGCCATATTTTCAATACTTATTTAAGTAGATGCATTTTTTAAAGGCAGAACTCATCCATACATAATCTATACTACTTTTTCCAGGCTGAAGATGGGACACCTAATGTTACAGTTTTATCCCATGAAGGAAAGGATGCTATGTCACTGTTTAGTCCTTCTGTCAAGCCAGGTAAAGATGCTTTTTTGTGCGTTTCGAAATGCAGTATATTAAGTTCTGAAATAGTTAAGATTCCTTAGTGGCTTTTATAACACTTCACACATGTTTTTCTATCTTTTTGAAGAATTAGAAAGCTACTTGAAATGGCTGCTTTCTTTTGTGGGCTTTGCAAAGAAATATGTTGGCTATAAAATCCAAAATACCTTTAGTGGAAAATAAAAGCCATTTTCCACTTAACGTAACTACTAGCTCATTTTCTTGTTTTCTCTAGTTCTAGGTGTAGTATTTAAATGCTATTTTAGTACCTGACTTTGACTAATGTATAAAGAAACTATAATGTTATGGTGAGAGTAAAATGTATGTGTTCTTTGTAGAACAACGTACTGCTGCTCATGCTCGTACTGCATCAACTAGCCTAATTCATGAAACAGACTTGGTGGTCTCTTACACTGACCTTGACAATCTCTTCAACTCTGATGAAGATGAATTAACAGTAAGTAGCTTGCATGACTAATGGCTCTAGTTGTGAGTAAAGGTTGTTTGAAATCTGCATGTTTTGTGGTAAGAAAAGAAAATTCTGTTAACGATGTGGTTCTGATACTCATGGCCGACTGGGAATAACCCATAAATTGTGTTAGAAAATGTCAGTCTTGTACCTTTATTGTGCAGACAGCATACTTGCCTTAGACTGCTCTGTCGGATAGGCCGTCCCATTGCAGTGCCCATTTTGAGAGAGTTTCTTACTGCAGGCACTAGCTGGGCCAAATTTCTTACAAAGTGAAGATTGTGAAGGTTATACCTTTTTGTTATCAGTTGTTACTTCATGATTCCCATGTCGTCTGACGCAGGTCTCCAGAAGTAATCAATTCATGGCAATTAGATAACTAAGGGCTTAATTTATAATCCTTACTTCGATGGAAACTTCATCTTTTTTCAGAGGCAAAGTTTATCTGAGTAAATCCTACAAGCACTTGAAAAAAAGGTCATCACAAAAAAATGAAATACACCTCTTCAAGCTGATTAGAAATTTCTGTAGACTTTATTCTTCTTAGATGTGGTCAAGTACATTTCCATTCTGTCCAGTTGGTTTCCGTTTCCACACTCATCACTCCTTCCAAGAGATTTGCATTGTCACTAGATTAAATACTTTTTTTTTTTTTGGTCTTTTTAATGATTCTGCGAACACTTTGTCCTAGTGGGAGAGAAGTTGAGGATTGGCTTTTGGTAACTGGCCTTGTGTTTTGATATTGGTTATCCAGAGAGTGGTTTCCCATCAAATAACAATTAAAAGAGGATAACGTAACTGTAGCCACTTGTGTGACCCTTTCTAACTTTACAAAGGATACAGTCAAGTTGTTCAAGCGCGCACAACTCTCATTGGCCTGAGTGGTTTATGCCGCACAGAAAAGCTTTCTAAGATTGAATTTGAGTCCTTGTGTAACTGTAGCAGTAGTGCCTCTCTCACTGTAGCATTAAAGTTGAAGTATTACAGTCCCCTTACTGTGGTTGCAGTTGTATCGGTGTCCGAGTACCTTTCTGGTATAATTTGAGTCCTGTGTGGGGAGAATAAACCAGACTAGAATAAAACAAAATTATCTGTAAAAGCATCTGATTGAAGCGCAGACTTCATCTTACTTAAATTGTATGTTTTTTAATATTTTTACAAGTACAAAAATGTTGATTGCCTGAAGACATGGATAAGTTTGAGAGAGAGATTCTTGAAAATAAAGGTTCATCATGAAAAAAGCAGTTGGCCCTTCTGCAGCATTGGCATCTGGTAAAACATGGCACGTCCCGAACAAGGTCTAAAGCATAGTCCCATTATTTGCGCGTTTAAGTCATGCACCTAGGAAGACTTTAACCTGGACTTTTCATTCATTGGCACTTTCCATTTTTGGCAGCTCTAGGGGAAAAAAAAAAATAATTTTCATAGCAGTTTTCTTTTACTGTTAGGTCAGTGCTGTTCATGTAAAAAATGAAATTCTGGAAGTTTGACTTCAATTCAGGTGGTAGGCATTCATCTTGTGGGGAGCTTTTGTTCATAAATTTGATTTTCAGATTGAGATGTTTGGTTGTGCTATTGCCCTTTAATTTGATTACAGATGGATTCCTACCTGGAAACTTCTGCTCACACCATTTTAACTCCTCTTCTTTTTATAGCCTGGATCTAAAAGAACTGTGAATGGCTCAGATGACAAACCCAACTGCAAAGAGTCAAAAACAGGAAATCTTGACCCCCTGTCATGCATAAGTAAGCTTCCCCCTCCTTTTTAGTTCTGATAAAATATATGATAGTTTGAAATCTTGCTCGGTTTTGAAATCTGTGCAAGACATGAAAATGAAGGAAATGGGTACTCATGGAATGTTTCAAACAGGTACTGCAGATCTTCATAAGATGTATCCAACACCACCATCTCTGGAACAGCATATTATGGGTTTTTCCCCAATGAATATGAATAATAAAGAATATGGCAGCATGGACACTACACTTGGAGGAACTGTACTTGAAGGGAATAGCTCAAGCATAGGCGCTCAGTTCAGAATTGAAGTAGACGAGGGATTCTGTAGTCCAAAACCTTCTGAAATCAAAGTAAGTAATGCTGAGTAACTGATAAATGTCACTTTCTAAATACTCCTGTTAATTATTAGAAAAACTATGGTAATCTCAGTCCCTCTGTTACATGGTGTAGAGGTAGATGAAGCGCAATGTCTCAAGTTAAGAAAGCACTAATCATTTGGCTCTGAAACGTAACAGAAGAATAGCTCTTTGGCTTGCGCCATGAGTAAACTGAAAAAAAAAAAATTTTAGGTCATTATCTATCATTTTAGATTGCATGTTGGCATATAATAAATTGTAGTACCAGAACCAGAGTGACTTAAAAAGATAGGAAAGATAACCACACTTCAGCTTGTCAGTATTCCTAAAATTATAGGAATTAAATGTTAAATAATAGTAAAACAATGACACTTTTTAATTGGTTACTTTAATCACTTGTAGTAGCTTTTTTTGTTGCTGACTGTATAATCCACGCTATTTACCAGTTAATGCTTTCACTGCTTAATTTCTAGGATTATTCTTATGTTTACAAGCCTGAAAATTGTCAGGCTTTGGTAGGATGTTCCATGTTTGCACCGCTGAAGACTCTCCCTAGCCAGTGTCTCCCTCCTATCAAACTGCCAGAAGAGTGCATTTACCGTCAAAGCTGGGCTGTTGGAAAGCTGGAGCTACTTCCTCCAGGACCTGCCATGCCATTTATCAAAGAGGGGTATGCTTTGTGCTAGCTAGCGATCCAGATTTTCATGGCATTCGGTTCTTTTTTCTTTTAACTTTTATAATGCTATAAATAATACTCACATTGTAGAAAACATCTCTTTTAATGAAAATGAATGGCTTTTATTTATAACCTGTAGTGAAAAACCATTTGAAAAGGCTTTAACTGATTAAAAAAAAACTTGATGAACTGACTAAATTTAGGATTTAAAAACTATTTAAAGATGCTTTCTTTTCTAAAATGTAACTATCCTATTCATGATCTCATTTAATGGCTTCCTGGGGAATGGTATAAATCCATTTTTAATAAGCAACTAAGATTATAACAATTGAGTTAAATACAAGTCCGGGACTCTGTGCTCTTACAGTAGCATCATGGATACCACAAGGACTTAGCAGGTGGTTTTTGTTTCCTAGAGTTTTTTTTTTCCTTTAGTAGTGGCTTATTAATATTGAAGTTGAGGGGGAAGTTGTTCCCTACAACTGGAAACCTGTTCTTAATGTGACATGCACTGATGGTGGTGATATAGTATCACAGTGAGGTTTCCTGTAAATTGCTTTTGGTCTGGTAGTTCTGAAAATCATGTTTTCATTCCTCTCTTTTGAGGAGTATTTTTTCCCTGCTCCTCTGTGCAAACAGCTTTTGTAGTTTGATTAGGGGATAACACATTTATAGTTTGGGATTTAATGAGACATCTTCTGTTAATTAAGCCACCACTTAAATAAAATAGGTTACTTCTGTTCGCTTCTGCATAGGTCTGACCCAGTATGTATGGTTTTTGGGTTTCTTAAACCCCATCGGTCTGCTGATAAGGGGAAGGAAAGTGGAAATGGTTGAATGATACTTGCCTTGTAAAACCAGCAATCTGGTGCTGAGAAATCCAGTATATTTTCTTAGTGATGCATGTGAACATATTGTATAAACAAAGTTGAGAAGAGAAATGTGCTTTTCATTTTGTGTGTGTGAGATCGATTTTTCTAGAAGTACTTTTTTGGAGCACTTTAGTGCTGCAGTCAAGATGAGTTTTTCATAGAACAAAAGTGCTCGGGCCTCACTTGACCAGGAAAATCTTATTTTATATAGATGCGCATCACTTGTTGCTGTGATCTTTAGTACCTTTTCTTAAAAGTTAATCTGGGGAGTTTTGTTTAAAACTTGATACTTGTAGTTCAAGAATAACAATTTCACTTTACAACTGTTTCCTCCCCCTTCTTATGGCTGTTCTCAGTGATGGAAGCACTATGGATCAAGAGTATGGTCCTGCCTACACCCCACAGACTCATACTCCGTTCGGGATGCCGCCAAACAGTGCCCCTCCCAGCAACAGCGGAGCAGGAATTCTCCCTTCCCCGTCCACCCCTCGGTTCCCAACTCCTAGAACACCAAGGACACCTCGCACCCCCCGTGGAGGCGGCGGACCTGCCAGTGCTCAAGGCTCGGTCAAATATGAGAATTCAGACTTGTATTCACCAGCTTCCACACCATCGACGTGTCGGCCCCTTAATTCTGTGGAACCTGCAACTGTACCTTCCATCCCTGAGGCTCACAGTCTTTATGTGAATCTCATCCTCTCAGAGTCGGTAATGAATCTCTTCAAAGACTGTAACTTTGACAGCTGCTGCATCTGTGTCTGCAACATGAATATCAAAGGTGCTGATGTTGGAGTATACATTCCAGATCCAACGCAAGAGATTCAGTATAGGTGTACCTGTGGCTTCAGTGCTGTCATGAATAGAAAGTTTGGCAACAACTCTGGGCTGTTCCTTGAAGATGAGTTGGATATTCTAGGGCGTAATACAGAAGGCGGCAAAGAAGCAGAAAAACGTTTTGAGGCTCTCCGAGCTACTTCGGTTGAGCATGGTGGTGGTGGACTGAAAGAACCTGAGAAATTGCCTGATGAGTTAATACTGTTGCTGCAAGATCAGTGCACCAATTTGTTTTCACCGTTTGGAGCAGCAGATCAAGATCCCATACCCAAAGTTGGTGCAGTTAGCAACCTAGTACGTGTAGAAGAACGGGATTGTTGCAATGACTGCTACCTAGCATTGGAGCATGGACGCCAGTTCATGGACAATATGTCAGGAGGAAAAGTTGATGAAGCACTTGTGAAAAGTACTTGCTTGCATCACTGGTCAAAAAGAAATGGTAAATATTTATTGAAAAGAGCTTGTTTTTCTTCTCTGAAGACCTGTTTCTTGTCACTTCCACGCAACTTTAAAACGTGAATTAGGGGATTAAAATTGATACTTGACCTATTACTTCTATATGCATGCTTGAATAAGCTTCTGTTGCTGCCTTATTGCTAATCTCTGTCCTTTTTAGGT
This sequence comes from Caiman crocodilus, assembly GCA_030014935.1. NCBI lineage: Eukaryota > Metazoa > Chordata > Crocodylia > Alligatoridae > Caiman > Caiman crocodilus. Next base: position 14,455,200 of record JAGPOW010002118.1, on the reverse strand, counting down.
CTTAAATTGGTGCCTTAGCTAAGTTACCTTCGCCTAGAATTGGCTCTGAAAACCTGTAGGACTGCAATACAGATAAGAAATGCTGTGCAAGCCCAAAATCTTTTTGTTCATAGCATTTTATCAGGTTTATTCCTTCATTTGGTATTCTAGCCTAACTGTGAAGTATTGAAAGCAAGCTCACAAAGCCTGGATGGCACTGAACACTCATCGCAGCATGTGTGGTTCATTGGAATGAAATTTTTTTTAAGTGCTAATAGGATTCACATGACTGATGCTTAATTATGCCATGTATTGTATTAATATCTTGGAAAGCATTATCTCCGTCGCATGTTTGAAGAGAAGTTGCAGTTGATGTTTTGCAGTTTTAGCTACCCTGACATTTGCAAGAGTTAAATGTCATCCGTATAGTGAGAATTTAAAGAAACAGAGCAATTGTCCTCTGAAACTAGTCACCCTTGTCTGCAATGATAATTTTTAATGTTTTTTTCTTTTGTCATTCAGCGATAGCAGCATGGTGACTAATCAAAATGTTATAGTCAGCTTATGCTTGGAGGCTACTTGCACCGTGTCTGGCCATCCTTGCTTTAGTTTTGTACTGTTTGTTTTCCTGTTGCATGGACACTTTTTAATCACTTTCTGTGTAACTGAATTTTTAAATAACTCTTTCACGCCAGGGATCAAATGAATTTCATGGTACCCTTGATCTGTTCATTAAGAGCAAATTTTCAGGCAAAGATCTGTTTTGCTTCAGCCCACTCAGATATCCTAATCTCTGTGCTGTCATCAGTTATAATTGCAAAATTGTGATGTGTGATGCTGTTTCCATTTCGGCTTCCTTCTTTCTTCTGTCATACACACTTAATGTTTGTAATGTTGAGTATTTGGTAATCAGCTTTATTCATCTCTGTGGTGTGAAATAACACATTTTCTTAACTTGGAAAGTGGCTTCTGCATGTTGTAGTTAAGGGATCGTTAAACTTTTTTGGCAAGCATTGACCTCTTCATGTGCGTAACCGTAGACCTACCTTCCTTGACTTTGATGGTCTAGTAAGGTCCCTGTTGCAACTCCAGCAATGGTTAATAGAGAGCTAAGCGCTGGCAGCGTTCATTTGCAGCTTAATAGCTTGCAAGAAGGAATTGTGCCAGGATTGTAGGACAGCCAGCTTTCTGCACACCAGCAATAAATGTTCTCTGGCAGGTCAAGTTTGGGAAGCCGTGATGTAGTAAAATCTCAGTATTTTGAGGCACAAGTAAGTCCCAAGTACATTATCTGGATGATAACCCTTAAAAAGATGGCTACTTCACTCACCTGCACATTTTATGAGCGTCGGGGTGTGTGATAAGTTGACAGATGTAGTTCAGTGAACGTTGTTTCTGGGATTTCCCCTGTAACATAATGAGTGGTGTGATAGGGGCCAGTCTCTATATACACATCTCTACACAAGAAATGAAATACTGAAATTCTGAAAACTTTAACGGTTGATTTTGAATTCTAGTTTCGTAGCTCAGCTTTAAAAGGTAGGTGGATGAAAAAGTGTTCAAGGAAGGGCTGTCAAATGAAAACACGGAAACCATGACACTGATGGGCTGTGGGGAATCTCTAATTTTTTAATTTTCTATTACTTTGCTCCTGCTGCCAGGCTTCAGTGGACGCATGTGGTCTGAACAGATAGAATACGTACGTTTTAGAAGAAATGACTTTTTGCTTAAACCCCAGAAATTCAACTTAAAAAGGCTCTGTATGTCTGAATGCAACAGGTGTAATTTTGTCTTAAGGTATGACAGTGTTTTCTCTTCTTCTAGTGGTGGATGTGAGCATGCAGTGTTCACAGGACATCCTTCGCATGCTCCTCTCACTACAGCCAGTTCTCCAGGACGCTATTCAGAAAAAGCGAACAGTCCGATCTTGGGGTGTGCAAGGCCCTCTCACCTGGCAGCAGTTTCACAAAATGGCTGGCAGAGGCTCCTACGGTAAGTGACCTGTGTAAACTCCCCTTCATTAGTTTGTCCTTGGAGTAGGCCACCAAACCTGAATGGTTAGATGTGATTCAACCAACTGGAATTTTAAGTCACATTTTTATCTTTCTTTACCATGGCCAGAAGCACTGGTCAGGGGGTATTCTTTTCCTTTCAAAATAGAAAATAGTTTCCTGAATACAGTGAGTGATTTTTAAGATGGTGATGTATTTGGTATTGCCTAATTGCCTTAATTGTAATGTTTGGAAGGGAAGGGTTCTCTAACATTATTGATTAAAGTGGTGATAGGGTTAAAGCAAAAGAAATACAGCTACTAACAGAGATTTCTCTAAGCATTCAAACATAATTCGAGAGCACCTGTTGGTTCTTATCCAGGATAGTATTTGAGGTGACGTAGACCAGTTTGTATCTCTCATAAAAAAAAAAAAAAAAAGAACAGCCAGAGTCTGAAACCTGATTCATAGAGATGAAAAATAAATATTGCAAATTTAAACCACCGTAAAAATTCTGCTCCCTTCATTAATACCCATCAGATAGTAACACATTACCACAATGCATCATCCAGTGTTGGATTCACTAACGTGAAGGAGGATGACCTTTTTATCAGCAGACTTCTGATAGTTATCATATAATTTATAACAAACAAATGACTCAAAGCCCATCGAGCTGTGCGTATATCTGACGTGCTTTCCTCATAGCTTTGCTTCCCTTTTCCCTACTCCACCCCCACCTTTTCACGTTATGTCTTTGAGGATAATCTCTTTTACATGGGGACTGTTCTTAACCATTTATAAGCTTCCTGGCACAATGGAGGTCTGTTCCTGAATAAGCTATATGGTTATTCTTCCACGGTTGCGTTACCGCACTAATATGAAAGCTCTTCTCATTGACCTGGGAGGTAACAAATAGAAGTCCTTGTCTCCTGCGTTGGGCCAGATCATGCTTGCCTAGTACCACTGCGCCTTAATGAACACATTTTAATCAGCATTGGCTTTCGTCCTTGATATGCCTGAACACTGGTATTTCTGTTCACATTTGCTAGAAGCAGTGTATTGATTCTGCTACTTTCCTGTTTTACTTTAAATAAGTAGGAAAATGCATCTCTCTCCTTTTAGGAACTGACGAGTCCCCAGAACCACTGCCAATTCCAACCTTTTTGCTGGGATACGATTATGACTTTCTGGTGCTGTCTCCATTTGCCTTGCCATACTGGGAGAGGCTGATGTTGGAACCCTATGGATCTCAAAGAGATGTTGCTTATGTTGTGGTGTGTCCTGAAAACGAAGCCCTGCTGAATGGAGCAAAAAGCTTCTTTAGGGATCTGACTGCAATTTATGAGGTATGTTAGCTGGAGGAAAATGCAGCGCAGTAGATAATTCAGAGGCTGTGCCTAGTCAAAGTATTGTTTGAACTTGCCTCCTAAATGTGCATAAAACTCTTCCTGGGGCCTGTGAAAAGGACATTAGGAATAAACATTTGTAAGATAAGGTACTGCTTGCTAATGTCTTTGGCAGTAGCTTTCTTCCAAGCAGCCTTTTCCCCCCCCCGGTACCTGATACATGCCATCAAGTGGTAAAACGGTGTTACTACCATTTCAAGTTAAGCAAGAGGCAAAGGTTTTTTGGGGGTGATATCTTTTATTGGGCCCATGGTATAGTTGGGGTGAAGTTAAACAAAGAGTGCTTTGCATTTGAAAGCTTTTCTAACTTTTCTCCCAGCTATACCTTTGGTTCAATTTAAAAAAAAACAAACACCTCAAAAAATCCGTGCCCCTCGCACAATTCCTGGACCATTGCAGCTATGACATAACAGATAACTACAAAATACGAATCAGCGCATTTAAACACTTATATTCCATTGAGAATATTACTCTGGATGGTTATACCTTGTTTTTTTCCTATGGTTTCAGAAACCTGAAGGTAACCTTAAAGTAACAAATAGGCTATACGTATTACAGAACTGTTCACTATTACTGGGATTATAAAGCATTTGTTTTCTCATCACATGATTTGAAATCTAGGACTTTTTATCTTAAAGAATTACTGTAGTGAATTCCATGTCTCATTCCTTATGACTTGGGAAGCTTGTGAACTCATTGTTGTCTCCCTTTATTTTTCTTTTTTCTTTTTTTTTTAACTTTTTTGCAGTCCTGTAGACTTGGCCAGCATAGACCTATCTGTAAACTGCTGCCTGACGGGATCATGAGAGTAGGATCCACTGCTTCAAAGAAACTTTCTGAGAAATTGGTTGCAGAATGGTTCTCTCAGGCAGCCAATGCCAACAATGAAGCATTTTCCAAACTCAAGCTGTATGCACAAGTTTGCAGATATGAGCTGGGTACTGTGTTTTTTAAGCTTTTCATTTTAGTTCATATCCCTCACTCATGGGTATTATGGAGGTGTAATTGGTTTTTTAAAATTTTGTCTGTAAACACATATAGACAAAGGTTCTTATGAATACACACTCACGAAAATGACTACTTTAGCTGTTGGCAGTGTCCTCAGGGCAAGCCTGTCACACTTCTGCCAACCAGTGGTGGTAACTTGGTTAGATTGGCTGCTCCAACGGCCAGCTCAAACCCAATGTGGCTGAAACCAGAGTCCCTCCCCTGCCCCTCTTCTCAGTGAATTATTGCTATAAAGGGGCATATAAAGCAAAACTATTTTGGAAACCTAAAATAAAAATGAAGTATTGGCATTCTAATTTTGAGGGGTGTACAAAGACAAATCGACTGAGGTTCCGTTTAAGAAAACGGATTGCTTTATTAAAAATAATAATAATTAAATGTCAGTTTTCTAATTGATCTTTACTCTTTTGTTTTAGGTCCTTACCTTGCCTCTCAGCCACTAGACAGTTCTTTGCTTTCTCAGATAAATCTAGTTCCCCCAACAAGCCAATCTGTATCCACACAGCCTCAAGTGGCAGGTAACACTGGAAACTCCAACACTCCTTCATCCACCCCTGTAGCTGCTACCAGTAGTACCATGACTTCAAACAGTGCCATGTCTTCTGCAGCTACTACAACTAATTCAACTCTGACCACTACTGCTGCTTCATCCTCTTCCACCAACATAGGCAGTGGGCTATCAGCAAACAAACCTTCCTCGTTTCCACCTTTTAGCAGCATGAACAGTACTACTTCTGCCTCCCTGCCAACACAAGCTACAACAGTCCAGAATGGGCAGCCAGGGGGACAACAGCAACAGGCAACTCTGCAAGCTGCTGGGATACCTGGGGAAGCTTCCTCTGCCCCTGCACAGCTGCACCCTGAAGTCTCAGAAAGGTAGTATGTCTGAGGTGTTTTTTATAATGCTCCAGGCAAAAACAGTAGTTGCTAACCTTCAGCACATCTCCAGTTCAGACAGTTGAGAGGGATAGCGTTAACACAAATCTCTGCGTGTGTTTTCAGATGTCCAGTTATCACACAGAGGTTGGTCCTACTCCTGGGATTTGAAACCCAGTTTTTCAGCTTGAGTCTTAACAGTGGTTATAACATCTGGAAACGGTGCGAGTAGGTGCTGAGGTGCAAAAATAAACTCCTGCTCATCCTTCACATCTCCCTCATTTCACGACAAGATTTACTATTTTCCTTTGAAGGAAATGAGCCATTCTCACATTCCAGAAAGAAGGCAGCAAGAACACTTGCATTGAATAATTCTGTATTACGATTTCATAGACATCATAGCCACTGATAAGATTACCATTATTTGGGAGCCTTTCTTTGCTGGTATCTTGCTGCTTCCACCAGCTGAAGCAGTAGGGCAGATTGCTGATGAGCTCAGGTAATGAAGGGGGATGGTGAGCTAAATAACAAGTTAAAAGATACTGGTACTGAATTGCTGCTGAGCCTGCGTGCTGAACTGAAACGGGTAATGGCTGTAAAATTCATTTGCATTGAAGTCGATGAGGAAAAAGTTCTTTCCACTTGGGGCTAGAGGACACTAGTGATTTAATCAGCTCCCATGTTATTGTAATATACTGTGTAACCAGGTACCCAATAAAACAAAGGCTGCGTGTATAACAATTGGTTTCCAATTAACTTTCAGCACTATGGATCGTGATAAAGTTGGAGTCCCAACAGATGGAGATTCTCATGCTATCACGTACCCACCTGCAATAGTAATTTATATAATTGATCCTTTTACGTACGAGAGGAAGGATGAGAACAGTAGCTCATCCAGTGTGTGGACCCTTGGGCTGCTTCGTTGCTTTATGGAGATGGTTCAGATTCTTCCTTCCAGCATCAGGAATATAATTTCTGTGCAGGTGAGAGAACTCTGACTGGAGGATTTTAAAACTTTACCTTTCATTGCAGTTGGGTTTGGAGGGGAGGTAGTGTCGTCGCTATCAAAGTAAAGTTGTACGTACTTTGATTTTGGCATTTGCTCAATGGCGAGATTTTTTCAATGAAATATTTCAAAATTAGCCCAGTGGCTTCCAGACGGGATTGTCGAAAGCGTGAGCGATGTGACTGACTTTGGTTGTAGAGTCGTGTTCCCAAAACTTTAAGCTGTGCCCCCTTCTGCAAGGCGCAGATCCAGCCTGCAAAGACCGCTGAGGCTGGGAAAGTGGAAGTTGGCAGCTAGGGGAAGCCATGGCAGCAGCAGCTAAGTTGCCAGTGGGATGGCTGCTTGAAGGGACCCTACAGAACAACAAGGGAAGGCCTGAAGCGATGTTGAATCGGAGAGACCTGATCATAGAGAAGAATCCTAGGGAAAGCTAGCCAGACGCCGCCTTAAAGAATGAAAGCTGAGACTAACAGGTTTTTTTCCTATGTAAACTGCCCCCTAGTGGTAACATTTACTTTGTCTCGCTTTTCTAGATTGTCCCATGTCAGTACCTGTTACAACCTGTGAAGCATGAAGATCGGCAAATCTACACCCAGCATTTAAAGTCCCTGGCATTTTCGGCATTTACCCAGTGCCGGAGGCCTCTTCCCACTTCAACCAACGTGAAAACTTTGACCGGTTTTGGCCCAGGGTTAGCAATGGAAACGGCTCTTAAGAGCCCAGATGTGAGTATTTCAATTACAAGATGTACTAACTAACTTGACTTCTGTACATTATTAGATTTTAACAGTACATGTTCATTTCCGTGTCCTATTTATATCTATTTTCTCTTAAAACTTGAAAGAGTTTTCAGTGTTAACTAATTACAGTTCTGGATAATTGTTCTTTTAACATTGTTATATATTTTTTTTTTTTTTTTTTTTTTTTACAGAGGCCAGAGTGTATTCGACTCTATACTCCTCCTTTTATACTGGCCCCTGTAAAGGACAAGCAAACAGAGCTTGGAGAAACTTTTGGAGAGGCTGGACAGAAGTATAATGTACTTTTTGTGGGCTACTGTTTATCTCACGATCAAAGATGGCTTCTTGCATCATGTACAGATCTCTATGGAGAACTGTTAGAAACTTGCATAATTAATATTGATGTACCAAACAGGTAAGAAGCAGAGCTTTTAGCTCTAAAGCCTTGAATATATTAAGAACCTTGTCTCCCTCTGTCCTCCTCAACCTGCTTTGTGGATCAGCTTTGTCTGCTTTTGCCTCCTGTACAGAGAATGCTCTTTTTTAGTTTTTTTGAACCCATAATTTGAGTGGAGCCAGTTAAAGCAGCTGAGAGTAAGCAGTATTTACACGGGCTTTGAGTTATTTCTGAAAAACATTTTAACTGGTTTCTTGGATTCTCCTCAGCATGCAAATAAAAGCTAAGCAAACAGGAAAGCAAGAGCGCTCTTTCTTGCCCTTTGACTTTGGTTTTATAGAACTGATGCATTCAGAGCAAGAAATGACATACTTTACTGGTGTTTAATATTCACATCATTCCATAATTGCACTTAACCTTATGTTGCAAGATACTGTAAGATCCAACTTGTGGTTGAACATTACTGTTCCTATGTCTGCTGACAATTTTCTGCTTAACATTCATTGGAAAAATGTGTGTAGAATATAAAATACCAAATGTGACAGTAGAAATTCTTCATTTTCTTCCCCTTCCCCTCACCTGGATCTTCTCATTCATAATCCTAGAGCGCGCAGGAAAAAAGGTTCTGCCCGCCGACTTGGTCTCCAGAAACTCTGGGACTGGTGCTTGGGACTTGTACAAATGAGCTCTTTGCCCTGGAGGGTTGTGATAGGTCGTCTGGGAAGGATCGGTCACGGAGAACTAAAAGGTAATGGTAGAGCTGTCGGCTCTCGATTGTTTGTTTTGAAACATTCACTTCCTTTAATTCATGCTGTAAAACAAAGTAGCCTTATGATTTGGCTTTTTACCCATGGAAATGAACCTAAATCCCTCTATCGTGCCTTCATATATCTACTGCCTGATGAAGCCTTTGTGTAAGTGGGAAGTCATTATGGAATCTGTGCGGTTCGCTTCATAATTTTCCTACCGTAAGTAATATAAATTTCCAGACGCACCATTTTCCAAGTGGATACGTTAATGAATGATTTTTAATCTGCAGATTGGAGCTGTTTGCTGAGTCGCCGAAACCTCCAGTCCCTCAGCAAGAGACTAAAAGACATGTGTAGGATGTGTGGGATATCTGCTGCAGACTCTCCCAGCTTTCTCAGTGCTTGCTTGGTTGCAATGGAACCACAGGGGTCTTTTATTATTATGCCAGGTATTCACAAAACTCCTTCTATTGCTCCTTTTTTTGTACCGGGAGACTTTTTTTTCTCTCCCATAACAATATACAGTCATGTTACGGCAAAAATTCTTGTTTGCTTCTCTTTAAAGATTCCGTATCAACAGGGTCTGTGTTTGGGCGCAGCACCACTCTAAATATGCAGACATCTCAGCTGAATACCCCACAGGACACATCATGCACTCACATACTGGTGTTCCCCACATCCGCTTCTGTGCAAGTAGCATCGTCGACCTATACCACTGAAAATTTGGACCTGGCCTTCAATACAAACAATGGTTAGTCAGCGTGCATGTGATTTATTATGGCAGAATAACCCCCATAAACCTTCTTGTGCATTGGAATAAAATTGCCATTCCCGTGACGTAGTACAGGTCTGCTGACTCCTCCATCTCGGAACAAAACTTCTCTATACTTTGCGCTTAGAAATAGAAAAACTTATGTTGGTTTGTTTCTTCTCCCCCCGCAGATGGAGCAGATGGAATGGGTATCTTTGATTTATTAGACACTGCAGATGAACTTGATCCTGATATTATTAATATCCTTCCTGCATCCCCCAGTGGGTCCCCTGTACATTCACCAGGATCCCATTACCCTCATGGAGGTGATATGGGCAAGGTAACTATTAAAAGAGTAAATACCAAAGCTTTTTTTCCATATCGGTTCCTCCAATTTTATGCAAATTCGATTTGTGAAATCGTTTTATGAAACAACCGTCCTTACGAAATAATGCCTTGTGTCACTGTCAAACCAAAGCTATTTGCAAGCTGTTGACGTGCTACTTCCTAATATTTATCTTTTTCCTTTTTTTTTAACCTGCTGTTTACAGGGTCAAAGTACGGATCGATTGCTTTCCACGGAATCTCATGACGAAGTAACAAATATTCTACAACAACCATTGGCCCTTGGTTACTTTGTGTCAACTGCCAAAGCAGGTCCATTGCCTGACTGGTTTTGGTCAGCATGTCCTCAAGCACAAAATCAGTGTCCCTTGTTTCTTAAGGTACTGTACATCAGAAACCTGTAGTTCTCTTTGTGAGTGTGCAGTGTGGTGTTCTAGCTAAGTGTGCACCAGACAGAAGAGATGCATTCAGCCCCAAGAGATTTAAAATACAGTACATGAGAATATTGCGAGCTTCGCTCTTCCTGGAGACGCACACGATTTTTTTGTTTTCTTTTGTTAAAGAGCAGTCAGGTTTATGCAGATTTGAGCCAAAGATCTTTTGTTCACTTTCGACAAAAAATGAGAGACATTGTTAACGGGAGCAGCAGACGTTCAGAAGGGTTCTGTTCTCTTCTGAGCCATCTCTTCACATACTTGTTTGACGAGACTGATGTGTCGTTCCCCCTCCCCTCCCCGCTTACAACTGCAGCTTTGTTTACTTTCTCTTAATAGCTGTGTACTGCAGCATCTTGCAAAGAGATGTATTATACTAAGTGTTTGGCTAGACCTCTCCAGATCTTTGGCTCAAATTTACTTTTCCTACTTTTTGCATCCTTTCCAAATAAGAGTAGCGCTTTAGCATAATGATCTATTTAAATTTGGTAAAAGTACTCTGTTTGCTTCTTATGCAAACCACAGAAGCTGGATTCCGTCTTGGTATTCTTTAGGAAATCACGAGAGGGGGAATAATCCCTAGGTGGTCGGTGACCCGTTCATCAGAGATGCTTTTATCACCGTACACTGTTTTTCTTCGTTCTTGTACCGTTGCATTTTGACGTGCCCAAGTCTAAGATAACACACAACAGTATCAGACAAAGAAAATGCATCTGTTCAACAGAAAAAAAGAGGAATTAAACTAGTCTTCACGTTTGTCATGCATTAAGAACCACATTTGTAATGTGTTCTGATGATGGAGAGTTTTTCTTCCTCACACTTTTATTGTGGGCGGGGGAGTGTGCGTGTGTGTAATTTCTCTCTTTGTCTCTCTTTATAGGTTGTGTTTTGGTATAAAGAAGGCTTGGACAGATTAATTTAGACTAAGTGCTCATAATCCCATTGTTTGGATTTTATTTATTTAATATGTTTAAATAAAATGGAAACAAGTGGATTATGAGCACTTAGTTTTTCTAAATTAATCTGTCCAAGCTTCTTTTTATACCAAAACAGAGACTATGAAGATTACAATATTTTGTAGCTTTTTTTTTTATTCCACCACTTACCAAGTTCTAATGTGTTGCAAATTGCACCACTTAATACAGTTTCCTGTAATAAAAGACACAAGTGCTTATAGGCAACAACTGCACTGCAAAGACTTGGTACTACATGGGCAACTGGTGCCTCCCGAGTCTGGGGCGGGGGGGGTGTCCCCCATGGTTTATCGCCAGGCCAGCGGCACAACCAGAAGTGCATTTCCACTGGCACTTCAGTTTCATGGCTAGCACTTCCAGAGGGTGCACAGCTGATCTCAGGGACACCCACGTGCACCCCTTACGTGTCACTAATGTGGTACAATGTCAGAAATTTATACCTGGCATACGTGGACAAATTTAGGAGAGTTGTTTTCAATTTACAACGTTTGTCGAAATCAAGGTTTGGCAACTGATGGCCCACAAGGGCCAGATCCTACCCATGGAGCCTTTGGATCCAGCTTGTGGAGCCATGGCATTCAGTGACTTGCTCTACACAGGTTAGCTGCCTGGGACTCTGGCAGAGGAGGAGCTTTCCTCATGCCACACCCAGGGCAGGCAGCCTGGACCCCAGTGAAGGGGGCTTCAGCTGGGCCTTGATACAGCTGAGTGATGGGGAGATGCAGTGGCAGTGGCTGGGTCCTAACATCAGCTTGCCTGTGACCTGTGCTGGATCACTCCAGTCCCCTGGGCTAAATGATTATCTTGACTGTTATTAGTTGTTTGCTTTTTTAAGAGATTCTCCTCATGTTCTCAGCATAACACATTAAGAAAAGGCAGCAGTCAGCTGACCTGTAGCTGTAGTATTCCTGTATTTATTGATTGTACAAAACTTAAAACATAGTTTGCCTTTACTCTAGGAATCAACTAAAAGGTAGAGAGTATCAGGTAAAAACAAAACAACAGGGAAGTCTGTTGTAAATATTGCAAGTGCTAGGTGATAACGTGTCTCCTTCCTTCCTAGGCCTCTCTGCACCTCCATGTGCCTTCAGTGCAATCTGACGAGCTACTCCACAGTAAACACTCCCACCCGCTTGATTCTAATCAAACTTCTGATGTCCTCAGGTATTGGTGCTTTATTAATTAAGCATGAAGTATGGGATATTTGTGTAAGATAATTGCCTGACTTCATTACACCATATAATTTGGTTCTCTTGCTGCAGGGTTTGACAGCATAATAATAATGGACCGTGTGCTCTGTAAAGAATAATACAGATCACAGGATGCTTAAAACATGGCTTTAGCATGTGGTGGCTTTAAAAAAGTTGCTACTTATTTTGGCCTATTTAAGTTGGTAGGCTGAGTTGAAGGGAATGAGGTGGGAACATGAAGAGGAATGTCTGCTAGAGAAGGGAGAGAGAGGTGTGGCCATAAGGGTCACCCTGAAGGACGATACAAAGGAAGCAGTTACGAGCAGGGGGATTGGATGTGGCGTGGAAGTCAGCAGAGACTAGAGCAGGCACTGAATTGTGTAAACTAAACATGGGGCATTCACAGATGAGAAAATGTTAAACCGATTTTGTTGTAATGTCTTTTGTTAACTGAACATACTGACTATCTGGTAGCACAGTTGTGTGCCACTTAAACAGAAAGCAGGTGGTATTGGCTTTGACCTGCTTTGGAGAACTGACTTGGAGGCTAGCCATTTATGAGCCGACTAGCCTAACTTCGGTGCGTGCATACGTGTTGGGGTTTTTGTTCGAGTGTTTAGATTATGGCAAACCTGCAGTGTCACGAGATGCATCTTGTTTGTGAAACATTTTTTTCTGAACGTGGTAGTGGAAAGAGCTGTGTAGGTTTCATGGGAGTTTTGTTTGCTTTCCAGGTTTGTGTTGGAACAGTACAATGCACTCTCCTGGCTAACCTGTGATCCTGCAACCCAGGACAGACGGTCGTGTCTCCCAGTTCATTTTGTGGTGCTGAATCAATTGTATAACTTTATCATGAATATGCTGTGATCTTCATCTGAACTTTGCAAGAAAAGAACAAGGAAAAGGGATATTTCATTGCAGGACTAAGTTACACTTCTTCTCAGTGCAAGTCATTTGTGATGGGGTATAATTCTTGTTACTTCCAACAAATATTGTTTTGACTTGTGATGGGGCACATATAACCCTGCTGTCTTTGTTTCATTGACTATACAGGACTCTTTAGAATGATGATCAGACAAAATGTATTATAACATTTTTAGTAGCAAAATTAACCATTTTCCCCAGTCACAGTATTTGTGAAAAGTAATGAGCCATAGTACCCAGTCATGTTTAATGAATATTAAAAGCATGGAGGTGAGAAGAGACATGAGGAACCATAAGTTTCTACCTATGGCTTCAGAACATCAAGATGTTCTTGTATTGGATTATAGTACCTAGTATTCGAAAATGCCTGCATCTCTCTTATTTATTGTAAGTTTTTAAATGTATAAATTGTCTTATATTTCTTAACCTCTTTTATAAAAATTTTCCTAGAAGGTTTATACTGCCTTCTTGCTTTAAAGCAATTGGTCTAAAATATATGTAATCGTCTTAATTAAAAGTTGCAGTAGGTTGCTTTTAGAGTATTATTTTTTTGTAAGGGGGTGGGTGGGGACAGTAAATTTGTATTGTCTTGATGTACAGTTTAATGGGGATAGAGGGGTTAATGTCCATACCATTGTGTGTGGGGGATTTACAGCTAAGCTGTAGTTGCAGAGTACATGTACAGTAATGAAGTTCACTGTGTTTATATAAATTGAAAAGGTACCGGGTCTTACAGCATTTTATATCACACCTTTACAGAGTAACAATGGCAATATATAAGTGATATTGTAGGTGGTTTAACTTGTAGTGAGAATAAAATGAATAAACACTCAATTTAATTTTGTGTTATGGCTCAGAACTTTGGCTAGCTTCAGGCTCCAGTTGCTGGGTTTATTTAGGCCAAGAATACCTGCTACGCAGTGTGTAGCTAACCAGGAGTTCTTGGCATTGCGTTCTTGCATTCTTTAAGATTCATATTTCATTGCAAAGATGAAACCGAACATCCAGGCATGGGGAAAAAGCATGAGGAAATTACCCCCAAGTCTCCTGTAAGGCTGAAACTTAGCTCAGCTCTAGCCATTTCACAAATGCAAAAACAGTCAATCTTGACTTTAAGATTGGTGTGTGTTTAACTAAAATGTGGTGTATATAGATTCTCAGTGAATTCTGGTATTCAGACTGAACTCCACTAGTTAAAAAAAAAAAAAAAAATCCATTTTCCTTTTTAATCTATTTTTGGCACTGTGGTGAAGGTCCCAGGTAATCAGTGTATGAGTTTTTTCCGCCTCTGATTCCAGCCAGGGCATGTGCCAAGGAGGCTCAAAACTCCCTGAGGAAGGGACTCAGGAGGCTTTCATATACCTCTTCTCCCTCTACAATCAGTAGCTTTCTTCACTTAACACTTCTTTCCTTTTACTCGCACATGCCAAATCTGTAATGCTTCTCTAAAATGGCCCCTACGGGTACCCACGAGCAATTCCTTCCTCATGGTTCCTTGTCCTCCGACTGCCAGCTTAAGAATTTACTTCTGCAGCGTCCTTCTCAGCTGAATGTGGGAACCCATGATAACCGAGCACCCGGGTCTCACTGGACAAACCGAGCCATCCGTTTTGCCAGTTAAGCCTTTTAAAGGAGCAAGACTTAAGATCCCTTTGTGCACCCACTGCTAAATCCTCTACAAGGACAAAGTCATTTGTATTTACAAAACTGGATTTGGTAGCTTGTACTGAAAATCATGTTTTGTGAATACAAAATATTTGCCTGAAATATCACTTTTCATATGAACAAACAGCAAACCTCTTTGAATTGTGTATATACAATACTAGCAACCTTTGTGTTTTTGTATGAAGAAAATGTACAATTGGTGACAAAGGTTTTCAGTCATTTCTTCAAAACAACATTAGTGCAATCAGAAGTCAGCATATTTTGATATTAAAGTAAAAAAAACTGGGTGTCTGCATTATTATTATTTTTTTATTATGCTAACGCATCACAGATTGAGTAGCATGTTACTTTGTTTGAGAGCATTTTTTCACGTGGCTGAGATCCGATGGGGGAAAATGCTCTTTAGCCTGGAATCTTCAAAGCTTCCTTCCTTTTTTTTTTTTTTAGCTGTTTACTTTTTAAACCTGTCTTAATGTTAATGAACCTCTTTAGCATGGAACTTGTTAGCAGTGGGCTGTTTAAAATGCGACTGACTTGTATTCATCAGGTAAGTGAGCCAGTTGCCTGAACAGCGAGGTCCCGATCAATGTGCAGTCATGCTAACCTTTTGTGAAATATACCACTAGTACTTTTTAAATACAGTAAAAACAGAAATTAAAATACTGTAACCACTAGAAGAGATCAGGAGGCCCTTTTGATTAGTCTTTTTAGAAACCGTTTATGCTGAGAGATTTTTCCTGGCTTGGCATCTTTTTGCCAACTGCATACATATCCAAACTGCCAGCACTGAGGAGCTAACGTACTTGTTTTACTTCTAAATAAATGACTTTCACCTTACGAATCAATTTGCCTAATGATATCAATCCCACTGTTTAAAGTGCATATAATTACTGATGTAATAATAATACTGTGACAGCCAGCTAACAAGATAATTTATACTGATCACTGACAGGTTCAGCTGCAACATCTGTGCTTACCATTGCTCCTGACAGCTCTCATTAAGTAGTAGTTGTGGAACTTTTATTAAATGTATTACCTACACATGGGATTCTTCCAGCCAGTCAAAAAGGAAAATAAAATCTAGCCATACTCTATTTATGCAAGCCATTCAGTTATCTGGACTGGGCTGTAGCGGTATATGGATGAGACTCCTTGTACACGCTATGGTTTGGCCCCTTGGCTACCCAGTGTACTTGTGTATGGCCCTTGCATTTTAAAGTAAAGGTCATTTTTAAAACTTTCTAACCCTTTCAGAATAAAATTAACATTTTAAATCCCCAGCTATATTCTTACTCAGCTGTCAGTATGGCACAGATTATGATGCTCTCCTTTCATCTTCATCTTCACATTTACCTTCCATTTTTTTTTTTTTAAACCATGTGTTGCTGCAAAGAGTTGCAGATGTCTTTTAATTGAGCACTATTAATACTGTAATATCAAAATATTATGTTGCATTATTTAAAAATTCAAACTGTAATAGAGGAAAAGGTTTTAAAAAATGCTCTTGTACCATATAGTTTGCTGCACAACAGTCTATGGCATAGCATATCAATCGGTTTTAATATTATCTGGGTTTCTTCTGAGAATCCAGTTTCTCAGCTGAGAGTTTTGTCTCGCAGTATCTCTTAAACACAAAGGTGGACAGTGAGTGTCTGTGTCTCTTTCTCTCTCATACTATTTGGAAGACCCAGAACTACGCTTAACTGTTTAGAAAACCTTATTTGGGGGGTGTACTCTTTCTTTATTTTCATGGAGTAAAACTTCATTTATGGTAAAACTGGATTTGGGACCTACAACAATCCTCAGGGTCACTTTTTCAGAAGTTTTAATATAGCTTTAGGGGTTGGTTTTTCTTTTTCCAAATAAACTGGA
This sequence comes from Caiman crocodilus, assembly GCA_030014935.1. Taxonomy (NCBI): domain Eukaryota; kingdom Metazoa; phylum Chordata; order Crocodylia; family Alligatoridae; genus Caiman; species Caiman crocodilus. Next base: position 14,438,893 of record JAGPOW010002118.1, on the reverse strand, counting down.
TTTGTGGACCTTGTAAACCTATTTAAATTGCAAATTGTGGCATCATTACTGGACATGTCAGCTTCAAGAAAGCGTCTCCCACCAGCTGGGTCACTTTAACAAGGGGAGTGTCTAAGTTCTCGCTCAGCCGTGACATGAAATGGTCCAAGTCGTCTTATTTAACGTGACAGGAAAATGAAATAAGGAACAAAAACAAACAAAAAAAACACTATTGCTGCCGAATGCCATAAACACTGAGTTGTACAAATTGTGATTGAGGAAATGAAAAGGTTTATACTTTTTAAAAAAAAATTCAAATGGAATAAATTATTCATGAAGCCTTGATTGGTGGTGTCTCTTTATTTCCAACCCCCAAGGGGACCGTGGACCAGAGGGAGGCGAGCCCGTCCGCTTCGTGTTGGGACCGCTCTCGACGCGCCGCGGCGGGAATTCATTCAGTGGCTCTCGGCTCCCCCGGACGGTTTTTTCCCCCTTGTGCTGTGGACGACGGCGGAGAGGAGGGCCGGGCCGGGCCTGGCGGGAGCATCCCTGATGTGTAAAGCACGAAGCGGCTCTCCTCCAGCCCCGAAATACTGGGTTCTTGCAGAGGACGGAGCCTAGGCCCCGGCTGGCAAAACTTCTCCGGCTGACGGGCCAATTCAGGTTTTCTTGGGTTTGCCCCTTGCTTTTATAGAAATTCAGTTTCTCGTGGTTGATTTTGTTCGGGGGGTTTTGCCCCTTGATTTTGAAGCGCTACAGCTAAGCTGTTTGGTTGTTTGTGTTTTGTTTTTGCCCCTTTTTTTTGAAGTGAGCCAAGCTGCGGCCTGTCCCGACAAGCCTCCCCTGCAACGCGGCAGCAACTGCCCCGCCTTCCCCCGCGGGGCCTGCGTTCCCCTCTCTTCCCCAGCTTGATTTTGAAGGCGGAGCCGAGGGCCCGGCAGGGACGGGACCCCCGGAGCCGCCACAGCCCAGAGTTCCGCCCCGCGCCTGGGCCGGCTTCTGCCCCGCTTCCGCTACGGGTCGTCATTTCCTGCGCGCCGGCG
>JAGPOW010002118.1:14360861-14437412 GCA_030014935.1 Caiman crocodilus | reverse complement strand
AGGGCGGCGGCGCCATGGCGGAGTGCTCCAGCCTGCAGTTCGTCAGCCCCTACGCGTTCGAAGCGATGCAGAAGGTGGACGTGGTGCGCCTGGCGGCGCTGAGCGACCCCGAGCTCCGGCTCTTGTTGCCTTGCCTGGTGCGCATGGCCCTGTGCGCTCCTGCTGACCAGAGCCAGAGCTGGGCGCAGGACAAAAAGCTCATCCTGCGGCTCCTTTCCGGCGTAGAGGCCGTCAACTCCATTGTCGCCTTGCTGTCCGTGGATTTCCACGCGCTGGAGCAGGACGCAAACAAGGAGCAGCAGCTGCGGTAACCGAGAGCATACGCGCGGTCTGCACGCTCGTGTTTTACGAGGGTTTCGTTTGACTGTTGCTCGTGTCTCGTTCTTGTCCTGACGTGGCTTTGCTTTACTGCTGCAGCTTGTTACTTGTTCCTTGGGCTCGGTAGGATGATGTTCGAGGAAGGAGGGTGGGATTTGTTTACGTATTTATTTAGCTTCGAGCATCATATCCAGCACCTGGCCAAGGGACAGTGATGCGCATTAACTGGAGACCTGTCCCAGCTCCCTGGACCAGGGCAAAGAGAAGAATTTGAGGCCTCCACTAGGTTAAGAAGTAGAGGCTTTCTCAAGCCCTTTCTTCTGAGGTGAAATAGAGCCAGGGTTATACGAGTACGCTTGCTGGACTGTGGTTTGTGTGCAGATCGCAAGACTCACCCGTGTTTTGACAGCAGGTGGGTTTTGCGTTTGAAACTCGATAGTGTCAAAGTCCCGGTGCTGCTCTCTGGCTAGCTGAACCCGCAGCAAAGAATATTTGTCCAATGAGCGAGTGTGAATGTATTGTCTGCTTGTTTTCACCAAAAGGCAACTGGGTTCTGTGGCGGTTTTGAATGACTGTTTTTACATTTCAATGATCTGTTAGGCTCAAACTCGGAGGAGGTAGTGGAGAAAGCATCTTGGTTTCGCAGCTTCAGCACGGTCTGACGTTGGAGTTCGAGCACAGCGATTCCCCGCGCCGGCTTCGGCTTGTGCTTAGCGAGCTGTTAGCGATTATGAACAAGGTGAATTTCTGTTTCGTTCCTTACCATGTGCATGAATTCATGCTGGTGGACATGGAAAAAAAAATCAAGCATGGGTGCGCACGGCTTCAGGCCTGCTCTTCATGCTTGGAGCAATGGAAATCCTTTTCGTTCGGTGCCATTTTGTTTTATTTAAGGCAGGGGCATGGAGGTGTTTTTAGTTACTAACCTCTACATAGCCGGGGTTTCCAAACTAACAACAAAAGCTTAAATTGGTTTCCCACGTTTTGGGAACAAATACACCTTGATTGGTTTCTCTAGTTTCTCTCATGACAATTCGGAGCTACGTTCACCCGGCCTAAGTGCCTGCTTAAATATTTTTTTGCAATTTTCTGGTTTTTAAGCAACTTTATTACAAACAAGCATAATAAACTGGGCATGTTGCAAGTGTGCTGGGTCTGTTTTCACATAGTTAATCCTTTGTGTTCAAATCCATGGGAATTTGATGTGAAGTAACTGAGTTATGCTGTTTGCTCACTTTATTACACTTGTATTATGATGATAACCACCTATTCCAGGTGTCGGAGTCAAATGGTGAATTTTTCCTCAAGTCTTCGGAGCTCTTCGAGAGCCCGGTCTACTTGGAGGAGGCAGCGGACGTTCTGTGCATTTTGCAAGCAGGTGCGCAGTCCTTTACTTACAAACGTCTCCGTAACATCACTTTTAAATGGTCAGCATGTGACTGACACAGTTTTAATTTCAGAGCTTGTTTTAGACTGAAAACAATGGCTTTTAAAATCCTGTTTCCATTCAGAGCTGCCTTCACTGTTGCCCATAGTCGATGTGGCAGAAGCCCTGCTTCATGTTAAAAATGGAGCCTGGTTCCTATGCCTCCTTGTGGCCAATGTTCCTGATAGCTTTAATGAAGGTAAGTTGTCGTTTCTTGTTTAGCATGTTCTTTCCAGGAAATTATAACCCCTTCAGCAAAAATTAATTGCAGCCCAAAATGTAGCATAAAACAGTACTAGCCTTGAGGCACTTGCCTGCACATGATTCAGCCCTAAGGGGTTTCCTGCTTCTGCCACTCACCTCCCTTCACAGCACCTTCTCCTATGGCCAGCTCCCTGTGCTGTTATCTCAATTTGAATCTTACCCAGGTCAGTAGTGACAAAGGATGGTAATGCTGTGGAGTTGCGGCCTGTTTCTGCACTAGCATTCCCCTTGCCAAGCTGTTATTATTTTATACCTACTGCAGAGGTGAGGGAATGTGAATGGTCCTGGAGACAGAGCTGCTCTTGCAATCATAGTTGTTGCTTCAGATCAGGCTGCAGGGTGGGAGTAGAGGAAGAGCTTGCAGTGCTCTTATTCAAGCTGTATCTCAACTTGGACCAAGGACTTCACTGTCCAGGGCTGTCCCATGCATCACCGGACTTAACAAGGGGCATGAGTAGCTGAAGTCAGTTTGGATCAGGCTTTAGTGTGTATCATCCCTGTAAGTTCTGTGGGACAGGTGCTGTCTCTGTTCGGTTTGTATAGTGTCCTAGCACAAAATGGCCCAGGTCCAGGAGCACGGCTCTTCAGCCTAGTGGCAACGCAAGTAGCAAAAATAATATTGAACCGAATGGCCCATTCCAGTGGGCTCTGTGTATATGGGAAGAGCTGCCTTCCTAGTGCAATAGGCAGAATACTTAGTCCCAGCCTTGTGCCCTGAATGCTTAGTTTGCAGAGGCCTGATCAAGAACGGCGAGCGACAAGATGAAGAGAGCATCGGAGGCCGGCGCAGGACTGAAGCACTTCGTCACCTGTGCAGGATGAACCCCTCCCAGGCGCTGAGGGTCCGAGGAATGGTGGTAAGCCTCAGATCAGGTTATTGTGGGCTAGCACACGAGACCTGATTATTCTCTAGCATTTAGTGGAGAACATCCAGTGAGTGGAGACTCACTCTTCGGCTCCCTTCCAGGTGGAAGAGTGCCATCTTCCAGGCCTGGGAGTGGCCTTGACACTGGATCACACAAAGAATGAATCCTCAGAGGATGGCGTGAGCGACTTGGTGTGCTTCGTGAGCGGTTTGCTGCTTGGAACAAATGCAAAAGTGCGGACGTGGTTTGGGACTTTTATCCGGAACGGACAGCAGGTTAGAACAAGCCGAGTGTTCCCTGGGAAGCTCCAGCTTGCGCGTGTGGGCAGATTCTCAGGGATCCTGCTGTACCACTGGCTGCAAAGCCAGGGTTATGGCAGCTGAGGCCGGTCCCGTGCAGCTTCACAGGTCAGGCAGTTGTGGAGTGGAGGTCGCCAGTGGGTGCCACCTAGTGGCTCCTTCTAGGGCTGCCCTGTCTCGGTGACTTCAAATATGCAGTCTCGTAGCCATGGGAACGGGTGAACCATAGATCAGTGTTTACCGAGTATGTTGTCAGTCTCACTACAGTTTATTTCACACCCAGCACTGCACAGTTGGGCACTGATTCAGTGGCTTGCTGGGATTAGGTAATATCTGTATTTTGCTGAAACAGGACATTGTAATGTAATCCTGTTCTGGCTGCTCCCTACCCAGTGAAACAATGGTGTATACATTTCCTTTGAGAACTTGGCTGTGCGAGTTTACTGTAGAGTTGTCTTAATTACTGCAGCTGCCATGCCCTGTACTAAAATGGGCAACATGATGAATTTTCCTACAACTGCTGCGTCTTGTACCTTTTAATTTTTCTTGCAGAGAAAAAGGGAAAACATCAGCTCTGTGCTCTGGCAAATGAGAAGGCAGCTGCTCCTGGAGCTGATGGGGATTCTTCCCACGGTTCGCAGCACACACATTGTGGAGGAAGCAGATGCGGACACGGACCCACACGTGTCTGTGTATTCTGGACTGAAAGAGGAGCACGTCGTGAAAGCCAGCGCACTTTTACGCCTCTACTGTGCACTCATGGGGATCGCTGGGCTGAAGTACTTGATGGCTTTTATGTTTCTGGTGTTTGTCGTTGCTGTCTCCAGTCAATTACTGGGAGTCTTGGGCAGCTTCAGCTCAAGCTTCCTCCTGTTCCCCTAATGCCCAAACCTGACTGGACTTATCCTCTCTCAAAAAAGGAGGGCTCATGTCTCGTGCTTACTCAGCGCTGCTTGTGTAGCAGAATGGCCAGCTGGTTGACTAGTTCCTTATATTTCTGATTTAGAGTAGACAGGACCAAATAAGTACTTACCTGCCCTGCTATATTCTTAGCATGAAAGCTTGGCAAAATAGCTTGCCTTGGAGTAGACTATCACTGTTAGAGTGGAGATTCAGATGAGAGATTTGTGCTGCTGAATTCCTTGCCATAGACGCACTTATACAATCCTAGCATTTGCACTGGTGTGTAGGGCAGAAAGCAGCTGAAAATCTTGGTCATAGCTGTCACAGCTCAGACTCCACTAGGTTTACTTTGACTTCAGCATTCATAGTCTGCATAAAAATAAAGTAAGTTTGATGTGGTAGTTATCTGGATATTTGCCTCTTCTGGAGCTGAGATTTATAGCAAGAAATGTTTAAAGCTGTGACCTCTGAATTCTTAAGTTCAAAGAGAATTGCCAAGTAATCTCCATAACTATATGTCGAGAGAGTCGCATGATGAAGCAATGACTGCTTTTTCTTGTAATTCCAATTTAAGAAGCTTTTAACCACTGTAGCCAGATGGGTAATATTTTTCTGCCTGAACTTTTGTTTTTCTCTTATTTCTTCTTCTGTCTAGACCAACTGATGAGGAAGCGGAGCAGTTACTTCAGCTCATGACGAGTCGTCCTCCTGCAACTCCTGCTGGTGTTCGCTTTGTTTCTCTCTCCTTCTGCATGCTCCTGGCCTTCTCCACCCTTGTCAGGTACCTGTCGTTGTAAAGAAACAGCCTGCTGTTGGTATTACTAGTTGAGCAGCGCCAGGGCAACAACACATGGGCTGTCCACCAGTTTTTCTGCCTCTTTTTAAATTCTTTATGACCCTGGTCAATCTCCTGCTAAATATGACTGGTCTTTCACCAGTGAACTATGTCCATATCGTGTAATGCCACCCCCTTGCCTAGTACAAAGTGCCTTTGGGAGGGGGAAAGAGGCATTATTCTAGAGTGCTAGAGAGAAGCCTGTGCACTAGGCCTTCCTTGTAGTTTTGTTTTCCATCGAACAAGTTTTGTGGTGGAAACTATTAGAAAGCACTGGTGGGCTTCATTATTAATAGAAATGGCCTTATGAAGGTGGAACAGAACACCCTTACTTAGGTGTCCCTGAGTAACATTGAGACATTTAGACTGTTTACTCAGGGCACACTACTACAGGTTTTGATGCATGTGCTGTCACCTTTGCAAGTTCCAGTGTTCAGAGGCTGGTTTGATCCTGAAGAGTAAGTGAAGGAAGGGCTCCCTTGGTGGAAGAGTGTGTTTTTCCTCCTTGTCATCTTGGAGGTTGATTCTTGGGTCTCCTAATTGTTACTGTAATAGTTAACACGTGGGAACACAAACATGTCTGTAATGGAATGTTTTTGTTTAGCACCCCAGAGCAGGAGCAGCTGATGGTCATGTGGCTAAGCTGGATGATAAAAGAAGAGGCCTACTTTGAAAGGTGAGAGCTTGAATTTTTCTGAAGGGACTCTAAATAACCCATTGTTTTCTACATCTCAGTTGAAACTCTCTTCCTTCTTTGTTCCAACAGCATTTCTGGAGTGTCTGCTTCTTTTGGAGAGATGCTTCTATTGGTTGCCATGTATTTCCATAGCAATCAGCTCAGTGCTATCATTGATCTGGTTTGCTCTACTTTGGGAATGAAGGTAACTCCTCACCTCCCCCAATGAGTGTTTCCACTTACGGAAGGTGTATATAGGTTCTAGCTTATTTCACCCAATAACTTCTATAAATCTGTATTTCTGCTGTGTACTTGAACAACTGTGTGTTTAGATGAAAAATCTGGGAATAAACATTTTTTCTAGCACAAAAGCAAAATGTATGCAGGACAGTAGGTTTCAGAGGTGAAAACCTGCCAGAGCACAGAGGGATCTTTGTGTCAGATGGGATATAAAGCATAAAGATACATATCTTTAGAAATATGCCCAAATAAATGTGTGTTCTTCTTATAAGCTCATATTTGTGCACGTAGCAATGCAAGGTCCTTTCTAAAATGGGCTGCAAAGATTTCCTTAAAAAACCTCGTGGAAAAATTACATTTCTGCATGTACTACTTAGACTGATTTCGAGTTACTGTTTATCAGCATAGTCTTTGATTTTTTTTTTTTCCTTCTCTTTGACAGCTGGTGGTTTTGTTAAATAGGGAGGCGGGGAACAGTGCAGTCAGTTCTTAGGTTGTTGAGGAAATACGGGAAATCTTGAACTCGTAACATTAGAACGTAAAACAAACTCATCTTCAAATGTTTAATCTTAATATGTGAATATTTTCTTAGCACTGTGAAGGCAATGGCAAATGCCACTTGCTGCCAGCTGAAAACCCGATTAAATAAAAGATGAAACGGTTATGAATGTGTTTCATGTTTTGCAAAAGGAAAGACAGACCCTCAAAAAGTTGATAGCAAATACCGCATTGTTTGTTTCAGATTGTTATTAAGCCCAGTTCACTGAGCAGAATGAAAACCATCTTTACACAGGAGATTTTCACTGAACAGGTATTCTTTGGTTTGCTTGAATTCCTATTTTTGTAGTACAAGAGTTCAGTTGCTTTAAAAAATGTCAGAACAGTTCTTTGCTTCTTTTCTTATCTTAATCTTACCATGGTTTTTCCTTTTTCAGTTTCTGATGAAGTTAACATGTTCATAAATGTAAATAAACAAATTCTATGGGATGCCATTCTGCCTTGGGAAAATTCACACAGAAAAGCTTATATTAAAAGTCTGTTGTTACATTTGCAAAGATGTTGGAAATTAGGCAAAGCCAGGATAAATTTTGCTTCTGCAAACTTTGTTCATCCCTGTGTGCATGTGTGTAATGACAGTGCAATGAAACACCAGCATACCTGACTATATTTTTCTTGAATATAATGTTTTTCCATAGGTAGTCACAGCACATGCAGTTCGCGTGCCTGTAACAGGTAACCTGAGTGCCAACATTACTGGGTTTTTACCCATTCACTGCATCTATCAGCTTCTGCGGAGCCGGTCATTCACCAAGCACAAAGTGTCTATAAAGGTATGGCTTTCCTTGCATTCAGGTTTCAGAACGTATCTTAGTGATCAGCCTTGGGTTTCACTGGTCGTTTCTGATGTTAACCAGACTCTTGCTGTCCATTTCCTGGACAATATTGCATAAAAAGTGATGGTATAAAAGGATTTCTTGCTGAGCACCTATTACTACGGGACTAGGGACTAAACAGTGTGTGCTGAGTTAGTAAACTAGGGCTTTCTTTCTGTAAGACAGAGTCTAGAACCTAATCAAGTCACAAATGATGAGAAGTTTATTCAAGTCCTTACTTGAGCACTGTTTAAAGGCCAAGTCACAAAAAAAAAAAGCATTGCTGGCCAGCACCAGTGTGTATTAAAGTGCTGCAGAGTGGAAGGTCTTCCAGTGCTTGAGCTATGAAGTCTAACCCGGTTCAGAACTGGTTTTGGTCTTCCTTTTTTCTAAGCGTTTAACCCATGCTCAGAGTAACTGTAGCACAAACTGTTCAAAATAGGGCTTTGCCAGTGGGCTGAACAGGAAAAACAGCAGGTTTGGCTTCTGATTTTGTTGTTGATCCTTTTCACTGAGTATAACATGTTTGTTCTAGGACTGGATTTATAGACAACTGTGTGAAACCACTACCCCACTCCATCCTCAGCTGCTTCCTCTCATTGATGTCTACATCAACTCTGTTCTTACTCCTGCGTCCAAGTCCAACCCTGAGGCGACCAACCAGCCCGTCACAGAGCAGGAGATCTTGAATGTTTTTCAAGGGCTTGCTGGGGTAAATTACTGCTTTTGTTTGTGACTTGCAGGCACCTCCTCAGATCTTGCAACACTGAAATATTTTTCTATTGTACATTCTGACGGTTGCCGTGTTTAATACCTGGACCATAAACTGAATCCCTTGGGTCATGATGAGGCCTGTCAGTGCCAGTCAGGCTGCTGGCATAGCTGCAGCAAGGCATTCTTGCCAGCTGCTCCCGAAATGCTGTGCTTGCTGCCTGTGCCGCAGCCCCAGCGCTTGTCAATTGTATAAATATAGTCTCGAAGTTAATGGCTCTTCTTTCCAGCGGCAACCTGAAGTGAAAAGTGGGGTTTTTTTGCCTAGACTCACAGCCAAACTAGAAGCTAGGCTTTAGGTAGAAAAGCCCCCATGTGACCTTGCAGAAAGACCATTTTTCACGTGTGAAGATGGGAAATTGACTCGTTCCTAAGGGGCTGTCCCACTCTTCCCAGTGAAAATCAATATGTTCTCTCTGGTCCTAGATGGGCTGAGATGCAGGAAACCCTTTCATTGGTCTGAAATATTGTGACTTTTTTTTTAAATAGAAATTTAAACTTGAACTTGGGGCCAGATGTGGCTCGTAATCATCCCTCGCAGTGAGAGATGCCTCCATGTTTTCTGCTAACTCCAAATCTTTCCTTTAAAAAAATCAGGGAAATGTTACAGCATGACTCCTTGTTATGGTTTTCTGTGCAGGGAGAAAATGCCCGGGTTAATCAGCATTACAGCATCACGGCCCAGCTGCTTGTCCTCTACTATGTCCTTTCTTATGAAGAGGCGCTTCTGGCCAACACCAAGACACTGGGTATGTGTGCGTGAGCATTGCCCGCAAGCGACAAAATCTTAAAAGGTTTGAACAGATGTCAGGATCTCATTCTAAAATGGTAACTGCATGGAGTGACACAAATTTCATTTGCCACAGTAATGAGTTCAGCAAGATGAAACTTGGGTCAACTTAATGATGTTGGCAGTGCTAACGCAGCATTATGTAGAAGGATCCTTTAGAGCTTGGGTTGAAAAGCTGTTCAAGTGCTTTATTTTAGGTCAGTCACTTTGTGTCAAAACATGCTGAAACTTGACTTGAATGTTACTGGAGATTTTTTTCTTTTTTCTGCAACAATCAGTATAAGTTAATTGCAAAAATAGCCAGGCATTGTTAGTGGCCTTGGCTGTCCTTTTTCACATGCTGATGTGTCTGCAGTGTAGGCATGCCTTTTATGGTGTTATAGGTATTTTTTGAAAAACATGGATATGGTAGAATGACTTGTTTTCCCTTTTGAAATACCACCTTCAAATCAGCATAAGTATTCTTTAGTCCATTAACCCTATTTGATTCCACTGTGACGTGAGGTGTAGATTTCCAGCTCCTATTTTACCCTGAAAATATTCTAGCCTTCATCAACATGCACATTAGCAGTGTATATACTGTGCTGCATACTATTATGCCACACAAGAGTGGGCTGTTGAAAAGGGTCCGAGGTCTTCCTATGCTGTCACTTGCATTCAGTGCACGATGTAGTGCATGCTGCTAGTAGTGCCTTGTCACTTTGATGCAGATGCTGCAGGGAGAAGTATTAAGTGTTAAGCCTCATGGAACAGAGTTCCTGAGATAGTTAAAGATGCCGTGATGATTTCCACGAAAACAGTAGTGTTATTTTGTGCGTCCTGGTCAAATTTTATCTTGAACTATTTAGAAGCTATTGCTTTAATACCTCCTAGAAGTGTCAGTTGGGAGGACATACATTTTACTCATTGTACCTTGGTGTGTGATGTTCCTGGCGTAGAATGCCTGCTTCAGTCCACTGCAGAAGTGATTGTTTCATATTCGAGTCAGTTGAGTCCTGTGTGTGTACAGTTTGTACAGTGCTCTGGGGTCACGCACCTTGGGGAAGAAGGTAATGTAATGAGAACGCCAATTGGGTGATTGTGGTATCTTAATTATTACTGGTAAAAAATGAATACTCGGCAGTGATTGAGGTTCAGGTCTCAGTCTGGAAAGAGAGAGTTAACTCCATCCCCAAATCATCTGCTTGGGTCTGAGTATTGCTGTTTCAACAGTGCGCTTTATCCAGAGCCCTCAGAACAGAGGGCCCGTCTCCTGTCTGCAGGTGTTCTCCTAAGAGCAGTTTGTGAATAGATTGGCAGCCTCAGCTCCTTGTTTGCTTGTGACTTCTAGTTTAATGCATAAAGTGGTCAAGTTGGGAAGAGGCTCTTGATTAGTTCAGTTAATTCTTTCCTTACAGCTGCCATGCAAAGAAAGCCCAAGTCTTACTCTTCAGCACTGATGGATCAGATTCCAATCAAGTACCTTATCCGACAAGCACAAGGACTGCAACAGGAATTGGGAGGTATATATGTGCGTTTGCAGTACCCATGGTGAAGAAAATTGTGTATTCTCTGCTTTTGGGGTCTTGCAGTGATTGGGCACAAATTAAAGAAAGGAACTTTCTCCTTTTTCCATGATGTGGTCTTTCTCTTTTTTCCTGTCTTCAGCTCTGCCAGCAGCCAAGAATGAGCTTACAAATACATTTAAAGAAAGCTGTCTAAAAGCCACTGTGGCACACTTTGGTGGCTGAAAGCTAAGGACAGATTCTAACAGGCAGCCTTACAGCTGGTTTGAAGCAACTAGGATTTTTTTCAACTTGTTCTGTATACCTTGTCCCACCACTTGAACCCTGGGGCTGGGAAAGGTGGAATGCTCCATGCTAGCTTTTTCTTTCCTCTGTTTATATATTTGAGTTCTAATCTCGGGCTATAAATGTGCAAGCTTGTCTGATACTGAAAGGATCAAATGATATGTGCTTCAGTAAGCTTCTTATGAGGTTTTGCTATTTAGGTGAAGGGGGGAGCCAATTTATTGAGATGCAGAAAGTGTTGAAATGTAGCTTGTAGACTCTGTTCCCTCTCCCATCTCCTAAGGCCTGCACTCTGCACTGCTGCGCCTCCTTGCTACTAACTACCCACACCTGTGCATTGTGGATGACTGGATCTGCGAGGAGCAGATCACAGGCACAGATGCCTTGCTGCGAAGGATGCTTCTTACAAACATGGCCAAGAACCACTCTCCCAAGCAGCTCCAAGACGGTAAATACAATTCCTTCTGAAGCAGGCAGTTCCTGTTTTCCTTCTAACACTTAAGTTGGCTAGAACAGGGGTAGCCAACCTGCACCAAACGTGCCACAAAAGGCAGGGCAGCTTCCATGTGGCATGCGGCAGATAGAACAGGAAGCAGAAAACAGAGTAGCGGGTCAGGCAGGGGAAGGGCATTTGGGTGCCATAAGGGGAGGGTGCCAAACTTAATTTTTGGCATGCCTATTAAAATAGTTGGCCCACATTGGGCTAGCATGTTTAAATACTGAAAGTCATGTGGGTGTGCTGGGGGGAAGTCTATGACAGGGCTGGTTTCGTGCATCGAACTTGAATTCTCCTTGTTTGCTCCCATCAGGCTGCACTTGGGGGAGGGGTGTGGAAATGTGCAGCATTTGACTTGTCAGCACAGAGATGTGTAAATGGGATATATACTTTACATGAGAATCCATAAAATGGCAGGCGCCTGTCTCGATGTTCAGAATCCCACTGTTTTCTTTTCCAGCGTTTTCAATGCTTTCAGGAAATCACACCCAACTGATGCAGATTCTAGAACACTTAACACTGCTCTCTGCTGGTGAGCTGATCCCATATGCAGAGGTACTGACATCAAACATGAACCAGTTGCTGAATGCAGGGGTTCCACGGAGAGTTCTTCAAACAGTCAACAAGCTTTGGATGGTTCTGAACACGGTGATGCCTAGAAGGTAGGTGCAACTTAGTTTGGTGTAACATGGCAGATGGAGTAAAATGCCACTTCCTGTTTCTAAACCCTTTATCTCCTGCTGCTGTCACTTGTAGCAAGCTGTGGACTGGATCCCAAAAATCACTAGTCATCTAGTGCTTTTAGCACCTTTTAGAGTTAGATCCCTTTTTGTTTTGTTGCTGGAATGAAACATGGACTTGCTTTCAAAGAAGAGGAACTCTTATCATTACAAAAGACTTTCCAAATTACTAGAAAAAGCAATGTCCTCATTTATGTATGTATTTTACAAGGGGAATTCTTCAATGATCTTTAAATATAAACTCTCTTAAGAATGGTCCTTCAGTAAGTTACATTTTATGGCTGAATGAATATTTAAGGTCCCTGTCAGGCAGGCCTTTCTTAGTGTGCTGTGTGGTACCATGTAAACCAGTATAGCCTCTTTCATAGTTGGGTTGTCAGCAACTAAACCAGTGCCCCCCACCTGGGCTAGCCTAGGTGAGGAGGGTGTGTGGACACCCAGCAGGACTGAAAACAAGACTTCTCAAAGGGGTCTTGAAGGAGCATCTTGTGAGCCAGTGACCATCTATACTTGGAGAGGAGATGGGCCCCACCAGGTCACTTTGCCCAAAGAATCACCAATGGTCTAAGGTGCCCCAATGGTCACAGCAGCCTCAGGATTGACTTGAATTTTTAAGGTAGGGTCTAAGTGCTGGGGAAAAAAATTACTTTAAAGAGTTTGCTTTTTAGAATGAGTAGTCACTTTTGTATTGCAATGAAAATGCATCTCAGGTAGATGGCATTGCAGAAAATGTGCTCAGCATAGGAAGGCAGGGATTTTTTGAACTTCTGGGGTAATATATGTGATAAACTGAGGTTTTTACCTGTAAGTCTATATACAGTATAACTTAGTGAAATAAACAGACACCTAGTGTTCACCTGTTAATCTCTCTGTGAACCTGTTTCTTGTAAGAAATCGGCTTTAGATATGTGTTTTTAAACCTTTTCCCTGTAGGTTGTGGGTGATGACTGTTAACGCCCTTCAGCCTTCAGTAAAGATAATCCGACAGCAGAAGTACACGCAAAATGATCTAATGATTGATCCTCTGATTGTGCTAAGATGTGATCAGAGAGTTCACAGGTACACGTCTCCGTCTGGTTTTCCTTTCATAATGTTTCATTGTGACTTGGAGTCCCTCCCCCATACTGAGACTTCGTCAGTGACTTCTTTTGAACATTAGAACTTTTTAAAGAAGTGTTTCAAGGTAGTAGCATGAGCTGTAAGAGCTATATCCTGCTTTGTGGTTTTCTTAGTTAAACTGTAGTTCCTTAATGTGGTTGAACACTGTTCCAGGCTTGGTCACACTGTGAGTCGGTGTATCTTGTCACATAACCCTGATTTTCAGTGCTTGTTTGGGAAGAGCAGCAAAATCTGATGCATCATTTCTACATTATTCTCTATAAATATTTTACTGCTTCTTACTTGTTTTGTCTCCCTGAAGATTAATCTCACTAAGCAGATTGTAAACTGATTTCCACACACAGACAACTATCTTACTAGATTTATATTTCTGTAGATCTTATTCCTTAAAGCTGGAATCCCTGATATTTAAAATGGCTACTGCCACATAGTGGTTGTACAGTGGCACCTTCTCACTGCAAATTGCTGTTGCTACCCTATCTGCACCCAGGTTTTATATTCCATCAGCTGGATCCCAGTAACCAGCTACTGGGTGAATCAACAAAGTAATTTTGCTTCATCGCTCAAATTTGTATACCAATACTGTTGGAAAAATGAGTTCCTCTAGGTAGCAGGAGATAGTAAGGAAGGGCATACAAGGCCATTTTAAGACTTTTAATGCAAAAGAATAGACTGTGAATTTAAGTAATGAAAACAATTAGAATGGTAGCCAAGTGACTGACCCTGCACTAATGCATGGTCTTCTGAAAAACAATTCCAGGTCAAAATCTCCATATACTAGTTTTGCTTTTTTTCAGGATATGAGAGAGAGTTTTATTCCATGTGTTGCTTAAACTTTAAAGATCATTAGTATAATTGTGCCCCTCTTTTATTGTCTGTTTTGTCATACAGAGTTTTGGGGTATTTTTTCTTTGCCTCTTCTGTGATCTCATCCTTCTGTTGGTTTATAAATTGCACATACCCATCTTGGCTTGGTGGTTATCATCATCCTTGCTTGTACGTGTTTGTCTCCCTTTTCCCCCAGCGATTGATCCATTACTGCAGTGGAGTAAGTCAGTTTCTAGTTAACTTAGAGTTGTTCCCAGGAACCTTGGCCTGATTGTTAAACTGTCATTCTTGTTTTAATCCAGTCCATCCAGGGAAAGGTTTAAGTGAAGTCCCCAGCTTTCTGAGTAAAAATAAAAGCCTGAAGTTTCTGAACATGTGAAGGTGAAGAGGGGCTGAGTTAATTGTCTGTCCAGTTGCATTTAGGGTCCAAGCACTGTGGGAGTAGATGCTTAGACACTAATGTCTGCACCACCAACTCAGTATCTTGTTGGGGGGTTCTTCTCACTCCGCTTACTTAACTTTCTCCAGTGTCTCTGCCTGTTGGTCTGTCCAGTTAAGTAACTTTTGGTTTATCATGTCTTTTCACCTAGGTGTCCACCTCTGATGGATATAACTCTGCACATGCTGAATGGGTATCTCTTGGCTTCAAAAGCTTATCTTAATTCCCATCTTAAGGAAACAGCAGAGCAAGACATTAGGCCACCTCAGAACAACACAATGGGCCTGGAGGCCCCAGAAGTTACTCGAGAGGAACTGAAAAATGCATTGCTTGCTGCCCAGGTAATGGCTGATACATAGATGTAAGCCAAGATACAGAGTGGTGAATGGGTGAAGGAGTTGGGTAAGAGTTGGGTTAGAGTTGTGCTCAAGGCAGGTGATGGCAGTGCTGGGAGTGGGAGCTGTACCCCACCCCCATAGTCTCCTTCTTAGTGCCGTTGCCTACCCTGAGTACAGCCCTGGCCCAGCCCACCTTCCAGGAAGAGACCAGAGTGGGCAGCCACCCTTGCCTCGCACATAGATCCAGAGGGAACATGCCCCCATGCATTCCCTGGGGGTGTGCACAGTGGTGAGAGCTCTACCCCACCCTGGCTGGGCAGTGCCTGCCCCAGCCCCACTCCTTCCCTCATGGCAGGGGCCTTGATGTGCCCCTCTCTCACACCCCTTCCCCTCCCCCCCACAGAAGTACCAGCCAGACCCTGCTCTCCAAGCTGTCAGGGCTGTTTGCTTGCGTGCTGTGGCAGCGTGCATGCATATGGCATTTATTGGTGATGTTATTGGCCACGTTAGCCAAAAAAAAAAACCAATTGCCAATAATTTCGAATTTCCTTTTATTGGTGCAGATACGATATGGACTAACATATCCATGCACCTCTAGTAATCGAGGTACACTGCTAATGATAACAGCCCCAAAACACACCAGGGCTTTACAGGGTTGTAAGAAATGTGAAGTGAGAGAGCCCTTTTTTTTTATACTGATTTCTCCCATCAAGGATTGAACAGCCTCTGTTTCCAAGCTCCATATTTTCTCTAATAGCATTTTTCCCCCTCTCATCTCTTCCCCAGGGCATTAGGCTGATGGCTGACTACTATAACAATATCTTTTCCTTTCAGCAGAGTAGAAGAAAGTTTTGCTTATGCTCCGTTTGTCTTTCCCTACCATTGTCCACCAGGCTGTTTTTATATCCTTGTAGCATTGGAGTAATAGAGCGTGAGCAAATATGACTGACCAGGGAGGTCATTTCAATGATGTTACTTAACTGAAGCAGCTAACATTGTGAAGTGCAAGGGGAGAGAATGGCTGATTTAGGTACTTAACATCTTGGGAGTTCCTGAGTACTTTTATTTCGGGCACATTCTCTCTTTCCTCGCACTCAGTGTAAGTAACCGCTTGTAATTTGCCTCCAGCTGGGAGAAGCAGAGCCACTTTGATCAGTCAGCAAGGGGCTTTCTTGTGCCAGTGGTTAGCTCAGGCCCCTTTGGATGCTGTGGTCTTTATGGCTGTGGGGGCATCCTGCTCCGATTTTGGTGCAAGCTCCAGGATTGGTTCCCGTCTTCCTTAAAGATGTGCCCTAAGGAGGAGCCCCTGGGATCCATTGTTTAGCTAGCAAAGCTTGTGTCAAGATGTTTGTATGCTTGTAAAAAATTCCTAATGTATATAGACACATGTAAAAAAAAAAAAAAAATCCTTAAGCTGTCCATAAATGTGTACTGTGGAACAACACTTGACTTCTACAAAATGATTCTTAGACCATTTAATGATCTTTTATAAAGCTTTGTTGTTTGTTGCTTGAATTCTGTTCCAGATGTTAAAAAATTAAAAAAAAGTCATTGCATTTAATCCCAGTGTTAAACAAGCAAACCCCGAGCTTCATTACTGGAACCATTACGGTCATTTGCTGTGCTTCATTTTTCATAAATTGCGGTTAGTTGATATGCAGACAACAGAGAGCTGTGCGCAGTCTGACTCCTGTGCTGACAGGATTTTGGGGAGCAGTAAAGTCCTTGGCAGCTGCATGAGATCCACTGCTGCTAATGAAGAAAAGAATGAACAGTAATGCAGAGGGAAGACAGAGCTGAAATACACAGATTTATTTAAAACATATGGACTTGGTTTACAATAGCTTGCGGTTATATTGTTTGATCATATCTTGTGAATGACAACACCAGTAATAAGGGAGCACTTCATGCATACAACTGCCTTGTCCTGATGTGGTGGTAGACAGCAGTTGTTTCATTACAGCAAGAGGCTGAGTGCATGTGCTCATCTCTTGCTTCACTTTTTTTTAACTTTAATGCTGTTTGCTTACTACTTTTTTTTTCTTTTTCTTAGGACAGTGCTGCTGTGCAGATTCTTTTGGAGATCTGCTTACCCACAGATGAGGAGAAAGGTCACAGCAGTAACTCTCACAGCCTGCTAAAGAATATTCAAAGTGCTGCTGGCCCTGGACCCCAGATTCAGGAACTAGAAGAAGAAGAAGACAGTCTGCTGTGTAATCTTCGAGAGGTCCAGTGCCTCATCTGCTGCCTTTTGCACCAAATGTACATTGCGGATCCCAACATAGTTAAACTAGTTCACTTCCAGGTCAGCTTTTCCTTGGCTACCACATTTTTTATTTTCTATTCTTGCCCTGAAGGTGATGGCTGGTTAGGGAGCTTGGTGCACTTAAAGGCATGCGAAGCATCACCATAGAGAATTTGGCAAAGCTTATTTAGAGAGGTAATTATCTTACACTCAGCTTTTGGTGCCAGTCCTGCTATTTTGGTGCACACTTAGAGCAGCGGGCAAGGGGGGAGCAGGTAGAGGCTCCGTTTGCTCATCACTTAGAACATGCTTTGTATGTAGCCATGTGGAACTGGCACGATAGACAAAGAGATCAACGTGCAGCAAATGGAAGAGAGAGGACGAAAGGTCTGTGGGCCCTTGCAGCCTGCTCTGGTATCATAGTATCTAGGGTCAGAAGGGGCCAAGAGCAGGCCATCTAGTCTGACCCCCTGCCAATGGCAGGAACGAGTGCCAGGGTCACAGGACCCCAGCCAAGTACCTATCTAAATGGTAGATAAATGGTATTTAAACGGTATAAATGGTATGTAACTAATGTACTAAGCCTTGAGGAAAAAGGCCTTTTCTAAGGTCCGGGTGTGGCATCAGTTGTTCCTGAGCTGGGATCAGACTAGCAACCTACAGTGCTGAATAAAACAGAACTATGAGTAAACCTGTTTAAACCTGTGTTAATACAGAGCTTCCTTGAAAACAGTGTATTCGCAGTTAAGCTTCTAGTGTGACTTTCTCTGAACATAAGCTTTGTTTTCCTCAAACAGGGTTATCCATGTGAACTTCTAGCACTGACTGTGGCTGGGATTCCATCCATGCACATCTGTCTAGACTTCATACCAGAGCTCATTGCCCAACCTGAACTTGAAAAACAGGTACTGTATGGCTATGTTGTTTGAGATGAACTGGAGCTGTTTAATCCTGGGCTGCAAAACACTGGAGCAGTAGGATGGTGTGGAGACTCCGTTTCCAGTGACATTAAATCCACTGAAGTGTGTTCTATATGTTTATTTGGCAACTGTTTCTAGAAACATTTCAGTGTTGTGTCAGCCTTGGTTTGCTTGTCTGTGAAAAGGGAACAACTTACCTGCCAGGTGTTGTGTCCAGATCAATTTTGGATGGAACAGACAAAGCAGTGATAAGAACGGAATTGTTCACTACCTCTTTCTTCCTTTTTGCTCCTTGCAGATCTTTGCCATCCAGCTGCTGTCATATTTATGTATCCAGTACGCGCTACCTAAATCTCTCAGTGTGGCTCGCTTAGCTATCAATGTCATGGGAACACTGCTGACAGGTAAACATCCAGGCAACGCATTTATGTAAATGTGGTTTAACTTCATACGAATCTAAATGTTCTAAGAACCTCTGTAGCTATATTGAGCTCTTCGACTGAAAACGCATTAAACAGTAGATATTTATATTCATACTTGTTTTTCACCTCTGTTAAGCTCACATCCTAACCCATGAAAGTTTTAAATGGATGTGGTAAGCAGAGGGAAGAAATTTGCCACGCAGGAGCAAAATTGCTTTTATTCCTTCTGAGTTGTTGGTGACTGACATAAATGAAGTAACAATTCAGACTAGTGCCCAGGGAACTGATTTAATAGCAATTATAAAACAGGAAAGAAACTGACTATTTATCTCACTGATTTCAGAGAGGATTCTGGTATATCTTTTAAATGTATCAGGCAGTTGCTTTGAGTAATGTCTGCTACAGTTTTTTTGCCTTGATGATGAAAAATCAAATAAATAAAACCTGAAATGGCTTCTTATGGCCATTCATGATCACAAATGTAATGACAGCTCTTGATGCTTGGTTTTAATAGTCAGCTTTTTTAAACATTTCCCTTTTTCCATTGCCAGTTTTAACTCAGTCAAAGCGCTTTGCCTTTTTCATGCCGACCCTGCCTTGTTTGGTCTCATTCTGCCAAGCCTTTCCTCCACTGTATGAGGATATTATGTCTCTGCTGATACAGATAGGACAAGTTTGTGCCTCCGACGTTGCCACACAAACAAGAGACTTTGATCCAATTATTACACGTAAGTAATGATATGATCCAAGGCAGTGATTTACATCTGTAATGTATTGAAAGTTGAGAGACCAGTTTGAATACACTGTGAAAGTCACCCTCACACATTTGTAAATGGAAAAGTCCTAAGGGTGTGATGTATGAAATTTGCCATCATAAGCTTGGCATGAGCACATTTTTTGGTTTCTAATATAATTTATAGACCGCATCAGACTTTAAATACCTTTTGTAGGGATAGATTAATTGGGTGTTCTAGTTCTCAGACACAACTGAGTGATAACAGGTATGTTACATCACTGTGTAACACTGATAGGAATTAAAGCCTGGGAAGTGAAACTTCAGATTTGTATGAGGCTTTATTTGGGTAACCCCCATTTACTTTCATCCCACACAGCCGTTTGAAAGCATGCCCCATAATGTTTGAGTTTTACTCAGCTCCCCCTGTAGCTTATTAAGAAATAGGCAGGCAAGAGTTAGTTCTTAGTAAAATGGACCTTTTGGCTACAGTGTATTGTCTCACCCATAATCATTCAGTGTCTTAATGCGACATTGAAGATGGCTCGAGTCACCTGGAAAGTCAGTTGCCTTGGTTTGCTTTGGTTTTTTTTCGCTAAGGTATATGTGTAGTTGGTGAGAGACCCTCTCTCCACCTGCATTTTGTTGTATTACACAAGTTCATCAGGCTTCAAATAAGTATCTCCATTTTTCCTCCTTGGAACCTTTGCTGCTTGCTGGTCATTTTGACAAAATCCAGATCTATTATTGAAGTTGTCCTGAATTCATGGGTGTGTAAAGTCCTGGCTTTGTATTTTTTTTCCATCTTCAATCTTTATGCCCCTAGCAGTAGCAGAGGTTTGCTTCCTGCATTTCTGTTAAACAGCGAAGCTTTACAAAATCTCGGGACACTTCAGCTGCCTGAGGTTGTTTTGGGCTTTATGTATAGTGTTGTGTGATTTCAGTTCTAGCTGTCTTGGGAACAATGGACTGAAATCAGGCTCACCCTGACGGGGTCTGAGCATGCATCACTTTCACTGGATTTCTAGCAAATGTGAAGAAATCTTTCAGAAATTAAAGCAGATTGCTAAACTGTGCAGGAGGTGAGATGCCTTTACTTCATGTTCTGAAACAATAAAATGCACACGGGCCTTAGTTTATATATTGAGGCAGTCTGTATACCGAGGGTTCTGTGTATAGGATCTACTTGTTGGAATTGGAGAGCCAGATTCTTCTCTCATCCGCTGCTAATTCATTTGGTCTTGGACAAGACACTTTCTTTTCTACAGTAAATGTAAGACCCTTTTCAGAGGGGAGCTGTGCATCTTAATCTTTTCCCCTTAAGGCAGTATTAAACCACTGTCCTTTTGACAGGAAAAACAAAACAGTGGAAAATAAATCAAAAGTTTAGACGTGTCATATGACATGAGCATGTCTCCAGAAATGCTGCTGGGATTAAACTAGCACATGCCTGGGCTTTAATCTACTGCATCCCCATCAAAACAGTGGTTTTTCATGCTTGTGATTTGAAGTAATGTTCACTCTACATGTGTAGTACGCAAGTGTTCTGCTCAACAGTGTCATTTTTGTCTAATTCTCCCTAGGTCTCCAGCAACTAAAGGAGAAGCCAAATGAAGTATCAAGATTTGGTAAAGATCCCTCTTACAAAATTGGTGCAAAGGACATAACAAGCCTGGACCCTGATGTTCAATTATGCCAATGCGTGGAAAACACCATAATTGAAATAATTAACATGAGTGTTAGTGGAGTTTAGGGGAGGCAGAAATGTACGTGTACTGCAACAAGTACAATGAGGTACAGTGTCTACTTGTGGTAACACCTGCCAAAGTGGAATAGGAATTGGACTGGAACAAGTCATCTCTTGTATTTGTTGGAGTCTGTGTAGATGGTGAGCTGACCCAGTCGGAACAGAAGATTTCTTAGGGAGACCAACATTGCTTTCAGTGAAAGCTCCTGACTGTTGAAGCTGCCAAATGACAACTCTTCCAGTGGAGACGGGGTCTGAATTCCAGATGCTTGAATTCTGCAGTGAGGCAGTAATGCACCTACAAGGTCTTCACACGCGCTCTTTGCAAAGCAGTTTGCTGAATGAGCCTGATAATGTCTTACCTTGTTGAACCTCCCCACCTTATGCTAAAATGTAAGGTAAGGGGAGAGGGATGCTAGAAAAAGTGAAGCATGTTCATTCAAAGATCCGATTGCAGCGGAGATCTCCAAAGCAAGATGGAATAAACACCCTAAAGAACAGCATGGAGAAGATTGGCATAATTATTGTAAATAGCATGTGTAAATTCACTGGGTGCTAGACAAAGACTGTAAAACTTTTTATGCCTTTTTCAAACTATAGCTGTATGGTTAAGTTCATAAAAGCGGTTACTTAAAAGTGCATCTCTGCAGCTCCATCAGCTGCTTAGCAAAATTGTCAAGTAAGTTTTGAGTAACTTTTTGAAGACGTCTTGAAATTGGCATAGAAGTTTCTAAATGAGCCAGTACTAGAAAACAACAGAGCACATTCTATGTCAAGAATATTTTTTTTATTTTTATAATGTTGCTCTGAGTCTCTTTAATGCAGAGATGAGAGGAACCAGAAGCAACAAAAAGAAAAGATCTCGATTTGTTATTGGGCTGGGATGCAAAAGAAACAAGCTCACGAGGAAAGCTGGGATATGCTGGGGAGCTGTATATTTTAGTCAGGGCACCAAGCCTCCAACAAGAACTGCATGATGGAGTGGGACAGCTGTCTGGATGAAATGGTTCAGCTTTGCGGTGCGTGGTGTGCCCAGAACTACTGAAAGCAGCAGCTCGTTCTCGCATCTGAGACCAGTGCAGGGTGAGCCCGGCGGGTTCTGCTGTACTGCCCCGTTGAAGGGCACGCGAGGTCCAGCTGCTGTGCCAGAGACGAGCCCGGCTATTTTAACACGCTTCTGCTATGAAACCAGTCATGCTAGGAGGATGCGCTGTTTTTAAATCACTGCATTTGGTGTCTTTACAATAACGAGGTGAAATATTTGAGGGTTTTTTTTTCTGGTTAGCAAACCAGTTCTTATTCACGTGCAGAAATAGTCTGATTACTTAAAAGACGCATGGCCTTCAAATCGTCTTGAGCAGTTTGTCTGTCAAAGGTGCCAGACCAGTACTGCAGAGGAGCGTATTGCAGGACGCGTGTATATGGGGTGCTCTAGTACGAGTGTTGGTGTTATCCCCGAGCTCATTAATCAAACCAGCTCTCCCAACAGGCATGAACACCATGTGCCCCAAACGTGTGCTGTTTGATCATCTTGATGTAAAGCATGTAAATAACCACCATTGATTCCTCTCTCCCTCTCCCCCTCCTGGCTCGCAAGATTTTACTCGACTTAAAAGCTGGTTTTATAAATGTTATAATGCAGAAGTTAGTTTGGAGATGATCCCTTTTATTCAATGCAAAACTTGAGAACTCTTACTTCAGCGATGATCCCTTTGATTAGACCAATCAAATCGCAACATTTTGCAGTAATCAAAGGCAAGAGCTTGGAGAATAATGCCTTTGATTCGATCAACTGTGAAACACGCGCCCACCAAAAACTGCTCCTTTTTACAAGCTTTCATCAGGCTGGGGACGGACTGTCCGTGATCCTGCTCCTCCTTTCCAAGGCGGGTGTCATGGTCCCTCCACCTACCTGCGTCCAGGCGGGCTTGTCGCCACGTGGCTCCAGGACAGGCGCGGAGTCGCGAGGCCGGCAGGCGAACAGTGCCATGAGCCGCCCGGCCTGGGGGAGGCGCTGTGGGCTCGGGGTGGGGGGGAAGTGACATCACACAATGCGTGTGGGGACGTCTCTCTACCTTATTGACCACAGAGAGCGGGGGATGGGCTAACGTCCAAAACGCCTCGTTGCCGCGGCAACCGGAGGGGCTCTAGGCGCGCAGCACGGCCCTCAGCGATTGGCCCAGGCGGGCGCGGCTGCGGATTGGCTGCGCGGGGCTCATTCCTGTCAGTTGTGATTGGCCGGCGCGGCGGGAAGGCTCCGAACGCGGGGAGGGGTCGCCCCTGAGGTAACTGGCGCGCTGAGGCGGGGGGACAAAATGGCGGCGGGCTTTCTCCCCTCATGGGGCTCGCTGTGGGGGGTTGCGCAACCTCCACCGGTCACCCGAAGCCGTTGGTGGGGGTGAAGCCCCCAGTGCCGGCCCGCGTGCCAGGACAGCGACCCCTGCTCCGAAATACAGCCGCGCTGGGAAGACCAGGAGGGATGTTTCTCCACATGATTATTGTTATTATTACCTTTAACGCTCCGTATTTGCCGCACAGCAGAGATGCAGGGCGGAAAATTTCCCCAAACGGAAAGTTTCCCAGCGCTTTTGTTTCCCGTGGGAAATTTCCCGTTTCTAAAAATTCGGGAAATTTCCGAAATGTGCCCGCTTTTTTTAAAAAACATGTGGCAAACGTCCTGCTTCTAAAAATTCAGTGTTTCATCAAAGGCAATCGGGCCTCGTCGTGTCTCATATGAGACCAACCGGAATTTTTTTACGAATGAATAAATAATTTGATTGCAAGAAGTGGGCGCAAATGCCCTGGGCGAGGCATTACAGAAAAGACTGCAACCCTTGTCCTGGGTGGAAACGAAAGTCCCCGTTTCGTAGGCTTTCACAGAGGAGTCGATAGGTGGAAACTCGTCTGAGTTTGCGCCTCAGCTTGTTTCATACAATTAATTAGCAGCAAGGAACAGACGCCCATATGATATGAGGCAAGCTTGGCAGTTTCAAAGTTGTCATTTACAACATTTAAACCACCTTAAGTGTGCTGTGTTTAATCTGTTTCCCCCCAGTCAGATACTTCAAATGCTTGTGGCTGTCGGGACATATACACTTAACATACGGGTACTTAGTTTTAGTTTACTAAATAGAAGTCTAATAAGCGTGCTAAATCAGATCGTGCTCTAATTCCAGAAAATTGTCCCATTCAGAATTTTCCGGAAAACCCACATTTCTGCTGTGAAGACGGAAAGCTGATCAAGAAGGTGTTCTCATGGCTGGGCTCGTAGCAGGGTTGATGTCTTAGGCCTCGAGCCGTAGACCTGAGGGCTCGGGGGTACAAAAGGTCCCAACGTCCTTTTTGTAATCATTAGGATGCTCATGCTGGCCCAAGTCCATGTTGTGCAACTATTCCTCAATTTCTGTGTACAGCGCTTAATAATATTTGCTTAATTTGCTGAAAAGTCATCCACAAATTCACAAACGTTTAGGGCTGGAAAAGAGACCTTGTGAGATGATTGGCTTTAGGCAGGAAAAACTGCTGTTATTGTTACTACTATCCAATAGTAATAACACGGGACATATTTGAATTGGTCGCCATACATCTCATCATGGTCCTTACCCTGAACCACGTCTTTCCGACATCACCTCAGCAATTCACATTCGGTTTTGCTTGGTGCCTTATGTTGCGCTGAGGCTTAACTTGTCAACATTTGCTTTCATCTTTCTCACAGGTATAAATCTGAGCTAAACAAGTAGGGGGGAAAAACGTGACCATGTCTTCTGACGTATCAGAATATACTGTTGGTGGCATAAAGATCCTCTTTCCTTGCAAAGCTTACCCTTCCCAGCTTGCCATGATGAATGCAGTAAGTAGAGTTACCTTTAAGGCCCTTAATTTAATTGTACCATTGTTTTGAACCTCTGTTACACTAACCTGTTATATTCCAAGCGTCCAATAGTTCATGCATTTTAGTATCAATACAAGCAATTACTTGAGTCTGCTCACGTGAAGCGTGAAGAAGTTTTTCTTTCTGTCTGGTCTGAAACATTCTTCTAGGAGTTTATGACCGTTGCTCCTGGTTTTCCCCTGGGGCACTTTGGTGAGTAGTTGTTCACCTAGCCCCCGATGCTTACCCCTGATTATATGTTTTAAGCTGCCACCAAATCCCCCCAGCGTCTCCTCTTTTCTAAGCTGAACAGTCCCGTATCTGTCAGCCTTTCCTTGTATGGCTTGGTCTTCAGGCCTCCAATCATAAAAGTGGCTCTTCTCTGGACTCTCTCAAGCTTCTCCACAGTTTATCAGTAGAGGGAAGGAGCTAAGGTATGCTGACCACCTGCCGTTATTGAAGATCCTACAATATTTTTTCCAAGAGGATAAAGGACTAGGTCAAACTACTTTCAGCCAACCTAAAAATTCCATGTGGTTTCAGCTGGACTTTTTTTCTGCTTGTTCTCTCTTGCTTGCTGTTTAGGTTTACTACACTTCTTTGGTAGGAATGTAATAAATATGATATAAGTATCTAGACCCAGAAAGGCAACACACAAACTTGCATGTCAACTTTTTTTTCTTACAGATTGTAAGGGGGTTAAATTCTAGGCAGCACTGTTTGCTGGAGAGCCCTACAGGAAGTGGTAAAAGTTTAGCCTTGCTTTGCTCTGCATTGTCATGGCAGCAATCTTTATATGGTAAGTTCTTTTATAAAGTCATTCCTCTCAGTGTTTCTTTTTTTGTTTTGTTTTTTGTAACAAGAACTGGCTTTGTTAATAAATTTGGCCTTTTGGTAACCTCCAACATCTCTTTCAGGAATGGACCTGCCTCCTTGCCCTTACTTAAAATCCTTTCTCTCTTGGTTAGGCTGGTGGTTAGTTATAATTCAGACTATCTGTTGACTTGTGGGTTTCATGTCACTGAATGGGTAGAGTTTCTGCAAGTGATTTATCCATTCTGTATCCAGTGACTGAGTTGGAACCAAGACAATATTTACTGTTAACTGATTCAATCTACAGTTTTGAGAGACTCTAATTCTATTTTTGGCATTACAGTTTTTTAGACAAGGTGAATAACCTGCTTTTGGTTCATTTGTAGAGAAGTCATTGGATGAGTCTCCATGTGAAAAGGAGTGCAAAAAGCCAGAGACCCCGTTGCCATGTGTCTGTAGATGCCATTCGCAGCCAGGCACTAATGACACCAGTGCAGATGTGAACCAAGGTGCTTCTTGTTCTTTCAATAACTGTAAAACTTCAGGTTCTGTTGGGAGTGAGATGCCATCCAGCAACAAAGGTAACTGTTAAGTAGTCTTCTCTTTTATGGGGCTGGCTATCTTGTATATAGCTATTCACGTTGTAGGTCCTACAGTTGCATACTACCCAAGCAGCCAGGGCTGTCCCTAGTGAGGAGTGAATCGGGGCAACTGCCTGGGGTCCCGCTGGGCAGAGTGGCTGCAGTGACTGGAGCCAGTGAAGTAATTCCAGAACAGATCTCTGGTATTGCAGTGGTCCAGCTCAACAAAAGGAACCTGAATCACTTTACAGTATTTATTAGCCTTTAGATACTGTTTTCTGGATTTGGCATGCAGGGGAAGCGAGTAATTAATAGCTTGCCTTCTGGGAGCATCCTCTAACTGAAGTCTACCTTTATTTGACCTACAAGACAGACAATGCTGGTAACTTCAATGGAAGAGTAGTTCTGTGTTTTATCCATGGTATTTGTAACCGACTGTTAATGTACGAGGGCCATGTGATCCTTGTCAGGTGCTAGGTTTTTTTTCCCCTTTGGATCCTGGCTTACCCAGATGAATTTTAAGTTGTATTTGTCTCTGAAACTGTTGGCCCATTGTTAAAGGAAGCAACTTAGATGACTTTAACCGAAGAGAGTTCAAAAAGATGAAGACATTTCTGATGTTGTTGACTTTTACACACATGATAGTACTTTGTATAGAAGATAGAATAGACTTGCACTTTATAGTCTAATTAAATTGGAGACTTATAGAATAAGCTTTTGTAGGCAGCAGGTTGGTAAGTATGTAAGCAGCAGCTTGTTTCATCAGACTTTGTGAAGAAACTGCAGGAAGGAGAGCTGCTGAGTAGAAAGCAATGGTTAGAATACGAAGGGTAGGGAAGACGAGAGGAAAAGGGAGTGGGCACTTCTTAGAGAGTCGTGGTGGGTAGGAGAGAGAAAAAACAAGAGTTTAACTCATTGAGGGATTTGGGGCTTAAAAATTAATTCAGCTAATGGGATAAGAAACTCTGGTCTTGGTTTTTAGACCATACTTAATACAGCTCCAGTTTGTGGATGATTTCATATTCTGCAGTTTCCCATTTAAGTTCATTTTTAAAGTTTTGCTGTCCAAGAACAGCCCTGCAGAGGTCAGCGATGGACGGTCCAAGGTGGCCAAAGTGTTCTGCTACAGGCTTGTCTGTCATCCTGGAATTGATGTCAGATTGGAGTTCATATACTTGTAGGGATTGTAGGATTAGGATTAGGATACAATCCTACATCTGTCAAATGTAGATGGCAGAGGCACACTGTAAGCGGGTGATGGCATGTATATCATTGGTCGAGGTGCAAGTAAATGATCCTTGGATGTTATAACTCATATTATTTGGCCCAGTGATAATGTTGTCTGTGTTGATGAGGGAGCACAGCTGGCATTGGGTCCAGAACAATGTCTGGTGACTTGGTGAGAAGAGGAATTAGATGGTCTGTTGCTGGAGAGATGCTACTGTAAGTTGAGGCCTGCCTCTAAGCCAGGGTAGATTTGTTCCCCATGGATACCTTGAGATGGTTGTCATTTTCCAGGAGGGGCTGGAGACCATTAATGATGTGCCTGAGGCGTTTCAAGCTGAGAGCTGCTGGTAACAGCCAAAGGAATTGTATTGTCCTTGTCTCGGGGTTGGTATTGTACCAAGTTGGAGTGGGGGCTGAGTCTGGCTCTGTTGATTTAAATGGCTATGGTTGTAGGATAGTACTGTAATTGTAGCATTTCCTGCTCCAGATCCTTAAGATATGCTCTGATCCCACTGACCAAAATGCACATGGTTGTGACCTAAAGCTTGGCTGTAGACAATAGTGTGCTTCGGATGAGAGCTACTGATGTGGAGGTAGCCGTAGCAGTCAGTTGGTTTCTAACTGAACATGGTGCAGATGTGGCCATTGCAAAATTTCACAGTGGTGTCCAAGAAATGAATTTCTGGGAGCATTCCCAGTGTTAGTTAGATGAAGGGGTGTAAATTGTTGAAGTCCTGGTGAAATTTCTCTAGAAATTACTTCCCATGCATCCATTCAATGAAGATATCAATGTACCAAGGTTGCCAGGGAGATGAGGGAGCAGCTGTGGAGGAAGCGGACTTCAAAGTCAGTCGTAAAGTTTTTGGTGCACGTGTGCCATGTGACAGTGCCATTTGTTTGTATGTATAGGGAGTCCCCAAATCTGGAATAGTTGTGTGTGAGGACAAAACAGGAGAGTATGATGAAAACAATGTAGTAGGTTTCCATGTCTAGTCTTTTTTTTTTTTTTTTTTTCTTCCTGTGGAAGACTTAATTCTGTACAATATTTTAAAGACTTTCAATCCGATTTCAATCTGCCATGCTGTCTGATGGCTGTCTTTTCTGCTTGTTCATCTCTTAGGAATTGCTATAGAAAAATAAAACCCATTATTTTGCTGAGTGTGATAGCTCTGCCTTTCATACCATTTATTTAGAGGAACATGGCTGCTAAATTTACACAGTCTATTAATATTAGAAATCAGTCTTTTTTGGAAGTAAAGTTGATACTTGGCTTAATCTTCACTCCCAGCTGTATGCATGTTCCAACTAAACAATTTTATGGAAGTTTGGAATTGATATCCACATAGGTTATTTAAAATGAGTAATTCTTATCCCCTATGTATTACTTTGTCTCCAAAACATTTTGCGAACATGTTAGTTTAATATATATTATTTTCTTTGTGTAGGCAGTTATGATCAGTTTTAGGAGGAAAATGACTAGTCAGTGAAACACTTGATATGCTACAGTTGCTAGGGGGCTTCCTTTTAATCCAAGCACTTTTTTCTTTCAGCATAGTTGCAAAATGCTAAATTCTGTCTTTTATTGTAAGGATGGCATATGCGTTTCAGAAACAGCTGCTGTTACATACACATATTGTCTAATTTCCTATTTCTGAAACTTGTTTATTTTTAGGTAAATTCTATGAATGGAAATGTTATTTGTATGTATTTATTGCACTCATAGCAATAGTGTTGCTTTGTGTACTTCCCTTACAGAACACAGTGCAAAAGTCACACTCTCTTCAAAATTATCTGCAAAGAAACGGGCAACTTTACATGTAGATGAAAATGATGATTTTCAAGTAGACAGGAAAAGGATTCGCTCATTAGAAACCAAGCAGCAGGTGAGCAAAGTTTATTGGCAGTAAAATAATCCAGGCATAGCTGAAGCAGGCAGTCAAATATCAATCAACATTTCAGTGTAAAGCGTAGAGATTAGTTGGGTCATGTCGCAGCCATAAATTAGGCTGTTACTTTTTTCCTTCATTTTTACTGTTGCTTGTTACAAAGAGGTCCATTGTTACATTAGATTATTCACAATAACATGTCATGGAGATGAATTACTTGGTACACAGTAGTACACGGAGATTTTAAACACTATTTCCCTCAAGCATGCTCACCAACAGTTTTTGCTCTTAAATGTTAAAGCAAAGAATTTGTAGGGTGGAAAATGTCATTCTACATGTGTGTTAAAAAATGTAAATTCTCATATATGCATTACAGCACCACTTGATACATGGCAAAACAAACTTGTCCCTAGCTTACTACATCAAATGTAATTTTTCTAAAATGTTTTTACAGGGTCTTTGTTGGAGTTATAAGAGCCTTAATAGAAGGTGCCAAACATACAGCCTGCAGGCTATATTTGGCCCACAGGGCTTCTGGTAGGGCTTAGGGATTCAGAGGTGGGGTCTGCCATCAAATTCCATGACACCGAGCCCCACTGGGGACTCATTTTGGTGGCAGGCTATTCATATTATGGATGCTCCTGTTCTGTAACTGTTCTTTACATATATTTGTCAGTGTTTGTAATAGTAATATGGGAAGTTATACAAGGAGAAGGAAATTCACTGAATCCTAATAATTGGTATCTGACATTTGGATGATACTTTATGAAAAATATTAGGCCAGTATTTTCTTTAAAAAAGACAACCCCTGAAGCTAGTTGTAGTACATGAAATTAAAATAAACATCATCCACACCTTGTTGTACTGGAGATTTCAACACTAGAATGTGTTGTAGCTCTTACAGATGATATATACTATTTTTTTGTCTCTTGATTTCCAAATTTTTGTCTTTTTAATCTAATAATCAGTGGGCTTGAAACTCTATGAAGTGCCGCATGCTCTTCAGCAGTTATTTCTTCTATCGAGGTATCATAGCAACTTTGTAATACTTTGCATCGTAATTTTCAACAACTTTAATTTCTACTGCAGCGTGCTCTTCTTTGTCCGCTGTTGTATTGAGATCCTTTGTGTTAATTCAGGCACCTACACCTAAAAACCCATTAAAACCAGTGGGACTCCAGTAAGATACCAAGATTAGATTGAGAAACCAAGGGATGCTGAGGTGGTGTACTTTTAATTTACTGTTTTATCCAAGGGGCAGTAAACAATGTTATTCCAAGAGGTCAGAAATAAAGCTTCTGTAGTTACTTCTCTTTTCCAGGACAAAATCCTTTCTAAAAAGGGATTGCTTCATTTATAGTTTTGATTTTGGTATTCTAGATATACAGATGTTACGGTAGCTTTTCTTAAATGTATTAATTTTCTTAATGTACATTAGGGATGGTTAAATTGATGAGTATTAATATAGCACTGAGTTACTGAAATAGGCACAGCGTGAAGAGAGTTATGGACTAGAAACCTTTGACCACTAGTTAAAATTTCTAATTTAAGTTCACAACTTTTGTTAACTGTTGTGATTTTCAGTGTTGCATGTTATCCCAACAGATGAGAAAACGTAATAGTTTTGCAAAAGGAGTGCAGTTTGTTGATGCTTTAGAAGTTTATCAGCAGAAAAGAAATGGGGAACTGACCGTTCGTTTAGACAACGTTGCTGCTTTATCTCAGAAAACAGTAAGTAGTAGCTCTTACGTGACAATTCTTAGCTTGAGAGATCAAGACAAATTTTGTTGCTATGTAAAGTTGCTACATTCAATTGTATGTGAAAGGTCAGTTTGCAACAGATTTCTGGACACAGATTAACTCTTGCTGCATAATAATCTAGTACTTTTAAGTACTAACTCGTCAGCCCCTGACAGACATTACACTTAAGACATGATTAACCAGTTAATCATGTGTTAAGCAGTAACTTGGTGACACATTCGTTCAGTTAATGGGGTGATAAAACAGGGAACAAACCACAAAGTTATTGCATAAAATATGCGCAGTAACATTGTGGAGGGTAAATTGAATGCTCATCAGCTGGATTCAAGCGCTGTGGCCAAGCACTGGAGCCATATTACCCTCTACCAGCAATATGGTGCGATTGGGATCTGATCCCAAAGTCACATCTGCTATGCATATGTGACCTGACGTAAGGTACCATTGTTGAGATTGCAGATCGGATCCTATTGTGCCTTTAATTGAATGTCTGTCAGTGGCCATCCAAAATACTGTCAGAAAGAACTGGAGATAGTTTCTTGGTAAGAATGTGCATTGCTAGAATGTGCTTTCCCCTTAGTCTGAGTAAATCTGTATTTTCCTTAGGACAAAGCACACAATTGGTTTGATATCCAGGTCTTGCTCCTTTAGCATAGAATCATAGAAAATGAGGGTTGGAAGGGACCTCACGAGGTCAGCTAGTCTAACCCCCTGCACAAAGCGGGACCATCCCCAACTAGATCATCCCAGCCAGGACTTTGTCAAGTCAGGCCTTAAAGCCTCCAAGGAGAGAGATTCCACCACCTCTGTCTGTAATCAGCTTGTTTTGGTATGTTTTGCTAAGGGCCAGAGTCATCTGTTCCCTCTAACATTTTAATAAGTCTTTCCCTATTGACTTCATATAGGGTTAGCTTGGTGCACTTTGCCATGAAACTTTTGAAATCTTAGCAACTTCAGTTATGCATGGGTACAAGTAGCTTATTTTCCAAGCCTTGATGTGTTTCATACCACAATTTAGAAAGCAGAAATGAACACTTTGCATCATCCTAAATACAAATCATATCCATAGATTGTCAAACTCAAACTGTATATACAAAAAAATGCAGATGTAACCTCATCAGGATCCACAACTGTGTTTTCTTGTATTCATCTGTCATTTCGTATTGCTTTCATGGGTTCCTGTCCTGGTAAGGGATCTCACTCTTGATACGAGCTCTCTGCCAGTAGAGAATTCTTTTGATGTTAGTGGGAGTCTGTGCAGTTGGACCTTTCTAAGACTGGGGCTGCGCTCCCATTCCTGGAAAGGTTCAACAAATCCCCTTCAAGGGGTGAGAGAGTGACTAAGTATATGTAATACTGATTACATGAATGACTGCTTTTATTTCTGTGCTGTAAATGATTGACCTCAAATTGTCAGTTACTTGATAAATTAGAAAAACTTTTTTTTTTGCTTAATTTTCTGTAGGTAACCAATTAAAAAACAGTGACTGCACAGCAAAATAGCTTTTCTGTTTAATCTGTGAGCAGTGTGGTAAATGTACACCATTAACTAGTTGAAATATCAGTTAAGCATGTAGAGTTATATGTATAAGAACATTTGATAAAAAATCTTTAGATGATCTTTTGAAAAGGGGTCTGATTTCCAGAGTAGGTGCACTTTTTGAAGATCACTTGTAAAAATGTAGACAATTATTTCCCCTGGCTGTTTTCCTTGATGATGCACATTAGCCACTGCAGTGTTTCTCATTTTCATAAACTATTGGAGATTTAGAATAATTTAGGAAAAATATTTAAACCAGATAAATGATTTATTATTAATCCATATGCACTGGCTTGCAAAGTAGAAATCATTTCTATCCAAGCTGTAGATTTATTAACTAATTTAAAACCCTTCCATCAAAAATGGGGGGCCGGAGTCGGCTACTGTGACTCCACATCAGCAGAGAATCTGGCCCAGCAATCAGTTTATAATCTTTTGACAGCATTTGGCAGAATTTGTACCACACGTATAAATCTTTGTGCGTTTAGCACAATGTATAGGAGATTTATTAGATTACAGTGAGCACTATGGGAAAGCTTAATACTGGGACCATGGAAATGAACTGAGGTCTCTCAGGAGTTCTAGGTTTTATTCTCTTCTCCATTCTTAGCTTTTGTGATGTATGTAATAAAAAAGAGAGGGTGCTATGTATTAACACCTGTACCCTGAAAAGCGGAAAAAGTCATTGAATCAGAATTTGGAGATGATGTTTATAACTAGAATACAAAGGTGACAAAAACAGCAAGGAAGTAAACGTTGAATAAAAGATAGTGAAGACGGGGCAGAGTGAAATAAGTAGGACATCGTGTTAACAACATTTGAAGATGTAACATAACGTCACTTTGTGAACAGGGAAGCAGACAAGCAAGCATGCCTGGCTGCGTGCAGACTTCCCTACTGGGAAGTTGCTGCAATTCTTGGTGCTTGCTCTTTGCTTCACTAGAAGTCTGTTCTAGCTAAATCAAGAGAGAAAGGAATATGAGTCATGTTCCTGCAGACATGATTCTAGGAAGTTGGGTCACGTCAGTAATACGTGGGGCTACTGATGGGCAGCATATGAATGCTTGTCAGAGAACTATGACAGAATAATCACTGCCAATGCTGAAAAGTTGATGAATAGGCAAGGACTGCATGGTTTCATCCAGCGCATGTGAGAGGAGGATGGGATCTTTCCTTTGTGCTTTTCTGGGCTCGGTGTTCTTTTTTGTTTCCAAACATCCAAGGACACACTCCCATGCCCATTTCCTTTTTCCCTTTCAAGTTGTTTCCATTTTATAAGTCTCTCTGGGGAATTAATCATTTGGTTAGGATAAAGTATAGTGTTTTAGAAGCATTGCGTACTCAAATCCTGCAGAAGAATCTGTCTCTGGTTAGAAATGTGCCCGAGACTGACCAGCTGGATCCTCTCTTCTTTCTCTGCAGCGGTCCTTGGCTCTCTGTCAATACCATTCTTAAATTTTTTTTTTTTTTTTTATATCAGAGTTTTATTTTAATTGAATAGTGCTGGTGTCCAGCTTACTCCTGTCCTTATGAACCAAAAAACAAGCCAGCTATTATGATACTAATTGAAAATACTGGTAGTTAATTCTTTTCTCTTTTGACAAAAGGGAACCTGTACTCTGGTTCAGTTTAATGGGCAGTAAATTTTATTACTGTTTTGGAAAGCTTCATAAGTTTTCAAGTAGGATTTTAAATGCCTTATGCCACTGAAGTTCAGCTGATATTGTGAAATCTGAAGGCCAGTAGAGTGTGCTGTTGATTTTCAGATAAAAATTCTTTCTTGCTCTATTGCCCTTCAGATTTGTTTGCGATATTTCCTGTGGTGGGTTCACTAAAAATTGCAAGACAATTTAGGAATCTTAGAGCTTTTAACAGATAGTGATGGTAAATGCAGACATATTATTTCAGAAACATTTTGCATATAATTTTTAGAATAGTTTGGGACTTGAATTAATAAAACATGAATAAGCAAATAATCTGATCTTTAGATCAGCAGGAAAGCTGTATTAGTTAGTAGTTGAGCTGTATCTTTTTGCCATCCTTGAGCTTCATCTTACAAATGTGTAAGCTCACTATGGGAACAGGTCTTCTGCCATCAATAAAGCAGCGAGACTTTGTTCCAGTTCCAACGGAAATTAATTCAGAAATTTCCAGTGGCCTGAGTTATGTAGGTCAGACTAGGGGATCACAGTGCTCTCTTCTTGCTTGCTAAGATCAGAAGCAAATTTTTGTCAAATTGGATTAATGTTTTGGCTGTGCTTTCCAGATTTGGATATAGTTGGGTACCCTCACTCTGGGAGTTAACAAGACCTGGTAGATTATGATAGGGCACGTCCTAAAGACAGAAAAAGTAAATTCAATTAAAAGAGAACAGGACACTAATATAATATTCCTGGAAAAACAAAAAAACCCCCAGACTAACAAGTTGGTTTTATTGAATTTTCTGAGTTCTTAGGTCTCCAAGACCTAAGTGAAGAGTCTCAGATTTTAAAATTTCTTTTCAGCTTTGGTACTGATTATTTTTTAAAAATGTTAATATTGTTCAACATTTTTACTTCGGATAATGAGCTTTGAAAGTTTTACTTTAGAGCTGTAGAGGACGAGCAAAATGAGAGAAAAAAGTTAGATGATGGATGAATGCCTAACACCAACTTTATTATCAGAGAACAACATCATTAAGAGAGGAAGCAAAGTAAAATTTAACCTGAAGAACAAGATGAGGTGTCCTCCTCAAGTGAGTGGCTTTTTTGGGTCCAGGGCTGAAATACAGAAAAGATTTTAGACATTAGTGTTCCTGTGTTTTTGTTTTAGTACATCTTTCTGCAAAAGTCAATTGACTTTTCCTCTGCTTTTCTTCTTGTTCTGGTGGAACTTGCTAGTCAAAAATGAAAAACCAAATTTTGAAGCTGCCTATAAGCATGCACTTGAGCTCAAGGTTTGAAACTTTGCATATATTAAAACCTAGCTTCAGCTCTCTACTGCTCCTTGTTACAGCAGAATGAAAATAGGTGAATGCTAATTTCCCCCCCATTATTTCTCACTACACTTTCAATATGTTTTATCTTTCTGCTGAACTGATCTGACAAGGGCATATCTAGGTCTTTATTTTTTGCTTGTATGGGAAGAGTTGTATTCTCAGAAGTGTTTCTTGTTCCCAAAGGATGTGGAGAGAAACTTCAGTTCCTTTCTTGTGTGATGTAGTAAAATAAATTGGAAGATATTTCTTCAAGACTTATCGACATGAATTACAGTGACTAGGCATGTATGAGTAGCAAGCAGTCTGTCTAGAGATTGCATTGCAATAATGCATATCCCTGGTGCTAGCTTCTATAACTTGAGTAACGTGGGTGGTCTCTTAAAAATATTGGCACAAAATCAATGGAATATTTTAAGAGCCAAGCTAAGGAAATAGAAGTTCTTCCTTGATAAATATTATTTATTTATGGAGGACCATTGACATTCACAATGTGTGACAGTTGTGCAATGTAACACTCACACATGGAATAGGATCTCCAAAGGGCTCAAAGTATGAAGGTGCAATCCTTTATTTGACAAATTGAGGAGACATTACAGCATTCTCTGTAAAGCTGTACATGTTAAGTAAGTATCTACATCTATTGCATACTTAAAAGCCTATGGAAACTGGAAGAACTGGTCTCATAACTCTGTGTGTGTGTGTGTGTGTGTGTGTGTGTGTGTACGTACGTACATACGTACGTACGTACACATACAGAAATGCTGCTTAGGTAGATCCTGATGATTATTTTACCAAGTGGTAACATGGATACACATACTCTTCTATTTCTTTACATTCAGGCAAGGAGGCATGGCAGTAGAACCCCTGGAGCACTGTAAGAGCAAAAGCACAGTTGAGTGCTTCTGATAATGTACAGGCAAAATTATCGTGCAGTAAACCCCCTCTTTTGTTATGATCTTTCGAGTTTTACGTGCAGATAAATTAATGTGAAGTCTGCAGAAAGGTAATTAAGTCCTGTTTAGGCTGTTGAGTAGCCAGTTGAAATACTCTTTGACTCACAGATGTTTTGCCGTTCAGAATTCTGTAAAACCTGTTTAGGGTAATTGATTGGGTGGTTAATGCTATTGTGTTAATATTTTAAAACGGGTTAAGAAAGATACAGGTGCGTGGTTTGGGTTTTTTAATTGAAGAGGAAATCTGCAGCTCCAGTTTGGTTGCACAGCAAGAAAATGTGGTTTATTTTTGGTTAACCACATTAACGCTTGTACATGATGTTGTGTTTAACAGACTACCAATCACTTTGATTTAGAGCCCTGGGTATTTTAGTAGACCAGTATATCTTAACCTTTAGCTAAACTCTCCTTGCCCATCTCTGTTATATTTTACCTGGTAGTTAGGACCCCGTGTCACACACTAAAGAGATGTGCCTGTAGTTAGCTAAGTGCTTGCTTGCCACAGTGCAGTCTGCCAGGTCTGACTGAGCAGAACCAAAAGAAAATTTTAGAAATGTAGTAGTCCGAAGAGGTAGAGCACCTATTTTTGCCAATTCTGATGTTTGGTTTTCACGTGTGAATTAAGTTGGGAGGCTGTATTTTTGCTCTGAGTTATGCTTTGGGGGGTCAGTCAAGTATGGTGGGTTTTAAGTACAGGTCAGCAGTTTATTAGACCATCGGAAAGTAAATGTCACTTGGTTGTATCAAGCTTTTCATCATTTTAAGCTACAGGACAGCTGCATTTTCTGAGCGTTTCAAGAGCAAAAAATACCCTAGCCACCATTGCTTGAGTTGCACTGTTGTTCTTTTGTGTCTCATTCTGGGAGAGGGAAAGGAAGGAGTTAGATCTGTACAAGCGCTAAGCACCCCTTTGTATTTCCACTCCTCAGCTGAAAGTCTGGGTTTGGCACAAGCGCTGTTTTGGATTGTTGATGTCAATTCAGGAGCTTGTAGCCTAGTTTCCTTCACTTCCACCCCTTGAATTTTTTGACGATAAGGCCCATTGGGAAATCAGATTTGTGCAGAGCAGAGAAGCTGGAGAGAGAGAATAGATCCACTATCTTCTATTTCTCTTGTCTCTACAGCTTTCACAGACTGGGGGCCAGTCCTAGTTGACCATAATAATGAGAGAGATTAGTGTTTTTGTACAGCCGAGGAGACATCAATACACTTGCGATAGTGGGTATATTTTGTTCTTGTTTTCAGTTTAATAAGCTGAGGGAAAGGGGAATTAAATGACTTTTCCAAAACTCTGAAGGATTGATGTGACAGTGAGAAAGAGAACCCAGACATCTTTATTTCTAATTCTCCCAGCTTTAATAAATGGCACTGCAGCTTCTCAAAGGCCTTACATCTGGTACCTGATGCAGCTGGCACTCAGGAGCCTCTCAGTAAAATGGGCTGGCAGAAGTCTCTATGGAAACGGTGTAAAATACTCCCAATTATCATGGGGTGAACATGTGGACTCATAAGCACTTTCAGCATCTACCTCGTAAGCACATCAGCAGCCCCAGAATCAGCCCGATGGGTTTTGGAGTTGATCTTGACCCATCTTAAGGGAAGTGAAGAGCACTTTCCGTTGGCCAGCCCACTGACATGCTTATAGGTGCAAATTACCTATTTAAAAAATACTTTCCCTTATTTTCTTTTTTCAGCACTGAAATGGTGAGAAAATGACCTGCTCGCTAACATCATCTTTGCAGTGGTCTTTCACATTTCTTTGTTTTGGCTCCTGGAGAGCATAGTCACTCTGAAGATTTCCATTTGCCTTCCCCATCCCTGAATGCAATCTAGCATAGAAGCTGTAAAAATATATGCTTTTCTAATTATAAAAGGAAAAATTAAGGTAAACTCCTAAATACAATGATTTCCCCTGATCCCACCAAAATATGTCTAGAGGAAAATTTACAAGAACATTCTCAGGTCATACTCTCACCTCATTTTGTCCTTTGTGTTGAAATATATTTCAGCTGGCAGTGAATCTAAACCATGTTCTGCTGCACAGAAAGGGAGAGGGAGAAGCGAGAGCCATTTATCATGGCATAGTTACATTCTTCATCCTTATTGCTGTTCAGCTATCCCTTGCTTTTTTTTAGGGTTTCATGTGCTTGCTATTTATAGTTACAATGTGCCTTCTATCAGCATCTCCTCACCGATCACTCTTTCATGGTAATGTTTTATACTGTACTCTTTGCTTTGCACTCTGAAGGCAACATATTATAGAAAAGGTCCAAGGACGTGGAGAACTTCTAAAATTGCCACTTAGACTTCTTGCATGGTGTGACTATTCAGACAGTTCAAAAAAATTATGTAGTTAAGAAACTAGTCTGGTGTAGCCCAAGGAGGAAGTAAAATGTGAGAAGACAAATAAATACAGCTTTTTAAAAGTGGGAGAACACAAAGTTGATGCAAGCTGTATGCTTATTTAAATAGGACAACGTAAGTCCTTATCTACCTGTGCCAGAATAGGTAGGGCAACAGAGTTCCCAAGATACACTCCAGGCTTGACCAGCATAAAGTGCTTATGCCATTCGTTACTTTGATGAAACAAAATGAGCAATACCAGTTTAAATTGCTTTATATTAGTATAGCAGCCTAATCACTGGCTTGTTTTACCCGAGTCATGCTGCTAAAGCGTGCACACATTTTCTCTTTCCACGTATGGAATGCTTCTGTCCCTGTAGGCAGGCATCTTAATCAGCGACCTTTATGGTCTCATTTGTGGGAGGACTTAAGTGTATTAGCTGGCACTGGGTGAATCCTTAATCTGGTATCATCATTAGTTCAGTCCAACTTGAGTGCAGATTTTATGAATATTCTCTACAAATGTGTTTCCCATTTGGTTTGGAACTTTCTGGGGGCTTTGTCTGGATAAATCAGTCACTTGGCTAGCTGGTTGTTTTCTTTGTCAGTAAAAGAAAAGAAAAACAATGCTGAATATCACACTGCTTAATTGTGGTGGTGGTGGTGATGGCCAACTGAATCGCACTGAGGAGAAAAGGCAGCTGTCAACTTTAACAGGATGCCAAAAATTATTTTGTTTTGGCTGAGCATGCTTGCTACCCACTTCAGTAGCTATTGTTATGGGCCATATATTGAAGCATTAGTATTAAGCAGTTCCTTCCTTAATATTTTACTTTCTAAAAGAAAACAAAATTAGGTGTTAAGTTATGGTTCTGGCTATCGTATAATGTAGAGGGAGAAGGCAAAAGACAATTGAGACGAATATGGGAACAGAATCTGAATTGTTTTGAATGATATTATATATTTGTCAGTAATGGATATGTTGATTTCTGTTTTCATTTAAAGTTAGTTCAGTAAAATCCAAGCAGTATACAAGGTGGTTCCCTTAGGCCACAAACAGGCATTACATTTTCTACTTGGAGTGCTTGTATGCTCCCCTCATCGTCTGATCTGGGAGGGGAGAGCAGCAGGGCAGTGATCCCCACGTCTTCCCCAGACCAGAGACATCCTGGTGTGGGGAGTGAGCTGCGGAGGGCAGGGCACCAGCAGCCACTGCTCCCTGCCTCTTTTCCAGCCCAGGGACTGCCACCAGGGCAGCAACAGCAGGGTTGGGAACCAGGCTCTGGGAGGCTGTCCTTAAGCCTGGTTTCAGGCCTTGCCGGCTTCTCCTTTACTGTCTGTACCACCCGGCTGGGTGGTGATTTCCAAGCTGTTGGGGCCTGGAACTGGGGCTGGGAAGGCTCTCTCCAGAGCAGCAGGGTAATGCTCCCTGCACTCATCCAGATCAGCATCTGCCTGGACTGGGGAATGGGCTGGGAGCTTTGCCCCCCTTCTCCCCGCTTCCCTTCCAGACCAGTCTATAGGAAGGGAGCAGTGGGGAAGCATGAGGATCCTTTCTCAGAAATTTCTACCACTAAAAATAGATACCAGGTTGT
Organism: Caiman crocodilus; assembly: GCA_030014935.1. NCBI lineage: Eukaryota > Metazoa > Chordata > Crocodylia > Alligatoridae > Caiman > Caiman crocodilus. The sequence continues at coordinate 14,397,290 of JAGPOW010002118.1, read as the reverse complement.
GGCCTTAGTCAGGATTAGTTGAATGTTTGTGCCACTGACTATGACTGCACTTGGCTTTGATCCCTTTCATTGCCTCGCGGTTGAAGAGTGGGGAAAAGCGCTGTCCAGTGCTACATTAAAGATAAGCCTTCAGACACACGATACAGGCAGGAACTTCTTGCCCGCAGCAGCGGACTGTCATTAGGCTCTATCAGCCTTCGGCCTGGGAACCCCCATTTCTTCTTGGACTGTGGGTTCTTGTGAAACCCTGTCGTTCTGGTATAAATCTGGATGAGAAATTATATCCTTGTGGTACTCCCTTGATTAATTCTGCTGAAGCATAGACTTGAAGAAACTGGGGCAGCTGTGTTAAGGAATCCCCATTTATGCTAGGTAAAAAAGTAAACAGTAAATGGAGAGTAGTGTAACAAACACTTGGGGTATCAAAAAACGACTGTGAAAAGAATCTGTCTTAATGTGCTAGCCCATTGCAGTTTAACATATTGCTTACAACCTGCACAATAGAGTTTGAGTGACTTCAGTTACACATTCCAGGAGACTGGCAGTCTGTTACAATCAGAGTCCGGACTCTAGAGCAGGCTAATTTACCGCAATGGGATGAAGAAAGTTGTGGATTTGTATTACACACTCTCACCTGACACCGTATCCGATCCCTTACCCGCTGATTGACATCTTGAATGAGCTCTTTGAAGCAAGTTCCAGCTTAATTAAAACGTTTGCTTGGTTAGCAGTGATCTGTGAAAGCCTGTGATAAATATTGAATCGGGTTCACCTGCTGGTTACTGTGAGTGGATAAACAGCTGCTTTGTGCAGTTTAATCAAGAGACAGTAGCAGCAGAATACTGCTCCTTTTAACAGAGCTTAAAAAGGAATAGTTGAAAAGCTCTAGTAATGTCACTTCTGATATCTTACTAGGGTGCGCTTGTGCGAGATTTCACACAACACTGTATCATTCAGATGGCTTTGTAACCAATGCAATGTAGATGAAGATATCAAGAAACCCTCTTATCTCTTTGTGCTTCAAAGATCATAGCCTCAAGTGTTTGTTTAGCCTTATTTTACACTCTGAACGTCTCAGTGTACTTGATTATCCTTTTATTATTCTGACTTTTGCATTCTTTACCATATAAATATTGATGCGATAGGCTGGTTTATCTTGGGCCCTGTCTGTGCAGAGCAGAGGAAGTGCCACAGTGGATCAGCCCACAGTGTATCCACTCCAGTATCTTGTCTTTGATGTGATTGGCAATAGATACTTCCAAGGAAGGTTCCTGGAGCCCTGCAGTATGGGGGGGAATTTTTCTCCTTCCCTTAATAAAAGCCTGATTCCTAAATCCTACCAGTTAAAAAATTAACCGAATTTAAGCCCTGAAGCTTGTGGGGTTTTGTCCCCTACAAAAGTGTAACTGCTGCAGTTCTCTTATTACTGGAAATTCTTGTTATCAGTCTAAGCGTCCTGTCCCTTTTAATCTCGCTAAGTGAGATTTAACTTTAGAGTGCAAACAAAAACAGGTGTCGCTCAGCTGTTTTTCAGCCCAGTGTGGATGGAACTAAGCCTTGTTTTAATCGGATTGAAAATAAGTCATTTTTGCTTTAGCCAGAGTTTTTCTGTCAGAATTAAATCACATGGTATTTTTAAACTGCTTGCATCACAACTTGGCCCTCTCCTTACAGGCTGGATGAAACAGTGACGCAGATGGACCACAGTTGTATTTAACATCTACAGAGAAACTTGGCTGTGCTCATACTGTGGGAGAGAACCTCATGTATAAATTAGGCATTGCCCATAATCTTTCTTTAAAAAAAATAACATTCTTCTGAGTAGCCTGAAAGTCATAGAAGTCTAGAGGGAGAGAGTACTGTGATACCTGAAAACTTGCCTATATCTGTTGTTGGCCCAATAAAGATATCACATGCAAGAATACTTGCATCTTATCTAGAAATGTGTTTCTTTATTGCAGTTGTTTTACCTGCTTTCTCAGTACCTGGTCTTTTGTTATATTTATCTAAAGAGTTGTACAATATATATTTTTTTCCAATTCCAGATAATATGTATAATTTAGGGAAATACTAGCAAAAGTATATATTTAGATAAATATGGAAATAAACTGAACAATTTTATGGCTGCTGGACTGTATCCAGACAGAGTGGGGGGGATGTGATCCCCGCCTCTAGGAGTTTGCAGCTGAAGGAAAGTAAACTGTGCAGTACAATTCAGTTCACAACAAACTCAACACTTGAGAGACTGCTTTGATGGCAGTGTAAATCTAACAAAAACTGAATGACCAGACTCCTAACCTAATCCTTTTGCTGACTCCCTGTGGACTACAGAGAAAAATTAACCTTGCAGTGTGCCATTAAGGTTACTGTACTTGGACTGTTAGTAAAATAAGTTTTTGTTATACAGGTAATTCATCTTAGCTCAACGTTTTTTCCTTGCACTGGAAGGAAAATTACAGATACTGATATATATACCTTAAAAGATTTTCAAATTTTTATTGTAGCTTAGCAAACACCTCCTTTTCTGATATGCAGATTTATACTTTCTACTGTAGTACTCCCAAGTGAATTATTGTATAACAGTTATCACTTTATATGGAGGGTACCCACCCTCCATAGTAATGGGAACTGCCAAATTACAAGAATCCGTGCTATGTTGTAGCTAGAATGATTTAAAAAGTTTCTCTTGTACGAAAATAGGAAACCAAAAACATCACTGATGCAATGTTCGGATAACCAAGAGTTTCTTATCTGACCTTTATTTTTAAAAAGCACCTCTGTCAGAGGCGCTATGACTATAACTTAAGTAGTCTCAGAAATAATTCACTACTTTGACCATCCTTTCATCTTAACTTTGTCCTTTTATGTTTGATTTCCTAGGACATTGGTCAGTTTAGACGGATTCTCTTGTGTTTTATGTCATAAACTGGATGTTACTTTATGGTCTATTTGGGACAAACTAAAAAACCCAGTCTGCTTGTGTCCCCCAAAATAACTGTTTATCTAAACTCCATGGCAACTTTTAGATTTTTTTTATTTCTAGAGGATTTTTTTGTGTCCTTGAGGACAGAAATTTGAGATCTTATTTCTGGAAATCCATGCAATAATTTTATTTCTAACTGTAAAGAAAAGAAGTTTACGTCTTCATGTGCGGTATTCACAGTACATTTGTCCTTCAAGGATACTGCCCCAAACTTACCTTCTTCAAAGAAGATGAATTTTGTAGGTTTAAAGAAGTTGATAAATGACACTTTTTTTTTTTTTTTTAGTTAAAAGTAGATGGGATCAATGTTTTAACTTAAAAGAGGGCCTTATTAGAAAATAAAGGTGGAAAAATTCCAACATGAAAGCATGACATTTTGTAGCTCTATGAATGTGGGTCATGAAATCATTCTGTATGAGTAGGGTTGGGGAGCAGCTTACATTAAAAACACGCGCTACATTTTTTGCTTTAAATTACCTACGACACAAGTTATGAAAAATGGGAGAATTAGTTGCATTATAAAGACTTTCTTGATGCGACAATGGCTAATCCAGAAGTGCTTCAGATAACATTGGCTTTTTTTAATACTTCTGAAAGATCTTTCCTAAAAGGGAACTTTAAAATTAATTCTAACAGAGAAAGAGGAGTTTAAAAGGAGAAATTCCAATTTAATAAAACAAATGAAACAAAGAGCTCGACTTTGTCACCATTTTCTTAATGTTTCTTTTCATTATACAGGACCTTTTTAAAGTTTTTTTGGCTGATGGCGTCTGTGGCTTTCAGAAATGTTATGACTACTGCGGGGCAGTTTTATACTTTTACTGGATACTATAAAATCAGCCCAAGTTTACAACTTTCCTGATGTTGATTTTTCAGTAAAAGGTAACATTTGAAAGCTGCAGTAGTGGGTGAAGTGCTTCTTAAAGCCAGTATTATGCCAATTTCAAACCTTTTAAGAAAAACTTTTAAGGCCACCTGTAAAATACTGTAATTTATATACCCCCACACATGCATGCAGACACTGTACTTTTAATTTTACCTTTTAAATATTTTTAATAAAAAGACATGTTTCTTTGATTTTTTTTTTTTTTTTTTTTTTTAAACCTACCATAGAAGGAATTACCATTGTTGGCCTTCAATGCAGAGAATTTTAACTGAATTTTTTCTGTCCTCCTGAATGTATTAACAAACAGGACAACTGATATTTCTTTGCTTTGGGAAATTGTATTGCTCTGCATTTCTCTACTATTTATATTTAGTGAAATAGAGTTGCACTGTAGCTGAGGCCCAGCATTATCCTTTCATGAAGGATTAATGATATTACATCATCTCTTGGAAAAAACTGAATTAAAGTGGAAAGGATCGGTATGTGCTTAAAAGCTCTGCACAGTAGGCAAAAGTAAACTGATTCTGTAGCTTAAAGTTACATTAATTCTCTTACTATGTTAATAAGTGTTATCATTATTTCAAAGAACAAAATGGAATATAGACAGAAATATCATGATATAACTTGCATTCCAGTTTTCTGTGCGAGAGTATAAACTGAGTCGGGTATTGCTGCATATGTAACATACACCACATGTCAGCTGTTTCCTGCTTCACTGTTGACAAGAGCCCCATTCATAACTCGTCTTTTTATCCTTTCGGTGAATAAGTAATTATTCAATATAGAAGGCAGGATATTTGGAACTGGCTATTTAATGTGGCAGCACACCGTAATGAAATCTGCTGTTACTGGCAACTTGAGAGGGGAATGTAACAATTCCAGCATGGGTGTAACTTTATCTGCTTTGACGGCCTGTTTATTTGGCACATCAGTGAACCTTTTATCCCAGTGAGTGACAGCTCCAGAAGGGTCACATTTACATCCATTCTATCATGTATTGTAATATTTAATGGCGGACAAGGTTGAGTGGGACCAAGGGTAATTTGAACTTGCTTTTCCAGAGAGTGGAGGCTAAGAGACAGCTTGATCCCCAGTATTGTGGTGTAACACACGCCGTGACTTAGCATTTGTTTATGAGGGATAATCATACTGATTACAACTGAGAGGAAAAAAATCTTTCAGCTCTTGTACTATCAAACTAAAATTCAAGTATAAACTATTTCACAGTAGTCGGATATGCTGGTTGATTATTTTTGTTTTTTTTACTGTACAGATTTCTTTATAATTTTGTTGTCCCCTCCTACTCTCATCTTAATTATAAGATTCTTTAGTTGTCTTAGTTGTCTGTTTTTGGGAGAGGTTGGGAATATTAAGTTTCTCAGTAACAAAGTAATTAGAATAAAAAAAATCAGCTGTCCTATTATACAAAACATTTTTTTTCCACAATTCAGGTCTTACTTAAGAATTAGGGAACTCTACAGTGGCTGTTCCTTTGGTTCATCTCTAATTGGCTCACGGCATAATAGGATGATGGAGGATCACTAATGCAATATATGTTATGCATGTAATGCAACCAAATTTGATTTGCAGATGAAATAAAATTAAAACATAGCTCCCAGTATTTTAATTTGAGCATCCAGTCAGATCTCATTCCTACAAGGCATTACATGCTTGTCCTGCTCCAGCAGAGCTCTTAAGCACATGCTCAAATTTTTGTTTGTGAGAAATCCTTTTGACTTCACGTGCGTGACTCAGTTACTTAAGTGCTCTACTGGATTGGAGCCAAGTACTCAGCACCCTTTAAGATCAAGCCCTCAATGGAAAATTGATTTCCTTTAGCAGTCAAACAGTTTGTAGATACCTGTTCAAGTTAAAAGAAATAATAAAGTTTTAGACCCCACACTGTTGTTTCTCACTCTTTTGTTCTGCTGTGAAACAAAGAGTTGCCATCCGAGTTAAAGGGCAGTATGTAGTATCCCTTGCATAAGATGTTCTGCCTCTGTTCTCAAGGCATGAGATCTCTCAACACCAGGTGTCCTGCATGGCTTGGTACTGAGCTGCTTTGTCTTTTCCCTGGATAGTAATGATCTGTGTCATTGGTCAGTTCCCTCTGATTTGCCACACTTGATGACAGTGGAAATGAAATAGGAAGTTTTTCTTCTTGCTTTGTAAAACCTGAAATTCTCCTCCCTTTTCTGAAGCAACGCAATAAACTGATTAAAGTGTGTCCAGTGAAAGGGATCACAAAAATCCTTGCCACTGGAACCAAAGATGTAGTTCAAGTTTGGTACCCATGCGTTCACTTAAATAACTTCACTACTGAAACACAGTAGCCTTTCATTTCACTTAAAGCAGTAGCATGTTAAACTAAAAAAAATCTGCTACGGCGTATCAGAGAACATTCTGAGGCTCAGCAGTTGGCCAATTTGGTAATCACTTAATTTTTTTACTTGTGACATATTGTTTTCTCTATGATTTTCTTGTACTTTTCCCTTTTGACTTAATGCATTTAAAATCTATCTTTAGATTTTGTAATGCAACCTGTAATTTGAGTCCCTTCTTCACTGTCTTATACCTTGAACTTGTGATTTAATGGGATGTTTTGAACTATTCTAAAGGAAAACTTCTGAGTAGTTCATACAGAGATTTGGTACATGCTCTTTGTCCTAAACCTTATCTTGTTTTGGTTGCAGTCTCCTATTTTTTGTACTCAGTGCTCCTGTTCAAAAGAAAATGGTAAAGATGCTAGTAATGCAAAGAGGAAGGAAAATGGAGGACAGCCACTCATCCCCAAAATATATTTTGGAACTCGAACACACAAGCAAATAGCTCAGATTACTAGAGAGCTGCGAAGGACGGCATACTCTGGCACCCGTATGACAATTCTTTCTAGCCGGGATCATACTTGCATTCATCCAAGGGTGTCCAGTAGTGGCAACAGGAACGAAAAGTGTGTAGAATTGCTGGAAGGAAAACATGTGAGTAGTTGTAATTCAGAAAACTAATATTCATTTAAAAACATTAGAACAAAGATTTATCTGTCTGAATAGCCTGACTGAGTAAAATTTTAAGTTCTCAATGCCAGCCTGGTTGGAAGCTTTTTTGTAACACCTCAAAGATATAACACTTCAACTGATTCATTTTAGTTTAATTACATTAATCATTGCTACATTTTGATTCGTATCATCAACATCTTAAAAGCATATGATGATGAATAATGTTTGTGCTTGATTGAATTTGAGAGTTAATTATAGCTGTAATAACACTTTTGCCTATACAAAACCTAGGTTGTTGTTTTTTTTTAAAAAAGGCATACTCTCATAATTATTAAATTAGGTATTCAGGCTGGGTTTCCCTGTGTCTGTTTATTCCAGGAAAAAAACAATAGGAAATGACCAATAGGAAAACTTTTTTCCCAGCTGTCTGTATCCAGCATAGGACAGTTTAAAAGCTGTAAACAATTTTCCCCCTTTCTTGGTCAGCAACACAGATACAATTGTCATAAATGTAGGAAAATGAGTTGAGTGACAATGACAAAGTGTTCCATGAATATATAGCATGCAAAAGGTATCAATAATGTTGGTATAGTTTTCTAAACTAGTTTTTTGTTGGTTTCAGTGTGCAGCTCAATTATCTAGTAATCTAAACTCATAAACAAAACTTTTTTCCCCTTTTTTTCCTGCTCTCTCTCTCTCTCTTTTTTCTTCTCCAGTGGTCTTTCTTTTAAGACCTAAATTCTGTTTGTCTTTTGGCCTTCAAGTTTATTTTTACTCAAGTGTAAGTGAACATTTGCTTTTCATGTTCTTGAGCCCTAAGGGTAAGTTGTAGTGGTAATGAGGGCCAATTACACTGTCACTCTAGGTGTCTGTGTTTACTAGGACCATATTACAGAAGTGAGTTGATAAATAGATAACTGACAATTTGTGAGAGAAAAAAGCACTAAGTGTGATAACACTTCAACTGACAACCTTCTCTTAGGGTTGTGTTACAGTGTTAAAAAGGGATGAGTTTTCCTGTTCTGGTTATCAATCTTCACGTGCCTAGGCAGTATTAAATGCCGACAAAGGATATCTTTCCAGGAATCTGTTCTCCACTTGGTGCTTATTGTTAAATTATATACTATATTTTTATTATGAGAACTATATTATTTAATTCATAAAAACTAAACTTATAATAAAAGAAGAGAAACAAAAAAGTGGCATTCAGGCTGATTAGAGCAGAGAAGTAAAGGAGAGTTTATATCTTAAGAACAGCCCTGTTAATCAGTGTTAAATTTCCCAAGTCTCCCTGTACCTTGCAGGTGAGATTTGATCCATACATTTAGATTTGCCTGTCCACCAAACCCAAACACCCCAGGATGGTGTACTTTGTTCACACACTGGAGCACCAGCAGAAGGACTGGTTTCAAAATCATGGGTTCAGTAATAATTTTACCTTCACTGTTAAACAAACTGAAGTCCTCCTGAGCTGTTACCAAAGTGGCTTGTTCACATGAACAGGCTAAAGTGGATTCTAATATTAATTAAAATTCATTAGATACCTGTGGTTGGAAATGTGATGATATGAGCACGTTAAGTTATTTGTGGTGAACATAAATACGTTGTGTTAATTTTTTATATTATTTCTCCTGATTTTGAATCAACCACTGACTTGACACTCCTGAAACAAATGTAAAGACTTCTTTGATTCCACTGGAGAAATATGCTTTACTCCTTTGCATTTGAGAGGTTATACTTTTGTGTCTGACGTGACATTTGTAACAAGAATCATTCAAAATAATAAGCAACACTTTGAAAGTATTTTTAAATGAAATAAAAATTTTCGCAATAATATTTTTAACAAAATATGTAAAAAATTGTTTTCACCATTGTTTTTATTATATTTGACTTTGAACTTCTAATTACTTACACATTTACTTTTAGGGCAGCTCCTGTTCTTATTACCATAGTGTCCATAAATTAAGTGAGCAACATACACTACAGTTTGTACATAAGAAGTGTCAGGCTTGGGACATAGAAGAACTTGTGAGCCTGGGAAAGAAACTGCATGCATGTCCCTATTTTGCAGCTCGAGAGCTCATGTTGGGGGCAGATATTGTATTTTGTCCTTACAACTACCTCCTAGACCCCCAAATAAGAGAGAGCGTAAGTATATTTGTAAGCAGACCTTTGTTTGTTGTATTAACTCAAGGTAAATGGAGATGAACAAAGAATTTGACATCAAAGGGACACCGCCAACTTTAAAAAAACACCCCCCTATCTGAAATCCTTTCTAGTATTACATATATCACCTAAATTAAAGAGATTAAAGAGTGTAGAAAGGGAGGTGGTTTACAGTTTGTTTTGGGTTTTATTTTTAATCTGTATATACGATAATACTCCAGGTAACATTTAAGTAAAAGTTTTACTTGTTTTACATTTTAACTAGTTAATTGTATGAATTTTTCACATAGTAGAAAACTAGCGTTTAAAAAAAAAGCCTGGTGTATAATTTTGTTCTCATTCGCTCTGGGTTTTTCTGTCTTTCTTTTAAAGAACTTGCCTAATTCCTGTACTGCAGAAATTTGATCAAGGTCTTTAAAAAAAAAAAAAAAATTCTATTGCTTGCAAATGTGACACAGAATCTGGATAACTTTGTTTTTTAAAGACAAACCTGCTTGCTGCTGTTACTTACTTATCTATTTCACTTTGTCTTACTGGACAATTGTTTTCTTTCGTAGATGGAAATTAAGCTAAAAGGCCAGGTAGTCATTTTAGATGAAGCCCACAACATTGAGGACTGTGCACGGGAGTCGGTTAGTTACAGTGTTACAGAAACCCAGCTGAGATTTGCTCGTGAAGAACTGGATTCCATGGTCAACAACAACATCAGACGGAAGGATCATGAGCCACTGCGGGCTGTCTGTTGCAGTCTGGCAAAGTAAGACAGCTATCTTGATTTCCTTATCTTGATTTCCTTTTGCCAAGTATTAGCTTTTTCTTAATCTTTCTTTTCTGGGCCTCTTTTTATACCAATGCCATTTACTAGAGCCCAGGTAGCATAACTGATAAGATGCCATAACTGGACACCTTCTCACCCTACAGTTCCCTGGTTCCCCTTGGTTTGATTTGGAGGACGGAAGAACAATTTAAGGGGAAGACATTGACTAATAGATTGAAGAAAAATATTTTTGGAAGTATCTAAGTGCTTACTTGCATTCTTGAAAGTAGGAATTAGTCTTCCAAATTATCTAGGCACGTTTGAAAACTACCTCAAGACCTTGAATACTCATCTTGCCCTATCTGTGCTTCCATTTCTCCATTTGACTAACAGGGATAACACTCTTCTACGTCATAGCTTTTGTCAGAATTAATTCATTAACGTATATCAAATGCTTTGAGAACCTTCAAGACAATGTATCACATTAGTACAAAATAGCGTTTAGTCAGTTTTAGAGAAACTTGCGTTCCCATGGAAAATTTTCCCTCCTCAAGCTATGGAAAACTGTATTTAATGTGTGGAGAGAATAGGCGTTCGTTGCTGATTTAGTAAAATGGCAGTCATTTGGGTTTTGCTTTTATTTTAGACAGTGCAAAAGGCAATGCCTATGGTTAAAGTTGCCCAGTACTTTCCACTGTAAGATCCTGTTTTCAGTTGCTTGTAACTTTGCCAAACTTTCCCATGCTGTGAATCTGCTGGAGGCCAATTTTTTTTTTTCTCTCCAGCTACATTAGTTCAGCCATTTCCAAGAACAAGATCAGTGGGAAATCTGTTGTTCTTGCAATTGTTCTGTTGAAATCTCTAATGCACCACACTTTGGAAGAGGCACTTGACTTATCAAAAGGGCTTTACCCACTTATTGAGGATATACCTTTTCCTGTCCCTGTGAAAATTGGGTGTGTATATTCTCCGAAAAGGCCTGTTTTATTAATTAAATTCTGAAGAGTCTGTCAGCACTGACCATGCTTCATAGCATTAGACCTTCTACCTATTATCAGACTGCACTTAATGCCATCTCCACTGGCCAATTGAATGTGCTCCTTCCTTTGATTTTAGGGGTAGAGAAGGGTTTTCCCTGTAATTGTTCTCCCAGGTCCATCATTATGATTCACTGCACAATAATTGAGAGTGAGAGAAGACTTGCCTGTTTTCTCAGTGCTCCCCCAGCTGGCACCCAAATTTCATGGGACCCTAACTTGAATGCAGTGAGTTAAGGAATGAGAGTGATGCAGAAGAGTTTCCAGGGTGACATGGAAGATGGGATTAGGATCAAGACATGGGAGGGAGGAATAGTAGTAGAGCAAAGTGGAGCAGCAGGTAGGAAGAAAGAAAAACAAGAATAAGAGGCCAGGCAATGAACAGGAGCCACGGGAGGGAGAGGACGGGAATAGGTATGGGTGGAAATTTGAGGAGGAGTTGTAGACCAGGTCAGGATCTGACAGTTTGACAGAGGGGAACAGGGATGCGTGGAGGATAGCAGGAAGAGAACAGAAACAGGGCTGAAGCAATCACTTGGGGAAACGGAGACAAGGCCAGATGCTGGACGGGGGGTAAATAGGAAAAAGAGGAGGGGAAGAGACCAGATGAGTAATGGCAGAGGAGTCTGTTACCGCTAGAGAGTTTAGGATTGACCTTGTTACTACTTAGCCTCAGCACAAACAGGAAAACCTACTGACAAACCTCATTGAGCAATGAAGCCCATGGAATAAAAATAAGAAATAAGAAAACGAGCAGCCTTGTCTATATTAACTAAACTTCTTTAATCATGTTTGATATCAGGGTTTTGTTACATTGCTGCTTAAGGAAGTCTTCCTTGCTTAGCAAGTCCCTGCTTACTTTAGAGATAAGGTAAACCTTTCACCTGGCCACCTTTCCCTCTTCTCTCTGCTGTGCGGTACCATGTGCATGTTACTGATATGAATGATTTCCTAGTAGCCACTAATTCTCCTTTCCTGGTTCTCTCAAATGTTAAAAATCTTAGCAACAAATAAAAGCAACATGGCTAGAGATTTGACTGCCTCAAGCCTTTTAACCTTATCAGAAAAATCGGGGTTGATCTCATGTCAACTCTGCCAATAGTAGGGAAAGCATCTGGTGGAAAGCAAGGGATTGGGTGTAAATAGCCAATAATTAGTAAAATGTTATTGTATACAGTGATGGCTGTAGCTTGCATAAGTAATGAGGAAGATTCTCTGTCAAGTTTCCTGCCTCCAGAAAGCATTTACGCCCGAGTTTACATGACATTGATGTGCTAAAATACCAGCTTAAAGAGTTTCTTTGTGAGCATATGTGTGTGTATGTGCATGCCTGTAGAGATGTAGACAAAGACCCGGTAAATCTGATGCCAGCCAAATGGCAAATAGACTCTTTTTTTAGTAGTGATGATTTCTTCTATGTGTACTCTAGTTTGTAACCTCTTCACTAAATCATTTCCAAACTAATGGCTATGCCAGTTTACAAGGGTTTCACTGTGTGTGCCTCTTGGTATCTTTTTGGGAAGCAGGTGGTTTTAGTTCATGTGTATTGCTCTACTATTTAAAATGGTATTGTATCTCATTCAATCAATTGGAATGCAAAATTAAATAATTTTGCATTCAGTTTGGTCAGGTTTTAAATGAGATGTTTTTATTCTAGAATTAAAAATGTCACATTAAACCTTCTGCCTTTAGACTGGTATAGAATTATTTTTGATTGCTGTTTGCTTTTAGCAGCTGACCATTTCAAAAGACATGTGACATAAGGTTTAGTTAGGATGAGGACATGTTTTAATACTTCCAGAGTGTGTTCTGTCCTTCACAGGTTCATTTTGTTTCTTAATATAATGGCCATAACTCTGATTATTTGTATTTGGTGTAATAGCTGAAGAATTGGGGCTGATCCTTAAATTCATTTATCACCGTTTCTTCAAATATTGCAAATTGTGATCAAGTGGGAGCTTTCCATCAGGTTTTAGGGGTTTCTTTGTTTAGCAAATTGACTTTAAAACTGTTCCATTAGGTATTTTGTTTTGCAATGTAGTAGCAGGAGACTCAAATCTGAAACAGCCCTCAAATTGTTGCTACTTTAGTTGATATCAGACCTGTTTTGCACAGTTGTGGAGATGACAGCTGTCCTTCTCATGCCTTGTGCTGGCTGATGAACCAGACAGCTTTGGCATTTTCTCAGAGGGAACAGCTTGCATACTTTGTTGGACAGAGGAAGAGCGCCGTAACAGTGGATGTCTGACCAGAGACACATTTGGGCTAGAGAAAATATTATCCCTGTCATGAGGGATATAAGAATTAGAAAATTGAGTCTGGCTATAACCTGGGCACAGGCTTAAATGCTTAGGAAGCCCCACTGCATTTTCAATGGATTATTTAGTTAGGACAAGGTTACTGCTAAATTTTAAAATTATAACACAATTTCAGGTCTCTAAATGTGAAAAGCTGCTGTTTCATTGCAGTATTGCTGTGTGTAATGATGTGTTAACACTGCTGTCTTCATCTTTTGCTTATAGCAACACTAAACTATGCCGTTTTTATTAGCCTAATTGCCATAATTGCACACATGTATTAAAAACATTAATTCATGGTTAAAAGAACAACACAATGCTTTTTATTAGCCAAAAAGCTACACGTTGGAGATAGCACAAACTAGCCAGTATCCAGTTATACAGGTTAAATATTTTGGATAACTAAATTCTGGATTGGTATGAAACTACAGAAATATTTCCTAAACATCCCTGACATGTTAACAACAAGAAGTTACATTTTATCGCCTTTTTTCAATAAACTCAGAAATGTTATAGGGGAAATGTGAACCCTTAGTGCAAATGGTCTCCTTGCTTCTATCACTGTGAATCTGGAGCAGCTTCACTGAAATCAGCGGAGCTCAAAGATACAAATCTGACAAAATTAATAAGAATCAGAACTTAAATGCATTTAAATATCTGTCGTTGTCCTGAGAGTATGGGACAGGTTGTAAAGTCCATTTTGTGTAGTTTTCTGGAGGATATCTCACATGGTCATTCACATGAGTAAAGAAATAATTTATAATTACTACTGTTTTCTCTATTTACAGCTGGTTACAGCAAACCTCTAGTCAGCTTACAGAAAGAGGGTATGAAACCTCTTGTAAAGTTTGGATTGGAAAAGAAATGCTCACCATTTTGCATTACATGGGAATAACCAATGCTACATTTCCCATCTTACAGGTAGATTTTTAATGATATGGAACCTAATGGTAAAATGCATGATGCTGTTTGCTTTTTTTTTATTTTTTTTTTAACATGCTTAATATACTATAGATTGTTCTTTAAATGAGCCCAGTTTTTCAGAAATGTCTTCAAAGTATGCACTTGCTGTAAATCAGGGGTAGGCCACTACAGTTACAAGGGTGTAAACCAGATTTTGTGGGGAACAGATTTCTGTATCTTCTACAAAAGAGCTTAGCAATGTTTTGGAGCAGGGGGAACCTTCGCTCAGAGCCCAGGCCCCTTCCAGCCTGGCTTACACTGCTGCTATTGGTTCTCCCTGGCCAGCATTGAAGCCCCCTGCTGCTAAAATGCTGCTGAAGCTCCACAGGCCAGATGAAATGGCTCTGCTGGCCAGATCTGGCCTCCAGCATTTTTCAAAAGTAGCAGACACTGCCCTGCTTGATTGATCTTGCAACAACTTTATTTGTGTTTTAACAACAGATACACTGATTCAACGCCATTATCGAAAGGTGGTTCCTTGAAATATTGCCTGTTTATTCTGCCCTTGCTAACTTTCTTCGTTCTAGTGGACTAACAAAGCATAATGCTGCATGCTTCAGACAGGCCTCTCTTTCTGTATGGTGCCACACATGTTGAAAGCACTGAGTACAATACAATTTCTCTTTAACTTTTCCCTTTGGTTGGGTTTCTGCAGCTATATTGAGAGAGGTTATTTTAAGTTGTTCTAGCAAACGCTTTGGATATGTATTGCTTTTTGGTCCGAGAGAATTTTTTAGAAGGATGTTGATGTGGAGTTTGCCTGTTGTAGAAACATTTTGCTGCCGTCCTTGAAAAGGAAGAAAAAGTAGCAAGGTTCGACGGTGGAGAGGAGCTTATTGAGATTCCCACTGTGAGTTCTGCCACTCAGTTTGTGCTAAATGGACTATTCATGGTTCTTGCGTATCTTTTTAAAGATAACAGCAGGTCAGTGGAAATACATAGTCTGAGATGTGTTTTATTTTCCTTCTACAAGAAATATTAAAATTGCAAGGGAATGCATTTCATAGGCATCTGATTGCCATTTATCCCTCCTTGTATAAACACACATAAAAATCTTTTATGGGACATTTGGGTAACTTTGCTATACGTGATAAAGAACAAACGAGCATTGGTTGGAGCCAGGCAAAGTAGAAACATGCATAGCACAAGGTTACTTCTGCAGCTTGGCCAAGTTGTCTCTTTCTCCACTGTGCAGCACCTCTGCTATGCCAGTGTCTGGCTTCTCCTACAAAACCTATAATTTAAACAGGGTTGTGGCAATGTTTTCTTTTATGTGGGTAAACACCCATTAAAAACTCGAGTTCCATACCACCAAATCAGTTTCCTTTTTATAAATAAACAAACATCGACAAAGATTTCTATCAAGGTTTAGACTGGAATATTTTCATATAGCATTGCCTAATTCCAATAGTATGTTAATTATTTTACATTGGTTTGAAAGTGATATAAACCAGCATTTGGACACTTTGCCCATTAAAGCCAACTGTGGCTACTAAATGTTTTGATTCCAAACTAATTTTGTAATAAGTAATAAGTTATCAGGAATCGGTTGGTTTGGTTTATTTTTAAATGGAGCTTCACGTAACTTCGAAAAATTACATTTTTAATAATGTCTTCTGCTAAGGCATGATCCTTTTATTATAGGCAGAGTTTTGTTCACAGTTTGATTGCTTAAGATAAAAGTGCATTATATTAACAATAGCTTTGATTTTTGAAAATTTAATACTGAAGCAACATGATACAGGCATTCTGAAATGCATTTAACAAACAAAATTGTGGGCTACATCTATTAACAGTTATATTAATTTACTTCTTTATAGATTTGCGGATGACTACAGAGTTGCTTTACAACAAACATATGTTTGGACAAATGAAACCCAACTTGATATTTCAGACAGAAATGGCTTTTTTCCACAACCAAAACATAAGCGGAGTTCAAGGCAGAAAACTCCAGTCCATATGCTTAACTTTTGGTGCTTGAATCCAGCTGTGGTAAGCTAAGTGTGAAATAAAACTGCTATATAACTAGCTTAATTTGATCACAAATGTACACATAGTAGTCTTAAAGATTGTACTGATTTTCTTAATGTTTTCCCTCCAGGCCTTTTCAGACTTAAGCGATAATGTTAGGACAATTGTCCTAACATCTGGTACACTCTCTCCAATGGACTCATTTTCTTCAGAACTTGGTGTAAAGTTTTCTATCCAGCTTGAGGCAAATCATGTTATTTCAAACTCACAGGTAAATGTTTGTGATTATGGTTCTCTTTCCTGAAATTATAACATTGTCTATTATGAAATTAGTGGAATATTAGTTATTTTTGGACATTTACTTGTATGAATAAAAATGTCAATTAAATATTTAAATAAAAATATCCTGAAAAATTGTAGCCATATATGAAAGGAAGTAAGAAGGTAGTATTTCATCAGTCCAGCTGAAAATAAATGCTTTTGATAACAGTACATGCTGGTTTAGTATCTTAATCTTTTTTTCCTTTCCCTCTTACTTTTTTTGTTTGTTTTTTAGCATGAATCTGCCTAGAAATACCTTAATATTTGGCATCTTTTTTTTTTTTTTTTCAGTTTCCCTGTTAACTAGATATAAGCATATAACTATAACACTGAACTATTAATACAACAGGTTTGGGTTGGCACCGTTGGAGCAGGCCCCAGTGGGCGGAAGTTGTGTGCCACATTCCAACATGCAGAGACTTTTGAATTCCAGGACGAAGTGGGAGCACTTTTGCTTTCAGTATGTCATACTGTTGGCCAAGGGGTTTTGTGCTTTCTGCCGTCTTATAAGGTAAGGAAATCTTAATTCATGTTCTCTCCTCTTAAAACCTATTTGAAGGTTTATTGTGGCCTTATGTCCTTATGGCTGCAAACAAACATCACCTTTGTGCCATCATAAACATTTTTATGGTGATACAAAGCCCAAGCAAACAGACATACATACAGCTTTTTGTGCCACAGATGCCCAAAACTGGCTGCAGCAGTAGGTGGTAAAAAATTGTGCTGCTGTTTTGTGTGTGGCACATGTCTGCTTTATGGCAGAAGAACAGAGCCTGGAGCTCCGTCCACTCTCCAGCTGTCCTGAGTAGGTGCTTCTGGGGAATTCAGGGCCCAATTCCTGCAAGGTAATTCCTGTGGCATACAGGATCAGTTCCTAGAAGCACCAGGAGTGCAGAGGTGTGCCCCAGGATTTCCCAGCATATCATGCTGCCATGCCCTGCCCTAAAATGATGGGTAATTAATGTCTGTCGCCTGGTGAAGAAGATCAGCTGTGTTAGGATACATCCAAGGAGATGGCTTTCTACAGTCTATACATCAATATATATATTCTGTGCAGATGCCTGGTGGAATTGCTTGGATCCTGTAGCTCAGGGGCAGGCAAAGTCTGGCCTGCGGGCTGGATCCGGTTGGCAGTGGACTCCTTTTCTAGCCGCCCCGGCATATGGCTGGGGCCAGTCTTCATGGAGACCCCAGCTGCAGCTGTGCTATGAAAGCTCAAGGCTGAGGTTGTCATGGAGACTTGCCCCAGCCAGGCTGGCAGGGCATGTGGCAGAGCAGGACAGGGAGCTGCTCTGGAGCTGCTGGGATCTTGCCATGGGGGCATCTTGCTCCAGAGCCATGGCAGAACAGCAATCTGTAGCCTGCATGCTCTGGGCAGGAGTGTGCAGGCGGAGGATCACAGCTTCTTCCAATGGTGACAGCTTGGTCTGGAGCAGGAGCAGAGCTGCGATCACTTGCCTGTGCACCCCTGCCCAGAGCATGCGGGCAACAGGTTTCAGCTCTGCCCTGGCTCTGGAGCAAGCTGTCCCCATTGTGAGATCCCAGCGGCTCCAGCGCAGCCCTCTGCCCTGCTCTGCTGCGCTCTGCCAGCACTGCTAGGGCTGATCTCAGTAGCACCCCCGGCCTTGAGCTGTCACAGTATCGCTGCGGCTAAGGTCTCTGTGGAGACTGGCCCACACCATGCAGGCAAGGGCTGCTGAGAAATGCAGTCTGGCTGCTGGCTGGATTGGCCATTTTGCTCACCCCTCCTGCAAGTTGATTGCCTGAAAACAAGTTTGTAAATCAAGGTATATTTTGTTCCAAAAAAGGACATTTTGGTGCATGAACCAAGTGTGCTTTCTCTGTTCTTAGCATTTACTAGAAAGGATTCGTAGTAGAAAGTAATGTGGAGAAAGCTTGCATATTTAGTGTTTCCTTTAGAACTGTTCCATGAGTCTAACTTTTTTTAAAAAACAGCTGTTAAGGAACTCCTGCCATTCAGTTGCCTACCATAAAAGGCAACTTTGCTGTGTGTAAATAGTGATTCTTTGGGATATTATATGTAATACATGGTACTCCCATTTTTCCTGACTTTGGTTATTGCTGCATTTCACAGCACTATGAATGTTAGTAGTGTTTTCTTGTGTGATATGGAAACTGCACAGTGCCTACTGTCCCAGGAGATCAATTCTCTCTATTACAAAGCCTATGTTACCAAATTTGGTTGCTGATAGGTGGCTCTTTAGTAATGGCTAAGGCTGTAACTTCGTAATTAACTCAGATCTGAGAAACAAGAGCTTAAACCTGCAGTATAAAATCTTAGGTACGGACCTGTTTTTCTTATCAAACTCTGACAATGTCTGGATTGTAACAAGTGATTTTGTAAAATTAACAGTGGTTTAATAGAAACGATTCCTAATGGTCAAAGCTGCTAGCATTGATGAAAGTGCAGCAGTCTGGAGCTCCTTAGCCAATTTAAGTTTTTTGACCTCTTTGCTAATCTTAGAAGTCCTTCAAAAGGAGTAATTTTTAAACCTGAAGGAATAGATAAAATATATATCTTTTTGTTTCAGACACTATCCACATTAAATACATTTTTTGGCTGAAGAATATATCAGGTCCTCTGTTGCTTGGTGTCTGTTTAAAAACCCCCCAAAAGACAGCTATTGATGCAGTTACTGACAGCAGCCATTAGGTGACTGCATTGGACCATACAATACAGAATTGGTAGAAAAAGGCACACTACCAAATCTAAATAACCCATCGTTCTAATTCATAAAATATGTATACATTAAATATGCAAACCCAGCAGTCTCAAGATAAATATGAAATTGAATTTCTCTTACGGCTGAAATTGAATTCCAGACTCTCTCCGTTTTGATACACTTACGTAGAACGGCAGTGGGGATAATGCTACATGTTATGCAGTGCAGCAGTCATCTTTCTGTGTATAAACAGTTTTAAAATACTTCTTGCAAATTTCTGTTATAAAATGATACTTGCCTGAATTGAAAGTGCTCAGAGATATCGTGATTAGAGTTGTAACTGGCATTTAATAAAGAATGAAAGAAAATGGTGAACAAGTCAGGTGTCCACCCCTACCCCCCCTTGCCATTATGCTTCACTGAAAGACTGACTGGGGAAAAAAACCCACAGTAATGAAGGGACTGATAAATGTAAACTCCAGATAACTGAAAAGTGATATTTTCAAATCACATTTCCAGTGTTTCTCTTCTCTGTATTCTGCATTGGGCTGTCTTGCATGAATGAGAAGTAATTGAGTCAAAATGCAACCATCTCTTGGGAGAGATTTCTTTGGAAGTTTCTTCTTCAGCCAAAGGTCAATGTTCCCTTGTAAACTGGTCCTTTAAAATAGGTATTGATATCTTTGGTATCTATGAGAGATTTACCCCACCATGTTAGAATAATTTTAACGTACGTAAAATTTCAGACCAACTTCTTCACATTAATCCATGTAAGAAAATGATTTTAAAATAAGCTGAGAGAAGATATTTTCCCAAGGCTATAACCTAAGCTGTACTTTCGTCTTGTCCTACGAACATGTCCCTTCATATAGTTTACTGAACAAACGTGCAAAAAAATAGGTGTTATATAGTTTTATAATTCAGTTAAATTATTTTCAACATTAAATCCTTGTAATTTGAGATCCTAGTATTAAGTTAAAAGAGCCTTATTCTTTCTATGAATAACTTCTTCAGATAAGTTGCAAGTCATCAGTAATATCTTGAAAACTGTACAATTTGGCAAATAACTGGTATTATTCTGCTTCTCCATTTTCAGTGATTGATCGCTATAGTAGTAGAGAACATATTATATTGTTTTTCAGACGATCTGGAAATATACTGTTTTTTTCAAATAATGGCAATCTGATGGAAACTACTTTTATATTTAGTAGCTGAAATCTTTCAGACATGGGATTGTGCTGTTTACTCAGTTGTAAAGAGTAGAAATTGAGGAGTTCAGAATAAGTCTTCAATCTTCAGCTTATAGGCATTCAATATACTTAGTTTCATTGAATGTCTTGTTGTTTTTGTCAGCTGTCCCTTTTGCTATTAATTATGATCTCATAAATTTTGGAAGTTCATTATCCTGGACTGGCAAACAAAACAATTCCCAAATTCCTGTCTATGAGGTGTGCAGCTGTTATTCATGGAATAATTACATAGACCACATGACATGCCTCATTCAATGGAAATGGCCTTTTTTAATTTTTGCAGTAGGTAAAGTGCAACTCCCTGGAGAAATATGCCTGTAGTGATATTCCCCTGTTCCATCAGCTCCATTGCCACTGGCTCCAGACATATCCCTAGCTGGCTAGTTCGCATCATAGTTTCAGAGAAAATATGCCATCAGCTTGAAAGCAATGCAGCCTATGTTGTTTCACTGTTACTCACCCTAACTTCTTTCTTTCCTGAGAGATGTGCTTTTGGAAAACTAATTAGAAAGACAATTAGAAAGATAAAGGATGAAAAGGAAGGGTAACAAAGTAGAAACCTACTTTAACATGCACAAGTGTGGGTTCTGGGCAGAGGAGAAAATTGTCCAAGATCTCTCTCCCTGAGAGGAAGGAATGGAAACAGAACCACTCGACTGCAGCTGCTATCCGCTGCCTGCTTGGTTCTGCAGGTGCACTAATAATACCTTGTGAGTTGTTCTCTCAAAGTATGCTGCATGAGCTAAAGCTCTACTTGTACACCTCCAGTTTAATGGTTATCTTGCACCAGCCCGGAATTTGCACCATGCTGTAGTGCAAAAGCAGATCTGAAAGGGTTAAAAAAAATTAAGAATTCTGGTTAATCATGGAGCTGCTTTGTCCATGTACCTATAAAGGCAGATTCAGAATACACACCTAAGATCGATATATGTAAGTGTGTTTATTATGTTGTAAAACACACTAGATTCCTGAGCCTCTCTAGGGAAGAAGCCCCATTTGATTGCCATTAACAAAATAATTCACCATCAAAACATGAAATTTCCCTTTGAAAATTTGTGACTATCAAGTCCTTGGACTCCTCAGATCCCTTTTTAACTAATAAAAAGAGGGTGTGCAAATGCACACATAATACAAATTATCTTCCTCCTTTGAATTCCATCCTGCACCTTTATTCATGGCACGGATGCTCTGTCTTCTACATCTCCTGCTCTTGTGCTGCGATTTGTGATTCTTTTTAACAAAGTAACTCAAATCACTTAGAAATGAGTGAACCCATAGTCTCTGTTGCTGGTAGGACTACGCAGGCAGATGATTAACCAGTCATGGACTGTTGCTGGAAATTTTCTTCAAAAATTGTTTAAAGGATTTGGAATCAATTGTAGATATTGTTAATCCTACAGCATTGTTGTTACTACTACTACTACTACTACTACTGTTTTTTCCTTTATACCCTCTTTCGTCTTACTGTTTTATTCAGTGATGGGATCTTATGTTTTGATTTCATTTTTTTTTTTCATGGCCAAAGGCTGTGACTATTTATATATGTTTGTTAAATGCTGAACACAGCAAATCCCAGTGTTGATGATGCCTTTGAATATTATTGCACTATAATAAAATAATGTACTACAGTTGTTTTGAGTTTTTTTGAAAGATGCTAGATTTAGATGGCTTAAGGGATATAGTACTCACTTTGCTGCTCCAAGAAATGACAGTCAGAGAATTGTTTTTATTTCTAATCTCTCAAAATTTTAAATGTTGCTATTAACTAAATAGCAACTGCGTATTACATGCATAACGTATCTTAGATTTATTAACAGCAAAATGTGTGTAAGAGGTAGAAGTGATGCATCAGGCACATGCAGAGCTGTCTTGTTATAGCTTCACGCACTATTTTTATGTATTGAATAGTGTGCCATAATATGCTATTTTAAGTTTTCCCAATCAAAATTCTCAGAATTTCTCAATTCTGTTACTTTGGCTTTGAAATTATTTTTAAATAACTCAAATTTTACATTTATCAAAATACAATCCTGGCCACAGTTTTTGAAGGTTAATATATGTTCCTGGAAAACAAACTGATGATGCTATTCAACAAAAATGCATTTATGTTAAAATCAGTAGCAACTCCTAGCAAAAACACTCTATAAAAGAGAATATCAGAAGGTGAAAAGATTACTCAGAAATCTAAGATGCTTTTAAACAAGATTAAGATAAGGACCATTAGGGTTCATGTCGCCGACCTGTCTGCATTAAGATATATCTTGCCTGGTGCCTGCATCCTAGATGATTCATTCAATATGTGTCATATCAAAGTCAAACGATCCAGTTAGAAGAAAAATGCTAATGCT
The DNA here is from genome assembly GCA_030014935.1 of Caiman crocodilus. Classification (NCBI taxonomy): domain Eukaryota; kingdom Metazoa; phylum Chordata; order Crocodylia; family Alligatoridae; genus Caiman; species Caiman crocodilus. Next base: position 14,374,631 of record JAGPOW010002118.1, on the reverse strand, counting down.
TATAAATTTTAGTGATGATCCATCATGATGAATTAACTGACCTTTCTTTGGGAGCTATTTACAATCAGTTGTAATCTTTAAACAATAATCTTAGTCCTTTCTTTGCTCTGTTGTTTAATTTATTTCTTTTAAATGTTGATTCATAATGTTGAGATTAGAATTAAAAACAAGATGATCAGTTGCTCAAATTGTTTTGAGTTTCTTGATTTGCAGGCTTTCACCAATAAATTCTTCTGTTGAGGATGAGACCTCCCCCTTTTCTTCCTTCACCTTTCACAAGTCAAAAGTCCTTTGGATTTTGATTTGAATTTTATTTCCATTGCATCTGACAGTCAAGAATTTGATGTTTTAACTTTTCTGCTCATTTGGCAAAGTTCTGCTTGACAGTTGTTGGGTGATGATGTATAATTTATAGTGTACTGTAACAAAGAGCCGTACATAGTACACACAAGAAAATAAAGGGGCCTTCATGAATTCTGATCTAAAAAGATATAAATACTATATGGCTTGTTTGTTTGATTTCTCATGACTCTCTTCAAACTTGTTGAATGATCTGATTCAGCCCTTAAGACCCTTTGATACAAAGTCAGTCTTTACGTCCATGTTTTCTGTAATTATTGCAGCAGTTGCCATATAGTGCGTTGAGATACCAGGCTTTAGTGCATTTCTGCTTGCTGTAACTATCTTGCTGTCTAGAACCATTTTGCCTTGATGCGTCATTATCTGAAGCAGTAGTAAACATGCCACCAGCAGATTTCTGCAAAGCCACCAACACTTTGCCTATGCTGCATTCACACTGAGTCCTTTTGCCGGATATAACATACAGCTATTGATTTTGTGTGGGAGGTGCTAGGGGAATTAAATGGTAGTTAATGGGAAAAGTCTAAAGAAGTTTGGTAGATGTGTTTTACATCATAGTTTAAAATACCATATGTTTGTGAATCAAAAGAGCATGTGATATGGAGTTATTGGGATCTCCAGACCACCTAGTATATATAGTACTGGCTGGAGTGTGCAAGTTGAAAAGAAAAAAAACCCTGTATATGGACACTAGCAAATGCAATGCAAAGTATCGGGTATAAAATGATCTCTAGATCTCTTTAGTTCCCAGAGTACCTTTTCCTTCCTTACTTCCTCCTAGACTTTAGTTCCTTCTGGTAAAGCTGGTTTTCATGCTCTAGAGAAGGTTTTCATCATGGCTTAATTTTAAAGGAGGGCTCTTTTACTATTCACCATAGGTGAGAATTAAGGAAAAAGAAAATAGAGCTGAATTATGTTGGTCAGCATTTCCTGCAGAAGGATAAAGAGGAGGGCGAAAGAAAGTGGCCAGTACTGCTTTTAGAATAATGGCAACTAATGAACCCTGGTTAAATCATGAAGGAAGAGCCTAGATTACCTATTCATGAGCCACCTAGATTACTTTGCTCAACAGATCATTTAAAGAAGACTTCTAATTAAAATGGATCCTAAATAATACTTTTTCTTTTTGTGGCAGAGCAAGGCAAAGTGTTCATAGGAGGAAATCAGTCAGCTTTTCATCAGTATCTTTTCTTCATTTGTGTTCTTGGTTTGAATCTATAGTATTCCTTGTTACCACAGTGCATCTTAATATGAGATCCCCTCTGAAGAAATGATGATTTTGGAAGCTGGTCAAAACAAAAAATCTTAGCTGTGGCCTCCAGCATTGTTAGGTAGGTGCACATGATGCTGTAGAGCCCAGGGAAAGAACATGTAAATAGATAGACGACATGAAGGTTGTTTTGTGACATCTTTTGGACCATAGTTGGGAGAGAAGTTAGACAAACTTCAGGCACAAGCAGATTTTCTGTATATAGTGGTTTGACAGGTGTCAGAGGCCCAAGTGCTCAAAAGCTTGTTTAACTTCTCACCCAACTATACAGTTGGTCCAATAATAAGATAACCCAAAAAGCCTCTCACTCTTCTACATTTCCTCTCTGATGGCTTCAGCAGCACTCTCACCCCACTACGAAGAGAGAGAAGAAATTCAGCAAATGTGTCTTTCTGGGTAGCAAAGTTTCCATTAAGTGATTTTTGGAAGGGAGACTTTCTGTCTGATGCCAGAGTCGAGACTTGGTTGGGTTTTTTTTTTATGTCCAGCGCAGACTCTGCTTGATTACCTTTTACACCTTTATGAGTCTGATACATAAACCAGTTCCTTCAAGGTACAGCTTATATTCACTTCTGATTTTAAGATAATGAGCAAAATCCAAATTATTTTCTCTGCTGCCACTAATCAGTACTTTCTGAAAGTAATGTTCCATGTAAAACCAGTATGTCAGGAATTTGACATTATTAGTTTGGGATGGCTATTTCATTCTAACTCAATACAAAGCTCAATTTAGAAAAGTTACCAAATATATACATATATATTTACACCTTACTGGTGTTTTGCAAGGCTATACTGTTGTAATGGTAGCATTCAGGTCCCAGAATTGGTTAGTTTTAAACTATCTACTGGATTTTCCAAAAACAATTTGCTATTGAATAATCATTGATAGCTGCGTCTGGGAAGGTACCTCATACAAGCTGACTTCAGTAGTCCATAAAAATGGTTCTAACAGGCTCATAAATCTTTAGTATAAAGCATGGCACTTATTTAGGTTGCATTTCTATTTTTTATTCAGAAATTCACACTCATTCCCCTATTTGCTTCCTGTCTTATCAATGCTGAATTTCTTGCACGTTTTTGGAATCTGAATATTTTCTGTAGCCCAGTCCTACAAGCAACTGGTTAAAAATCAGTTATGGAAATGGTGGCTTCGTATTTTGTCAAAAGCGTTAATCAGACAAAGGAACAGACATTACTTTAAGCTCCGCAACATAGCCCGTAAGCGGTGTTTGGTTAAGCCTTGCTGTTCGTTTTGTTGAAAGCAGTGCATGCCTACAACGATCAGAGGTGTTACAAAGCAGTCAGGCACCCAGGGTACCTGCAACACATTTCTGGCCACTGCTATGAATGCATGACTGGCGGCAGCTTTTCTGTTATCCACCTCCCTCCCCACACCTCTCTTTAGGTTAGCACCCAGGGCAGCTGCCCCATCCTAGTTATGTTACTGGTAATAATCACTGAGAGTGTGGCATAAGGGCGTTGCTAAGTGAAAATGGAGCCTTCAGGTTTTCTTATTACAGACTCAACTCCAGGAAAAGTTTTGTAGTGACCAAAAAAAATGAATAAGAGTCTAGTGAGCTGACGCTCATGTCATAAATGTATATTCCTTTGCACCTTTCTTAGTGGCACTGGCAGAGGAAGTAAAGGTTGTGTGGGCATCGACTGGCCTATAAATGCGCTAGTAGTGGTCAGGATTAAATTACGTTGCTAGGACAGCAGTAGGAACCTCGGTATTATTGAGCTCTCTGCTAAATTTGCTGTGTGCATCAAGGACTTCAGGTGCCGTTAGTGTGCACTTATGGAGGTACTTTATTCATTTTAAATCAGAAATTGAATTTTATTTTTCAAAAACACCTTTGCAATTGTATCAACATTTCTAAATTCAGATTTTGGATTTAAGCCCTTTGAACCTATCCTGTTATGTCTGTAGATCATAGCTAATGTGCCCTCTTCTTGAGAACTGAGGAAAATGGATCATCGCATATACAGTTTGTTATATACAGCCTCCTTCATGCTTGGGGATATAGTGACTGGATAGACAAATAGCAGTCACGACACAGTTGAGACAGTGCTTTGGCTGTAGTACAGAATCCTTGACAAAAAAGTTATGGGAGATGATACCCATTTAATTGAGAGAATATTGGCCAAAAGAATGGTATCCCCCCAGGCACTTCCAAAAGGATACTGGGAATGTTTAATTTCAGGCTAGACAGTCACCAGGGACAAGCAGAAGAGACCTCAGTTTAACCTCTGACATGGTTGCTGTCCTCTGTGTGTGTGCATTCAATATGATCTCAAGTCCTTGAACATGCTGTCTCCTGCCCCAGAGGTAAATGTGTCACCCCTGCATATGACAGGGTGAATTAAGGATACAATTTCAGTATTCATTCTGATTGCCTGCCTGTTCTTAGTTTAAGACAGACCCCTTTATTTTACTGAGATTTGGGTGAGTTTAGTAGACCTTAACCATTCTGAGTAGCAGAAGAGGAGTAGGAGAACCAAATCTTTTAATGTGCTCTGAAACTTCTCTATCCATAAGAAGCAAATGTGGTGACTCGATTTCTGTCAAGCAACCTGCAGACAAAGCCTAGGCATGCAGATTTTATACAGAAATTGTAAGAAATTAAACACTTTTTTGTCCACGATCAAGGAAAAGATAGGGGGGGAGGACCTTCTTGCAACTTTTACTTATTTATTAAATTACATCAATAAATTTACAAAAGATGGTAGTCTGTTTAGCTAGGCCTATTAAAAGCATTAAGATTTGAGCACTGGCTGTTAAAATGAGTAAATGGCAATATTACAAAGTTAAACAAATGCCAAAAAACATTTTCCAGAGTACTGGGATTGTAACAATACCATTAATGAGGGCAAAGAGGTTTTAATGCAATTTGCACATTCTAAAGTTTCAAAAAGAGGTTTTGAGTTAGTGCATTATTAATGTTCTGAACATCTGGAACTGTGTAAGAGCTATAGACATTGAGCAAGTGCAGGGTTTCCCCAATAGGTCTGATGCTGACTGATTTCCTCCCTAGTGAGAAGCTTGTTTTAAGACGTTTGAGACAGTAAAATGACAATATCCAGATAAGAGATAAACATTCCACAGTGTCCTTCTGCTTACGAGCTGTATGGAAAAAGATGAGAAGCCATTACTTTTGTGCAGTTGGAAGCTGCATTTTTTAAATGAAATGGGAAAATAGATACATTCACACCTCTAGCCATAGCGCTATGCTACAGTCACTGGAGCTTTCCAGTTCTGTTTGGGGCTAAATAATCACTCATTGTAAGTACTGGTAATTTAGGTTAGATTACATGCTTGAGTTTTCTTCCCTTTTCCCTTGCAAGTTAACGCTCAGATTTTTCTTGTTCATGCGTTAGACACCGATTTATTTGCTGGTGATTACTCATTAACCACTTTAGGATAAGTTCTTAAGCTAAAGAGTCATTTTTCTTATGTCAGTTGTTTTATTAACATTAGTGGGATGAATAACTGTATTTACACATGTAAAGTATTTGCAAGATAGGGCTCTGTGTTATCATCTCTGAAGTGACCTAGGCAACAAAATATTTTAATAATCATATTATTTTCAATACGATAACTACAGCTAACATCAAAGACTAAAGAACTGGAGGCATTAGGACAGAAGGTTAGTGCGTGAGCTCATAATGGGTGGTGAACAAGAGAGAAGTCCAAGTGCAATTTTAAATTAATGCTTGTGTTCTCTTTCTGTATAGTATTTGCTCATTATTCTTGAGGGGAGGGTGCTCTCTTCTTTCAGAAGTATTGCCTTAATTTATATGAGCCAACCCAGCTGCAATTTCATGATTATAATAAATAAAATTCCTAGGAGTCTTCTCTTGTTCTTCAGGTGTCTTATGCTGTCATGCTTACATTCCTTGTAAGACCCTAAAAATGAAAGTAGAGAAAAATTCAGGGAGAGTAATGAAGCAGCATGTAGGAAGTGTCATGCATCTGCTGCCTGGCTCTAAGGACCCTATACAATGTCCGTTGAAATCACTGGAGCCATCTCAGAGACTTCAGGGTGCAGGCGAAATCCTGTGACACGAAGGTGACCCTCTTCTGGCTTAAAAAGAAGGGCCTATTCCCAGTTTCTAAAGCTGCAGGGCATGCACCCCTTTCACAGGATGCTTTTTTTCAGACTGGTGCAACATGGGCACAATGTTGGTATCTGTGAGCTATCACAAGATGTTCTAGGGTCAAGCTCTCTGAAGCATAAATATACCTGTAACTAGCTTTTGTTTTAGCTTCAGTCTGATATAATGAAGAATGTGATGAAAGATCAAATTACAGGCTGGCTATCTGCAGTGTCCACAGAGCTGTGCCTTCAGCCAGTCCTTCGCCAAAGCACTTAGGCTGGGGAACAAAGGGAAGAGAGAGTTTGGGAGTTTCCCAATCCCGTAATTGGAGACAGAAGAAATAGCAAAATGCCTGCTACTTTCTTACCCCAAACTGAATTGAACAACAGGCTTTTTCTAGAAAAGCGACTTCTTTCCTCATACAGTCAGTTGTAACCCACCTACTTGAACATCATATGCTCGTCCAAGTCACTCCACTAATGTTCAGCTTAAAAAGGAGCTGACAGTTCACACCCTTGTAAGATTGATGTCTGTACTAGCCAGGAGGCCTGCAGCAACCATATTGTCTTAGCACAAGAGTCAGGGCGAGCTCAGAATAGCACTCCAGACCAACAGCTAAAATACTGTTAAGTACACAGCCGAAAGAAATAACAACTCTTGAATTTTTAAAGTTTGTTGTAAAGAATAGTTACTAGTTCTTCACTTGTGCTGGATCATTTTTTAATCTGTCAAGTTGGTTTCTTTGCTTGGTTGCTTACTACTAATGGCTAGTGCAAGTATTAGCCATCCAGGTTTCATCCTTACAAAATAGTTGAAGAAAAGTGACCCTAGTTCTTTGGCTAATAGCCTGGATTTGATTTAACTCTTTTTGGTCAGTCATTGAAAAATAATTTAAAAGTTACTTAATATATTTTCTTGGGTAACCTGGTAGCCCCCTTGAGATACAATGCTGGTGTAATGTAGCTTTCAGAGATCAAACAATTTTTACAATGCTTTTCAAGCCTTGCCTCTGGGCAGTCTCTGGCATAACCTTAATTTGTTCAGAAAGAGACACTTAATAGGTAGGGGAAACTTTTTATAACTTACAAATTGTGGTTGATGTTTTGAAGTTAGTTTAGAATGAAATGGCAGCATTTTTCATTTTTCTTTGTGGATATAGAATACAGTGCTGATGGAGCATATAGCTTATACCCACCAGACCATACAATTGAAAGTTGTTAACCTGTAATGGTTATACCTGACTAAACAAGGGATATGCAGGGGCGATTGGCTCGAGCTAAAAATAAGCTAATCTCCCCCGTCATGTTGCCTATAGGAAGGGGAAAAGTAAAAAGAATGGAAACCCTACACACATTCTGTATGGGTTCTATTGTATACTTGAAGTGTTAATCCCTAGTTAAAGAGCGCTTGCTAGGGTGGATTTCTGGGAAGAAAGAGCATGCTTAAGCTGCTGGGAATGTGTGTCTGGAGGGTCAGCTCTGGTCCAGGGCAGCTAGGACTGTAGGGCCCAATTTGTAGGAAGGGTTAAAACAGATGGTCTGTATTCAGGAAATGGGCCAGGGAAGCCAAGGGAAGAAACAGTGCTGCCGCCTACTTAGGCCAAGGACAATTGAAAAATATGCAGCAATTTTGGATTAGGATCAAACACTGTGTTTTGGGAAGTATTTAACTAGGAGAAGTCCATGAGAACTGGGATAGTAGTGAAATGGTAATAGCTACTGCTAGAAATTATAAGAAGTAGGCCTTAATCAAAGGGGTAGCAGGACATATGAGAAAGAGGGAGAAAACAAAATCTGATAAGATTTCAAGGGTCCCACAGGATATTAAATGAAATCTGTTGAGGGAGCGGTAAGATGGAGAATTTAAAGAGAAGGGAGGTTTGATTTAAGGGAGGTTTGAGTGTCTTACCCTCTTGGAGAAGCTGTAGTAAGAAAAGGAGCTGGAAGCGCCTATTGCCTACAAACCTGTGCATGCTATAAATTCCTGGGCTAGTTTAGGAGATGCAGTACAGTTGGGTTTGGAGGATCAGTTGCTCATCAGGAGACTGCACAGTCTCTTTGAAGTTTCTCTTTCCTTTCAATAATTGGAGTGTCTTGTGGTGTCGCCCCAGCCAAAAATTGTCCAGATGCTTGCAGGAGAAGGGATGTAGCCCACACAACTTAAAAATGGGGGAGAGGTCTGTTTCAGAGAAGAAATTGCTAGGTAACAACTTTCTGTTTGCTCTCGCTGGAATTTAGCAACGGGAGTCCTCGCAGATAAGATGCTGTCGAACACAGCTGTTGGCTTATTTACCATCCTGCATATGTGGAACACACAGCTATTTTTCATCACTTATAGTCAAGCTAGTAGCTGGATTAAAAAGCCAACACTTGTTAAGAATTTTTTTCTCCTCATTCAGATTCATGAACAATCTTTTTTTTAGGAAGTGTAGGGTTTGTATTTTTTTTTCAATTTTTTTTTTTAAATTACTTTGATACTTTCTTTCAGGTACCTGCTAACTTCAGTTTTATTCTTTATTTGTGATGACAGTGAATTATGAATGATTCATAATCTGTCATATTTGTCAGCTTATTTTGTTGTTGTTCTTCAAAATCTGTGGGTTTATCAGCACTGCACAGTGCAGTGATGTATAAAAATACTTACGCTACTGCAATACTTTTTCCAGTACCTGGGCTAACTGTATCTCTACACTGCGCTCTGTTTTGAACTCATCAGTCTAATGCCTAGGTGGTATTTAAAATTGCTGATTGCTGTTTTACATAATAGACCTAGAGCTAATTCTTTACCTGTAGCACCTTCTTAATTTAACCATAGTGAATATGTTTGTTAAAATGTTTTGCTATACTATTACATTGCCTTATTACCTAGGGAATATTGTCTTGAAAATATGAGTCATTAAGAGCGGACTTTAAAATGCCAAAATATAGACTCATCCTAATCTTCACTGGTAATATAATCTGCAGCCTGTGCACTTGGGACTGTCAGCTGAGACATCCTCAATTAGCTCAGTGACAGCAGTAGAGCATGGCAGGAGAGGTAGCCTTTGAACTGCCTATTAAAAGCTTACCTAGCCCTTCAGAGATAATTACTGGGACCTTGAAATGGATAAAAATGCAATACCTGCATGGGGTATTAATGGTATGCTATCTGACATTGACCACATAATGCAGCATACGGCTGAGCTAATGATGAGTTATTGATCTGATCTCTCTCCGGGATCCAAAATTAAAGCAGAACTGTGTTGAGGAAGAGAAGTGGCTACCATTATTCACCTGAAGCTCTGGCTCTATGGAAGGAATTTATATTAGAAATAGGTAAAATGACAGTACGTTAATTAGACAGTAATTCTAAGGAGAGATTTTTCTTGGGCACAATTTGAAAGTGACCTGAAGGCTCTTTACATCTTGGACTAAAGACTTTGTCTTTCGTTTGGGTCCAAGCACAGGCTTTCCCTATAACACGCTCTGAGACCACATGCCTCTGTCTGTACCACATGCTGAGGCAGCCCACACACTCTGACATACAGCATAGAGCCACAACTTGTTCCCAGTCAACGGTAGGAGCCATTGCAATCAGTGGCATCCGCTTTTCTTATTCCTAATTCATTTATGTCTCTCCTGAGGGATATCAGTGCATCTCAGCCCTGGCCACCTTCTTTCCCTCTTCCCTTTGAAACTCTTCTCACATTTCCTACTTTGCTAGGCAGGGTATATTCTAGCTATCTCAGCTTGAGTGCAGAAGATCTTGTACCTCGCTCAGCTCTTTCACTAGTTCCCTTCCATCCTTCTTGCAAGTACTGATGTTGCCCTTCTTATTTCCATGAGGTCCACTGTTTTCTGTCCCCATCTTTGCATTCAGTACATTGCTTCTCATCATCAGTAATGATTCTGGGTCTTTTTTAACCATAGTTATGATTTCTGAGATGCCTTTTGTCCCCATATGACAGCAAGGGGGGAATGCCACTTCTGGGTGATGCTGCTGCATTTTTTTTATATCTGATCCAAGGTCCGTGTAGTTCTGGAGTAATATTTAGTTTGACTGGGTGCCCTTCATGATGCCATCCACAGTTCTAAGCAGTGGGACTAGGCTTCAATCATTTAGTTTCCAAGGCCAAGAGGGCTTGAATTCAAAGCTTTCCTTCTCCTGGGTGGGTTGCTGTGTGCCTCCCTATCTCTCTGTCATAGGCTGGCAGAATAGGCTGGGGGTTTGTTTTTTTTGACAGCTTATTGAACTGCTGCAGGGACGTGCAATTATTGAAGTGCCCTGTGGCACTTGCTTTTTACATTGGGCAGATACTTTTTAACAGCATCTGCACATCACAAAGTAGAATCTGCGATGACAGTCAGTGCAGATTATTGGGCATTATGTCTAAGAATATTACATGCCATGCTGGTAGATGAGGTTTTCCCCTTGAATTTCACACCCTGGATAGCAATGTAGTTTTAATATTTTATTACGCTGTTAGGTTAAATATTGTGCACATACAGCATGTGGAAAATAAAGTAAGAGTTCATTATGGTTTCTCACTTCTTCACTCTGGCTTGTGAAAATGCTGCAAGCTAAATTGGAGCTTCACTTATGCTCTAATTTCCACTTCAACACATACGTTTGCACATTTTCCTCACTGTTTAAGCAGCAATTGCATGGGAAATGAGCGTTGTTGCTGTTAAGAAGTGGGCTGCATTCAGTTCTTGAATGTAAGAATCCAAGTGGCAAATAATAGCAATTATCTTTCTCCACAAGCGCTTTCTCTGGCTTTTACAGAAAAGAAAGTTGGAATAAAACCAAGCGCTTCTACTAAGCAACAGTACAACCTAGAAACATTTCTTTGTTAAATAAAAATGTATCTGGCTGAGGTTGCTTTGACCTTACCATTATTTTGTACCATCGCAACCTACAGAGTTCCCGCTCCCTTTGGCATTTCTTAAAGGTTCGCTGCCTGATGTGACTGAGATGTGAAAAATCAATCTACCAGGAGACTGATCACAATCTTGTGATGTTTATATTCAAACTCCTATCTTTGGGGTTTATTATTAATGCATTAATGAACATGGTAAGATGTCAACTATCACAGATACATTTGCAGCATTAAACATTTTATTGCAATATTGATGCCTTTCCATGACCTTGTAAACTTACATAGGTCATGTAGTATCAACTGTCATACAGCCCAATGGACAGGTGTCCCTATTTCACAAGCTACAATCAAGATTAATATGGATGTTAGTATGCCAGATAATTTCTGCTGGCTTATACTATATCCATAGTTGTGGTATAACTAAGCACCTAAAAAATAAGATAAGGATTCCACAGTCATGTAAATTAGACTGCAATTTCATCCCATTATAGTCTGTCCAGTTCATAATTGAAACAGTAGAGGGGCTGTGTAGTGCAGCTCCCTGTCCTGTGCTGCAAAGTAGAGAAAACTTCTTTTTTCTACCACCCACTTACTATAAAAAACATATAAATATAAAAACAAATCCTAATTTGAATGCCTTGGAATAGTGAAAAATGTGACCAAAAGTCTAGGAAGTTGGTCACATCTGGATGCATGTCGTCGAGGGGAAATCAACTTTGAGGATATATATTTAATTGACATTTCGTGCATCCACAGCGTAACAGCACATATAAGCGTTTGAATTGTTGCATATATTCAAAACCACATGCTTGTCGTGTTCAGAGTTAGCTGGCCTTTGAAATCTGCCTTAATCTGTCTTCCTAATCGGGAACGGATTATGATATTTACTAATAAAATTGATAAAATGTGGCAACATGTACTGTAAAATGTAACTGGTTATTCATACAGTCCTTGCATTCTAGGGCCATATTCTTGGGTGTTTAAATTAGCATGAATTAGTATGCCATTGTAGGAGTCGGCCCTTCTTTTCTATATCTAGGTTCTTATAGTGAAAATAGCAGTGCTTTTTGTTTTGTTCTTGCCATTCATGCCTGTTCTTTTTCTCTAAGGCAGGGGTTGTCAACCGGGGGTATGCAGAAAGGCCTTAGGGGTACACATGGGTGGGCAGGGATGGAGCACTGCCACCCACCACGCCGTGCCAGCTGCCTCCCAAGAGCAGGGCTCGGGGGGACGAGGGCAGCGCACAGATACCGCCTGGCTGGCTAGACATAAGGGAGTGGAGCTTACACGCAGCGGCTGCCACTGCCCTGCGCTGCTCCGCATGTAGTCGCCGCCTCTCCCCTCCACGTGCTGCCACTCCCCTCCACGTGCACCTTCCCACCTCCATGACTTATGCCATCCCCCCCACCTACTGTGCATGTGGCCGTCAAGGGTACACTTATGAAAAGTTGAAAACCCTGCTTTAAGAAATCCTATCTTTTTTTTTTTTTAACTTCTTTAGTGCTGTTATATGTTTTGTTAAGTTTAGCAGATTGTTTTAAACTTTCCTTCCAGTGAAGTAATCTGTAGTTTCTTGCTGGGTAAGTTTAGTTCCTTAGCATCTTCTCCCTGATTAATTGCCATTGATTGGTGCATGTGCTGCTAGTGTTGATGACCTTGGTGAGAGTGTCATCATTTGCTTTGACTTAATTGTGGAAAGCCTTTCTCGCTTTGCATTTCTATGTTTTGAATTCATTCATTCTTGAACTGAGACCCAAAACTGCAGTAAATTATGTTAGTAAGTAGCCCCATTCCAGCACAGCAAAAGTTTTCAGCTAGCTTTGACAAGTCTTCTCTTTACCTCCTTAACCAAAGTCAACTGCACACGAATATTTGGTGACTGCATGGATAGCACTTGGAACATAAGGGGCTTTTTCAGGCAGTTCTGCCATCAAGTTGTTGGTTTTTGTTTTGTTTTGTGATGTTGGGCAAGTTGTTTAGTCCCAAATCTCTTCTCTTCGCTTTCCCATTCTGTAAAATGAGGGAAATGGGGCCACCTGTATCCATGCTAAATAATATGACGTGTTCCGCTAACAAGGATAAGAGGTGTAAAAGCCGGAATCTGCTCTTCCTGTTGCAGTTCTGGAGCCATTTCTCTATGACACGCATCTAACTGCCTCAATTTACTGTGCAAGCTGCACAGCATTCTCCACTTCATTGGCCCGGTGCCTAGGACTACAAGTCTGTTTTGAATCAATTTTCCCACATGGTGCTGCGCTTCGCTGCTAATATGCCACTAAGCCAACCTGGTCTCCTTTTTTATTCGGGAGAAAAAAAGAGGTCAAGGGATGAATGAACTTGGTTTTTTTGATGACTGCTGAAGAAGAGCACAGCAATGTGGGATGCTGACCTTGTTACAGAATATCTACCTTGTAGTTGAATAATCTTGTTTGACTGAGAAATGACATCTAAACAGACTTTTTAAAAAAACCTTCACGGACAGAATTTTTTTTGTAGAAAAGGTTGTTGACTCATTAGGAAGCAAAGCTAAATGGTTAGCCCTGGGTCACTATGCCAGAAGTGTTGTACCTCAGGAAGCTGTTGCCTTGGTAGACTTCAAGACTGCAAAAGAAACCAGATTGCTTAGAAACAGCTGTGATAAGAGCTAAATGATTTAATGTTTCGGAGACTATGCAAATTGTTTTGAGATTAATGTATAGCTTATTTTCAGAAAAGTACACATTTTGTGTAAATGGCTACTTTAAACTGTGGAAGCAACATACTAACCATGTTATTCTGGAGTCTTTGGCATGCAAAACATTTCATTTTTCATTACTGTTGTCGCCATTCACATTTTCCATTATTTAAGGGGGTTATTGAAAAATTGATGGTATGTTGGTACCAGAGAGACATCCTGTAGGCTGCAGTGTTGATTTATGGCACATGGAACACAGTTCAGTGCTTCAGTTTCCTGCTGGTGAGCGGCACTTTGTCATTGTCCCTAAAGAAAAATCATACCAGTGAAATCCCTTGTGCTTTCCCCAAGTTGAGTGATGCATACTCTTTCTTCAAAAATGATGATGAATTATTCACCTTTTATTGTGCTAGAGTGTGTGCATAGTGATCAAAATCTTGCTCATAATACAAAGTATTTTCACCATGTCCAGGGTCAGTTTAATTATGTAGTTGTACTGCTTTTTTTTTT
>JAGPOW010002118.1:14320839-14351627 GCA_030014935.1 Caiman crocodilus | reverse complement strand
CCCGCCCCCCCCCATAGACTTACCTGCATCCAGCTGCTTGCTGGCCATGTGCATGCACATGGGCATGATGCCCTCTGCCTCCTCTCGCTCTTCCCTTCTCCTGACAGTACCAAGTCGTTCCTTGCTAGTGGAAGTTGGGAAATGCCAGGAAAAACTTTGAGCAGAGTAAAATCCTGGACGTTTGTTGATATCTAAAAAAAAACTTCCACCCAGTTGGAGGTGGGAGGACCCAAAAAAGAGGACTTGTCCTGGAAAACCTCGGACATATGGTAACCCTAAGCCAGATAAGGTAACAGTCGTGTTTCCCCATTCCAAACCAGCGTTAAAATATATAAGGAACATTCTCTGTAAGAAATGAAGGGATAGGGTTTTGTGGTGAGGGAAGCAGGTAATTGGTATGGTTATGTTGTTCTCCATTAGACTCTTCCCCCAACAGCCAGGATCTATTCACAAGAAATCACTCAGGAGATAAGGAATCCTGCAGAAAAGCTGACTGCGTTCCCATACTGTGTGCAACAGTATGATCACTGCAATTTAGCTTCTTAACTTCGCCTTCCTTAAGATGTCAGAAATTACACTGAACTTGCCTCAGGGTAAAATACATTAAACACATCTTGGGCTTTCCTGCGTGGGATAGGAAACCCCTTGTGCTACTACTGAGATTGGAAAAAGGAGAGGCAATCTGTAAAGGGGCACGGCTTGTTCTGCCCTCAAGCAGGATATGAGGACTCAGCTTAAGGGAGTGAGAGAACTGGTAAGAGATGCTAAGAAAAGATCATCTCACATCCCACAAGATGCTGAAAAGCTTCATGGGCTGCCTAAAATATAAGAAACAACAAAGAGGGGAGATAAACCTAGATACAAAGAACATCGCTCTTGAGAATCAGAACTTGCAGTTGTTTGCAAATTACCAAAAAAAGCCATCAAAAATAGCATCCATCAGTCCAGGAAGATGGCAGATTCTATGCACGTAACAAGATTTTCTGCTCTCTTGGAGGAAGACTTCTCATTTATAGAACCATTAGAGAATCCATTTTTAAAGGGTTTAATAATACATATATAGACTGCCTTGTACTGCAAAAACTATTATTCCCCTGGGTAGAAAAAGTGACTGACTCGGGGCATTAATGGCCACCTCCTGTGGTTTTGGGCATTATACCCCATACTTGTCCGTGTTCTTCCTTTCCAAAGTGCTATTGTTTTCCATGGTAACACTGCACTTGAGTTCATAGTTCCTATGAGACACGTATATGTATTATATTTTATTTATTTTCATTTATGGGCATTTCTGTAGTTCTTATTATTGTAGTATCCGTGTATAGTTGTGTTTGGACCATATCTACACGAGCATTTGGGCATGCTTTTCTGTATAGGAGAAAGTTCTGGTTTATGGCCAACTATTAAACGCATCATAAATGGGAAGAGCAGTGAAATTTCTCCATGAGATTTCATTGTGGTGTTTTTATCTGTGCTCAGATATTCTCAAGTACATGAATAATTTACATCTGGAAGGGAAGCTTGCTGGTATGTTGACAGCTGTCTGTTCCAAGAGAAACCAGGACCGTTTGGGTGCCAGCAGCAGCTTTGAATATACGCCAGCAGAGGCAGAGCATAGTAATTGCATCGCTCTACGCTATGCAAGTAAAAATGACTTTGGCTTTGCACGTGTTTTGAGATGCATCTTGATGAAGATGTTCTGGAACAGTCTTTCCGCTAATCAGTAGAAGTAGTATTTCTTTGAAAATACATATAGATAGAGGGAGAGGGGGAGGAGAATGACCAATGTGTTTGAAATCTGTAAAATTATATGTGGTGTTTACAGTTCTTACATTTGGAAGTGTGTATCCTGTTAAACTGGTGAGAGAGACTGATCACTTGTGTGGCATATTAATAGTCTTTGTTACTGTGTGGTTTCTGCATCAACAAGAAGTTGAATTCTACGGTTGGCAGATTTGCTGATGAGTAGCATTTAAAAGTTAATTTAATTAGCACCAGTGTTTTGCTAGGCATTACGGCAGAACCTAGCAGTTTATTCTAGTGTGCACTTATTCAGTAAATGAATGAAATGCATTCATTTTATTCTCTAGGTATGTGGACAAGTATTTTAAACCTCACCGTACAAAAGGTTGCAAATCAGATTAACCCAAAAGAGAACTCGGTCTAGTTCACAACAATTTTCTCCAACGCAGAAGATCTCCGCAGGCATTTTTGTAGTGTTCTGTGGAGATCAACAAACTGAAGCTCTGTTTGGCTAGCAAAGGAAAAAGCTTGAGTTGAGGACCCTCCTCTAAGAACTTCTGTGTCTGAGTGTTAGCAGAAGAGTGCCAAC
Organism: Caiman crocodilus; assembly: GCA_030014935.1. Classification (NCBI taxonomy): domain Eukaryota; kingdom Metazoa; phylum Chordata; order Crocodylia; family Alligatoridae; genus Caiman; species Caiman crocodilus. Next base: position 14,349,298 of record JAGPOW010002118.1, on the reverse strand, counting down.
TGATCTTAGCTGTAGAGACAGTACATAGGAAAGAGAAGCAGTCTCCAGAAATCAAACTATGGAAAACTCTGTATGTAAAACTCAAATTGATCTCTACTCAGCGTGTACCATAGCACTGTCTTTCCTTTCCCATAGAGGGAATGGTAGAACTGGAGCCTGAATAACATTGCAATTGAGTGCTTAGGTCAGGGGATCCTTTCAGAGGAGGAAAAACTAGAGCTCCCACAGGCTCACTTCCTCCACCCTGGCTAAGGCCCTCAAATGGATTGACATGCACATCCTGGTCAGTAATTTTAACAGCTGCTAGCAGATCCAGCATTGTCAAGGGGTGGGGTTTTTTTGCATAAGAAGTGAACTTTGTGGTTTCTGTTAATAGTCTTCATCACCACTTGACTCTGGCCTTGTTCGCTGGGTTTCATCACATGGAGTAGCACGCATCTCAGATATTAAGCTGCTAGCTCTCCAAATAGTGCCAGAAGCAAAACTGGCCAAAACTCAACAGCTGATGGCAAATCATTTGTCCCCTCAATACGTACTGGTGGATGTGCCACCAAGAAAGCAGTCATTCTGGTCCTAACAGGAAATGTTTTGTCAGTGGGGAAAAAAACTCTTACAAGGCAAAAAAATCTGAGCAGTAGTGGCTTAGAGTTGGTTTCCATCATAGAGCTATCATAAAATTAAAAATGTACATAATAATATGTTTTGTGTTGTATTTCAATGAATTACATGAGCTCAGTGTCAAAAATGTCACCTATGCAACTATCTCTTATAGGCAGTGCTCCCTGAATTCACAGGCATTCTTCAGCTGGCATTAATGTGATTGCATACTGTCACCTTCAGCTCTGCATGTATTGAGTTATATTTATACATGTGGTAAATGACTTTTGCAACAAGGGTAAACACCCAATGTCTCTTTTGCAGTCGGGGGAAGAAGTAATTGGGTTAAGAGTTAGGGGATGCTGTGGCTGCCTGAGCAACATTTTGGGATTGGTGCAGGTTCCAGAGGGAGCAGTTCACAGAGCCTGAGGCAAAGTGCTGAGACAGGCCTGCAGTGAATGGAGCTGGAGGGAGCAGTAGAGGGAGGCAAAGTCAGGTTTTGACTGTTAATAGGCATCATCCTCATTGCAGAGCTTGTGAACTTAAAATCTTTTGATACATGCAACCAGGAAGACTGTACTGTAGAATAGTTAAGAAAACATGAGTGCCATTCTGCTATTTGAGGGCAGTATTGTGCATCATCAGGCAAAGCTGGCAGATAAGAGAATTGATCTCTGGGTTCATAAAATTTCTGATGGGAGTTGCTAAGGGAGGGGTAATGAGCCAAGACGGCTGCCAACTGCACTCATCCAATCAACCAGTGAGACCTGTGCTTATTCCTTACTTACATATGTATATTTTCTAATGTTCGACACATTTTTGTCATGGTTACAGTGAAAGTAAAACAAGCAAATCTTTTCCTGGCAACGTTTGTAACTTGTGCTGATTTGAAATGACAAACACAGGATTTGCCGGGTACCATGGATTTCCTCTATCAATATCCCCCTAAAAGCAAATAAATTTCTGTTGAGCAATAGTTCCATACTTGAAGCAAGGGTATTTTGTGATCTCTTCCATTGGACTTGCTATATAGCTGGGAGAGCTCTCAGGCTTGTTGTCAGGCACAAAGTACACGTCTTCACCAAAAGCTTGTCCAACATCCAATAAAAAGATATCACAAAAAACATTGCCCCTCATACATTTCCTGGGTCTTCATGGGTACAACAGTATTCTAAGCCTACTTTCCAAACTTTTTATTTCTGATTTTTTAATTCATACAAGTTAATTTAAAAGAATTGAAACATTAGAGATCAATGACAATGTCTGCTGAAATCGGCACACTTGACTTCAGCCTTGCAAGTGGTGGGGGTCTTGTGCTACACTGGCCTTTCTCTCTGGTGACCTAAAAGGCAAGTCTCTGTTCTTTCAGTGGCCCTTTGCTTTGGCAGGGTGGTGTGTAGTTCTAACCACCCTGACAGTTTTAGATGATGTTGCTTTTATAACCTTTGAAAAATCCATCCCATTTCCTAACTGCAGCAGACCACCACATTTTACAAAACATGGTGTGGTGTTGTAGCTATTTCTGTTAAGGAGCAATGCAAAATGAAGGCATATGGAGAATTCTTACAGATGCAGGAAAAACCTAGAAATAGATAGAAAAAAAAACCCTGAGAGATTTTTTTCTATACATTTCAGCTGTCTTCAGTAAGTGAAATGTATTTTTGCATGCCACAATTTATCTTTGTTCTCTTCTGAGGATTATAGTGCTCAAGAACACATTCTTGCAGCGGTAGAGAACGCAAATATTTCTATCCATTATTCTCAGCCAGGGTGCTTTGAGACCCAGGCATGTTAGCACTGTCGGGTATGCAAACATGATTCACAAGATAAAGCCAGAGATTTCCAATTGGAATCCATAGTGTTAAAAGCATGCTGACCTGTTGTGGGCTTTCTGAGTTCTTAGCAACAGAATAATTGCTCCTTTATTTTTCTATAGTCAAAAATCCTGTGAAAGTTTTCCAATGGGTGCCTTAAATGTATAGAAATTGAGAACCACTGATTTACATTTTGAAAAGTTTAAATTTTATTGCATGAATTTCAATGATGCCAGTTTAGTACTGATATTCACAAACTGTGAATAATTTGCCATACAAAACTGGATGTGCGTTGTTGTATATTTTACTTAAAACATGATTGGTATGCTTAAGAGCAATGGAAAAATTTAGATGACATCATTTTCACTATTGCTGTTCTGGATGTTTTGTTTGTGTAGCTGTTGGACAAATTAAAAGATCGCTGGACACACACTGGCTTATGGAGTAATCTGGAGATGGTTAAGACGGTCATTGCAGAGCCTCAAGGAGGAGACAAGGGTGACTTTGATGAATTGCTGAAAATATACTATGATGCCATAAAGCATAAAGGCGGAAAAGGTATGACCACTAGTAGAGAAGAGTAAGGTTATTTGGGCTAGCTGCCAGCATTAAACTCTGTCCATCATATGTTGGCTTGATGCCCTCAGTCAATGAGCATAGCAGACTGCCTCAAAGATACATCCCTGGCAAGTGCACTCAACCTCTCCTTCTCATGCCACACTCACACTTTTAACTCTCTCGAATAATTTAGTAAAACTTAGTTTTGCTAATTGATGATTTCTCTCTAAAATGATTGCTAAATCCTCCTTTTCTTTGCTTCAAGATGGAGCGCTCCTCATGGCTGTATGCAGAGGGAAAGTTAGTGAAGGCCTGGATTTCTCTGATGAAAATGCCCGCGCTGTTATAACTATAGGTATCCCATTTCCAAATGTGAAGGACCTTCAGGTAAGACATCAACATTTACCCCAAAACGTTGTGACTTAAATTTTGCTATATTTAAAATATTTCCTCATCTACAGAATACTGTATAATCAGATATTTTGCCAGTTCTTACCTGATCTCATTTTGAATTACTCAGAATTCCTTCTACCCAGAAAAATGGAGTTTGGTTGGTGTCTGCTTGTTAATTTTAATACTAGTTTATCTCTACCTACAATAAACTTACTGTAAGCCATTGTCTGAACATGCCTAATGGAAGATAGTGCTGTCAAAGTGTTCTTCGGTTCTGTTTTGTCAGCTACAGTACATTATTTCTCCCCTTATTTCAAAGTTTATTTCAATAGCTTATCAGCTATAGCGAGGTACTTAATAGCTTGATCCCAGTGTAAATGAGAGGAAGAGATTTCAAAAGTTTTGTTTTGATGCTGTGCTCTATGGAAAATAATTTAATGGATATAAATTTACATAAGAACATTAAGATGAAAAGTAAGTTGAGAAGCAAAGGGGATTGCAATATAAAATAGTAACCTACTGGGGAGGTGAGGTATTTTCACATATTCTTTTATTGTTGGTCGCTGTAATTCCCTTCTTTAATCCCCATTGCCTCCTTCAATATAGCTATATGTATAACACTTTCCATTTAGCCTGGGAGTAGAACAGTAAACCTTTTCCAAGGCTAATGTTGCTCTTTAGCTTGCTGCTCTGAGGTGTGAAATTATGACATGAAATAACCTCTTCCTGGAAACCGAGAGCATTGCTTTTTTTGATGATTCAAGCTTTAGCTGACTTGAGGCAAAGCTCTTAAAGTGACTTCTGAATGCAGCAATCCAAAGTGCCGAGAATTAACTAAATTTCAGGGTTGTCTTGTATCTTTCATGTGGCCTGGGTGGAATGTCAACACCCTACTCTCACAAGTACCTTCTTTTACTTCAGTGGGACTATTCTTGTGAGTAATTGCTCATTGGTACAAGAAAGAGGGGCACAAAAAGACCCACTGTCTTTTGTAAAATATAAAGTATGAATGAAAAATGCACTGAGTTGTTTTGAGAGACTGGCTTGCAAGTATATGTCCATATAAAAACAAAGTAGGGATACAAACTGATAAAAGTTTTTTTGGGTGTTTTATACTCTTACACATAAACTGGTGTAAGTGATTGGAAACGACTTCATATCTATAACATAACAGAAGTTCAGTGCACAGAAGCTGCTTTCAGAATGGCTGAAACTGGTTTAAGGTAAACCTGGATGGATGTACTATCAGACTTCATTGATTTAGGTTAAATCGGTTTATTGAACTTCCGTCCCTGATCCCCTCGAGATTCAAGTTAACTCATTCTCCTGGCATCCCAGGATGCTTTGCACCTCCCCTGCAACACCCCCTACTCCACAGGGTGGGCAGGCTAGGCTTGGCCCAAGCTGTCTGCTCCAGCCAGCAGCAAGCCATGCTCTAGTGCCCCCTAGCTTTTGGCTTGGGCCACTGGAGGCCTGTGGCTGCATTTCCAGAGTCAAAAGTGAATGTCTGTTCACTTGCTTATCTGTTCAATCTGTGCAGTTTAGACTAACCTGCGAGGATTGAATCAATTCAGCCTCAGGCTTTTTGACATTCTATACTTAGCCTTGTACTTTGTAACCATGATCAGTATTGCAATCCTTCTTGGAGTTGGGAACAGTCAGTGAGAAGGTAAGTGCTCCTGAAGATGAGGGGCTTAGTTGCACTGAGAAAACTGTAGCCTAGTGCAGTCTGGAGCCAAGGAAGCCTTATCCTACATCTGTCAGGGAGTCTTAGTCTTAAATTTCAGTGCCTTTGTTGTTGTAGCTTTGTTTCTCTACTAATCAAATTCAGTGAGACCTGGCCCTAAGTTTGTGCCCAGGCATTCCCACCTGCAAATTGGTCCCTAAAAAACCCCAAGAGATAGAGAATTCAGTTGGCTGACTAAACACCAGGGCAGTCAAGTGCTGCATTTAATGACAATATAAGTAGATGTCTTGTAGCGGGGTAGCCAGCTGGAAGCGCATGTACCACAAGTGGCACAAGTAGCTTTTGTGTGGCATGCAGCAGATCAGGAAGGGGACAAGCAGCACAGTGACAGATAAGGCACGAAGCAGAAAGCAGACCAGCAGATTGGGCTAGGGAAAGGAATCAGAGTAGCACCCAGGGAACATATAGGTCTAATTTGTGGCACACCTGCCAAAAAGGTTGGGCCCCACTGTCTTACAGCTTGCTATAGAAATAGGCATCTTGTGAGAGTGATTTCAAATGTATGGATTTGCCACTGAGAGTGCCCTTTCTTTGGCCTGAAATTCTACCAATTCTCATACCTTTTCTTCAGATTAGTAAGTACATTAAACTTTCCCTGTTGTCTGTCATAGGGTGTACAAAAATACTTTTTAATCTTTAAATCAGATTCTCTTTTCTATCAGCTGTAGCTCTTGTAAACTTGCTTTTGTCTCTGAAAAAACACAAAACTCTTGAGACATCCTGCAGTATAAAATTCACAAGTTGCCTCCTGTGCAAGGTAAATCCCAGATGACTGCACTACTAACATTAAACATTTGATAATGCAAAGGTAATAACAATTTTTCAGGATAAAGAGACTACAAAACAGACTTACCAAAATGTTTCCAAAGTGCCTGTCTTCTGAAGCCATTTCTTCCACTCTTCGGTTGGGTAACAGCTGCTAATCTTAGGATTGGAAACTTAAACATCGTGTTTCAGTAAATAGAGTATGTGATTACTGTTTTTTTATTTAAAGAAAAAACAACATATGGCCCTTTCTCAGTGACAGAACTGGTGCGTTGTCCTTACCTGCAATATGATATCTTGCTATTGACACTTTATAAGTCTAATAATTTAAGCTTATTCACCACCTCTCAGCTCACGTCATTGGAAGCAGTTTTCCTTCACCGCTGTAATTGCTTTATGGATGTCTAATTTACACCTACAAAGTGTAAAGTGACCATATTCCCAGGTTTATCAGGAGACTCTTGGTTTTTCATATGATATCATAGCATTTCAAGAACATTTCAGAGTACCTGAGATGTCTCAGTTTTTCATTTCATCAGTCAGAACTTCTTTAACAACAGAGTTAAAATTGTATACATCTGAGTAGAATTTGCCCTTGGTTTACCAGGCACAAACAGTCCTGTGGAACAAGTATTCATTATGATGAAAAGTGTTGAGACTGGAGAGAAAAGTCAAGAGTGCAGAACAGCTTTGCTCTATTGTCTTTTGTTTAAATCACTATTAATGGAATATTCATTGTGTCATGATAAACTCATTTTGTGTTATAAGTTACTGGAAAAAAATTGCCCATTCCAAGAAACACACACTTGTACCTGTTGAGTCAGAAACTGGCAGTAGTAACACTGCACACATTAAAAATGTACTTTTGTCTTTTCTGCAACTACTTTGGGACTCTAAACAAGTAACCCCCAACCTCTGCAAAGTTTTAATTGGAAAGTATGGTCATCTTAACAAAGCGGCATCTTCTGATTGTGGATGCAAGTCCTCTGAAATGAGGTCATTGTCTTAAACACAAAATTAGTGTTGTCCTTGAGGTTAATTTTCTGTTGAACAATTTCAGCCTTCACATTGAGGCATAAGGGTCAAATAGAAAAGTATTAACATCTATATGGCTGGTTACTGATTGAATAAATGTGGATGCCAGTTAAGGGAACTCAACAGCAAATGTGCCAGAGACTCCTCTCTACATGTATAAACTCCAATCTATTTAGTCCCCTGCGATTCTAGAATCTAAGATCTGAATAAAGAAAATATTCAGCCTGATTAGTAAAATTATTTTCTGGTATTCTCCATGTGGCAACTCCACAGTTACCCAATTGTTAGTACATTTTTCCCCCAGTAGTAACAGCCTCCCCTTTTTGCTTTGCTTTATTTTATTAAGAACCTTTCAAATTTGCCTCGAACTGCTATGGAGACCTAACAACCAAAATGAAGTATCACATCATAAACAAATCCTAGAACTGCCAGACACTGGTTATACGGCAGCCAAATCAAACAAGGCTGTCAGAAGTTTTGACTCGAAAGCCAAAACTGACTCAGCTTCTTTAGTTTTAGGGATGCATTTTGCGCTTATAAACATAACCAAAGACTTCTTTGTTGGCCAAAATGTGTGTGCAGTTACAGCCTGGGTAGAAAAAAACACATCCTATAAGGACTAGTAACATTATATTAGTGGTGCCTGGTAGTGCAGTGCTCGTTCAGTGTTTCTAGCTTTTTTTTTTTCTTTTTTTTGAGGCTCTTCTCAGCCACAAAATTTTCTTTCTGACTGAAATTTGATGCACCGTATTTTAGTCTCAGAATTTACCAACACAAGAGAGAAGTCTAGGTCTCATTTTAAAATTTGAAAAGTATTGTTCGAAGAGACCTCTATGTACCTAAGTCATGCTTTGTAAAGATTTATTGAATAGCATGGTTGGAATCCTCCTGCGGCCCTTACAGTAGGTGACCTCCAAAAAGTGAGTGATTTCATACTCTGAATGGTATATGATACTAATGGTTAGATCCAGGATGAATTATGGCCCCTATGCTTACAGTAGTAGTTTTTGCTTTAATACTTCAACCAGATTTGAAATCTAATCTGAACCCAGACATGCAGATGGTTACTGTTAACAAAATAACAAAAATCAATATTACTAAGGTTTTCTGCTGGGTTTTTTTTGTTTTCTTTTCTTTTAAAAGTTAGACTGAAAAATACTTTAAATTTTTAAGCAAGGGTAAAACCACTCCCTGCCAAATTGCAAGCAAGCTGAAACTGTAAGTGCATATATTTAGATTTGCCAATGCACAAAGCACTGCAGTGATCAATTCTAAATGAGGGAAGGGCATGCACCAGTCTCTTAGCATCAGATCTGAAGAGCTGACTTGTGGATGGCAGTGCTCCTAGGGTAATCCTGGAAGAGCTGGTTATTACTGTACACATGTGGAACAACAGACAGCTCAGGTTCAAAGTGACATCCAGTTAGCAACAGTTCTATGCAAATTCAGTTGTAACATTTTTATTTTGTTTTAAAGCTATAAGTTTGTACAATATTTCCAGTTGTGGGTCAGTTTGCATATCTTGCTTTTCCTGCTAACAAAACACTGCTTGTCATCTTTGGAAAGGCAAGTCTTTCCACCAAAAACGATTGATGTGGCTTTATAGGAATGCATGCATGGGTAGAATACAGTTCGTGCAAGTACAACTGCACGATGACAGTGGACAAAAAGAATTAGATCTAAACTGTCATATGAGATTTTGTTTATGATACTGAAGAATGGTTGGTTAAAAATTACAATAGTCACTTGTAAGTGCGCATTTCACTTTTTGGAAGGACTGATGCCTTTAGTGTCACTTCCTAGGATGAAGTAAGTTTAATATACAACAGATTCTTAGATACATATGTTGCCTTTTTCAGCCCTCTTGAATTAATTCAGAATATATACAGTAGATGCATTAAAGTATAAAGTGTGTTTAGACTTGTTTTGTTTCTGATTAACTTGCACAATTTGCTGTCTCCTGAATCAATATACCCGGTCCCAAAAGTAGAAAGGATGTTTTAAGATTTATTTACATATGATTTATTTTAATATTTGTAAAATACATATCCTTTTAAACAATTACAATCTTCAAGCCTTTAGGACCTCACGGATCATAAATCCTGTGTATAATGCATGTAAAATGTGTCTGAAAATTGGCATGCTATCCAGTGCTGATATCCAACATGCATGATATTAAATAGTATTATCTGTGATAGAGGGAGATTGTTACGTAATTGCATAGACAATTGGACCGAATTAAGCGTTAACCCATTATCCTAAGTGATCGGAGCTTTGCTGGCTGTGTTACTGTATTTTATCAGCAGTTAGCATCCAAAAATCACAAACCCTATTGCCAGGGGGTTAAATCATACTTGGGCTGCAGAAAAATTGCCGTCTTGATTATGATGCAGCTTAATTTTATGGTCATATTCATTTAATCAGGCTTAAGTTCCCTTTTTTCCCCCAGCAGAGTGCAGGGTACTGTGGGACTTTCCAGGTATCTAAGGCTAGGGATCCAGTTGTTGTTCACATGGAACATTGAACATATAGTTGGGGGGGGAAATACATTATTCTTACTGACTTCAAAATATGCTAGGAGTTATTTTTCCATTCAGTAGCCATTAATTTGGACATCTGTCAGCAGTGTCCACCAGAATGGAATTATAGAGAATCCTAATTTCTCTCCTCTTTTAAATATTTGTCATATATAATAGTTTGCATTGGCTTTTCTTTAGGACAGCTTTGGTCTTTTTGAGCACCTGGCCTCAAAACTAGATTAAGCCACTGTTTGCTTCACATACTTCTGATTTAACAAGAAGTGGATTCTAAGAAAGTTTAAAATGCCAAGAACTTGTTTTAAGGCATGTGGGTGCTAGAATTAGTAGAGCAAATGCATTTGCAAATACACAGAGAAGCTATTGATTCCTGGATTGTCAGTGACACAATCTTGTTAGAAGATGCAGGCTTTCTAATTCTTTCATACATTAGGTAGTACTTAACTGTGCAAGAACCCTGCTCTGATGCAAGATTCCTGCTGGCACTGTGTTCTCCTTGAGACTTCCTTTGCTCTGGAAGTTTTTTTCTCTCTCCTTGGTCTACCAGAAGCTTGCCTTCAGGGGGTTCTGCACAATGTCTCCTTCCTTACGGGCATGAAAGGAGGTTGGGTTCACAAATGCATCAACTGGAGTTCCTAGGTTAATTTAAGAATGTGATTCTATTATATAGTTGGGTTGTGAGAGTTTTTTAGTTTTTCTGGCAGGATGTTTTAAATGGAAAATTGCCAAATTCAAAATATTGTACATTTAAAAACTTTCTGACGGTTTCAAATTTTGGCAGATACTTTGAGTTCTGAATAGACAGCAGAGAATTCAGAAAAACTAAAAAAAAAAAAAAAAAAAAAAAATCAAAGATACAAGTAACAGAAGTATATCATGATATAATTGCATCTGTGGAGAGCAAAACAGACACTTTAGAAGTATGCTGTACAAGAAAGGTAGTTCAGAAATTAATTCTGATGTTCCTTCCTAAACAGGAAGTGCAACTGATTAGCATTTCCCTGGATAAATCCCTGAGTGATATATCCCTGAGATTAAGTCACCAAAAAAGTCATAGTTGCTACATGGAAACACAACTGTGAGTCCTTTTTTCACATGGTTAATTAAAGGGCTCCCTAAGCTCAGTCCTACAGGCCTCTACTTCTGCACATATTTCTTACTCCTGTGAGCAATCCCATTTTTTCCATCAGACTCTGCGCAATCATAAGGGTTTGTGGAAGTGAGCCTGTAGAGACCAATATTTTATCCTGGCAGTTTGATGTTGGCTCATCTCCACTGCTAATATTACTTGTCTCTGATCAACCTGCTTTCTAAATATATTCCATGATTTGTAACTTGATGCTAATGCCAGTGAACTGTAATATTAGAGCACATAAATAATGTGACAGAGAAAGATGCCTAATCCCAAATACATGTTGTCTGATGCTAACATACTTTCATTATTTGTGTTATATGTTTGGAATAGTAATATTATGAATCCCATCCTGTGTCGTTACTCAGGCACAAGTCCCATTGTCAAGTGTATAATACTAGATGTCATATTTTCCATGTGGTTGTGCTAAATGTATGCTGCTACTTCTATTGTATGCGGATAAGAAGAAAAAGGATTTCAGACAATCAGTTCAGTCCAATCAGTTAAGTTGTAGTGCATATTTTGTATGAATTTAATTAATGTGCTTGAAAATAGCACCCTTTGGAAGATATTCATTTATTTAGAATTTTTTAAGTTGCCCCACTTCAGAGTTTTAGCCACAAAATTTCTTAGAGAAATATGTTAAGAGAATAGTCCAAAACAGACTTGTTCATTTTATAGGATTAAAGATAATTAAGAGTTACATGTATGTGGAGCTACAATAAAGGAAAAATAAGGTATTAAGAAAATGGTGGCCATGGCACCAATTCTGTATTACTGAATATGGTTCCATAATCTTTCAGAATTAGGTTGCTAAAGCAAAAAAAAAAAAAAAAAAAGAGAGAGAGGGAGAGAAATGTTAAAGTATTGCATAAAGCTGTGGTACTCTCAGTGGTAGGATTTGGCTCTAGAGAAGCAGGAAAATGTATTTCAGAGCCAAAAATGACTTCTTTGGCTGTGACCAGGATTTCCTTTGCCCACCTCAGGGACCTGAAAATAGAGGTAGGAAAATTTGATTTTGGAGCCAAGTGTGACTTGTTTAGTTCAAGTCATAATTTACTGTTCTTACCTTGGGGACCTGAAAATAAAGAGGCTCGCTATGAAATGTTGATAATGGGCAACTCTGAAGTGCAAGCATTAAGCTAACTTTCCCAGAGAGGATTTCTTCACTTCCACCTTTCCAGATGCTTTTGATCGTACTACAGTAGAGCATACTTAATCGTATAATAGCTGAGAGAACTTTACTCTGCCAAAATATAAAGGGAAAACAGACAAACCTTTTTACATCAATAGATGTGCAAAGAAAATAAACTTGATAAGAGTACATTTTCTGTGCATTGACATTACTCAAGAACTGTAACATAACTTCCCTTTTACTGAAAGTCTTCTAAACATTTCCTGTTGCTAGCTGCTATGGCATGAATGCAAACTGTGAAGGCAAATACCCTCCTTATTATTTCCAGCAACCTAATTTGTTGCTGGAAAACTGCATTTCAATTAAAATTTTCACTGCTGTGTGTTCAGTATTTTAACAGTGTAAAAAAGTTTTTAGTCATATGAATGGTGGGTTTTTTGAGGGGGAGTCAACAAATTAAGGCAAATTACTGAAAATGATAGTTTAAAAACGACATTTTTTTCTTAATATTTAAACATTTCAGTATGTGTCACCCTTTCTTTTGATAGATACTTTTTCCATCATGGATTGTACAGGGAGCAAGAATCTTAAAACTAGCTAAACGATGGCTGAAATATTTTAAATTCCTAATGAAAATGGAATTCTATTTTATATTACACTAATGGTTCAGTTTTCTGTAATTAATTTAAAATAAAAATACTTAACACGTCTTCAAAACCTTTTTTCACCCCTCTGTTACTTTTGAAATTCACACGGGAGTCTCTTAAAAATTCCTATTTGTAAAGTACTTTGAGCAATGCAATTAGTAAGATTAAATAGCAAAACCATCAGCTACTTTATGAATATTTTTCTTTTAATCCCATTATATTTTCGGAAAAATACAGTAATGGTCATTTTAAGATATTGGGGAATTGACAGGTCGGTTAAGATTTTCCTGGAAGCCATTGTTGCAGTGACTTTTGGCATTATTTGAAAGCTCTTCAATTGGATGTTTTATTTCTAGCCTGTTGATAGTCTTGAGCAGCCTGAGTATATTTCAGCAGCTTTGCCTTAAAGAAGTATTCTCAATTTAGAAATTATGTTCTGGTCTCAAAATACTGTTTCTGTTAGTTAAAATAAATACCTATACAATTTAAATGCAAATAAATTAGTTAAAAGAGATCTTGTTGGGATTTTTCCCCCTTTTGCTACCCCTGCTCACTGTTGAATGCAGAATAGAATGCTTTTCACCATTTCTTCTGTATGATCAGGAGGAAACAGTACTGATGAAAAGACCTCCCAGGCATTAACGGGAAAAGAAAAACACTAAAATTTTCAGAGAAAAACCAAATGTGACATTTTATTTCCAGGGATGCGCTTTAAAAAACAAAAGAAAGTCATCTCAGCTATAAAGACAAAGGCTAGTCTATTGGCTGTAAGTGTTATCTATCATATGCCTACTTGTTGGCCCTCTTTTTCTCCAGTACCAGTTTGAAGTATATGTTGTATTTTAGAAACAAGCTAAACAACATACCTTTTAAAAATACTGCTGTGAAAGATGTGAACAAATATGGTGGGTGTTGCAGTTCAGCTATAGGCAGTATTGTATAAGAAGCCTCTACATTTACAACAAAAGCAGTGTGGGGCATCATTTAAAATTTCAAGAGATGTGTTCAGGTTTAGTGACTTTTTAAGATACAGTCCCTCGCTGAAAGTATGCACGCGCAGCATTTTCTCGTGAAATAGAAAAGTGGAATTATGTGGTTGTCTCTCAGCTGGATACCAGAAATTGTTTCAGCTTGTTATTGTAAGGTAGCAACAATGACTTGGGTTACCGGAGCAATGCAGTTATGCAAAATCACACGCTGGTTGGGAGAATATGACAAATCAGCCTCCTGTCTTGAGTATGTTTTGCTCCTTGGAGGAAAGAAAGTCGGACTTTACACACATCCAGTACCAAAAATGCATGGCATTTCACATTTGCATTTGAGTAAAAAAAAAGCCGTTAAAGCCAGAGTGGGCTTGTTGGGTTGGTTCACTTTTCTTGCTGCTCTAAAACTTTAAACCCCGTTCAACAAGTGTAAACTTTGTGGGCAGTCATCTCTGCATATCAGCTTGAAGCAGTAAGAAATGTCAGCACTATCGCACACCCAGGAGCATACCGATGGGGGGGCAACTGGGACAGCATCCTGGCCAGTGGCTTGGGGGGCGGAGAATAGCAGCTCCCACTGCAGCAATGCAATCACACTAGCAACACAGCAGCAGCTGGACATTGCTGCTCCCTCTGTATTGCAGCTGCCCTGGGCGTCCTGCTGACTTGTTACACCTCTGCATACATCATTTCCCCTATATGAGAATTATTATAAATATTCAAAGTGTTTCTAGCCTCAGTTGTGTTCTTTGTATTAATTATGCTGCAGAAAAGTTGTTATATAAATAAAACATTATGGATAGTAGAGGCTCAGTTTGGTAATTGCCTGCAAAATCTTATGGCAGTATTTCTTTAGTTTAGAAAGGTAACATTTAGGTTCATCTTATCCAACAAGGCTGGCAGATGGCATTTCCCTTCTCCTGGTGCAACACTAATGTCAATATGTTGGCACAGATTAAGAAAGTCATCCCAAAATATATCCCAAAGTTAAGCCTTTGGATAAATAATACAGCAAATCAGAACTTTTCCTTTACCTTTAATAGTTTACTTTTCTGATCCATGAAAAATTCCAAAGTGATTTTCTTGTGTTTATCTTGTCCTTAGCAAGTAGTGTTGACCTTTAAGTTTTTACTTTACTGTCAAAGTATGTTGAAAGCTTTAAAAGTGAAGCTATCACCTTAGGGATTTGTAAGGATGACTGACACTTACCACTTCACCTTAGCCGCAGTGGCACTGAGCGTATGCAGCAGCGTTGTACCTCAAGGGAAGCTGTTTGATTTTTTTCACTTCTGCTTCACTGGAAATGGATTGAATTTTCTCTTCAGAGGAGAGTTTTGGTTGCATTAGATTTTAATCAAGTCACTTGTTCACGGTCCCTCAAAGCCGAAAGAAAGAAAGAAAGAAAGAAAGAAAGAAAGAAAGAAAGAAAGAAAGAAATGTCTTTGCGTCTGGCTAATATCATACCTTCCCTTCCACCAAAGGATTTATACAGAAGTTGTAAGATGGTAGCTGACAGTAGTTCTGTTTTGTACAGGTGCTGCTTTATATTTAGGGTTTGAATTATGGGGACATAAGTGGGGTCTGAAGTATCAAATTTTCCTGGCAATGTTTTTCTCCCTAAAGATGCTTTTCCTGCAGTTTCCTCCTTCCCCCCAGCTGTCTCCATTCAGTCATCTTCCTTCCTTTTTTGCCTAGCTTTGGTTTCATCTCCGTTACAGCAGGCATTGCCTCTGAGTGCCACTGTGCTCAAATCCTACGGACTTTAGCATCTAATTATTGTGAGGTGTACCATCTATAAAAAGCAACCTGCAGCATATTTGGGACTTGAATGGAGCGATGCTGGGATCAGGAACCATATGGATGAGAATTTCCCTTTCTTCTCATAGGAAGAAAAGTTTGAATGGCTTTTTATGTGTTGCGGGAGCTGAAGCTGCAGGATAGAGAGGTTTCTGAAAGGCTGCATGGAAATGGATCAGATACCCTGGAGCTCAGATCACTTTGCAAGGTGTTTGTGCATTTATTTATATGGAGTTTGCACAGGCCTTTGTTCTGTTTCTGTTTAGCTCAATCTATGCCTGCCCTTTTCTCAGACTTGAGGAAGAGTACTTGGTACCTGAAAGCTTGTCTGTATCCTTCCCAGCTATACAATTGGTGCAATAAAAGATACCACCCACAAATCTCACGTTTTTCGTGGACCATCACAGATACCTCATCACCTCAACACACTACCTGTGCTTTTATTTCACATTCACGTACCTAATTGAAGCAGAATATTTTTGTTGGTCTTTTAAATGGTTTAATATAAAAGATAACGCTAGCAGTTGTGTAATCTCATGCAATAGAGTGGTTAATTTCTTTAGTGTCTTTAGTAAGAAGCAGCCACGAGAGAGCGATATAGTAGCAGACAGTTTTGCCTGTCCCGTTCGCCCAGTAGCATAGCACTACAAAATATTGTGGTAGGAAGGTGACACGTAGCACAGCATCCTATAGACAACTGAGTAGTACAAAGATGTTATCATATTGACAGTTAATGTTGACCCTTAATTTGGAATATATATTATTGCAGTTCACAAAGTGTATGTTTAAACAAAAATATGGCAATTGCATGTGGAAGCAAGATAGAATAATCGGTGCTCAGTGGTTCTGGAGTCAGTCTTTGGCATTAATTTATAAAATCAGTTACTCTGCAGCATATATAGAAGCTGATTTGAGAATATACAGGTGATATGTGTTTACATGTTTCAAGCTATTTTAGATCATTAATATTATTTGCACTTGGATTGACCAAACCATTTTGAAGGCAGTGTCCCTCTACAGTGTCTCAGTCCTTCTGGGCTAATCAAGTGAGACTGTTATTTTTAAGTACGACTGTTAGTGAGCCTACTGAGGAGTGAGGATGTTTGAAGCATATTCTGTGACTCACCCAAGTCTTTATACATGAACTATTTAGCCGCAATTCTCACAGATGTTGTAACCACTTTTGAAGGGAAAAAGTCAAACACCACACTGTTTAATGCTGCTTCCACTTAAAGATATTTCAAACAAAAAAGGAGTGAGACGGCATTTGATGTCTTTTACTTTCCCCGCACTCACAAACTTTTATGATTACTTGGCAAGCATCAAGAGGGAAACTAGATGGCAAGTATGTTCTGAATCAGTATAATTATTGCTATTTCAGGTGGAAGAGACTCCCTAACTGGGCACATGAGAGTTTAAGAAGGTAGCTTTAAGACCATATTTTTATATGCTCTTTTTAAGGAATGAGATGATCCACCTGTTTTTTATGAATTGTCAGATACTAAACATTAGAACGTGCATGTGTTTTGCTGGATGCCAAACGTGGGTAATATGGGCTGCAGTCTTTATGCTCGTAAAGACTTCTTCCTCCCCTCCTATTCTGGCAGACAGGTCTGTGGAGTGCCAAAAACACCCATGTGGCTATTTTCCTTTTTGGATATACAAAATACTTGATGTAGGGGAGATGAGTATGTATGTCCACACTCATCTACACAGATATATATATCTATATGGGTGAGTTCAGATATTTAGATATTTATTATTAGATATTTATAGATAGATAAATGTATAACACATTTTATGCTTACTGTCACATTTGAAATACTGGAATAGGTTATCCAGGGAGGTGGTGGAGCCTCCATCCTGGGAGGTTTCAAAGACCCGGATGGACAAAGCCTTGGCTGGGATGTTGTAGTTGGGGCTGGTTCTGCCCTGAGAAGGGGGTTGGACTAGATGTGACCTCCTGAGGTCCTTTCACCCCTCATTTTCTGTGATTTCTATGAATGATACCAAATAGGTGTTTAAAGTAGTAGGCACATTGATCCCTGTTCCCTTGCATGCAGTAGTATTGTTATAACTCCAAGCTATTGTCCTGTCATGTCTTTTGAATTCCTTCTCTTGTGAAGATGTTGTGATTTTATAATCTAATGGGGAAATAAGGAACAACTGTAAAAAATGTTCTGTGAAGTGCTGTTTTATCTAAAAGTGAAGCTGGCTTGTTAACTCTTGGTAGCAGACCGAATGCCTTTTTTTTTTTTCCCATTTTAGCAAAATATAGTACTGTATTTGCTTAAATAAGTGCAGCCTCGAAAAACTTGTAAATATGCCAGATGAAATAAAACCAGTTTAGTCATTTTGTCTATTTAAATATTCCACATACATAGCTTATACTGGAGTTGGGAGCCTTTAGCTATTGGACTGCATATGGTGATACTTGCACTGAGAATTGTGTTTACAGCGCAGTGATACTGAACAGTAAATGCACATTCTCCCGCTCATTTTGGTCTTGCTATAAACTGTTTAGGTCTCAGGTCCTATCTTTTGGCTAAAGATAAAACCATTCTAGCTGAGTGTCTGGTGGGAAATGTGTTTATTTTTACTGAAGTAAAGCTTTCTTAATAGCTTTAATTAGTAGTTTTAACTGATTAGTTTTTATTCTTATTTTATGGGTTGAACTCTCTGTCCTAAAAAGTTTATCGTGAGTGAGCAAGATAACATAATACGGCTTGCTTATATTGTTTATTTGAAGGTATGTAGAGTTTATTACAAAATTTCAGTGTCCTGCGGACTTGGTAATCTCTGTTTGACATCATGCCTTCGGCTTTAGTTTTGTCTTGGTGTAACATTTTTACATTTACAAAACATTTTCAATGATAAAAGGTAACCATAACTTTATTATCCTACCAGAAGCTGTTACCTCGTTCTAGGTTGCTATTTGTTTGCTTCAAATAAAAGTGCCGTGGGGGTTTTATGGTAAACTGAATAAATGTGGTGCAGTCTTAAGCAGTACAAGTGAGGTGCTATAGAAGCTTTGGCACGTAACTCTCTAAATTAACCTCTCCGCTGACTTGCAACAACCCTGCTGTTCTCCGGGGCTTCATCTTAGCAGCTGATCAGTAATGTGATAGTTTTACATTGCTTGCACTGTGGACTGCTTCCACTATTATACCCATTTCATGTATCACCTGAATCGAGGGTGAATCCAGGTTTCCATAGGTGAAACATTTTTATCTCCTCTAACCTGTTCTGCCCAAGATCTCACTTTATTAAGTGCCTTTTCAACTAAAAATCTTCTATAAAATTAGCCTTCTGCTTTAGGAAAGCGTAGTAAAAATGCATTTGATTTATAGTATAAAATGCCCCAAACTCTCTGAACCATAATAGGAAAAGTTTGTTTATGGCATTTATTTTTTGTTGAAACTCGGTATATTCCCCAGTTCACTTTCCAAATGGGAAGGCCTGACTAATTAAGCATTCAAAGAAAGAGTGGTTAACAGGTATAATGCTATTAGAGTTCAGCTAATGTGAATGTGACCATGACCTCCCAGATAGATCAAAGCCTAATCTCTCTGACAGCTACAAGATGGCAGAGCTTGCCACAGGCCTTCTGCTGCTCCTTGCTGAAGCTATTTATCTGTAAAGCATGCCTGATAGCTAAGAGTGTATTTTTAAGGATGAACAGGTAAAAGTAAAAGGCTGTCTTTTGACATTTTAACTAATCCCTTCTAGCCTGTGGTTTACTGCACATTTAGGATATTTGCTAGCAGGAGAGACTGGCTTTTTCACATATGCAGCATGTCATTTTGAATTGGGCGTTGATTTGATGCCTGATAATGCAGAGTTATACAATGAAATAGATTCTGATTGCATTAATATGACGTGCACTGGCCTTTTACCTTTACTAGACTTATAATGAATGCTTAACCCTCAGCAATCTAAGTAGTCACCTCATGCTGAAATATGATCTTTAGAGTCAGAACAGGATGCTTGTTTCCTGCCATCCAGTTGTTTTTACAATTGACAGGATTTGCAAAAGCAGTTTTTTAAGCTACGTGATGTCTTGTCAGGCGAGTAGAATTTTCTTTTTTTTTTTTTTTTTTTTGCACAATTCTGTAAAATTTTCCATGTCAATTTAAAATACAGCATTAATAATATGCAGTGCAGATTTACAGTGCAGTTGAAAGCATGTACAATGGAAATAATGTTACTTTTTGCTGATCAGTATTTTAATAAATATTGCGGTTTATGCATTCATGTAGATAATCTGATAATGATTTTGCTCATTATGTATATAAATATACCCCTGCGTGTAATTGTTAGATTGCCTGTAATCATTTTAATCAATGTACAGTATAATGGCAAATTACTATTGCTTTACTAAATCTTTCAAAATACCAGGAAGCTTTGGAAATATTGGTAAAAGCCTTGGTGATGGCAAAATCCTTTGCTAATCAGTTCTGTTGGGAAATCCACTATGGGAGCAGAAGAAATGACTTCACTGTGTGAAACTTGGTGACTGTTTTTGATTTTTTTTAATGTTTATTTAGATTTTTTTCTCGCAGCCTAGAATTGTTTTCTACATTGTACTCTCTATCACAAATCCTTAAAAATACTCGCTGTAGCTTATTCAAGTGGCAGTTACATTAGCAGAAATAAAAAAACGCGTGTATTTACAATTTAAATTCTGCTTTAACATTATGTTTATGTTTACAAACTGTTCAGGGAAACGGCTTTTCTCTACGCTTTGAAAATAACGGAGGAAACCTCATGCACCAATCAATAAATGCCAAGTGACTGGAACAAATATTAAATCTGTGAAATCAAACTGAATTTACTTTCTGGCTCTAAAGATTGGATTTATAAATTTGACAGGCTGTTTTAAAGGGCATAAGTATATAAAATAAAATTTCTTACCCAAATTCAAGTTGAAAGTTACCTGTCAGAAGTGGTTAGAAGTCTGCTGTTTTCTCTCCTGAAGCGTGTCCTTTCAGTTGTCAGTTTGGAAAGGTTAATACTGTAGAGAAGAGCAGTGAAAAGAACCTTTCTTATATAGTTTTCTGCTTTAAGAAATATAAGAACAAACAGTACATCTTGAAAATATGTATTGGGACTGTATGCATTTAATAAATGGGAAACGAGTCTTCACAGATTCAGAATGGGCCTTTAGCAAGCACCATCCATTTGATTGGACCAGGAAAGCAGGTTTTTTCTTTTTCGGTGGGTATCAGCTTGGCAAAGTGCTTGAAAGATTTAAGTAGTTCTGTAGAAAGAGAGTTGAATAAAATAATGTTTCACTGGACAAAAGAAAAGGACTATGAAATGCATCATAGTTCTGGCATTGTTGCAGTTGAACCCATGTGTCTGACACGCTGCTGTTACCCGAGATTGTCACACCTGTTCTTTTTCTGCCCATTGCAGAGATGCTGAGAGAATTCGTCCCAATATTAGACCCTTGACTATATCGGTCAGTTATATATTCCTTGATTATACAAGTGTGTCTCTTCTGTGCTTAAGTGTTCAAAGCTTGATGAACTTGGACTATGAGAGGAGTATGGGGTTGCATAGTGAAACAAGCCTTTGTAGTGCCTCTCGCCTTTAGGACTACATGGAAAAACGCTCCCCACAGTCCATAAGCAAGAGGGTCGTTGTCTCATCAGTAGTGCAGAAATGGGTCACAGCTCCTTGGAAGCAGTTGATCATTCAGGTTATGGCATGGTAAAGGGGGGTTCTTAGCAGGTTTCCTGTGCAAAAATTTGTATCATAAAGGAGTTTGGTTTCCTAACGACCCAGAGCTGGAAACGAACAGACGGGAAAACCTTTAAGAAGCTGGGAGAAGATTGCTAAGGCTCCTAATACATGATACAGTAGTGGACGATTCTGTTCCACCGGTTCCCTTTCCCTTTACACGAGTGACTTTATACCACTTTTATATTAAATGATCCTCACTTAATTTTCAGAGGAGCGAAGGGCAGTGGGATTCTAGCAGTGATTTGGAAGGTAGTAGTATCCTGACAGCATTCATCCCAAGTTGGTGTGAACAGTCAAGATAAAAATGAGGTGCTGCGCTGCATGATTTATAGCTAGGCAGTGTTCCCCAACAAGTTAACAACATTGAGGCCTAACTTAACTACATCTCTTGCTGCTTGTCTTTCTTCCTGAGTGGCCAGGACAGCAACTCTCTTACCCATGTTGTTGATTGTCCGTCCTTTACTAGCAAGCTACCAAGGTGCAGATAAACGTTTAATGAACAATCCTTGAAATTACCGATTTCTTTATTGTAGGTTGAGCTGAAGAGGAAATACAATGACCAGCATTCAAAGTTAAGAGGACTTTTACCAGGTAGCCAGTGGTATGAAATTCAAGCTTACAGAGCTCTCAACCAGGCTCTGGGCAGGTGAGGGGAACTGAATAACATTTAAATCTTTTGACTTATAAGCTACTTTCTGCTGTATTTTCAGTGCTGTATCCATCACTCTCGACATCATGCATGTAACTTTAATGCTATCTTTGCAATGATTCCAAAACACACCTGTCCATACTTTTGCTCTTCTGGTACAAGCTAGCTATTAGTAAAATCTCACCAATGAAAGGGTTGTCATAAACAGTTATCCAAAAAAAAAAATCCATGAAATGCTAATTAGAAACTTTGCTGCCATTTTAAATCAAGATTTTTAAAAATATATAAAGCAGTTAGTGAAACTGGAATATCAAATGCAAAAACTTCAGACAGACACTTGAATCTGTCTGTCCCTTTGTTTAAAAAATAAATGGCTCCGTGAACAACAAACTTTACTTCGTTATCAGTTCTGCCCTGAGTACTTTATGAAGCAGCTATCTTGGCAACACCAGTGTGGTTAACACTGGAGTGGGGTCTCTCAAATCAAGAAACTAGATATTGGGCAATGGGACATTTGCTGAACATGGATGGTCAAGTGAGAATGCAGACATTCATATTGTCACAAGTATGAATTTAGAGAGAGAACATAGTAACTGGATACTTAGTGACGTGACTGTTATCACGGAGCCCTTGGTTTTACTTCCAAGTTGGGTCCAAATTGACCAACTTTTCTCCACTGATTGGATGCCAGGGAGTGTCATGCCAAAAATTCTGATTTGTTTTACACTGTCAAAATACAGTGTGCTGCAGTGTGTACGTTTTCTAAAGCCGTTAATTTTTGTTCAGATTTTGGGGGAAAGCAATTAAAAGAATTATTAATTGTTAATTTAGATATCCAAGAAAGGAAAGGAAGTTGCCACAGAAAGCAACAAAACAACTCAGCTGATGAATCAAATTAAAATACTTTGGACATTATTTAAATGTACCAGTTATATTCTCCAGGCACCAAACTGCAGTTGTTTGAAGTCTGGCAAGAAAAGTAATATTACAGGAAAAGGAGATGCCGGTCCCTCCTCAACACTTTTCAGACAATCAGTTTAATTCTCCTCCTCAGGCGGGGACAGCTCACTCTTTTTTATTTGATCCCAAAAATGTTTACTTAATAATAATGAGATAATTAATTCATCATGTATAGAACCCAGTAGATATGAATGCAAAGCTTTAGAGAGAAATTAAAAGACTGACCTCTTCTGTAGGGAATGTGCACTTTAAATTAGAAGCGACACAGCATGAAATGACAAGAAGTCAAGGGTCTTAGAGAAGGGCTATCGGAGAAGTCTTCAGGACAGTAACACATTGAGTGTATAGGCTTACTGTTATACGTGCATCTTGTTCTTACTCCTGAAAAGAAAACTAACTCTCGTTAGAACTGATATGGTTAGTACAAATAAGATTTGTAAAACCTGGGGAGAACGGATGGTAATTAGCCAAAGAAGGCTAACTGAGACGAGTTGAATTTTTTGGCACATGGGGCACACAGGACACTTTGTCCCTCTAAACACATGGAAAAGATTTTTCTTAATTGAAATTGTTGTTAGTGACAGATCTTCGTTGTATGGTTGTAGAAACTGAAATGGAAAAGACAGACTCCCCTTTTAGCACGTTTGGAAAAGGCTCAGTTCCATAACAAGAGAGAGAGAATAAATTTGGTTTATATTATAATTTGACCCATATTTTATTAAGCTGAACCTTCAAAAAAAAAAAAGATGCTAACACTTAATAGTCCTGCATTAATAAAAATAGAAATACTTCATTAAGTTGTTGTAAATCTAAATCCTGTATATGCTGACAGTTGTAGAAAGTCATCGCTATACATAGGCAAGCGTCTTTCTGTAAAAGATGCCTGCAGGGATTGAAGTGAGCAGAAGCATGTTGGTCTTGAATCTAGCACTTTCTGCTTAATACAGTGCTGTTACAGTATATGAAGTAACATAAGTCCATGAAATGTAATAACAGCCTTTGGGAATATACCAGATGGTGCGTATGGCCAGGTGACAACTGTACTCTGAATTCCTTGCAACAGTGCTTTACCAAACGTGTGGGATGTCTCTCCAGTGGGCATAATTCATTTAAACTACAAGTTAAAAGGACACTCATTAAATAAATGGGAAAATAAAAAGCTGGAAGTAATCCTTTGGCTTTATTTAAAAAAATAAACAAGCAAAATTTCTTTGCGGACCCAGTCATGATGCTGGGAAGCAGAGGATCTAGGTTCTCATCCCAGCTCTGACACAATGATGGTTTATATTGTAGTAAACTTCATCATTTTTCCATTGTCCTCATTTTAAAAAATACTTACATACCACTTACAGGGGTTTTGTTGGCATAATGCTATGAAAACTTGGCCCTTCAGAAACTCAGTGCATTATTAAAACATGTGTTGATTAGTGGCAATTTGTTGTTGCGTACCACTGTGTAACAACACCTTGGTTACAAAATCATTGGCATCTTGCATCCTGATGCTTCTGTGCTTCTGCTTCTAGAATAATTACTTTGGTAAAACACTAATTACCAATATTGCAGTGCATGGATAGTTTATAAATGTGTTTGCTAACACTCTGCAGTATATACCAGCATCATCACTCTTCCTTACTCTCCTTTCAGTAACTATCCCTTTTTTGCCACATACTAGATTGGCAAATACGGAACAGTCTGGTATGTTTGTTTGCCATCAGGTGCTGAGTTTCTGAACAATAATATGAGTTCCTAGTTTGTCTGGCATCAAATGGTCAATCTTGTGACTCAGTGATTTGAATGAAAATTCAGTTTCTGCGACTGAATATCTTTTGGTGGTGTTGTTACATTCATTCACCAACAGATATTTCTGTTGTAAGAGAGCAAAGAAACACATCTGATGCTTTTTTGTATCTTCCAGCAGACCATCCCTGTGCAGAAAGCCTGCCCACAGTTTTCAGTTCTCTATGCTTTTTATTTAATCATATTTGCTTCCTCTTCCATTGTTCTCTTGTAGGTGTATTCGACACAGGAAGGATTGGGGTGCTCTTATTTTAGTTGATGACCGCTTCAGGAGTAATCCTAATAAATATATAAGTGGTAAGATACTCAAATGCATCTAGGAAAGTTCCTAATAGTTGTATGAAATGTTAGGCAACCCAGGCTTGAGGGGCGGGGGGGTGAAGTTCCCAAAGAAAATTGTGCAGGGACATATCCATTAAACTCAGGGGTTCTGTAGTTATATAACTACAATTCTGAATAGCTCTGAAGACATGCTCCAGAGTCAAGAAGCTAAAAGGAACTCACTAATCATGTGATGTATACACATCACGTATACTCATGTATACTCACTAATCATGAATATATTTTAATTTCATCCCCATTCAAATAGGTTTGATCAATAAATTTGTTATGGAAATTTGAGTTTATGGACTTTAATTGACATGCCTTAAAATCTTATAACAAGTTGTGAAAACTGTTATTTGGTGCATAGTGAAAATAAAAAGAAAAATATATAAAATAAATATAAATTTATAAAATAAAAATATTTTTTTCATATTGGGTATACTTGTGCTCTAGCACTTCTGCACCCATGGTAAACTGCAGTGGTTATGGTTACTAGTTAACGGACAACTAGTGGGTTTTGAAGACAAACAGGTAGAGGCATAGCAATACCTTTACTGTATAACTTAGTATTTCCTGAATGAACAACACTGCCCATTCATTGTTTTGGAAGGATTAGAAATTATTGGAGCAAAAACAAAAACAGGGCTTAAATGAATACCTTAAAAATAAGAGAAATTGTTTAGGAATAGATGACAGGTCTCTGGTCTCTTCTCCATTTATATACAACTATGGTAAAGACATGATAGAAAGCCGATAATGCTAATATCTAGTCAGTAGGTGGAGCTCCGATACTATGTTATAAGTGGTTTCTGATATGTAGGTTTGTATTAAGCACATTACATTCTTGGATCACCAGAGAGAGGAAGCAGAAGGGAGAAAGCATAATATGATTTCCACACTCAACTGAAGAATTTGACAAGAGCCTAAAATCAGTTGTTAAAGCCTACACGTGATTTAAATGCTGCTAATCTTTGTCAACCCTTGTAGCTTGTGTAATAAATAGGTAGCCTAGACATTAATTCCACTTCCAATAATTCTTGATATTTAAACTATTAGTACGGGAAAAGCAAGAGAAACATCCACCTAGGCATAAAAGGACAACAGTCATGATGTTGGGAAGTTTGCAGTGGTGTTATTGTCTTACCAATAGGTGTCAGCTTAAGCTTATTTTTGAAGAAAGTGAAAAATGGAAAGACACATCCTTTCATTAAAAAATCTGTTTCTCTCTCTTTTTAAAATATTCATTGAAAGTGAAATGCACAATACTTTTTACATGTTCCTTCTCCTTCCACCTAGGATGTAACTAAGCTATAAAGAAATGCAGACTCCTGAACACACACATGCTTTAATTTACATATCAGAATAGTCCCACTGAAGTCCACTGGAATGAGTAAAGCTAAACAGATATAAGCATTCATAGATTTGGGGCCCTAATTAGCTAATTTAAATAGGACAAGCCTGGAACTTACTTAAAATAAATCTTGTAGTAATATACCAACTTTTTTTTTTCATTAGGATTATCAAAATGGATTCGTCAACAAATCCAGCACCATGACAAGTTTGGAAATGCACTTGAATCCTTGGGTGCATTTGCTAAAAAAAATCAGAAAGAAACTGATTTATCATCCCAGTGTAATAGTGAATCTTTGCCTATACCTTCATGTTCAAAAGAGATGCCATCAGATTCCTTATTGGAGGCAACTCTTCACCTGTCACCATCTGTTTCTTTTGAAAGTCAGGTACAAAATGTGAAGCTCCCTCAAGCTCATTCTCCTGCAGCTATCAGCACAAGTAATCCTACGGCATCCAGTCAGTCAAGTGATGTCACGGCAACAAGGAAAAAAAGTACGTTGATTTCCTATGCTAAAACGCCATTAGCAATGCTCGGAAGTCATAACTGAATGGCCTCTCAAATCTTGTGTCTTCTATTGTAAGAAGACCTGTGCTGCAAAGTGCTGCCATAATGTATGTAAGTTTATTTTTAAAAATTGTACAGTTAGCTGTCATTCCACCTGGCTGTCTTAAAACTAGCAACTTTGATAACATTTGGGAAGGATATAGCACAATAAAAAGCTTTAATTTCTCTGACATTATTTTGATGTTGTTAATGATAAGTATGAAGATCATTTCCAATTTTTTTTAATATACTACCAAAATAAACATTGAATTTAAAAAAATCTGAATTCTTATATTAGGTCGTGGATTTATGTATACGTCATTTATTTCAGCGCTAATTAGATTTTTGTGTGAACAAGAACCATGGGCTGGAAATTTAGAAAAACGTTAGGAGCCATGCTTCATACTTAGTTCCTTCCTCGTATAAATTTGCCTCAATTTTTAAGGGAATTTGAATCCAAATTTGAACTTAATAGTTCAAATTTCTCTCTTAACGGGGATGGGAATTTGTATTAGTTTTAATTTAATGTTTTACTTTTAATTGAAAAATGCTATTCTACTGAGTGAAACACATTCACATCCCCATTCTGTATATTTAAGCTGGGTGTTCAATGCAACAATATGTATACAAAACTGTGCAGGCAAACTAGGCTTTTGTTTGTGTTGGATATTAATTCGTATTATACCAAGAACTATAACTTGATAAAAACACTTGTTCTGATGTACTAATAAGCACATTATAAAATATTGGCCAAACCTAAAACAATTCATTAGTATTGTGATATTTTTTCGTTTTCACAGGCGGTCAGACTTTTGGTGTAGAGAGTCCTGCTCACAAAACGCAACGGAAAGAAAAAGTGACGGACTCCAGACTAGACAAGAGAGAGATTAAGAAGAAAAATAGCTGGAGTAGTTCTGACCTGATGAAAAAGTACTTCAGTAAGCCATTGACTTCAACACCTCTTCTGGCAAACGAAAATAAATGCACATCGAAGGCTAAGTGCAATCAAGTAAAAAGCACTACTGAAATTAGTCAACCAGTTGTTGATGGGCAACAGTGGCAGTCATCATCACTTACAGAACATATACCAAGCAGACCAGCCTCAAAGTTGGAAAAATGTCATTCCCCAGTAAAAAAGACTGAGGCTGCAACAGCTATGGGGAATTCTGGTGGACAAAAGCTTTCCACTAGTGAAGCCATAGATCTATCCACTGAGTTATCTTCAGTAGAAGGGAAAGTTGAACCTTTTAATGTAGATACAGAAGCAGAAGATGAGGATGATAGTATCTATTTCACACCTGAACTTTATGATGACAGAGAATCGGAGGAACAGGCAAACAAACTCTTAGGTCAAACATGCCATAACACTGGGAATCAGCTTGAACATGGAGTCAGTATTGTAGCTGAAGATCTTTTTGATATCAGTACTTCAAATATAGTAAGCACAGTTGGAGAGATGAGACATAATGATCCCTTGGGCTCAGGATTTCATGGAGTAATGCAGAGTGACAAGAGTATCACTAGTGCAGTTAATGATTTTGCAAACATTTCTAGTGTAAGGGAAGTGGAGCAGATAATATCTCAGGAAATGGACACTAAGACAAAAAAAAGTAAACTTCCCAGATCACGAAACCAAGGTGCGTCTCCTTTCCTGTTCAGTGATACTAACCCATAATATCATAATTTACAAGCAACGTTAAAAATAAACTTCATATTTCTTGTAGGCTTTTTACCAAATATGTAGTCTCACTAGTAGGGAGACAGAAGAATGATATTCTCATTTTTATCACTGTTAGCATCAGATTTGCTTTTTTTGGTTATTTTGTATGCAAGTAATAGAATAATGGATCTTTCTTTAGATTTTAAGGTTATTTTTCACAGTATACAGCTAAGAGCCAAATGTGATGCATGTCCCAGTAGCATTCTACCAGTAATTACAGGGTG
>JAGPOW010002118.1:14278810-14320441 GCA_030014935.1 Caiman crocodilus | reverse complement strand
GAGGGTAGTTTTCCAATTGTAGGCTGAATTAACTTGGTGCAAAACAAGCAAGGTATTTAGTTCCCAAGAAAGCTGCAAGTGGAAATGTACCCACCTTTTCTACAGTGCTTGACCAAGTAAATTGCTTGCAGTAGATTTTGTAGCTCTTCCTTGTGTGTTTTGTTTTGAAGTATCTAAAATATTTTCATTTGTTATATTGAATTAAATCTGGCCCACCTTCAGTGGTTTGGCCATTGTTATACTGAAAACTTGTACAGAGACCAAATCAAATTTACACTTCAGAAAATAAAATAATACATTGCAGGAGACATGTAAAGAACATAGCATTAGGGATTATTATTTCACAGCTTCTGTGCTCCATAGTTTAACCTGGTGAAGTAATGATTTGGCATTGAATATTCAGTGGCTTAATAACACAGGGCAAAGAAGTGGCAAAGACTTTTTTGTAATAAAATAGCATGACTGATGTTCAAGAAGAGACTGTTTTCAGTTTCAGTCACTGCTGTATTAATAAATGAGCGTCCCTGGATTTCTTTCCCTTGTGTGTGGCTGTGAAATTGGCATTTGAATGTTCTGTACATGGGTTGAATCAGAATTGTAAATGAATGATTTCCCTTCATTATGAAACAAAATACTGCTGCGATATCCAATTGTACAAAGCTGTAAATTTGTTTGTATCAGCTGTGATGTAGACGGAATCTTTTCTTTCCACATTAATCATTGCTTTATAAAATTAGTTTTTTATATTTGAAGTATGACAAAAGTATTACATTATATTATTTGGTACTGTTCTGTATTTTGGCTCAGATTCTTGTGACCTCACTTGTATCAGGTAAAGATGATATTTGTCTTCTGATTCGTACACGTTTTTTAATTACCAAGGACTTAGCAAACTTTTGCTCTTCATGGGGCCTTGAGTATTAGCTCATCAAAAAGGTCTCATGGAATTTTCTCTAGAAAGCCAAATGGAGAAAGTAGTTTGCCTTTTTGTGCTCAAGTCTAAATAGAATATAAAACCTCTCACTCTTGTCTTTGTGTATTGTATCATACTGCTCACTGTACTTGGAATATTTTCCCTATTCTCATAGTTCAGGTTTTTATTCATGTCCTTTTCTCTGCAGGAGAGAACTAATCTCTACACCGTTCCTCTCTTGAACTTTAGTTTTACCTCATGTATGTTTGTCGTGTATTTTAATAATCAACTCTTTGAGGCCTGGAGCATGTCTCACCTATGTTCAAGTGTTGTGCTAGTATATAATCATTATAAAAGTATTTTATATGTTATATAGCTGATGCTCATTTCAGCAACATATCTGGTAAGAGCAGTAGCTGCTTACCAGGAATGTTTCCTCTGCAGACATTTTCACTACTGTATATTAAGATAGTGTCTCTAATAACAATGGCAGCAACTTGGGAGGAACACAGCAGTAGTCCTCTTACTGGCAAGAGTCAACTGTGTTATACGAGTGACAGTGAAATAGCATTGCTCCCGTTAGATGCTAGATTTTCCTTGGCAGCTCCCATCTGGGTATTCACCAGAACCAACTTAAATCCTAAACCAGTCTTTAGAGAGCGCTGATGAGAACTGTAGACCTAGGCAGTAATAGTGATTGTTGTTTTTTTTAATTGCTAGAGCTATCTATATACACATACAGCACTGAATTTCTGCCTTATTTTTCTCTGTTTGTGTATATCTGCGTATATATGTTATGAGATTAGTAAAAAGTACCTTATTTTTTAAAGTTGTCAGTAAGATTTGTGGTGACTGAAAACATCAAAAGTTAATTAAAGTAATTGCAATGTAGGCAGAAATTTAAACATATAGATTTTTTAATTTTATTAAAAAAATTGTTCCTAAAATGTTTCGGATGTCTCCAAGTATTGAAATCTAAACGATTGACAGTATCCTGTTATTTTGATAAGCATTTTCTGTGCATAAAATAATCATCACATCCTGAATTTATTAAAGGGCTGAACATTCAAAGAGCATGCAAACGAAGACCCAGAAAAGCTACCAGTAAGGGAAAGGGCTACATCTGTGAAAGAAAGGTACAATCAAAAAATAGGTAGAATTAAGTTACTAAACATTGATGTCTCCTGTTAGCTGTTCTGTTTAAGAAACATTGTATTTTACTGTCATCTTCTGAAGAAAAATAATGCATGGCACATGCAATTCTGTATGGTTTGTTCTAGGTGAATATTATATTACTTTACACATTCAATAAACAGACATTTGGTTTGTGGTTTGAAAAATTGCCAGAGAGATAAATTTGGTAGCAGCGAGTGCCAAAGTGCCTTCAAGTCTTTTTACCTTAAGTTGAGGGTTGAGGTAGTCAGTACCCTACTGAATCAAGCTCATAATTTGTAATAATCCTTCCTTCTTTCCACGTAAGCACTAGCAATTACACCATAAGCCACATGCGTTGCACCTCGCATTACATAATCTAGTAATAAAGGAGCAACATGATGTGTGGTAACAGGACACCCTAGGAACCAGTCTAGTATCACAGTCAGTTCTTCCAGTAAAAGATGTTTTAATCACGGTTTCTTAAGTTACAGCCTGCTGTCTATTTAAATATAATTCATTGACAGTGCTGTTGTTCTCACATGCTGCAGCCCATGGCATGAATATGGCTGGTGAATTCTCTGGCGCTCTCTAGTTGAGTAAGAGCTTCAGGACCAGTCCCTAAATCCTATACCCCAGGAGTTTTCAACCTCTTTTAAAGAGTGTACCCCTTCTGGGTACACCTCTGGCAGGAGCCAGGGTCTTGCACACAGCAGTGTCGCCATGTCCAAGGTCCTGCACACAGTGGCCAGCCAGCTCTGCAGGGGGGAGCTGCTACCCTCACCCCAACCCGGCCCTGCTCCTGGGATGCAGCGGTGTGGGGTGGTGAACATCCCTGCCCGCCCATGTGTACCTCTTACTCCCTTCCCAAGTACCCCTGGGGGTACGTGTACCCCCGGTTGACAACACCTGCTATACCCCAAAACTGTCTCGGAGGAATCTCTGACTTCCCAAAACGTCGTATTATTGCAATTACTGTTATGCTATTTAAAATATAAAATTAATTTTCATGTAGAATAAAATCACCCTGGCTGCTGCTTTAAATGCACACGATCATTTAGAAAGTGTCATCTGACATGTGAAATGTATTTTGTCAGTCTTCAAATAATACCTATTAAAATTTGAAAGTCAAAGCTGTCTTGAGAGAATGAGATGCCTGTTCTCTTCTATCTTAATTAAATTCCATTTCTTAGCCTTTCTGAAGATTTAGAAAGTAGCTCATATTTCAGTTAGGCTAATTATTTAGTTATTTTTTTTATGCAGTGCATATTTTTAATTACCTGTGAATGTAAATTTTAAAGCAATTACATATTCAAATGGATTTGTGCTTCCAATATTATGATTTAGTTTATTTCTTTTTGCAACAATTTTCATTAGCATATTGCCTAGTAGAAATAGCTTTTAATTTTAAGTAACAATTTTGATCTACATATTTAGACCCTACATACTTAATACATTAAATCATGTGTTGCCTTATTATTTTGTGAAAGGAAACACACAGCCAGCCTTGCAAGTCAGGACTTTATTGTATTGTTTGTGGAGCTGAAATATTACCAAAAGCAGAGGGTAAGACTTTTGTTAACCATTTTATTTCTCGTTTTCATTTTTCATTTTGATTTGGAAATGGGGGAAATTGCACAAATTTTCTTTACCTCACATCTCTATATGTTGGAAATAGATTTTAGAATGATCGTTAAATAGTCAATTGGATACCATTCATTTGCTTATTAAAACGTAAGAAAGATTTTTTTTTCACCAAAGCAGACTTTTTACCTGGGGCCTCATTGCTACCTAAATCAGCACAGGTAAAACCATGGATGTCATTGCCTGGCAAATAGTATTTCCACTGTTGCTTGCATTGGCCTTTTTTTTTTTTTGTTTTAGTGACTGGCTAGTAAATAATGCAGTGCCATCCTAAAAAATTGTAGCTTGCGGAAACAGTCTCTCGGCCATGCTGATTAGCACTGATAAAGACCCAACATGTTATTTTTATAAGGAAAATATCACGGTTCAAACATGCTTTGCTGTGTAGCCATGTTTGCATTGACATAGTCCTTCCAGCCTTCCTTTTAATTCATTTGTTGTCTTAACCCTCAATTGTTGTGAGTCTTCAGAAACAGGTTAAATATTCTTTGACTGTGACCTAACTTATGGTCGTGAGGCGCTTAAATTCTGGGGAGCCCAAATACTGATGGATAATAATAATGATTTTGGGCCCGTTTGTAGGTATTGCATGGTCATGCTGCTATACCCCATGTATGGGACATGGGCTTAGCATCAACACTTGCTGATGGAGACACAGAGGTAATGAGGCACATAAAAACCCTTAATCCTTAACCCAAACCTTAACCCTTCCACCAAAACCAGATGTGTGAAGTGAAAGTATTCTGAAACTGCAGTACCTCACCATTAGCAGACACCAAAGTGACACCACCAGGTACCCATCAGGCCATTGCAAACTTTTACTGGGCATAGTAGCCCCTGTTTCTCTGTAGCAGAGAGTTGGTATGAGGGCAGTCTTTCTTTATACCCTCAAACTTTTGAAGTCACCTGAGCTTTGAAGCCAGAGCCCACTCATTCCCCTCTTCCACAGAGGACCTATGAGAAATGATATGCACAGGCAAATGTCAAAGGGATGGAGACGCGCTCCCTTACTGCAACGGTTTGTTTAGGGCTGATGCCCAACCAGGTTGTTGGGTTACACAGAGCTCTGACAAGGTCCTTTTTTTAAGCTACCACCCCCCCATTGAATCTGTTCATTCCAGTAATTTAATTCTGGACCTTAGGGAGGGCAGATGGAAATGAAGTGACACACTGCTCTTTTTTCCATTTTGTCATCTGGGGAAAAACATCTTTCAGATCCCCAGACAAAGTCTGGCAATCTATCTTGTTGCCAGCATCAAGAGAAACCTAACTCATTAAGAGAAGATAAAGTAGATCTGGAGCAGAATCAAACTAGCAACATGTCAGTAGAAACCAAAAGAGTATAAAAAAAAAGGTACTTCCAGCAGTAAAAACAAAGAAACCACCCACCTCTACCCTGGAACAACAGTTGAAGTGGGCACGTCCAGGACTGTTACCTGGTTGCCAAGTAGGAAAATCCACCCACCCTTTCTAATAGTGGACAGCTGAAGAGCAAAGGAGGCAAAGACACCAGAAAGCAGCAGCTTTTCCATTCATCCAGCTGCTGCCACATGGTCACCTCCATTCCTCCCAGCAACCAAAGCGGTGAGTAGAAGTAGATGTCCCCTTTCTCTCTGGACCTATAAAACCTGCACCCTGGCTAGCCAGGTACACAGTCTATCTGAATAGGGCAAAGAAAGCCCAAAGTATCTAAAGGCTCATCCATTGTCTGTCCCCATTCTTGGAGTTTCTTTGTTTAATTTTATCAGTTGAGCTCCTCTACTTTCATCTGTATCCTTAAACATGAATTTGTCTGGCTTCCTATCCATCACATTTATTATATGATCTGCAAGATGAAAACATGTGGAATGAAACAATTCTGAAACTTTGCAGTACTTCACCATTAGTGGACACCAAAGCGCTAATGCCAGCAGTAGGTTTTCTGCTGTTTAGACTAGCTTCCTGATGTCGGCTGATTAAAGGCAGTTAAAAATCTTATCACAGTTTTCTAAAATTAAAAGTAAATGACCTCATTCAGATTGGGTTCAGACTCACCAGTCAATTCAGTAGTGTTGTAAATGTGTAGTTTTTTTCCTTTTTATAAGTAGGTTTGGGATGCATTAAAAACCAGAAAAAAGGCCTTGGTCCAAATTGAATTCAGGTCAGTGGAAGTCTTTTCACTTAAGCAAGTATTGGATCAGGGCCTAAAGTACTGTCTTTAAATGTGAGAAGTTTGCAAGGGTGTAGGTTGTAGCCATGTTGGTCTAAGGACACAGGCAGACAAGGTTCTTTGGGGAAATCTGATATCTTTTATTAGACCAGCTCAAAGTTTGCAACCCAGTCCAAGTGTACTGTACTCAGAAATGTCCGCTAAAAAAGAATCCTCAACTTCTTTTATTTTAGGAATTTTGAAAAAAAATGTCTGCAGTAACACTGAGCTGAAAATAATCCAGAAACTCTTCCAAAATATAAATGTCAGAGCTACAAGGCACCCTCGCAGTTGCATGTGTGAATTAGGGAACACTTCAGAAGATGATAACGTGGTGTTGATCATCACAGATAATGCAAGTCTTAGCCATCTGAAAGAAACTTTGCAGGTTTATCAGACTCCAGTTAAGTGTGAAGGTAAATCTTACTGATAACCAAAACATACCTCATAATCCTTTACAAATTATTTAGCTTTAGATAAAACCTAACTTTGTTTTTTATTTCCAAGAGTGTCTGTTTTTTGTAACACTGGTATTTTGGTGAAATTGAAAGATAACAATTAAGTCCCACTTGACTCTTAATGCTGCATATGAGTCATGCAGTGTTTTAATCAAAACAGCATTCCACATGTGTACACTTTTAGGCTTTAAAACAGGGCTGAGCAGCATGAACAGATCTGCTTCCAGATCATATTATAGCAAATATTTTTAAGCGTCCGTACATTTAGCTTGGGTAACTAGTAGCATGGCTTTTGCAGCACTGTTCTCACACAAGAGGATTTTTTTTAATCCACGCTGAGCGAGGTACTTGCTGGAGCAAAGCTTTCTCCTGATTGCATCTGGTTGTTGCAAACACAATGTCATCTGTAGTATGGAAGGGTCTCAGCATTGTTTTTTGCCTTCCTACAACTACTGTTCTATGTCCGGAATCCTTTTTTCCCCTCTCTTAATCTCTCCAGCCTCTTCTTTTGAAGAAGCATCTCAGTTTGCAATGATGTGATCAGTGCTGCTTTATTGTGATGAAGATGTGCAATGCTGCAGAATTTCCATCCATTTCCAATGCTCCTACTGTGGCCTCCACAACTGGAAACAAATTCAGACATCTCTGTCCATTAAGCAAATTTGCTTTGAACAGAAATGTGATTTACCAACCTTTTCTCTTTGGACATTATCCTCAGTGAATTAGTTACACATTTCAGTTCCATTTTAGGTGGTTCCCGTCTTCCTTCCTCTCCCTTTCATGACATATTGCTAAAAGATGAACGTTTCTGTTTCTTTAAGCAAACCAAGGTTGGTAGAAATGTCTTATTAGTGTTAATATTTTTTACAACCAACTACCAAGTAAAAAGACGAATGGGGTTTTCAGAAGTGCCTAGTTCACTTAGGAGTGCCAGTCTTACAAAAAGACACACAAAAAACTAGAGCTCTTGGTTCCAAAATAATACCTTTTATTAGACCAACTGGAAAATGGCAAGAAAATTGTCTTACAAAAACAGTTTCAATAGACCTTGTTTCCCTATAAAGTTACAGGTACTTTTGAAAATCCCAACTCTTATCTATTGACATGCCCGATTAGACCTGAGATCCGCAGTACTTTGCAATAAGGAAAGGTAGCCATTGGACAAATGTCTTCACTTAAATGGATTATATTTTGGATTTTTATTTCTTTCCCAGCCAACAATAAGAATAGTAATAATAATAACAACCAGCACCACCACCACTACTGGTTCTATACTTTTATTTCCTAAATTTTTGGATTTTATGATTTCTTCAAAAAAAACCAAAACAGAATGTGCTTCAGCTACTGCTGAAGATTACCCAACAGCTGTAACAACTTGTCTCTGTGGTCAACCTTATCATCCAAAGATGATAAGGTTCACAAAAGGATAAATTGAAAAATGAGTAAAATACGTGTTGCTCAGTCCATGTCAGTCTTCCCTTCGTGTGAAACCCCCATCACCATCATGAAACTTAAATTAAGTGCTAACTAGACTGCATTGTCTATTATATATGATTATGTATAACCATTCAATTTGAAATCAATTAGTCTGCCCTTAAAATACTGGGCACCTTTACCCATGCCAGACATGTGCTCTGGCTCATGTTAATTGGCATGCATCAGAGTAGACTCGATTAATCGAGTCTCCTGAAGCATGCTAATTAGCATGCTCCAGCAGCCTCTGCGTCCTGGGCATTTAGCATTCTTGTCCTTCAAAATGTGGTGGGGGTAATTTAACTAAAGCTTGTTGAACAAGCTTTATTTCAAGCCCTCCTCCCCCGTCCCCCCCCCCAACCATTTTGAAGCACAGGGTGCTGAATACATGTGACACTGCAAGTGTTTTAATTAGAGTAGCTCTGCTCTAATTAGCACCCCCACCAAGTTTAACCATAAATGCTTTCTGACATAATTTTCCCTTTTGTTTATTTTACCTACTAAAAACAATTTCAACTTTTTTATGTAAAATTAAACTTGCAATGTTACTTAAAGCTATTTCTGTACGTATGTGTGAAAGTTTTTTGTTTTTTTTTCCTTTTTGGAAGATGTGGATACTGGTTTATCTTTAAATGCTATTTGGAATACAAAGGAATATTCTTTGACCAGCTATTTGCAGTGCAGGACTTGCGTTGTCAGAGCTGTGTCTCCATGTCCTTTGGTGGGAGCTGAAATTATGGATTTCAGCCACAATGCACAGTCATGGGTAAGTTCTATTGTTTT
Source organism: Caiman crocodilus (assembly GCA_030014935.1). Lineage (NCBI taxonomy): Eukaryota > Metazoa > Chordata > Crocodylia > Alligatoridae > Caiman > Caiman crocodilus. Next base: position 14,311,830 of record JAGPOW010002118.1, on the reverse strand, counting down.
ATACTGGGATTAAAAACAGAGGATAAATTGTATGCATTCATCATCTCCGAATGCAAGTTTTAAAGATGGAGTGAAAATATTCTTTTAAATAGTAAAAATGTATATTTTAGTTCTTTATTTGACAAATAGTTTTGAAATTGTTTTAGTTCATTTTTTAATAACCAAAGTAGTTCACTTTGAATCAATTCTTTTTTCAGTATCCGTAGATAATTTGCTAGAATGTCTATAGGGTTAAGTTGCTACTAAAAGAGAATCTGAAAATAGGCAGCATTTGATAATATCTCTTATGAAAGGAATACTATGTGATGTGGGAACAAAACCTAATAACAGAAATCATGTGCTCTGCTTTTAAGTTTCAAATAAGAAATTTAATCTTACTTTTGGCACTAACAAAATGTTAATCAGACCCTGTTGTACATTAGAGCAATAAACATTGCATAAAAGTAGTCACCAGCAAAGAATCTTATTTCCAACTGTACTAAATTGTCGCTAGGTCTCCTTGCAAACCAAAAAGTAAAACTATGCACATTTTGTGTTACCCTTGATGATTTTGGTTCCTAGTTTAGGGTAAAAGCAAAGTGAACAGTGTACAGGATGAGCCTTTCCTGAACTCTTGTAGTTGAATGGAAAGTTTTAGCACAAAGTTAGTGAAGACTGAGTTGGGATCTTAAGATTTTGGCCTATGCGCCGTTACTCCTTATATAAAGTGTTTGTGTTATGCTAGGGTATGTATGGTGTTCGGAAGGGTTCATTCGTTCAAAGAACGTGGTGCCTGATCTAAGTTCACTTCAAGAGGTGTGCTAACGTAGATTGACAAAGGGTTAAGCCAATCTCCTGAGTGCCTGCACATGATTGCAGCAAAACCCTGGGGCTGGGAAATCGCAGCCCTTCATCTCAACGCTGGGGCTGTGCTAGTCTCACCCCTCCCCTCGCAGATCCAGACCAAGCTATTTTTATTCTCCCCCCAGACCCACCAACTTTCACCACCGCTCCCCACCTGCAGACCCACCAGCCCCACCGCAGACCTGCTATCCCACCAGCCACTCCCCCCCCCCCCAAGTCGCTTATATTGGGCATGACTCTTGGGAGCGGCAAACGGTTGTATGTGCCGTTCCCACTCTGCGTTTAGGCAGCATCAAGGAAGCTGCATGGACGTAGACTGGGTAAGGTGAATGGCTGTACATATTCTATCATTCAAGGTTATGATATACACGGAGCACGGACCTTGCATCTGAAGGTGTAATACTCCACAAGTATTGGTAGTTCAAACTATTTTACTTTTTAAAGCATGTTAGAATTTACATTAAATGAAAGATACCGGTACTATAAAAATAAAAGTGCACTGTATGAGTGAAATCAGCCAACAATATGAAATAGCTGATTATTTTAACTTAGAGAAAACAAATCCGTGTTTTACCTTATTATTTACATTTTTAACAGTAGCCTTTTAGTTTAGCGCATTTTTAAGTAATGAGTCTTTATGCTGGGAAATCTCCAGAATCGTGTTTTATCCTTCTCTTGGTTTCTGTTGGAGAAGTAGTTTGTACAGGAAATGTCAGCATTCTTAGTGATATTGTAAAGTAAAATAGACAACTTCAAGAAATGTTGGGGTTTTTTTTATACCAGGTGCATCCTGTATAGCTACATAATCAGCTGCCATTAGATTTACATACTTTGTATTTTTATTGCAGTGCAGAATAAACAGGTGTTATGTTTTTGGCCTACTTGCAGGTCTTAACCTCTCCTTTCCTTTTTTTTTTTTTATAGCTGGAAGCACTCCCATTTATTGATGGTGTAGGATTTTTATTCATTATAAACATGCTTCTTTCAATTAATTTCTTGAATTGAGTCTCAAACCGTGTAAAAAGAACAATACTAATAAAGCTATAGACAAAAGCATTGGCTTTCCTTTTTACGTTTTCCATACTTTTGAAGCAGATGAAAATTCATGCGGATTCATTCTCTAAAGATTTTAACTGAACGAAGCAGTACTTTATTCTGTGTATCTTGCTGGCACAGCTGTTATAGTTCTTACATTTTGTGGATTCTTTTTATTGAATGCCTATACATCTACCATGAATTATTTGGTTAGCTAACCAAGATGGTGCTTTCAACAGACAACCTTTTTATACTTACAGTGCTTCATGTATTTTCCCCTTTTATTTCTTCATTCACTAAGAATAACTTCCCCTTTCCCTGTACAGTTGAGGACTAAAATGGATGTATTGCGTGGAAAATTAATCTGTTTGAACTGGTTTAACCTTACAGAAGGTAGTTGTTAGCATCTGAAGATGTGCGTTAGATTTTGTTTACAGCTGGAACCTAATGCAAAAAATGTGATTTCAGTCTTTTGCTGCAATCAGTTGATTCTGAAAGAGATGGGGAGACATAGTTTTAGTTATAATGTCTATCTTTGGTATTTGTGAAGGCTTGGCAAGAGATCGTAATTTTAAAACTGATGTTACTTCTTTGGGTTTGTTATGGTCAGATGACTTGGTCAATATTTCTATAAGCGTTAGCAGCTGAATGTGAGAATTATTGGTGGTGCTGGTAAGATTTGCTATTTTAACAAGGTGACTATCATTGGTGCAGAAATGAAAACAAAGGCAAATGATAATAATGATAATTTTACCATCTCTTTGCCTTAAACCAAATATCTTCTATTCTTGGAATCGGGACTATATATCATTTGGGTTCATAAAAGTTAAGAAGGTGATTTACTGTATGCCAGAGCAAGCACACTTGCATTAGTACAGAGAGGTGAGGGCCGTGTTACTTTCAGCTTATAGCTGCATATTCTTGAATGCCAAATCCTGCTGCTGTTGAGCAATGTGGTTGTATAGATAAAATCAACACTTAAGTTTTTTACGGCAGCCTATTTTATGGTTTTCACGTCTGCTGTCATTCTGAGGTATCACATGTCATCTTAAAATACATCACGTCCTGGTACTTCTATAAATCTGGAAAAGTCAGTCTGAGGAACTAAAGAATTTTTCATTTAATAGGAAGCAGACTGCTATGGAAAAACAAGTTTAAATACAATCAGTGGAATTAAGAACTGGAGTTCATTTGTTCTCGAACAAATAGCTCTGTAAATAATACCTTCTAAGGCACTGTTATTTTCATTGGTTACCTTAAATTCAAGCCTCGATGAAAAGATTGCTCTATTCCAGTGTTTTTCTTAACTCTCACTATTAAACTGGGTTTTAAAATAGTATCCATTGCATTTTGAATACAAACATGCTAATTTAATGCCAGCCTTGTGCGTGGTTAAGTCATTGGTTTGCCATTGACCTAGAAACCTCCACTGATTTGTACAGACTTCAGAATTGGTTTGTGTGATATTAGTGCCTTATGAGTTACCATAGTAATGGTTTTTATTCATTAAAGTGCTGCAAAGAATTTTGAATTTTTATATGTGATCTTCTGTTCAAGTGGTAAAATGCTCATAGAAGACAGAAGTTTGTAACCTGTAGTAAATCTTCTGGTACAATCAATGCAAAAGGCTCATGGTGCTTTGAGATCCTGCTCCACTAGTATAATAAATCTTCCCTCTCATATTAAAAGTTAAAGTAAGCTCTTTTGGCAATTAAAGGTTTTTTTTTTCTTTTAACTTATTAAGCAGTTATTACCATAACTGAATAGACAGTCAGCTGTTGAGACGGTAGCTTTTATGTAACAGGATATTGTTCTGTTCATCATGTTGCCACATTTGGCAAACTTTTATCTTAATGCGCCTTTCGGGAATACCAGTTTGACCTCAATCTAAGCAAAGTCTTAAGAGTTGAAGTGAGGGATGCCTGCAGGAGGTGGTGCAGTCATTTTTGCAGACTGTATATTTGTTATCGCATGTTAATCAGAGTCATCATTCTGTTTAATAAAGATTTCATCTGCCACGCGAATGCATAATCGGCTATGTCTGAGTGACTCCCCTTTGTCTTGAGCAGATTGCTAAAACTGTATTAAGCATCATTAGACAAAAATGACGACCTTATTAATTTGTCCTTTATGTGTTTTCCAGCAGATTGAAGCTCATTATTATGCAAACAGAGTACACAGAGCAGCACCAGAAGTAGCTCATTAATGTTTCTTTCCTTCAGTTTGTAACAGATTTTCATTGTGAAGTGTGCATGCAATAATTGCTAAGTATGTACATTAAATTGTACGGTGCTTGCCTTTTTTAAATTTTTGACATGTTTTGAGAACACTGTAGAAAACATCAGAAATGGCAGGTTAACAGTACTGCAGTCAGTTGTAGGATTTGAATTGCACAAACACATCTTATCTCACATTTTCCTACCTCTGGTTGTATGCATATAATCAGGACAGTGATCAGTTGTTTTGTGACTGACACACTCATTCACATTTTAAAAGCAAATGAGACTCAGTTGTTAAATAATTGAATGGGCCTATCACTTAACAGATAACACAGGTATCTGTGTTAAAATGCTGACTTCTAGCAAGAAAGCAAGTCTTGTAGATGGCAGACATTTTTTTTTTTTGGAACTTATGGTTCTCAAATAAAAATGGCTTCATTATTTATATACCATTCTATTCTCACAATAATTTAAAATAAAGTTTTACTGCATTACATTTTCTCAGCTGGCTTGTATATTTTCTATGCCATTATGTATAGTATAATTCTCCTTAAAATATGTAAAGATAAAGGAAATTAGATGTTAGGATTTGGCTTTCATCTCTGGTTTGACAACTTTGCCCTAAGTGCGTAATTGGTTTAAGCTGGTAGGGCTTCATACTTTATCCATAGCACATCTTCTGTAATCTGTCTACCACCATAGCTGATAAGACTTGGCCAGAACTGAAGTTTTTGCAGCACTAAAATAAAATCCTGATCCATTAAGGGTTTGCATGGATTTAGCTTCATAATCTGGTTTAGAAACTGAGAATAGTCAGAACAAGAAGGATGCAAACATCATTTTCCAAAAGATACAATGAAAATCATGAGAGCAACTTAAATTCCCGTAGGGAGCTCAGGTTAACAGTGTGACCTCAATAGTATAAGGCAGTTTCTGAAATAGAGGAAAATATTTTTCTGTTGTTTACTGGACATTATATTATTTTTAACATTAATAACAAGAAAAACAGGCGTATGCAGATCTAGCAGAACGACAACTGTTTCTGCAGGTATGTATCAAGAATCTTAAGTTACTGACTGCACTGACTTATCAAATGATGTCTGTCAGCCATTTAAATGTTCAACTAACCCCTAGTTGCTGTAAAAATCCAAATAAAACTACGTAGATTAACTGTAAATATCTTTGTTTGTCAAAGTAAACTTTTAAAAGCTGCATTTCTATTAAGGCTGTGATTTTGGACTGTTCTGTAGACCTGGCTTATTCTGCATTTTTGGCCATTAAAATGCAGCTCTTCCATGTTACAATGAAATTAAGTCTCTTTATTGTACTAGCATCTATCAGACTTTTTGATAGCTACATGATCAATAATTTGATAATGATAAAAACATTTGAATGGAGTGTTCCAAAATTAATTGTTCTTTATTTGGATGAAACTATCTTATCATGAATAGGGTTTTGGAGAGCTTAACTATAGTATTCTGTAGCCTTGATTTAGTTTTAAAAGTAAAACTATCCTGCCAAACTGAGAACAGTTTTAATTGTTTAAAGAGCCCTACAGTATTAAATATACTGGAGAGAGAGATGTATGTGGCTGTTGAATATCCTTCAATATGGAGAACAGACCACCAGTATTTCTGGTGGTAATACGAACACGCACATGCCCCACCCACAAACACACACCAACTTTAGTGTGTGTGGGCGCGTTTACATATTCATTAATGTGTAGTAGTTACTGCACGTTTAGTTTCGTATTTGCTTAATGAAGTACTAACTAAATACACAATAGCTACAGTTTCTGCGCAACAACACTGGTGCACAGGGGTTTTTTGTGACACTTACTGTGCAGTAGCCTAATAACACTGCACCATAGCATATTAGCACGACTTTTGACTGGCATGCTACTGTGCAATATGTGTCTTATGTAGACACGCCCTGTGTGTAATATATACGTAGATAAATATCTGGGTAGAGAAGCAGCTATAGATATGAATGCACTGTGTCATTTGTATTGTTCTGCAGCATTTACGAATGAGCACTGTAAAACGATACAAACACCACGCAGTAACAGATCGTGCTGCATGAACAAATATGCATACATAAGCAATATTGTAAGTGTTATAACCAGTTATGGAGGAATGCTAAACAGAACCAAGAGCCAGTAAAATTTCAGGCCGCAAAAATGTTGGCACCATACCTAGGCAGGTTTTTTTCTCCTTGTTTTGCCTCCCCTGTGTAGTAGCTTAGCCATCCAGCAACAATCAGGCTTTCTCTCTTTGTGTTGCGTTTGCTCCATGCAGTTACCCCTTTTAACCACAAATTCTGCCTTAATCCACCTTGTTTATTCCAAGCTGTAATTGTATTTCATACTGAAACAAACCAAACTAATTCAACTCAAACCACACGTGATACAACCTCAGGATTATATATTCCCTCTCCCTCTTCTAAAACATTCAGAAGTACAGAGGATCAAAACCATTGTAGGCATTAGCAAATGTAACTCTACTGAATTTAACATAGTTATGCTCTTCTTAGCAGGACTCAGTGTAGCCCAAACTGAGAGAAGCAACTTCCTACAGTATTGTATTGAATGGATTTAAAAAAAAATGTGCAGTCTGTCTTTTAAAAAACAGTATTTGTAGCCTCTGGGAGAATACTTAAGATTACTGCAGGTGTGACTCACTTGGAGAAAGAGAATACAGGAAAGAAGAGTTGTAAAAGTAAAGGATGTGGAAGTATAAAGATTTTTGGAGAATGCACTTATGCGTCCAGGGGCCACGGGTGCCAATAAGACCCCTCCTGCATTTATCATCAGAGTTGTATTTACTTTTGGGGTTTTTTTAAGGCTGGAAGTCCTAGGTATGCGTATCTGAGTATTTTACCTTTTCATGATTTTTTATGTTTAGTTGAAGCCAAATGATAACAAATGAAAAATACATTGTGGGTTCTAGAAGGCATGCCTGCAGTAGTATCTTGTTAATATGCCTTTATGTTCTACATTTAGTACAGTTTTGAAGGGAGCAAGTCCAAGTAAAGATAGACGGGGGATGCTTGATCGTCCCCTCCAAAAAGGTAAAGGGAACACAGCAGACTTCCTTTTCCTTGGATGTATTTGCAAATCCCTCTGCATTGGTACCACTGGGTTATGGGAAAAGTATACGGGAAAAATCCGAGAGGGAGAGATGTTTTATGACCATTCAGGACCTAGTAGCTGTTGTTTAAACAGGTACATCTCATTTTATTCTACATCTTACAGTTTCCCCCTACCTCCCATCTAAGAGAGAACATCTTCTGCATATATCTGTTCCAGTGTTTGAAATTCATGACAGGGGAAACCATTGGTACGCATCCAGTTTATTTTTTGGTATACCTGCAGTTACTCTTTCCTCCAGTACAAATCCTGCATTTTTTTTGCCAAACCACTTTGAATCCATCGTAGTAGACTACTACTTTTTAAAATAGCTGTAGCTTTTTTTTTAATATTGATTTATATTTTAAATAGAATTGTGCCAAGTTTCTAAAATATATAGGAGCCAACTCTAGGGATCTTAAGTGCTATGGTTTCCCCAAGTACTGGGTAACCATCACTGCTGGCCTCCTTCTGAACGTTGGCTGCTTAACACTGATAATCTATGTTGGTATTTGTCCATTGAGGTCAATGAGGGCGTTTCCTTGTGCTTAACTACTGCTAGGGTCATCCCTGTCATTTAGAAATCCCAGTAGTTATTACTCTGCAGTACAGCAGAAGATTATTATGGCACGGCAAGATCATGTAGCTGTAACATAACACAGACCCCAAAAAATAGCACAAAGAAGTAATAGGATTTTATCATGATGAAAATTCCAACTATTAGGTAAAATACTGATTTGGTAAAGTAATGACAGACATTTTAGACAGACTAAGAATCTATAAAATCTCAGTGTCCTTAAAGTATTTGAATAAGGGCAGGTTTCCCTTTCTGATCCAGTGGTATCATGATAAATTTACAGAGTATGAAATATGGATAAAGCCATCAGTACCTTTAAAACCTATAGTGCTTAAAGCCCTAGTCCTGTGATCAGATTTGCATGGTTTGGGCTTTGTGCCCATCCAAATACAATTACAGAATTGGGGACTAATTTTGCAGGTTGCCTCTGAGAGTAACTTTGTAATATTTTTTTGAAACGTCAGTGTCTCTGGCAAGACTTATGACATATACCTGCTAATAATTTCCAGTTAACTCTTTTTTTATACATGCATTATGATATAGGACGCATAGCAGTCTTTTAAAGGGAAAAAAATGGCAGATTATGACTGATGCGGTCTGCCAATCCAAATGCTTATTTCCAAGAGTGCACTGCAAATTAGTTGTACCTGCCACTATTTAAGTTAATTTTTCATTGTCATTTTGAATTGAAAGAAGCAGGAAGTAAAACAAGTGCTTCAAATTGTACCTAAAGCATACAGTAACAGCTGTTTGGATGACAAATACAGCATTCTAATTGTTTTATATTCTAATGAGCAGGCATTGTTATGTGCCAGTATTTTATCCTGATTATGTCACTCAGATAGTGCAGCTGCCACTGACCCCTCAATCAGCAGTAACAAAAACCTCTTTGTTATCAGTATGGGAAATATCTTGGCTATTGTGGGTGTGAATTCAAAACAGAATAACATTCATCAACAGAAAAAATTTTAAAGGACCATTTATAGGAGACACTTGGGCTCCAGAAAGTGAACAGCTAAGCCTTTAAAGTCTTTAAAAAAAAATCTGACTTTAGCATATGTTTTTGCATAATTCAATTGTAAATAAAAATGTAGTTCAGAACATCTGAATCCCATGGATTTTTTTCTTCTATTAGAAACATCTTCTATGACTTATTAGTTATTTAAATATTTTGGGCACCCCCTTCTTTATACATTTCAGATCTGTTTATAGAAGTAAACCTCCAACAAAGGTCAAGTAAGGTCTTTTGTCATTTGAATTTTTTTATTCATAAACTTAGCTTACTTTCAAGTAGTTTTGTATTGAATTTACTAAGTGATATCCTTTTTTTCACATGTGAAAAGCCAAATGGCAGCAGAGGAGTTATATTTGTTGCAGATGTTTCCTACATCAGCTTTCTCAAGATTTTGTTAACCACTTACCCTTTTTAGGAAATAAAAATACAGTTGATTTAGATAATACAAATACTGTGCCAGGCACTTAATGAAAGTTGCTCTTGAATGTTAGAGTATTGGACCATGCTGACTCTTTGTTATGCAACACCAGTGAATACACTGAAGGAATACGGTTAGTTGGGACTTTCCCTAGCTTATAGATAGCTTCCACTCTGAAATTATAAAGCAGAAAAAGGAAGGAAAGTTGATTACTGTCTGCCCATAGGTAATAGGTAGTCTTGATTATTGTTCAAGTTTATTCTTTAGTTCCTACTCGGAGTATGCAGGATCACTTGGACAAATTGTTTGGCTTCAGCCAATGGCACAAGGGAGAAATTTGATTCTCGTTCCTTCAAGAGAAAGTTTGGATCTGGTTTTAAAGATTTAGGAAGGGTGATTTAGCTATATAATCAACTTTGTTAAGGGTGGGAGAGAAGGCTATTGGATAAGGCAGTATCTTAAGAAATCTGCATTATATTCTTGGATCTGCCGCATGTATCTTTGGAAACTGTACATTTCTGTACCACAGTTTCCCAGTCTTTGAAATGGAGATAATACCTCTCCTGCAGGAAAGTTGCAAGGTTTATTTTATAATTCTTTATCATCATCACCACCATAGTTCTTATTGGGAGTGGATGAAGAGATTCCAGCATATTGTTGTTTCCTTCTATTTAGTCTATTTTCAAAGGCTTTAGCCATTTAAAATTCCATAAAGAATATGTCCGTTCTAAATAACCATTGAAAAAAGCAAATGCAAAACCATTCCATACATCTTTCTGTTATTGCAGCTTTAGATAAAAGAGAGAACTATCCCTGTGCATTTTGACATCTACATTTTATGTGTTATAAACCTCAGCTACAGTTCACACTTGTGGAAAATATAAGTGTCTTTATTTTTAACAGCAGCCCAGGGTATGGTTGAAAGAGGCATATTTCCATTTTGGCTTTTGTTTGAGCAGCTTCCAAAATATCATCCTACAGTATTTTTTGGAAAGTTTGCCAAGTCTAGCTCAGATTAAGTTTCTTTGTTAGACTTGGTTTTTTAAGCATCTGGATCAGAAATTGTATCCATGTACTATGTAGTAATGAAACATTTGGAAATCATCTGAGAAACTGATAGCCCTATTCATTCTTTTTTCCGTGTCAGAAATATGTAGGATACAGAGAATATATATATATTTTTTTAAAGTTAACTTTTGGTTTGTTAAAATATCTTCAACCTACTGACATGAACTACTAGGCATTGTTATCCCTAAAGCCTGATGCTTAGTCATCCATTTTGTCCCATGTAAGTGCTATGTAGATTAATTCAAGTCTGTATTTCCTGCCACGTTACAGCACTCTATGATAATTCTAAAATACATGGGTAGTGGCGAATCATATTTTAGATTAAAATATATCTATTTTACTTCTTTAACTCAGGAAGCCAGCATAGCACGAGGCAAAGAACACTAACCCTGTTTATTGCCGTCTGTCCCCCAGGGAGGGTACATTAGTTATAACGATACAGGATTATTAATTTATGTGCTGCCATTCTTCCCAAAAAAGGCTCAGGGCAACTTGCAAATAAGAGATAGAGAACAACTTAATGAGGTAACTAGTATAAATAAAATAAAATGCAGCAAAGATCCAATAAATGACTTGGCTTACTTATGGTTTTCTAAATACCTACCTAAATAGAAAGTTCTTGCAGTGCTTCTGAAAGATGCCCAGGCATGGGATCTGGGGGGGCTGCAAGAGGGAGGGAGAAGAATTATGAGGAATTTGTCATTTTACGAAATGAAAGGAAGTATACTCGCACATCCAAGATCCACGTTAATATGAACAAGATCAAAATAAAATACCCCATTTCTAAATTCCTCTATAATGAAGGACAGTCTCTGCCACTGACCAGAATTCAGATAACAGTTTTATTCTGGTTGTCCTTGATGATGCTTCTCAAACCCTAAAAGCAGATATCTAGTTGGTAATTTGTCTTTGCCGGGCATGTCTACATGAGAAGCTACATTGCCATAGCAATGTGCTATGGCAGCATAACATCAGCGGGCACAAACCGTGACGCTGCAGCCGCGTTGCTGTAGCATTGCACTCCTTTGATATACTGTGTCGCTATGGCAACGTAGCGGCTAACCGTGCACCACTGGCACAGTGCAGTAATGGCTGTTCCTGCGCCGTCACTTGGTACTTCCTAGAGGAAGTGTTAAACAACGGTGCAGTAACAAAGGCACTGTAGGGGCATGTGTAGACATCTGTGTTGTATACTTGGTCCTTTTGACTTCTCTATTTTTTTCTCATTTTCTCCAAAACGAATTTTTGACTCTTGGCAGAGCAATAACGTCCAGTGCCAGATGATTTCCTTTGTTATAATTGCAACATCAGCTGTCATCTGACAAAACACTCAGCAAAGCCGCTAGTTGCATTGGACAGTGATAACCAAGTTGTCTTTGGGGAGTGAATCAGTATCAGATGCAAAGAAATTCGTTTCACCTTGTTCTTCCTTTTGAATATTATGTTATTTGGACCCTTCATGGTCCCCAAATTATACTTGTGTTATTTCTCCTTCACCAGCATGTGCCTAAGGTCAGATCTCTTTAAAAGGCTGTGAAGACTACATCCTGTTTCAGGGCAGTTATGGTCAAAAGAGAATCCCTCAATACTATGTTTTTTTCTCAGTGAAATCTTAATCTCCCCAGGAAGTGGTTTCGGCTGCTACATCCGAACAGTCATACGGTTCTGTCCTTGATTCTTTTGGTTACTCTCCTCAATGCCACGTTACACCCTGGTCTGGACTTGTTCAAGTACTTGACTTATGTGAGTAGTCCCACTGACTTCAAATTCAGGACGTATTGGCCTCTCTCAGCTTAGAAATATTCTGGTTTATTTCACTTTTGAGTACTTACATATGTCCCTTACGTGACTCTTCTCTGGCTCTCTTCTTTCACCCAAGGCTTTTCCTCTGCAGGCTTTGGGCCTACTTGCCCAATCCCTTGTGCCCTTATATCGAGGAGAGAGAAAGTTGCATAAATGGTTAATGCAATGTATCGAGATGAGGGAAAAACAGATGGCTGCTCTCTTAATGGGGCTTCTCCACTTGATCTCACAGAGAAATCAGTCATTGTCAGAACTTCTCCAAGCTCATTGATTTTTCTTTGTAGCAGGATTTATTTGCTTTTGAATCACTGCTGTGCTGTGTATGCCATACCTTTCACTGGGCGGCATGTTTCACTGGTTTCTGAAGAGCTGCTCTTGTCGAGTTGCTAGGGAGAACTTGTCTTCTGTCATGTTTCTCCATTTGCCGAATCATTAGTAAGGAAGCAACTAATAGAATCCTGCTTATCCTGTTCCTAAAAAAATTAAGAGCACTGTTTAAAACTGTTCACAACTTGTATGTAACATGTTAAGGTTAACTTTAAAAAGAGAAATCATTTTTTTCATTTCAATGTGTAGCAGCTACTTTTTAGAAATAAATACTTTCAAAACTTTCCTTGCTATCCCAATTCTATCCAAGTGGTGGGTGAACAGTTGCTTATTATACATACTGTGTACATTTGTAAAGGATTTTGAAATACTTTGAGTGAAAGGCTCAGTGAATTGTAAGTACTGACTTCAGTTGGATTAGGTCACACCACTCTTTTATAAACCTTTTGAAAAATATCTTTTTGATGTTTGTAAGCTAATTTGTATTTATGGTAAGACACTGAACAAAATAGGAGTTTGCTTAGCTGCATCTCCAGAACGATGAAAGAAAAAAATTCCCTTTGAAGTTTCTGGAGATAGTACTGAATTTTAACATTTGTGCACTAAAATCATATCCTGCCAACTCTAGATGGCTGACATATATGGTATTTTATGACTTCAGTGAGGTGCCAGACCATAGAATAGTATAGTTATAAAGAACACTTCATTGCTGATACTCTTCCTTCTCTCTAGATTACAGGAAATCATGATCTTTAAACTGGGGATAATTAACATTTAGACATCTCTTAACTAAATATCCATTATTGCTGTCCTCCTCTGGATAATTCCTATTTTCCAGATAGGATGCTGTTAGAAGCTAGGATTTTCAAATGAACCTAAAGGGGTTAGACACCTGACTTCCACCAAAAGTCACCTAATTTAGACTCTTGAAAAATCCAGCTAGAGCTAATAAGGAAATTGCCAACCCAATAATGTACAGTGTTTATATGAAAGCAATTAAACTGATGGTTTTCAAACCTAAAAAGTGGTAGCATGGTAAAATTTATTTAAAAACTCTACAAAATGTTTTAAAAACTAATAGAAGACTCTTGGAAAACTGAGAGTGATTGAACAAAGGGACTCATTACGTTGGTGCTTCTGTATGAAATTTCAGGAGGGCTGACTGAGGATTTGCTTTTGATAGATCCTTCAAAAAATTGTCAACAATAATCACTTTTTTGAAGTAATGGAAGTAGTGAAAAATAGCATTCTCTTTGTCTTCAATGCAGTCTCCTTTATAGCTGTGCACTTTGATCTCAAAAGTCAGTTATATAAGAAAAGATAGTTAACAGTTTGTAGCTTACAATAGCAAATTTAAATTCATATATTTTTCATACTTATATACAGTCTTTCATTAATTTGGTGTGATATTATGTTTTATAGCTCCCTTGCAAATGATATAATAGTATTCTACCAAAACATCTCTCTCTCTCTCATTTATGACCTTCATAAAAGTGTTGAATCAAAACTCATTAAGCATGAACACTTTAACTTCAAATACTACACATACAAGTATATCCAAACACAGCAACAAATGCTCATGTGTGGTCTTTGCCTATTGTATATTTATTATTGTGGAGAAGGACAATGGTAAAAATAATGTTTGTGAACACTTAAACAGACATGTATGTCATTGATAGCATGTTTCCTTACAGTGCTTAGATTTAACTAAATTAGCAGTTCAGTTAGCATTAATGAACACACAGGGATCCTGAAACTTTTGCAAAACTTGGTTTCCTATGTGGAAACACTGTTAGTCAAAGAGATGTTGACTGCACAAAGCTAACCTGTTTTTCAAGCTTCAAGGGGGAAATAAATCAACTGATGCCCTTGGAGGGCACACATCGATCACCTGTGACTCCAATCAAGGACTCACCTGATGAAGGGGAACAAAGGTTATATGAGAGTACGTCTCTCACTGGTCATTTTAGGGAGAGGAGAGGTGAAGAGAGGAGAAGATTTTGAGGATTGACCATATGCAGGAGGGGGAATCTTGGGCTGCTTAGAGGACTCTGACTCACACCCTCGAACGCTGGAGAGGCTATAAAAACTAAAGCAGTGAAATGTGGTAATGTTTTTATTTTATTTAGATCCATACAATTCTTGCATGTACCTTTCAAGCATGATTTTGTGTTTAAAGTTAATGGATTAGTTAGTGTTTAAGAACCTACAAAATTGTAGGTGTCTTTTTGCTTCCACTATCACATGTCTGTGAAGAAAGAGGTGAACTGCACTCCAGACTCCCCACAAGCTTTGAATTTCAGGGAAGCGTGTGCTTACACTGCCAGAGAGTATCTAAAGTTTTGCTCTTAAATGGAGACATGGGTGGCATGTAGTTGTAGCTGTGTGATGAACTTTTATTGAGCTACATATTCAGTGATATGTGCAAAGTGCAGAACACGGGGGGAAAAAATGTTAACTACATGTTCGGCAAGATAGAATTTGAAACTGTAATCTTCGTTGTCTGAACTTTATATCAAGTTGCCGACTGTTTATTTCTGTTGTACGAAGAAGGGTTACAGAGATGAGAAAACAAGGAGAAAAATGGAGAATGAGAGGAGTGTCAGATGGTCAAGACATACAGAAAGTGTGGGGTGAAATAAAGTTAATTGAAAAATACACCAATTTTCTTCTAATTTTACCATAAATAACCACACATTTATTGTGCTGCTTAAATTTATTTAACAATTGGGTATTGATGAAAAATCCTGGCCTTGTTTTATAGCAAGGACAGGTAGAGTAAACTTGGTACAATGTGCTGAAATGCTCTTTATGGGCTATTTCATAATGCGTGTGTGTGTGTGTGTGTGTGTGTGTGTGTGTGTGTGTGTGTGTGTGTGTGTCAAGTGGAATCAATATCAAAAAGCAAAAAGGAAGGGGGGTTATGGTTTGGAACTTATAATAAAAACCTAAAATCCTATTAGTTCTGAGCAGGGTTTTTTTATGTTACTTCTGCAAACTACTGAGTAAACTGCTGCTCATCTTGTCCCGGACTACATTAAAACAACCGATCTGGAATTCAGTAATAGGAGTTCACGTGGATTTTTGTTTCGACTCTAATCTTTTTGGATATAAGGGAGGGAAATGTGTATGATGATATTAATTTGCTGTTAACTAATGTAGTACAACATCACTAAATGACAGTTCATCTATCAAACCCATGCCATGACATCTTACTTGTTGTTTTAATAAGTTAGAAGGATAAAATGTGTTTTTCAGATATGTTTTACATTTGCACCAGGTAATGGAAAGTACAATATATTATGTGCTTGTGCCCTGGAGGAAACTTTTTAACAAAAATAATTGAATGCAATAAATCTCTTTTCCCCTTTCCCTTTTGCATGGTATCTCTTGTGTTAGTATGGTACTTATAGGAAACCTTGTTGGTTGTGACACAGTAACAGTTCTGGTGCAAGTGACATTACCATTGCCTGTCCTATGTTTGCTTTACATGGCAAGATTGGTTTAATTCACTTGCTCTCTCCCTTTATTCTACATTTCTGCAGTGAGCCACTTCACTTTTCTGAGATTTAGAGCCTTGTTACTGACTGCTGTTGCTATTGGGAGTAGGACTACAGTTTTTCAAATAATTAGGAACATCCACAAGCTAATAAATCTGTCCAGAAATTTTCATTTGATTATGTATGTTGTGTATGTTTATATTCAACCGTGTTTCTGTACGGATGATTTATCAGGTGTTTATTTTAGAAAGTTTTCGTCGTATACAGACATCAGATGATTTGGTGCATAGCAAGTTTAATAACCTTAAGTGTTCTGATTACTATTCATGTTTGGTATAGGTTTATTTATTCTCTTATCAGACACTAATCTTAAAAACTTCCCTATCTTGTAAATATACAATTTGTTTTAGCTGATGCTTAGTAAATATAATCATTTAATAAGTCACATTTTCATAGCATCTGGCATTCTTCTTGGTTAGTTACCTCAGTAAGTATGCATAATATATCACGCTGTGAATGAAAGCTCAAATATAATAAACACTGCCCTATTATTTCCTAATTCATCATGCTGTTTGCTCACCTTGTTGTGATATTTAAAACATTTTAACTGTATTAAAATGTGGCAATCTGTTGTGTTAAAAGGCTTTTAAAAATATTTAAATGGAATACTTTTCAGAAAGAAACAATGGTGTTGGATTAAAACTAATCCAATCAATATGAATGTAGCCCAGGCTTGCCCTTCTCCTTCATCCAGTCATTCTCTCCACCCAGGTGTTTGTTTAGTGGGTAGTCATCTTGAGAAGTGATGAGAGATGAATTTCACCTGAAGCTGGTTGGACAAGTCCAATATCATGTAGTTTCCATGCCAAAAGCAGTTTTGTGTTGTTATAAACCGTTGCCTGTAAATGCTTTAAATCACAGCTTGAGACAATTATTGATCTCAGCACAATGAATGTTGGATAAGGCCTTAACATAAACAATGAAGGCTTACGGTTTTGGGTGGGATTGCACTTTCTCAACTTTTCTATCTTTATTTTTGCAAAAGTTCTCAGGTTGTTTCCAAATTGACCGTTTTATGGGTTTTGATGAGAAAGCAGGGAAATTCCAAATGAAACGATTCTTGAAAGTATCACCAGTCAATGAGAACAGTTACGTAACCTATACTTTCTCAGAGAATATTACCTTAAAAAAAGTAAAGAAACCTCAGCTTAAATCATACTTAGCTTAATATGCAAAATATTACCAATGAACTAAAACATAGTAGCTGAAACCAATTGCAAACAGATGGAACGCTTTTATTCCAATTGGCCATATGTTGCCATAGTAAAAAATTGAAAAATCCAGTGCAAACATCATTCATCTAGAGGAAATTACCTTGATGGTTCCTGACTGCTATATGGAATTTTTGTCGAACCAACCCATGAAATGTATCAAATATTCAACATAAATGGCAGATATTTGTACAAGGAGCATTATAGTGTTTATTTAACTTGTTCAAAAGGAAAATATGGCTTTTCAAAAAACTCTGCCATCTACACAGGTATAAACAGAAAAGTACAGAACTGGCACAAATCTAAGATGAATCATGCAAAACCATCTCTTGGGTCTTGCTTCTCGGAAATGAATAATAGCTGCAAGTGTCTGAACAATGTAAAATCACACTTGCAGTTGGAAAACCTCTTTAAATGCAAACATGCCTTATTTCTAATAGGCTGGGAAGTTTATGGCTTTCGAAAGTTCAGCTTTATGTGGCTTCTTTTAAGCATAGCTCATATACACCTTTTTTTCAGCTGAAAATTCTCATGCACTCATCCCTGTGATTATTTGTAATACTGCATTCAGTTGGAAAGACAGAACAAGTAGTGTTTCACTGCATAAATATGCTGTGTGTGTATATTTGTATCAATATGTAAATATACACAGTGCTACTAGAACTAGATGCTCCTTCATTGATTGCATTATTAATAGATCTCATAGCTGTAATGTGTATACTGTATGTATGTGTGTTTGTGTGTGCATGCACATTATCCTGTTCAAGTGGAAAAAGCATTTATATATGCGTACGTGTGTGTGTGTATACACACACACACACACATACATGAATGAGAACAATAAGCCTTTCAGTCTCTTAAAGGTAAGTGCTATAAGTATATGCTCTAAATATATACAGTGCCTACTGGAGTAAATTATACTGTCAGGGGTCCCTGGACGCTCCTATGTAATAAAGTGGCATAAATGGTTATTGTGTATGTGCACATACATATGTTATCTTTACACATGCAGAGCACATAAAGAGAGAGTTTGTGTATAGAGATAGATATAATATATATCTAAATAGATATAAATGATAGGATCCTATACTAGCTGTCTGTCACGTTCAGGGTAGATATTATCTAGCACTATGGAATTAGTTTTAGTGATGTTCTTACGTTTTAACCTTGTCAAAAGATAAAATCCATACCTTGGCAAATCCAGTTAGCCTAGAATTTAAAGACTCTCTTCACAACATTTGAAAACTGATTGTACCTCAGGGGCTAGCCCACCAGACTTTGTATGGATTAATAACAGAACATGCAAAGTAAGGTGACAGTAAAACTTTCACCTGCATTTGGCTTGACCCATGTAAAATTGATACTGATGAAGTGCGACTAAATCCCTAGTTAAAAACTTAGACTCCTTTTGTATGTTTAGGGTTATTATGTAAGGCAGTTGTGTATGCAGAAAGCAGTTGGGTATTTTCTCCACTAGAGGATTGTATATACCGTACAGCTTATTTGTTCATTGTAATCATTCCATTAAAATATCATTGAGTGCATCTTTGAAACCATCAAGGAAGTGTACAGTTCAGTTAACACACCCTTTCCTATTAGCTCACCTGTATGTTGCATGATTTGGGGAATCTGAAAACATTAGGGTTCC
Organism: Caiman crocodilus; assembly: GCA_030014935.1. NCBI lineage: Eukaryota > Metazoa > Chordata > Crocodylia > Alligatoridae > Caiman > Caiman crocodilus. The sequence goes on along the minus strand of JAGPOW010002118.1, from coordinate 14,292,979 downwards.
TTACTCCCTTTTGAAAATCCTGCACAAAAGCAGTTATTCCATGCCTAACTGAACATTTCTTCCTCAGATGAAGTACCTTATCCTTTAAAGCAGAAATGAGTGCTTTCCCTAGTTTTTTTGGTATTTTAGACAAAAATTTAAAATAATTAGCCAATTCTAGTTAATTGTTTAAAAATAAACCACGTGACTGAACAGCCCATATTCCAGTTTTTAGTATGATGTCATTTAAAACAAATTTCAATTAGTAGAATAAATTAACCAATAATTTTGGTTCTGATTCTGTGGCTATATATATTTAAAAGGTATGTCTGGTTTCCTACTTCATGTCAACCCCTGGAGGAGTAGCAAACCCTAAGAGCATAACCCAGAGCTGACCACTTGTGAAACAAGAATAGGGGTTAAATTAAAGACAAAAACTCAGAGTCCTACTAGAAGAAGTGGGCATAAAACTTCCTCCGGCATGTGTTCTGAAATTTTTGTGCCATGCAATTGTACTGTAGCGTGCCGTCCCTTCCACTGACAGCTAATACACCACTGCCATGGCTTGCAGGTTTTTTGCTAAACAGATAAATGGGCGATGAACACTTAAAAAAAAGTTGTAATGATTGCTTTTTAATTTGTATCATATGCAGCATCCAGAATTGCTCAAGGAGTGCACCAGACTCCTTGAAAAAGAAAAGTAGGGCTGGAAGGGAACTCCTGAAATCATGTGATTGAGCAGACTATTCAGACTACACAGTCTTCCAGTGAAGACTATTCCACAGCCTCCCTAAGTAGCATGTTCCAGTATTTCACTACCCTTTCCAGTTGGAACTTTTTTCTCATATCCTAAGTGGTCTTTGCCGCAAATTTGTCCTCAACGGTACCCTAGAGACGGAAAGCAAGTCAGCAATGCGAGGAAACTTAAATAAATGTTCACAAAATTGGACGTGGGAGACAGAAACTTGGGAATGTTATTCAGTGAAATTAAAAGGAGGAACAAACTCCTCCTTTTAATAGTTGATAAGCGAACCCCCCTACTGTCTTCAGTCTCCCTGTTTTTCTATATTTGCTCTATAGCATGAGTTATTTTACTCATAAGTGAGGAAAAATGGACTAAAATGTTTTCAGTAGAGATTCTCAGGGGCTTAATCACAGGATAGATGCATGTTAAATCCTTGTTGAAACGCCTCTGCTAGGAGGAGAAAGGAATTATTCTGTAGCTGCCAATTGCCTGGATCCAACCACCTGCCTCTGAACTGTAGGGCTACTATTGGAAACAGGACACTGGACTCGAGTAAAGATTTGATATATCCTTTATGGCATTTCCTAGATTCCTTAAATGATGTATTGCTTTTCAACCTAATGGCTCCTAAAGCACTTTACCATTTGCTGTATGTACTAGTTTGTACAACTCCTCCCCAAAATTGTCAATATGCTGAGTCACACGTGCTTTCAGTTTTTTTACCCTATGAGTCAAGTATTGATTAGAAGATTTTCTGGCCATTTTGTTCCTCACAAGGTCCCTTTCAGAATAACTTTTGGCTGTAAAGGCTCTACATAGAAGAAGGACAATAAAATGATCAGAGCAGTGCAATAAAATAATAAGCATAGTATGGACTGTAAAATTTTGCTAGCATACCAAAGCTTTCTGTCATATTTCTTATTTTTACTCTGCCAGGTATTCCCATTAACTACATTTTACGTGTGGCACTGAAGCATGGAGTGTGTATTAATTTGTCTCTTGTGGTTGGGGCAAAGAATGTAGGTAATATACTGACTATATGGTAAAGTTTCTCCATAAAGTATTCATCTCTGAAATGAACTTTATTATAGCACATGATCCACACTGTTTAGTTGTTAATTTAAAAGTATCAAATGTATATTATTATTATTATATTTTATTATTATTTTATAATGTGACTAATAGCTTTTCTGATTGTTGATTAAGATCCCAATACAATTGATGGACATTTTCCTATTAACTGCTTATGGTTAGGCATTTGTACTATCCAATGAGTGATATAAAAGCAAGACTGATTTGACTATGGCAGTCATAGATTCATAGACATTACGGCTGGAAGGGACCTCAGAAGATCATCGAGTTCAGCCCCCGCCCGAAGGCAGAAAGTCAGCTGGGGACATAGGATCCCAGCAGGGTAAGAATCCAATTTTTTCTTGAAGGTGTTGCATGTAGGTGCTTGAACCACCTCCAATGGCAGGCTATTCCAGACCTTGAGGGCTCGGACAGTAAAGAAATTCTTCCTTACGTCCAGCCTGAAACAATCTTGCTGTAGTTTATAACCGTCCAACCTCGTCATCCCTTGGGGCACCCATGATAAACTTATAGGTGGCCATTGGAGTACCCCTGAGCCTGCACTTTTCCAGCCTAAAGAGCCTCATAGCTCTCAGCCTGTCGTTGTAAGGCTGTTTTTCTGACCCCTGATCATGCGCGTGGCTCTTCTCTGGCCTCTCTCGAGCTTTTCCACATCCTTTTTGAATTGTGGAGCCCAAAACTGGACGCAGTACTCCAGCTGCAGCCTCACCAAGGCCGAGTACAAGGGGAGAATGACGTCCTGGGATTTGCTTGAGAAGCATCTATGGATGCAAGCCAGCATCTTGATCGCTTTACTAGCCGCAGCATTGCATTGCAGGCTCATGTCCATCTTGTGGTCAGTGATGACCCCCAAGTCTCTTTCTTCCGTAGTGCTAGCCAGTGTAGCACTGCCGAGCCTATAAGGATGCTGCAAGATTGTCTTCCCAAGGTAGAGAACCTTGCATTTTTCAGTGTTAAACACCATCAGGTTCTCGTCCGCCCATTAGCTGAGCCTGTCCAGGTCAGCCTGGGTCACCCGCCTGTCTTTAGGTGTGGATGCTTTGCCCCAGAGTTTGGTGTTATTGGCGAACTTGGCCAGTCATCTCATCTCTGCCCATTAACTGCTCTGCCTTGCCTCGAATTCAATTTTATTTCTATTAATGTGGTCTTTTTTCTCACGTTTAGTTGCTGGATCAGTCAAGATAAGCTTAGTCGCACTTGATCGTCAAATAGTATTTTTTCCTCTCCTAGCTTTCACTTTAGTTATCCTAGGCATTGCAAAACATTTACAGTGATCAGAAACTCTTCTTTGCCACTTGTGCTGTAAAGAAAAGATTCCTAACAAGCATTTGGATAGTTTGGATTGAATTGCCATAAGAGGTCTGGAATTAGCTAGGCAGTGATATATCAAATGTAATATTAGTTTACTTCATAAGATATATACAGAGAGTCTTTACACTTTTTGATGCAATATAGACTGGCGGGATAATTGATAAAATGTTGGCCTCAGACCTGTATTATTTCATAGTTACTTAGTTATTGAAGTGATTTTGACAGTAAAGTACTTCTGCTTTAGATAGCTTTGCAGTTAGCTCATCAGTTCTGTGTATTTTGGATACATTTTTATGGTTGGTTATGTTGTAGGATAAATTAGATTTATGGTGCGTCTTTCATGCAGGAGGATTCCAAAGTTCTTTATAAATTGATCTCATCTCAGTTTCAGGGTGAAACATAGCAACATTTTATAGAACTTGAAGAGAAAAAGTACTTTTTCCTGTTGAAAGTATGGGGTGAACTTGGGGCATACAGCATGTAATTATCAATATTAACATTTGGCCAGGATTTGGGTTAATTATTACACTCTTGTAAAATATTCCATGGGCACACCAAATATAAAATAACATTCCAGCACACTTTCAAATTGATCCGTAGCTCTTACCCTGCAAAATACATTGGCACTGCATAATGCAGGGTAGGTTTGCATCTGAGAGCCAAAACTGTGTGTGCTGTTTTTACTATTTACTTGTCTGGACTGTATTTTTATTCATATGCTTTATGCTTTTGGCTGTATATTTTGCATTATGTTTGTCTTTTGTGTGCATCAGTTGCATGCTGTGCTAACTTGACATGTGTGCAAAAGTATTTCACAGTTTTTGAGTGAGGCATGGCCAGCCTTGGCTTTGAGGAAAAGTTCCAAATGTGACGCGACAGATTTCCTCATTTCAATTTCTGTGTTGGCTTTTGTTTGTTCACCACCCGAGGGAGCCGTGCACATCCCTGTGGTTCAAACATTTTACAGTTAAGATTGTGATTGTGAGCAGAGAAGCAGCCTCCCTTAACTCTTCGAGCAGAGGACCTCAGAAGTGATGGTGGGTAGAGGTCAGAGGGGGAGCAGTGGCCATGGTATTTGTAGGAATGGGGCTTCTACAGGCTTCTTTTCGGATGGATTCGGTCTCAGGTCCTCCCCAGGGTTTTGGTGTGTGTTCATTGGAGACACTGCAATTAAAACCTGAGTAGTAAAAAAGACAATTATGTGATGTGTACATATAGCCTGAGACTTTCTCCTTTCAGGCACTACTGGAAGTGGAGTTTGGTGGCCACAAGTGCAAAATAGACCAGTGGTGCTTAACCTCATTGGACTTGAGACACCCCTTTGTAACGTTTGTGAATTGAGTGCCACCCAATTTCAAAAACGAACTTATATACTACAATACAGGCAGTCCTCTACTTGCAACGTTTTGAGTTACAAGGTTTTGCTCTTACACATATTAATTGACACCCTGTTTCAACTTTACAACACCAGCTATGACTTTACAGCACTTGATCCGATGCATTGCCACGTTAGCGAACAAGTTCGCTGCGTCATTCACCTCCCTGGAGAACATCTATCCAAACTTCCTTGAACACTTTCTTTAAGAAAGCAGCCAAGATTCCTGAGAAGACTCCAGCCAAGAGCCCTTGAAAAAGTCCAACCAAGAGCCTTTCAAAAAGTCCAGCAAAGTCACTTTAAAGAAGCCCTTCCAAATCAATATGATTGCTATTTACAATATAAATACATAAATGTTGCTATGTTACTCATCTATAATTGATCAAGTACAACATTCTGGGGTATTTTTTGGTGAATATAGGGTCTCAGACCTTGGTTCAGGAACCAATCCCCCATTTATAACATTTTCATATGAGAAAATTGGTTCCGAGTTGCGACGTTTTGATTTAAGACTCGGTTTTCAGGAGCTGATTGTGTTGTAAGTCCGAGGATTGCCTGTATGCTACTTCCTCGCAGAGGGGCCAGGCACTGGGGGAGGGGAGCAGCCAGGTACTGACAAGCCTGAGCTGCACATCTCTGCATACCTACCCACACCTTGCTTATTTCCTCATGCTTTGGGACACCCTTCAAAGGATCTGGCAACACCCCAGGGTGCCCTAGCACCCTGGTTGAGAATCATGGCATTAGACATAGGTGTAGGTCAGCGTTTCATTTACCATCGAATCGTAGGAACTGTGGATTTTTCATTAAGCTATATTTTAGATGTGGCTTTACAAAATGTTTTTGTGTTAGTATACACAGCTTTGCACTTGTATAATGCCTTCCATCTGAGGCTCTTAAAATGCCTTTCAAAGGTACATAAGTGTCATTATCCACTTTACAGATGGAGACTCAGGGACTTAGAGGTTTTGACTTCTCCAAGATCGCACAAGGAATTGGTGGTGGTCCCCTATCTGCCATCTCATAGTCCCCCTGTCCAGACATGCTTTAGGCTATCTTAAAACAAAAGAAAGGTGTCCATTTCCAATTTGTATTTAAAATCAAAATCCAACCCAAAGCATCCTCTACAAGCAGATCTTTCACGACCAGGTAGAGGGAGTTTGAGGCTGCATTTATGTTTCCCCCAGAGCTGCATGCTAGCCGGTGTTGGTGGGGCTTGCCGTGCGAAGGTGGTGAGTGTCTACTAACAAGACTCATCGAATCTGCAGTGTGAAGGAGTGGACAATAGGACCACCAGAACAAATGTGGAGGCACCTGCCTCCTGCATTACTTCTTGGGAACTTTACGCACCCATCAGATGTGGGAGCAGGTCTCATGGACTGTTTTACAAAGGGAACAAAATGGTGACAGATGAGCTCTGCAAGGGGGATCCTTTGGTAGATGTTTCCTGCAATTCCTACAGGTATAACCCCTGGAGTGGGGAAGGGGGGGTATCCTTTCCTCAGTCATTATGAGGTGTTTGCCTCAGTAAACAGTAAGGATGTCAGTGGTCTGGCAGGTAATGAATTTTCCACATGTTAACGGTACACTCAGGAATAAAACTGTTTTGGACCAAGTCCCATTTTCAAAAGTGACTGAAACTCTTATAACCCCAAATTTTGTTGAAAGGCATAGGAACCCGATACTTTTGGAAAGAATTGTCCCAAGTTCCTGGATGTCTTTCTGTTATAGAGAAGCTTTATTACACTGTTGATAGTCACAGTCCCCAAAGCACATAAAAAAAGAGCAAATATATTAATTATCACAGTATAAGATTAAGGACCAAATACTTCCTTCCTAACTCCAGCCCTCAGCATTTCTTCTGCACACACATTTCAATGAATTCTTTAAAGGCATTTAAACATTTATTTTTGTGTGTGATCCTTTGGTTGGGGTGAGCTCTGTATTTAATAGTTGTAATGTTTCAAATCTTGTTAAAACAGATAAATACAGTCCAGCTGCACACAATATGAGCCATTCTGAGTGGTTATTAATTTTTAATTTTGACAGATCATCTTTAAAATCCTCTTTGTATGTTTGCATCTTTAAGTGATATAAAAAGAAGGGTGGAGGAAGGGAAGAAATCAGTAATTATGGTAACCAGATCTACAGGTATTAAAACTTGCGTGTCATTCATTCAGAGGGGATTAGGATAGGCATGAGCTCCCAGAACAAGAGATAGTACATAAAAAAACAAATATAATTACTGGTAGAGCACACAATAGGAGGTTTAAATGTGTCTGTGTTGACAATAGGAATTGGGTATTCACATACCACCCTGGGAGAGGCTGGTTATCTTGTTAAGAACAAAAACTGTCCCAGTTCAAATGCAGAGCAAAGCTGATGATCAAACGCCACCCCAGCTCTAGCTTAGCACAGGTGTTTACTTTTATCAGCCTGTTTGATTAGGGCCATAGTGAATGAATGGTGGGGTAAAGTGAAAAAGCATTTTGTGTATATAGGAAAAACTTTCTGCTACTAAATAGTCCCATCTATTTTTTTCACATGAATTGAGTCACCACTAAGTTGCACTTAAGCCAATAAAAGGAGGAAAGCATTATATAGTCAAAATGAAACCTGCCCAGGCAGATCGTGTTTAAACTTGGACATTATGAGCTAATTACTTTATTAAATGAGTGTCCAGAAGGACTAGGAGCTGTTACCATCAGACAGCATACACTGGCAATTGCACTCAAGACAGCCTAGGTTCTTTTACTTGCAAATCTCCGACTATTTTTTCTGCAGAAGGCAAGACAGGATGGCACCTTATAGACTAACTTGTTCAGCTAGGCATGAGCTTTCATAGTTTATACCTTAGTTTCCCAGTGCATTTCAGGTTCAAAATGTTGACTATTTGTTCTGCTGCTGGAAATCATGTTGCATTCTTCATTGTGGACTTACGCTTAAATATGTCCATGGAAAGGCAGTGACATCCTGACAGCCATCCATCTTCTAATGAACTGCCCACATACTGCAGTATGTAATATAAGTGCACTTTATGCTTGCAGGCTGTTAATTCAGCGCTGAAGTTGAATTTCAGGTGCTGGCCATTCTGTAGTTTTCTTGGGGCACTTTTTATTGGAAATGTCGTGTGAAAGAATGTGATCCATCCGCATGCGAGCAGCATCAAGAGCATTACATTTGATTATGCAGGAAAAGCTTTATGGCTCTCGCTGTACACCTAGGTGAACTTTCAGCCTCCCCATTCACAAATAGGAAGGGTCAAGACTTTCTTTTCATACTCTTTAGGTGCCCAGAATTGCATTACAAGATGGTATTATGCCCAACTGTGATTGCTACCAGACGTACATTTTTATTCTATCAAGAATTTGCAATAAAAAATCAGCATGGGTTCATGTGAGTCTTGATGGCATCAATCCAAAATGGTTTCCAACCGCACGCCATGCCAAATCTCTAAAGTAATAGGGATATCTGCCTGATAAGTTCTCTCTCCCCCACTCTGGAATCTAATATTCAGATTCTCCTGTCAGTCTGAATGTTCTCCAATAGCAATCCAAACGTAGCTAACGATCTCTCAGTATTTTAGGTGGAAAATGGAAGTGAATACATTAAGTGCCAAAAGAAACTGCGAAAGAAGTCTAGATGTGGCTCTGTAATAATCCAGTAGTGATTGATGACATTACCAGAGGTGATGAGATTCACACACACACACGTACATGCATTCAGAAGAAATGAATTATTTCAGAAAAGGGAAGGCTGCAAAATCAATACAAATGGCTGCGAAGCCAAGTGCCAACAGACAATATAGTCTCTGCATTGCCTTTCATTAGCAAGAGTTGCCTCATGCTTTTATTGCTAGCACAATGTACTATCACACTTTGTTCCCTTTTCACTCATAAGTATGCTAGATTAAGAGATTGTAATGTTTATGTTCAAGGTCATGGGACATGGATCTCATCTTGTTTCTGCAAAAGATGTATGACTGGTGGCAAGCGACTTATCATTGTAAACAGATGCCATATGGATTCCTATTGATTGACATGCAGATCTTTGACAGCAGAAATCCAGGCCATGACAATTGCTAGCTGTCAGTGCGATGAGAAGCACCAACAGGAGAATAAGTAGAGCTTAGGGTGCCAGTGCTGGAAGGAGAGACTATTACAGGGAAAGGATCTTGGAACTGCCAGCTGATGGTTAGGGTCATTATTTAACTGTATCAAGAAAGGTTGCTCTGAGCACTGCGTGTTAAGCAGTCTGGTGTTTATACTTAGTCCATTAATGCCACCTGTCATGTTCTCTGGTGTCTGGGCACCCTCTATATGCTGACTTCCAACTGTACCACACTTGCAACGTGCTTTCAGAAGGGGTTGGATGTTAAATAGTGATGACTTTTCTCCTCTTTACCTTTTATGTTGTTCTCAGAACAACATTTTAATAGATAATTGGGGCTCTGGTCATGATTTAGTTCCCATTTACTTGTTCCAAGTTTGGGACCTATGTTGTTCCAATATAGAAATGGACCAAATAGAAAAATAGGAAGAAGTCATTGCTCCTGAAGTGCAAGACATGGGACAGATATCTGCTATATTTTTGAACAAAATAAACTGGAACATTATGAGCTGGTCCAGTGGACTAGGTATTTATAATTAACTAGACAAAGTGAAAAATAGTGTACTGTGTATCACTTTTATACAAGACTGTGATGTGTGAGGTGCTTGTATTAACCTGGAAAGGAGGATGTAGAAAATGAGGATGCAGCCTGTATTTTCATGGTGCCTTCTGGGTCCAAGAGATTAAATTTCAGCTCATGATCAGTGCGGTTTTTTTTTTCATTTGGTTTGTTTTTTAAATATATTTGTTTCCCCCAGATCCCAGCACAACTGAGATCAAAGAAAAAAACGAGGGGAAAAAGAAAAATTTGTAGTAATTTCTACTCTACGAGTTTGACTCTTTTTATGGTAGTTCCTTTTCACGTCCTTAATGAATTAAAATATATTTAACCGAATCTTTTAAAACACGTTATACAAGCTTTTGGAGGCATTTATTCATAAAGATTATCCATGCTAAATATTGTACCATTGCTGACAAATGTTGCCGCATTTCCTGTTTTCAAAATAATGGGCAAATAGTTTGGATTTTGCAAGTGAGCGCATGTGTGTGTTCAAAATTCTTCCAGAAGGATTTAGGCAAATATATTTAATCCTATTGGTAGCTTGCAATCTCCTATATTTGCTTCATTTCAGTCCTTGATTCCTTGTTATTTTGGAGTCAATAAATGCAGGTGGGGTGTCTCTGCTTGGGTGACAAGAAACCTTTATAAAGAGGAAGAAGTAGGATTCAGGGTGCAAACACGTTCACCTGCGTGTTTGAGTCTTTTGATTTCTGCAAAGATTTACAGTTCCAAAAACTAACTTTCATAAATGTTTGCTAAAAACTTATAAAGAGGGTTTTAAAATATTTTTGGAGTAAATTCAGTTTTTATTCACAATTTTTGCATGTACTTTCTTCAGCCTTCATCTGGCTGTACTCAAGAATACAACCCAACTACCACAATTGGAAAAAATTGCATATTTTTTCATAATACCGATTTGAATGAAAGCTATATGTTTATATAATAAGTTAATTAACAAGGACTTCTGTTTTTTTATGTAATCATCACATAATATGATCCTCTATATATGCCCTTGTTTAGTTATAAGATCTTAAGCTATTTAAAATTGTTGGATTGTTGTTGCAGAAGATTGGGGGGAAGGGATTTCAGTGTAATTTTTAGTCCTATCACCTTGGCAATCTTGTTTAATTTAGAGTATAAATAAGTTTAGAACACTTTATGCCATGATGAAAGATGAGTTGAAGGGTTCTGAAAAATGCCAATACCAGTAATTCCTATGAGTATTGAAGGTCATTTCAAATACATACTTCAGGATAATAGACAGCTAGAAACATCATACCTAGAGAAAAGCAGGAGGAGGTTGTATGATGCTGTAATATCTCTTTACAGGAACTAATCAGTCTTTATTTCAGGCAAAATTATTTATAGTCTTAAGAAACCATTTGCATAGTTTGTAAGGACAAATAAACCAATAGTTGCAATAAGCATGTTTGTGATGTTAATGGGAACATTTGAAACGATTTATCGTGTAAAAGCTAAATAGATTGCAAAGCTTATGAAAGATGGTCCAAATAACAAGTAAACCTCTAACACATTTCTTTGTTAACAATTCAAATGTTTAAATGTGGTGTATTTACTACTGTTTAATTTCTATGTTCAAAGTAAGCTATTAAAAGTTGACTAAATAAAAACAGTGAAATTAAGTTTAGGAAAAATGACCCACAATGTATGGCTCCAAAACAAGAGGAAGGGACATAAAAATTAAATTTAGGACAGTAATCCCAGATTAGGTCCTCTGCATTTCATAGTGTGAATTCCTACTTCCCCCAAGGTTAGCAGGACAGCAGAGTTTGGCCTCTCTCTAGTATTTTTTACATACCTTTTCTCCATCAAGATGTCAAAACCCTTGAAAGTCACAGCATCTCTGCCATGGCTAAGCATTAGTGAGACCACATTTGTATATGATTACATTGGCAGAGTTGGGAAGAGTGAAATCCATTTGTCCTGATTCCCTACTGCCCTCTGTAATCACCCAATCATGAATTAGTTTAGACCAACTACCTAACAAATTGACTCATATCGATAGAGTATCTTTAGCAAAGCTGGATATAAAGCTTAGGAAGGACCCAAACAAGGTCTTTGGAAACCCTAAAATGTCACACAGCTGCTTTCAAATATTAGTTCAAGACCTATTTGAAGTATTGATTCTGAAAATATTTAACTGCTCACTCTTGCTCATGTAAAATATTTCCTCCTATTTCTTCTTTCCCACCCCCTGTGTTGAAGTCTTCAATGGGCAAGATCAGCCTCCATGATTAGCTTTTGTTTTTCACGTCAGTAAAATGGGGCAAAGAGACCAAGATGGATTTCTGAGGGTCAGTGGTAAAGCATCTTTTTACTCTACTATCACCTGATAAGATTTTATAACATGGTTGTTCCAGCTAAAAGTTGAATTATTGTTAAAGAACATAACAGTTTCCACCTGCAGGTGGCAGCCGAACACCAGCCTTATTTTTAACTCTGCCCCACACTTCTAAATTGAATGCTACAAGGATATTACAGAATTGCTGATCTTGCTACTGAAAGCAGTGTTAGTCATACAACTTGCCAGATACAACTGTAAGATTTAATTTTTCTTTCCAGTCCAATAGAAAATGCAGTGCATCAAACCTTTGAGGCCTGCATTCAGGTGTTCTTTGCCAATGCAACCTAGTTTATCTCAGTAAACTGCTCCTGGTTTATGCCTGCATCAGTGACAAAAGGCCACGGCCTTGAGTTTGGTAGGTAACTTGAATTAACTCATTCTGGTCCTGATTCAGCAAAGTACATGCAAATACACGTGCATAACTGAACATACTCCTGTTGACTGTGGGCCAGATTTTTAAAGGTATTCAGTGGGAGTTAGGTGCTTTGGAAAATCCCACTGGGTGCTTATCTGCACCTAAGTGCATATCTTCCTCTAATAAGCTGATTCATTATTTTAATTGCATTCAGCAGACTTTAAAAGTTGGGTGTGCATAATTGCATGTGTATGCTGTTATGCCACTGACTTGCATTTGCAAGTATTTTTGCACAAGCAGGTTGTGTTTGCATGTGTGTGTTGCCAATTAAGCACCTAACTGATGCTTACTTCTGCAAATAACTAGTTGGCATGCCTATTAGGGGTTCACGTATTCAGGTGCATATACTTTGAGGACCAAAAATTCATGTAATGCTCTGAATTAGTGATGCTGAATATTTTTGGGCACTTGTTTTATGGTTCCTTTGCCTAAACTCAATGCCACTGGACTACCTTTCATAGGCACTGAGTGACTTAATGCTATTACCATTTTGTATCTGCTCAGTGGTCAATTGGAAGTGACTTGATGGGCTTTATTTCCTATGATTAACATTGCAGAACAAGTAAAACAGTTTATTTTAAGGGAGTTACAGCTCATGCTCTATCTATTCTGGGGGTGTGCATTTTTCATAAGCGTTAAAAATTTTAAAAAAGGAAATAAACACATTGCATGTAAATAATGTTTTTGAACATAGCATGGTATAATATTACAAAGCACTGGCAAGAAGTTCATTTGTAAATGCTTAAGAGATCACGATAAAGGCAAATGTTACAAAGCATGTTTTCTACGATTTTAATCCCAGAACCCTTAACCACATATGCATCTGCTTAAGTTTAAGTTAAAGGGACTTCATGTGCTTAAAGCTAAGCAACAAAACCTGAGGTATAAGAAAGTGAATTGTTAGGCATATTTACAAAAACATATCGCATCTCATAATACATGGCATAAAGTATAACCAGGTTTTATGCTAACACTTCAAGTTACCTACTACTTTTTCAAAATTAAATGATTCAGAAGCTAGTCTGTTTTGGGAGATACAAAATATAGTGGCTACTTGTGCAGAAAATTTTGAGTAAATGCCTGTCTGAATGTCAAATGTTTACCATATTATTTGCCCTAATATGGGGAAAAAATGTTGTTCCCACTGCCTGTGTTTCTTTGCAGGCACTGATATGACCATGCTCCACACAGAAAGCCTAAAAAGCAGCACTCATTTAGGTTGATATTTCTTTTCCCCCACAGTATGTGATTAACAGATAGTTGCAAATCTATACAGTAAATATTAGGTGAGCAGAAAACAACATATGTCAGTTATTTCCTTTATTATGGTCAAGTTAAATACATTTGAAATGGAATATTTCAGTTGCCTTCAGCAGCTGCATTTAGGGACAGATTTGCAAAAGAGACTATCCAAATTCTCCCTGTATTTTGAACTAAGAGTTATCTTATATTTTCTCCTATAAATTATAGTTTAATATTAATGTATATTATTGCTTAGTTGTGTTTTATTCCAACTGTGGTTGAAGATCAGTGGTAGGTGAACTTGGTAGTTCAGTGCCCTAGGGGTGATTTAGAAAAATTAGCTAATCAGGGAACCAATTGAATTGGGGGAGCGGGGGCATGGACTTTTAAAAGTTGTCAAAAAATATTTACCTCCCTCCAAAATATTTGTAGTACTGTGGCATCTAGCTTTTCAAGATCAGTCTGATCATGGGGAAACACAACACACATTATCAGCAACTGGTGTTTAAAGGAAACATTTCTAATCAGCCTCAGCACATCAGCCTCAATACATGCAGTTAAATTGTGCATGCAATACATGCATTGCATTGTAGAATAACATAGTTCGAGATTCTGAAAAGATGATAGCTGCAGGAATTTAAAAACGACTTGACAATATCTCCCTCCTATCATAGGGTAGTTTCATAGTTTTACCTATGACGCTATCAGAAGCTCATGTTGATCTGACAATCAGTAGTGCTGATCTGTGCCACAAACCCACAGTGATGCAGAGTGAGCTTGTGATGCTGGGAATGCTTGGATCTATGAATGAATTAATAGAGCAGGCTGTCTCCTCAACGTAGCATTTCAGTCTTTTAAAGTTATAAGTTATAAGTCCCCCCTTTATGCGGCGTTGGTCAGGCCGCAGATGGAGTACTGTGTCCAGTTCTGGGCGCCGCACTTCAAGAGGGACGTGGATGGCCTCGAGAGGGTC
>JAGPOW010002118.1:14226649-14278710 GCA_030014935.1 Caiman crocodilus | reverse complement strand
AGCAGGTTTAGGTTGGACATTAGGAAACACTACTTCACAGTTAGGGTGGCTAGGACGTGGAACCGGCTTCCTAGGGAAGTGGTTCTTGCTCCTACCTTGTGCGTCTTCAAGAGTAGATTAGATGGGTACTTGGCTGGGGTCCTGTGACCCCGGCACTCGTTCCTGCCATTGGCAGGGGGTCAGACTAGATGGCCTGCTCTTAGGCCCCTTCTGACCCTAGGTACTATGAAACTATAAGTTTAGGAGTCTGTCTGACAGGGTGCTTCATTGCCTCAGTTCTCAGATCAGTAGCCATGAATATTCAGGGGTACTCTGAATTTGGAAGAAGTATACCTCACATTGATCTTTGTTTCCTTGTGGTTAACAGAAATTGAAATCTTTGGGAGACTGGCTGACTGGGTCAGGAGACTGGGAAGGAAATGTAAAGTTTTCCTTTCTCATGTTCGCAGCTTGAAATCTGTCTCAAACTGGTTCAGTCCAAAGACTTAGGAGGATTGCAAACAAATATGATGATCAGAGTCCAGTTTCTAATGAACAGGTCTCCCTGTCGCAAAAATAGCCAACATCTCCTGGCCAGTAGTTTCCACAGCTGTGAATGGGCCATGGCTATTTAGCTGCCCTGGCATCCCTAGAAATGGTCCCTCTTGGCCAGAGTGAAGTCACACCCAGAGGCAGGCACAGGGCAGGCCCCAGCTTCCCAGGTCAAACTGGATCCCTTCCTTCTCCAGCAGTGTCAGCCCAGGCCCTCAATACTTTTTCAGCACTGGGTGCATTTTGAAAGGATGCCTGGAAAAGTCTCTTGAAAGGGACATGTGAAGCCCCTACTGGATAGTAGCTTTTCTTTGCGGGCAGCAGCTAAGTGGCCCCCGCCCCAGCTTCTGTCACTTCAGAGCCGCAGCCTGTGCTTGCTGTGTTGTGGGACACGGACAGTTGTGGGATGCAGAAACCTTTGCTTGGCTCTGTGCAGTCCTCCCTCTTGTCCCCATGCTCATCAGGCCTTGTTGCCCCCAGGCCCCTGGCACTTTAGAGACTGATGGTTTTCCCTCAGCCCCGTGATCACACCAAGGCTCATCCAGCAGCTGAGCACAAGCGAGAGGCATCCATGCCTTCGGGGGACTTTGGTTTTGGCCCCTGGAGCGGAGATGGGACCTCTGCTGCCCGGGACAGGGGCTAAAGCCACCACCTCACTTCACAGGGCAGAATGCAACCCCAGGCTGCAGGGAAGGGCACGGTGGTTTCTCATGTTCCTGGCTCTCAGCACTCCAGCCGATATGCCCAGCCAGCCAAGCCCAAGGGAGCAGCTGCTGGGGAGTGCTGTTGTATACTCGTGCCCCCGCAGCTTGGCTTCATTTCATGCCTCAAAGCAAGCTAAGGCAAAGGCAGTTCCCGGCCGAGCCTGCAGGCAGCGGTGACTCCTGGGCCACCCTGTCCCCCCAGAGCCTCGGGGTGCAGGCTGTGCCTTCCTGGCAGCCCCTTTGTGCACTAGTGCAGGTCCCAAGCCAGCGCAGGGGGGCAGCAGCAAGATGGGCCCCCTGTTAGGTTCAAGCCATGGAGCTTCATCATGGCCACATCAGCTTCCAGGGAAAGGGACCAGGTGTGTGCAAAGCCCACCGTGACACCAAGTGTTGCCAGCCCCTCTTGGCGGGGCTTGATTCTTTCTTAGAAATGCACTGATCTTTTTTTTTTTTTTGGTGGTGGAGGGACAAGGGGCAGGGGTTGAGGGAAGCTGAGAACATCAGTCCTCTTCCCTCCTCTTCCTCATGTTGCCAGGAAACGTGGGTCACCTTGGAAGCAAATTCAAAGCCCATTGAAAGAGCCTCTTTAGAAGCCTGAACAATTCCTAGCTTCACAAGATGCTTCAGCTGTTCGTTCCCGCTTGCCTTAGTCAGACCTGGCATTGTTTTGTCATTGTCACCCCTTCCGTGAACGGAAAAAAGCACGCCCGCTTTACAATACCAGGGACGTTACAAAGGCTTTTTCATCTGTGATAAAGGTTTCACTTCATGTTTGCTCATGACATTCATGTGGTGAGCTCCTAGTACATCAGAGACTTTTCCCCAGGTTGCACCCACTAACACAAAAGTTGTAATGTTTCTGGAGATTCTTTCATTTAATCGCTGGTGATACTGAACTTTTCACAAGTTATATCAATAGTACACCGCTCATAATAGAGACCTGGCAGACACTCAGCAGAACAATAGACCTAAAGCTAAACCAGATCAACAGCCAAATGAAGATTATTCAAAAGGTACTAATGCAATAGCCTTTTAAAATGATATTCTCTCAAGTGTCATATAGTGTCATTGCAAAAGAAAAAAAAAGAAGCCCAGCCCCTACCACTAAGCAAATATTAATAGAAGAATAATGTTTCAGCAGGTGTGCTCATATTGCTATTCAAACTCAAAGTCACTCAGCACTGTACAAAGCTTAGTCCTTTGAATAGCCCACAAAATGTTTTCTTTCCCAGATTTCTGTTGAAATCTGTTTTCGGGGTGTAAAAAAAGGATCTGGAAGAAGGAGGGGAAGAAGTACATTCACCTTTTCTGTTAATTTGTAAGCTTAAACCTTTATTTAACTTTCATTTGCATATGCTGAATGACTAATTTGTGGTGGTTTAATTATCCAAAACCTTTTTGTTATCTCTACACATAAATCTACTCTGTGTACTATCACCAGTGCTATAAATCAATCTTAGCTGTTCCTCCCTGAGCTAGTACCTTTTCCCCTAGCGTTACGTGTGGGTATAGCTTTTTTGGGGGGTTTTGGAGGCCTTTGGCTGCAGAATGATGTCACTTATACCATGCTTCCTTGTATATCTAGGTGATTATTGTCTAGCCATGAATGTAGTAAAAAGTATCCACTGACTGTTCAGAATTTACTTTTTAAAACAGAGCATTTCCCAAGGGAAGAATTCTCCTTGGAGTTATTTAGAGCTTTTGTTGGATCAAAATGAACCATCTTCACTCTTGCAGTTCTGTATACTGCCTGGGAGGGGTTGATTTAAATTTTTGTATCTCTGGTCCACTTTTTACACTAGGTTTGCATGTGTCTGGAGTTAAATACCAAACTTCTGTAACCAAAGAGGGTTTATTTCAGATTAAAAATATACTTTCAAATATATAGCAGTAAGGTTAGTGTTTGATGGAATAAAGACATTTTAAGATGGCACTTGATGCCTTCTGGATCTGGACCATCATGGCTACTACATCACTCTTGCACTACTTGATACCTTCCTCATTTTTTGTCATGATTGTAAGACCAGAACTAACTGGCAGTTGTGAAGGGTCAGCACTTCTGAGTTTGTCATCTTTATAAGCAAAGCCTGTTGTTTTCCCAGAGGACCCATGAGAGAGCTAAATCATCATTGTTTATTATAATAGATTCATAGATATTAGGGTCAGAAGGGACCTCAGCAGGTCACCGAGTCTGACCCCCTGCCCCGGGCAGGAAAGAGCGCTGGGCTTAGATGACACCAACCAGATGGCTATCCAGCCTCCTCTTGAAGACCCCCAGGGCAGGGGAGAGCACCACCTCCTTTGGAGCCCAGTCCAGATTCTGCGGCCCCCCCCACACACACACACACCGTAAAGAAGTTCTTCCTGATGTGGTGTCTAACCTGAATCTGCTCTCTGTCAGTTTGTGGCCTTTGTTCCTAGTTACTCCAAGGGGTGCCCTGGTAAATAGAGCATCTCCTATCCCTTGCTGTCCCCTCCTGATGAATTTGTAGACAGCCACAAGATCCCCTATCAGCCTTTTCTTGTGAAGGCTGAAGAGATCGAGGTCCCTCAGTCTCTCCTTGCAGGGCCTTGCCTGCAGGCCTCTAACCATACAAGTGGCCTCCTCTGGACTGTCTCCAGGCTGTCCACATCCCTCCTGAAGTGCAGCGCCCAATACTGGATGCAGTACTCCAACTGCGGCCTCACCAATACTGCAGAGAGGGGAAGCATCACCTCCCTAGACTTGTTTGTGATGCCCCTTCAATGCATGATCAAGTGCGGTTAGCTTTACTGATCTCCTTGTCACACAGACGAGTCATGTTCATCTTGGAGTCCTCTATGACTCTGAGATCCCTTTCTGCTACAGTGCTTCTGAGGGGGTCATCCCCCAGCCTGGATGTGTGATGGTGATTCCTTCTCCCTAGGTGCAGCACTTTGCACTTGTCCTTGTTGAATTGCATCCTATTCTGTTCTGCCCACTTCTCCAACCTGGAGATTTGGTATTTGTTAAACTAAGCTGGCGAAGAACATAGTCTCTTGACACCCTGTACGCACTCAGATGCAGCATTTTCATGGACCAGCTGGCCAAACCCAAGGTCCCACAAGAACCCCTCCAAACCCAAGGACCTACTCTTCTACCTTCTACTTTGGCAGCTGAATTTTCAGCCACTCAGCACCCAGCTGCTTCTTTGTAGGTGCCCATATAAGAGAGTGATTAAAAATTGTTCAGCACCTGGGAGCTCTCACTCTTTTCAGATGGCGTTTTTGGGTACCTAGCTGTCTTGGAAATCTTACCTGTGTTGGGCATTTTGAAAATTGGCTGTTGGTGTCTTCAGGGATGACTCTCAGCATAATGGGGGAACATGCAATTGTTTGGCCGTGTTAGGGCAAGGAAGAGAACACCCAAAACTTAAACAAAGGCTCAAAACTAGTTCCAGTAATCAGGTGCCATTTCCATCCTTGACTCAGAATTTGCTTGGCGCGAAGTTTTCAGCTTTGCTTTAATTGTGAAATTTTTGCCCTATACAAAAATTGTAAGGAAAATTCCTTACTCTACCTGGAAATGTCATACAGCTCCCAGGGTTAATATTGTACCATAGCTACTGTTTTCTTTTTATCTCCTAGTGCCTTAAGGAGCATACTGCTCTCTGGCATGTCTTTTGATACAGCATGACATTTCTGTCTGCAGGTTCATTTATATTCCTAATAAATTTGAAAGGATCAGGTTGGGGGTTTTTTTTTTCATAATAAATACCAATACTTGGGCTGTTTTACACTATTTTAGAGGAGGGGTTGATGAATAATTCTTATCTGGCTGACAATGTTATTCCAGGTCTTAGGCCAATATGTCTAATATGTCCCAGCCCCTTCTGAAGAGTGTTTCTAATGCAAACATTGACAGCCTTTCTATAGTAAAAGCCCTAGAAAAGTCTGTAAACTTTTATAATTTAATGAGCATTTTACACCAGATGCCGATTCCCAAGGTAAGCAAACCTATAGTTAGTGAGACACAATCTCTTGTCATGATTTAAGATTGCAAAAATCAGATTGAGGCTTTCCAGACTTAGGTCACATTTTTCTTAGCTTAACTGTAAATCATCTTTCGCTTAGATTTAGAGACAGACTGAGGAGCTAAATCTTTTCGTTTGCCTTCCTAACTAGCTGAAGCTACTTGATGAGTCTAATTATGGCGTTTCCTAAAGGATTAGACAAAACAGTTGGGCAATGTTCAAAGTAGGACAAATACCATTACAAGTATAACAGCTTGATCCTTCTAATGATCTAAATGTAAAATTAGGTGCGATTACGAAGTACTTGGAGCTTACTTGGATTGCAGTTTAGCCTTGAGAATCAAAGCCATGGCATTTATCAAAATGAATGCACGTGGGAATGTTTGTTGCCTTTTTTTAAAGAAACTTATTTAAGAAAAGGGGAATCTTTGCATGGTTCCTCTTTACTCCAAATATCATTAGGCGCAGGATAATGAGTAAATCCCGAATGATCTCAAATCCTGTTACCAGTTTACAATGCCTTATGATCCTATTTTGTGTTGCTTTGCTTTGACAACTAGCTGATACTAAGTATTGGTATTTGGGGCTTTCTGTAGCTGTAAGTCAGTGTATTTTGATTCCAGTCTATGGCTGTACAGCGCTTTTTCCAGGTTTTGCACTAGATCCTGCCCTTACTCACGTGAAGAGCCCTACTGATGTTAACAGGACACTTGTGCGAGTAGTCTAATAATATGCCTAAGCTCCCAGAAAATGGCCCTTAGGTTGAAAATTAGTTTTATCCATACTTATTATGTTGATTGGCCATGTCCAGGATTGCTTCATGTAATGAGTAGGTGACAACTGGGAGGTTGCATTCTGAAATAACAATTAATTTGTTGTTGAATCTTAAATTGATGGTAACCAATGATGGGAATGTTTGCATGTGTATGAACAAGAACTTTTCTGGATGTGATACACTTCAGTTAATATTTTGTTCTCCTTTTTCTCAAGTATTATTCTTACAACATTACTGATCAGTCACCTTCATAATTATCTTGCAGTTTTAATTTTTGCTGTGGTTAAGAGGAGAGGATCCTCTAAAAAATGCTGTTTTCGTTATATCTGTTCCTCTGTTTATGGTAGCACTAAATCAATTCAACATAAACACTTATTTAAAGAAACACAAATTAGTCATAACAGGATTTTCGGAAAGTAGGACACAGATTGTAACATGAAGGTAGATGCTCCAAGTTCAAGGTGGGAGAGTGGGAACAGATTTTTATAATCTTAATTTGTTTTTTCCACTTGGAACTAAGGCAAACATCATGAAAATTAAATAATTTTTACCTTTTGGCATAAAGCAATGAACAGATCTGAAAGGAAGATGGAATGGGACATTGCTAAGAGACTTTCTTTAAAAATAATGCTTCGTAAATGAAATCCATAGGGTGGAAATAAAACAACCTGATCACATTACATTAGAATCAGATTATGCATCCCTTGTACGGAGACAAAGATAAACTAACTAACATATATTCTCGGTGTTATCTTAATGTAGTTAGGGAGCATTCATGATTTAGGTTTAACAGCCTTGTATCTTCTTGAAGAGTTGTTATAATTATTTTTATATTATGTAACCATTTGAACTGAAAGGCCTGGACTTCTACCTATTGACTTTCTATCTGGCCAGGCATTGTTTATAATACGAGCGCTGCTTCATGTGCATTATATAGCAGTAATAAACTCCAAATTTGACCACCATAAGGAAATGAGTCTATTGTGAGTATGATTTAGTGTTCAGTTTGTAAGCACTTTTGCTGGAAAATAGCAACCGAAAGAGCATTCACTGATGCACATTCATAGATTTTTTTTTTCCTTCATGAAAGCTGTTTTGTTTTACTTTTGGTGGGTCAAGGGAAGCTCTTAGCATTATGAGCTTTGTCTGCTTAAGTGTGCAAAATGCCAAACAAGGTTGTCCTCTATTCCGATCTGTCCTCCTTCAGGTAGATATCCATGGTTAGAAGCTGGATCCTCTCTAGCTATTCTGTTGGTCAACAATACTAAGGTCCCAGTAAGCAGCATTCATCAAACTAAACACTTGATGCACATCAGCTGGTGCTGAGGCCCAAGATGAAAGTTGCAAGTAAGATTTAGCAGGACATTGTATTTGAGATTTGAAATAGGTTTGCTTGGTTAAGCCAGACAGAGATCTTCCCACTCAGATATATCAACAGGTGCCCTTTTCTACATACACTCGCTTCAACTTAGGTGGGAAATGTAATGGATATCATCAACATTTAATATCTTCAAAAGGAGAATACTGGTCCAGGGCAGGATAAACCATGCTGTGGTTGGGAAAATTAATCTAATTTGTAATTAAAATGTAAATAATGTTTCCAGGGCTAAATTGTACCATCTGCTTTTGGCCTAATGAAAGAAGTCATTTTGGGATAAGTAGTAGTCACTAGCGTACTCCTGATCATATCTCCTGGCAGCTGTTGCACACTCCAGGCATTATTATAATGTTCAGAAATGGAGCTATCCCAAAACAAAAGGCAGAGCAGGAATATTAATACAGAAGTTTTATGAGAGCGGCAAGGATTTTGCAGGTGGGCAGTGTCTTGTGTAAGACTAACTGCACGGTTGGGGTAGACTTAGACAAGCTTTTGAATGTAATGAATTTTCAGATCTGGTAAACAAGCGCTGAGGGTATTGGTAGAGGTTGGGTGCGTAGGCAGGGCAGTGAGGTAGCACCCTAGTGATGTTCTGTATGTGATATAAGGCCCAGAAAGTTGTGGGGGTTTTTTTTGCTTTTTTTTATTTCTGTAGGAAGAAATAGGTGTATTTTCCTGTTAGCTTTATTCAAGATGGAAGCAACTGGTGGTATTCAGAACAGGTGAGTCAATATTTTTAAACCACTTCCATGCCTATCCTTTATTAACTTTTTCACTAATAATTGGTATGTTGAAAAGTTTCAAATCATTTGGTAGAATCAATGCACGTTGGAGAAGCCAGTTGCCTTTTCTGTGCTAAGAAAAAAGCATAGTGTATATTCTGACTGTGTCGTTGCTACAGTACATGATCCAAACAGCAGAGGTCCTCAAGACTTAGCTGTTTAGAAAGGATGCTGAGCAAGTCCAAAGTCTCAAGCTTACATATTTACACTAGTTTCAGTCCCATACGTCATTTTATAGAGCAGTTGCTCAGAGACTTTACCTTACAATTAAGCACAATTGACTGGACTTATTTTCCTTAGGTCACAGTAGTTAAAACATCATATTTTGATTATTTCTTTTGCAAAAGCCACAACCAAACTTTAGAAAAGAGATAAGCACAGAAGATCTGATACGAGTTAAAAGCTGTTCTCTCAAATCTCTCTGAAGGAAAAACAGCTTTTTAATAGGGCAGAGCCTGTGCATCTTGTGATATTGGGTAACAGTGCTGCTGTCTTAGGACAGGATTCAGCTCTTGCTTGCATCAAGCACGCTGAGACCAAAACTATCAATGTGTTGGCATTTTATTAAGTCTTTAAGTTATTGTTGTGTAAACATATCCTAATGGCTTTGCTATGCACAGCAGATGAAAAGCTGGTATATTAACTGAACTTATGGACTTGTCTGAAATATCTATGGAAATATTGCAATGTAATTCTTAGATGTGAAATGGTATTGCCAGCTCATGCATAGATGTCTAGAAGAATACAAGAACATGGAGAGGAAATTATTAGCAATGAGGATACCTTTTCTTTCTGTGCTTTGGGCACTCAGGCATTTGGGCTTTGCACTGGCAGGGGTTCCTGAGGGCCCAGGACAAAGGAGTATTGCAATTGCACTATCCTCCCCAGTTTCCACATCCCTCGCCTTAGCAGACAAGAAAAAATGGTATTTAGTTAGTGACTGATCTGATTTCTGCCCATAAGCACCCACAAAGGTGGTTGTGCATAGAAGTGTAGGAAGGTTTGCCCCCGCACACGGAAGAAGGTTATACTATTGTGGAAACTTCCAAGTAACTCGAATAGTTGGACTGTGACTAGAAGGCAAAGGTGACAGCCATTAAATTAAAGCAATTGCAGATACAATTTAAAAAACAAAAACTCCAAAATTAACCCACGTTTATTTTTATTGCACCGGAAACCCACAAATTTTGGCTTCACACTTTAAAACGGCCAGAAAACTCGGTGTGTGTGTGGATACTACTTATTAGCATGTATTTGAACTCTGCATTATTTTCCAAACTACCACGCTACTTAACCATGCGACTGATACCATTTTGGTTTATTATTCATGGATTTCTAGTGGGAAGGGGGGAACTGACATTTTACTTTGAGCGAATTCATTAATGCATAGCCTGAGTATTTTCTGGAAAATCTCATGATAGCCCCTTTTGTAAAAGGCCTCTGAAGGACAGATTAGGATCTGTCTTGGATTTGACATGGATTAAGTTCTAAATTAACATAAAAGAATAACAATGTGAATCAATTTGATCAAAGAAAAAGTGTCACTAATTATTTAAACAGGACACTTACTAGAGGGATTTAAAGGCAAAGAAGCGGATTTCCCTTGCATGTGGATCAAATCAGAAGTATCTCATAATTGACTCTTTACAAGACCTTGCTGCAGTGTAATGGACTAGATATTAAAGCCTTAAGTATTTAAAGCTAGTTTCCGTCTTTCTCTAAATGGAGGTCTACCACTAAGAGCTATTTTACAAGTCTGACACATTAGCTGCATCACTGTGAAATACACTGGCTCTGGCTTCTCTGGGCCGGAATTTCAAGAGCTTTCAATAGTTAAATGGTGTGAAAGGGGTAGCATTGAACCTGTGAGAGGCAATGAGCATCCAAAAAAATAAATTCCAGATGGGGCTTGTCTGTTGGAAAGGGAGAGGCCTAGCATCTGCTGGGGTTTTTGTTGTTTTTTTTTATAAACATTTAATTAATGTTATCTTTGCCATATTTTCTTTCTATTTTATTGATGTCTCTTGGGAGAGTTTGCAGTCTCCAATTAACAGACTCCCTCTCATGGCATGTAACAGATTTGCTCATTCTGTGTTTTGCAGAAATCCATGTTGATTTTCGATTCATGGGGATAAATTGAAATTGGATAAGATGTTATAGTAAAAAAAAAAAAAAAAAAAAAAAAGGCTCAGATGTAGAGAAATGTCATTTTTTTGTGATCTAGGAAGAGTTCACCAATTGTCTTGTGCAAGGTCTGCATTAGGGTGTCCTCCTGAAGGGATGCTGTCATCTTCTGATGCAAATCAGATGGAGTCGGCCAAGGTAACGCCAAAGCTTTCCCAGTATCAAGATGCGTTTTCTCAGTCATATCTACTCTGCTTTTAATGGAACAAGTTACATGAGGAGGAGTCTGTGGAATCAAACCCATGATTTTTATTATTGCTAACTATAATGTAGCATGCGTTCTAGTAAAGGCTTTTGTTAATCTCAACTTCTTTTTCATTTGAGCTGTGTCTTGGTTGTCCTGTTCACTGGCTGTTCAAGAATAAGTGAAGATCCCAAATAGACTTAAAAATCAAGCTATTTATTTGCGTTTTCTTAAAGTCGCCTCATGATGATGCCACCTTAATAGGTGCCTTAGCCACTGTTATTTAAAGGGACTGGTGCTTCCCAGTCATTTGTTGCACATAAGTCAAGGTTTAACTATGAGCATTATTGAGCATGGGCCAGCATTTTCAAAGGGGACTTGCCATAACTCGGTGTCCCCTAGAAGTTGTTTGGTTTTGCCCCAAGAAACACAAGACTCAGTGCCCTGGGGGCAGTCTCAGGACAGGACTGAAATGGATAGCCTCAGACATGATCAGATACCCAGTAAGATAAGATGGAGAACCCAGCTTTTAAAGACAGCATAGGGGTAGCTTTCTCATCCTTTTTGTTGAAAAGACACCTATGGCAGACCAGATCAAATATTGCTTTTACGTGGTCTCATATGACCCTTCAGCACTGTTTTAAGCACAATTTCAATGCAATTTTCCAGTGGGTAGGTAAGCTTGTGGACTGGCACTTTCAGGTAGGTTTGGTAAAATGAGTTTTAAAAAATGTCAAAAACTGGCCTTGGAGAATTGCTATTGCAGACATGCATTGGTTCCTTTTAGTAATATGTGAATATCTCAAAAGGATATAAATGTTTGAATCACCACAGATCTAATGCAAATAGCTAAAGGTGTTAAAAAATACCATTTTAGGCTTGTGTAAACTTTAATAGAAAACAGTGATGTAATGCAGTGTTAGCTGTGTAAAGGGCACAATTATGTTTTACTTTACTAAGACACTCAAAAGTCGCTGTAAGAATGGAACTTCTCAAAATGGTAAAAGTGGTTTATTTTTCCATGTCCAGTTTGATTGCATCATAATGGGAACCTGCCAGTAAAGTAAATTAGCTTTAAATAACAGTCTTAGGCCCAAACAAACATAAAGGAGTAAAATCCAACTTTATTCTGAGTTTATAAAGCAAGTGCATTGAAGTGCATGTTGAATGGCTTTCCTTTTGGGGTATTACATTCATTTCATCACACTTGATTCTCCAATGAAGAGGAGTATCTGTGGAAAAAAAAAAAGACAAAGACGAAAGTTAGGCCAGCAGGATACAGCATATACTACTGAGTTCAGTGGACCTGCCCCCAAGACTCCTTACACCCATATTGCTTTCCAAGTGTATATTGTTGTGTACTTCCTTTCCCACCCCCCATAGTTCATAATAGTCTTGCGGTTGGTTTTGATGGTACAGGCAAGTATCCTTGCATGTCTTATGCATACACAGCACATTAATTCAGCACTGAAATTGGCTGATAGCAGAAATAAAAGTTCAGTGTTGTCCAGCCTCAGCTTTGAGTTAGATTTCCTTAGCTGGCAATGATTAGTATGTAAATATTTCCCTGCTTTAGTGGTTCTCCTATATGATCATTAGTTTGTGTTACTCTGTGAGCAAGATAATCCTTCAGCTTTCTCAGACCCCATCCATTTGAAATCAGTGGGAGTACTATGAAGGGCATCATGTAAGCCTTGTGAAGGGAGTAGTTTGTCAAATACAATATTTAAGCAACAGGTAAAATTTCTGAAAGATTCTGAATAACCTTTTCACATTTTTTATCTTGATTTTTAGGATGAATGTCTTCAAACCAGCCCTAAACAATAGTAAATTACATCTGTTTTATATGCGTCCTCAGAATAATATAGAGAATGCCAGTATAATAATATCAAGAATATTAAAGTCACAAATCTCAGTCTAAAATAAAACTGGTTGTGGATTATTTGCATTGTGCTTAGGGATGTTATATTGCAGACACAGCAACTAATCGTACAAAGGAACAACTTTTTAGTAAAGGTGAAAGTTAGCTAGACATTGGCTTCTTGATTTAGCTGTTCCTTTTTGTGTGGTGTAGGCAAGGTTTTAAGTATTTTACTGTAGAAGTCACTCCTTCGGCTTGTTGTCATCTCTGTGGAAAGGACCTCCCATATACTGGTTAGCCATGTTCCCATGGTGGGAACATTGGGGTTTCTCCATTCATCTGCAGCAGAGATTTGAGCAGCTATTAACAAGCAGCTTAATAAAACCTCATTTTTTGTGTTTGGCAGAGTGACACTGTCTGCCCAAAGGGGTTACAGCTGAGTTTAGAGTAATAGTTTCATCCAGCCATGGTTTTCCAAAATGATTTGATTTTTTTGAGAAGTCCTACCACAGATACGATCACATCAACCCAGCTGACCACATCCCCTTGGCACTAGCAAGTAGGACAGAGCAAAATCTTTTCTTAGTCTAGACGGGGCCTCGGAAACACATGTGTTGTTGCCTGACTGATTCTAGGAATTTTATACAACACACCCTGTGGTATTTGTCCAAAACCCTGCCCTGCACAAGGTGGAGGTGAATAGGCTTTGTGCAGGGGCCTTGCACAGCTGTCACGAGAAGGAACAGTTGCCTTAGAGCTTGCGATAGACCCTCCCAAAGCTGCACCACCTTTTGCCCAAGGAGTGTGGATGTTGTATCCAAAGTCTTGGAGCCCCTCTGCAGCGGCTCACATGCTTTGCATTGAACTTTCCATTTCCTGTTCCCCTTGCCCTAGTGGAGATGCCCTAGCTTTTTTATCTTTGGCATTTTATGAGTTTTTGGTGCTACAAGAGGGCAGGGTAGGATTTACCCTCTAAGCATTTTTAGAGAGAGTATTTCTTAAACACCCTCCTCCATCTCGGTGGTGAAAGTTTCATGTTATTCTTTAAACCTAATATTGTTCTTAAAATAACAAGTCTTGCTTTTGTAGAGATGTTTATTAGCTTAAACCATGAGAAAGGGAAAATACTGGACCTTCAAAGTGTCTGAATGTCACTGCCCCAAGAGGAGGATTTGTGTTAGTTTGTCTTTTGTGATTTCAACAGGAATTACAAAAATAGACCACAAGCATCTTTAATGATTGAGATTAAAAGTCTGACCTGTTGAATCATTCAGCCTTGGCAATTTCTGCTCAAAGAGCTTCTTCCAGACAGTCTGTTCTGCACCATTTCTTTAAAAAAAGCGAACCCAATTTCTAATTACATTAACCCAGAAAAAACAGCAAAGGGGTAATAAAACTTAGAGGCCTGGTCCAAAGAAAGCACTGTGGCTGCTGTAGGTTGGGATGATTGGTCTGGAGAACATCAGGAATTGCTGTCAATCTCTAAAGTGAATGTGCTGCACTTCCCTCTTTCAGGGTGTCCTGCCACTTACCTTGGTTGGGAGCCCATTCCACCAACAACTCAAATAGCAACATTAAAACAATACACCAGTTAGGTTTTGGGGGGTTTTTTTTACAATACTTATGAAATAATCAGTAAGAAACTTGTTACATTAATTATCTTGAAGATCCTGCTTTCCACAGAAATAACCACCTGCTCCTGGTCCCCCTCTCACCCCCTCCAGAGTTAAAGTATATCCTCCCCCCACTATCCCTGACTTGCCTTTACCTACCAGGACCAGTTTTGGCATGGACTTAATGCTCATCCCTTGACTACTCAAAAAAAGTTCCTAACAATGCAGCTGGTAGATTATGCACTATCTACATAAATAGTTTGGAGCGAAGATGCAAGAGGAGAGTGCCATCCTGTCTGCGTCTTAGGTGACAGAAGTGCGCTGAAGCTGCTCCTTCTTTATCAGAACACTACGGGTGCAGGATTCTCCCCCCTGCCCCGCGTCAGCCCCATTAAAAACCAGAAATGACTATAACTCTCGTAACATGAACGATGTCATCCTTTCGCTGGCACCAACTGGAAACCAATGGCAACGTGTTTTGAAACCACAAGTAAACATGTTTTGAAGCATCTTGGCTGCTATCGGCCACAATTTCCTTTGCACTAAGTACAGTGTATATCGAAGCATCTTCAGCCCTCTTAGCCTGCAAACAGAGGCCGCGGTTGTTGCAGCACCAGTTGTGCCACAGCGGGTCCCGTGAGGGAGACTGGCATGTCCACGCATCCCCTTTCAAAGTGGGGTCAAAGAGCAGGATGCGTTGCTCATTTTGAAGCCAAGGGCACGGGGTGGGGGGTGCACAGAGCAGAGTCTGCACCAGGACTGCCCTAACCGTGTTGATGACTGCCGTGATAAAGCAGGACAAACTGTTAATAGGTAATGTCACACAATTTTAGGCATTGGGCCTGACAAGCGCTCGCATTTTCTCCTACCATAAACCTTTTTGTGTCTGTTTGCAGCCTGAATTAACACAATTGAACTTGGGGCATTCGTTTGCGGTTTTATATGTTGACGTCTCCCAAAGAGCACCAGATTTCCACAGCACAATGCTTCCTGTGCTCTGATCTTTAGGAAGAAGACAGGAAAGTCCTATAGGCAAAGAAATCCAGCCTCATTTTTCCTTTTGTAAATTCTTTGTTTCCAGCCAACTCTTCACACCTGCTTTTTTTGTGACAGGAATGATGTCAGAGAACTGAAAATATCCTATTTGCTGTCACAGGGGTGTTTTTTCACTGATGTTCCCAGAGCTAAACTTTCATTGGTGTGAATTATTTGACAGCAATGTAATGTTTTCAATGTACAAGACCAGATCCACTTGAAGTCAAGGGAAGCTCCAAAAGGGGAAATGTAGAATCCTTCTGAAGGGAAGAATTTCAAGCACATCTTCAAGAGCTGCTTTCACTCCCTTAGCTGATGGCATCAGTCCAAAACCCATTGATTCGATGACACTCTGGTGTTCTCACTTCTAATGCAAACCCCAGAAATGCTTGTAAAGCCCATGCATACCCAGAGGCAGTTCCTGGGCACCTGCATGGTGGTCCTCATGTTATATGCAAACCACAGCAAATAAATCAATTTACCTTCTGGGGACCAGGATTAGATTCAGATGATTAGATTAAATTAGGCAGCTGGCAAAGAACCGTACTGGGCTACTGGAGCGGTGTAGGAGCTAACACTTAATAAATGAATTGCAAGAAAAATATTAGTAACAACAAATAATAAATTGACAGAATAGTGACTCTACTCTTGCCTTTATTTATTTCTGTCACAGCAGCACCTAAGGGTTTCCAACTGAGGATTTGGGCCCCATCTGGGAATATTTGAACGTCCATTCTTTAGGCTGCTGCCAGGTATTTATCTACTGCTACATGTACGCCTGTTCTGGAGGGCTGTGCAGGGAACTGCGGACCCATCCAAGATGCTCAGGTGTATAATAGCAAAGGTCTGAGCAAGAGTTGCATGTACAGATGCTCATCTTATTTGCACTAACCAGGCTGGTCAGTGCTATGATTAGCCATCCAATATCTGTTCTGTAGGTCATAAAGACTTAAAGTATCTTTTAAATTTTGTTTAAGCTTGTGTGTCTTCTGAAGGAAGTAAAGTGGTGTCTGATGACAGATAAGATTCTCCTGTCTCTTTGAATCCAATCCATAATATGCAGAGAGTTATACTACAAACTGTACAAAGCTTCCTAAGGTGAAAGGCCACTGACCTTTAATGGTCTTCCTTTAATTTTCCATCCTTTCCAGGCAGGTTTGAAAGATTTCTAGTCATGCTATTGTTAATGCACCTGGCCTCCCTACTGCCTTTTTGCACTGCCCTTTCTATCAGCTTCCATTGGACTCTTGACTTCCATCCATCTTCCTCTTTTTTAAGCAATGGTGTCTCAGCCCTCTTCTTAAATCCTGCAACATTTAATTTGCTTCTACAGTAAATACTGGTTCCATCCACTCGGAGTCAGAACAAAGGACCAGCAAGTACCAGATCTGCCAGAAGTGGCCTTCTTGTGATTTGCAACAAAACAACACCCATTTTAAATCCTTTTACATTCAATTTCTGGGCATGTTATAAATGATTTCTGGTTCCCCTTGCAAGTCTCGCATCAAGTTCATGTACATTTATGTTAATATCCTCAAGTTGCAAGTAAATGACATCTCTCTAAACTGCTAGGCGCTCTTAAAAAAAAAACTGCAGTGAACCTAATGTGTCTCAGGCTCTGCTCAGTGTTTCAGAAGTGTTTATGGAAGCCAAGGTATGGATCTTAATTCATAGGCATGAGTATTTGATGTCTTCCCCCACATAGATTATTTTGAAGTCATCCGTCATGTTGTATTTTGTTTCCCTTTTATTCTGTGCACATTTTGCATAAAATAAGCCTGCTTCACTATTATCTTCTCAGGCACTTAATCTAAGTGTGTCTCCAACTGTTCTGTAGATTAAGAAGAGGAGGGATCTTTATGTTGCTGGAGAGCAGACCAATGCTACTTGGAAAGATCATTCCGTTCTCTTTTGTCTGTTTGCCATCTGTTTAAAATGTAAGTGCTGTGGGATAATGTCTTTGCTCTCTCATTTGTCTGCAAAGTGCTTAGCGCGTTTTCAGGGCTGTATAAATAAGGACGTAGACATTGGGATAGTCATCCTCTACTACTGATTTGACTAAGTTATTAATGACTTTGTCTTGCTCCATTAGTTTGTTTCTACAGGGTGATTAAGAATCAAGACCCATTTTTTTTCAAAGGAGCCTACAGGAGTGAGTGCAGTGTAAAAGTCAATGAGAGATGTGCACCTAACTTTCCTAAACGCCTTTGAAAAACCCAGACTCAGTGTATGCATGCACAGACAAATAAGATACAAGAAGGGATCCCAATTGTTTGGGCAGTTAGTCACTAATGGCAAATCCTTCCCCTTTCTCTTTGGGTGAGTCTAACCTTAGATATATTGACCAAAAATTGGCTGTTGAATATGTGGCACATTCTGTTTCTGAAGTAGCGAGGTGATTAGATAATTTACTCATTTGAGATTAGCTCTGCTCACTCGATCTCTCTTCCTGATTAGAAGTATAGGAAAGGATATTAAGCTTGTGTTGATGTAAATAACCATGTCAGCCTGGCCGGTGAGTACAACAGCAATTATATTTTCAATCATTCTGTCAGTGTTAAGCAAGTTATCATTGTGCCTAGACTGGAAAACTGTTGTGACTGTTTCTTCCAGGCTGTACCTTTCATGGGTGTTCATAAATGCATCTGGCTGTCCCGCTTTGCACAGGCATCACATCTGAGCTCCTTAATCTCTCCTTTGCTGAGCCGTCTCCTCAAAAACAACTTTTAGTCTGTTGTGCACTGAGACTCCTGTTTGTTACGTTGCACGATGTGGTCTTGTTGTTTGATTGTGCTTCCCTGCCGACTGGTCCCTGTCCATCTGTTGTCTCTCGTCCGAGCTCTTTGGGGCAGAGAGAATCGTTTTGGTTCTCTGCATGTCCAGTGATACCAGGGACTATGCTTCAGGCTCTTTGGCCCAATCCAGTATGACAAAATGAGAGGTGATCGTGGTATCTCACAAATCAAATCAGGCTTGACCTGATCAAAGCAGGGAAGGGTGATTTCCAACACTTGGTTGGTATGAGAAATTCTCAAGTTGATGTAATAGATGATGCCCCCCCCCCCCCACACACACACACACAAATGTTTGGGAAAATCTGCAACAAGTCCTGCTTATTTGTGACATATAAAAATATTAGTGGTGTCATTCTTTTATCCTGGCCAATTAATGTCAATTCTTTCTCCCCCTCTCAGATTTACATACATTTACACCTGGTTACAGTATCCTTCTGCACCTCCTATTCTGAATCATTAGGGATTGTTGCAAGGCTGTGTTAAACAGCAGTATGCCCCCCCAGAGATGGTTCCATTTCACTAGGCACGTCTACACGTGCACTAATACACTGTAGTTATGGTGCATTAAGTTTAGCACCTGTAATAACAGGTACTAACTTAATGTGCTGTGACCGGCGCTACTGGTCGGAAGCACCAGGGCACTTTTTAATGTGATGTTAATGTGCACTAAACTAATTCTGCTGTGCACTAGTGCATTGCCACAGCTTTCACTGTGATGCGCTAACGTGCAGTAGAATTAGTCTACTGCACTTCCAGCATCTCGTGTAGGTGCGCCCACTGACAGGTTAAGTAACCTGTGGGTGCACTGTGTCACTTCAGATTTGTAAAACTCTTCTTTGGATCCTTTCAGATTAACTTAATTTGCTCTCGTTTCTTATTATTAATGAAATGTGTGCCTTTCTAGGAAGTGAGTGCATTATTGCTTTAAGTATGTCATGTCCTCTGTGATAGCAGTCCATTGTATTCAACTTTACAAGGGTCCTCGGATTGAGATGATTAAGATTAATGAGGTATTCACTTAATCATGAATTTATTTAAGGCTGTACTTGTAAATCCATTGAGTTATGCAGATGACTTGTTATCACTTACCAGTTGTGGACTAATTTATTCCCTTGCATTCTTGCAGAAGACCTTTCAGAGATGTAAATAATGATGTTGCTTTCTGTTTGCTTAATATTGATTAATCATTTAGATTAATATTATAATTATATAATATTATAGATGTAGATTAAAATTAGTATATTATGTGTGGAGCATATGCAAGCATTTTCTTCAGATATGCATTTCTCCCAGAAGATGGTACATGGGCTGGCCCAGGGCTTTATTATTGACATGTTTTCAAGGAGCATTTCCAAGTTCGAGTTCACACTGGAAACACTGTGCACATCTAGCTCTCCCCATCCACAATACCTGGTCACCATATGAGGCAAGTGAGAGTTAAAAGGGAAAAGTAGAAAGGGGGGCATGACCAAAACGCCCTTTCCCTCCCCACAGAAAAGAAAAAGGTGTCACTTGAGAGGATTTGAATCAGTACCTTGGACCGAGCACATGGCAAGTGTCACAACACCTTGAATCCCAACTAACTGGGATAGTTGGTACTAGGCGGCTACAGCAGGAGCTGAAGGAAATGGCTTAGTTTACTTGGCCACAGAACCACTGATGTGGAAGGGAGTTAGAGGAGAGACAGGGTCCTTCTCATTCAAACCAACTTGACAAGCAAGTGTGTGCCACAGCTGTCCAAAATCTCTTTGCCACAACCAGTGGTATTTCTGCTGTTCATATTAGGATTGTGTCAGAATTTCCATTATAAACCACTAATTTCATGGGTTTACAGACAGGCCATAAAAATACACCTTGAGCTGAATCCTGGCATGTAGCCATTTGGCTATTTCTTACATAGTATTAACTTAAAACATCTAGGCACTTTTTTATGGCAATATCTAAAACATGCTGCTACTTTTTGGTTGGAGATGAGAGTTTTTTCAGTCCTTTAGCTTACCATAGGATGAGGGTCCACGTGAACTGTGCAGATGTAGAAATATGCAAATAATTTAATTAAAAAAAAGTCTGTGTGTGCACACCGAAGCTTTTTTTAACCCAGATTTATCAGGGTGTTTTGTACACAGGCATGGCATTGTTACTGTGTGGACAGACCTGCTATCTGTTATTTTAAACACTTGGAAGGACTAGCTAAGCACCTCTGTGGAACCAAATAGCTGGAACAATGATAGCATCTACTCAAAACACGAGCACACGTCATTAAGTAAAGTCAAGCCATGTGCAAGGCACATGGAGGCCAAAGGGTTTGCTTGGCTCTTGGTTTGTGTGCCTGTATTTGAACGAAGAGTGGGAGACAACAGAGAGAGAAGGCAAAATTAAACAAGGCCAGTCAGAATAAGCAATGAGAAAAGCTACTAGCTTCTGGTCTTGGTAATGGCTGGGAAAGGGCTGGGGATGGTGAGCAAAACAACACTCTGGTGTTTGAAACAGCTAATTTCATTATCCATTCCCCTTTCTGATGGAAATAACATCTTGAATCAAATTGTTTGTCTGGTTAAGCATGTTAGAAGTGAGCAGCACTTGTAGATATCAAAGGTCAACAGAATGAATTAAGACAAGACCTTAGAACAGGAGTTTGCCAAAGGAATTAAAACCTGATCGAAAACAGCTGGAGATTTTGCAAAAGGAATAGAAAGTTTTGAAACGAGAGCTGGGGAACTTGCAAAAGGAATAATGCAACATCGGGAAACTTCCCAGAAAGGACTGTGCGATGACCTGCAATCAGAGAGACTCTTGGGTGAGCATCTACCAAAGGGCTGGATGGATTGGGAAGCCTAGCTCCAGACTCCCAGCCTGAGGGCTAAGCAAGGTGACTAGCAACCTATCTGTCATAGTCTGCATGCTTTTCTGGGAAACAGAGGTAGCCATGAAAACTTCAGCTCACGTGGAGATTTCTAACAGAGATGAGCTGCAGCAAGGACGTAAAAAAATGAAAAAGAAGAATAAAAACAAAAGCCCCAGTTTCAGAAGGAAATCAAAGGGCTGCAGAACACACCTGTTCAGCTGCCTAGAAGAGGATTTGGGTTAGCTAAAATGTGGGTAAGATGGGATATTTATGATTGATTTCTCTCCTGCAGAGGTACAGGTGGGAGAGGTCAGGTTGTCACTGCTTAAATAATACAAAGGCCTGTGTTTGAGGGAGAAACACCAGCTGAGTCTTACTTGGTTCCATTCAATGTCGATAGCCCCTACTAGTGCTTGAGAAGGTCAACCAGAAGTGGGGTAGTGACTAGCAGCCAGCATGTGCAGACCGGCTCTGATGGTACTCTGATTTACCCCCAAGCCTGTGAAAATCGCCATAAACCTGCACAACTCCAGCCGTCCCCGAGAAGAGGAAGCAGCTGCTTGTGGAAAAGATGGGAGCTGATCATCAGGAGCCATGCTCGTACAGCTCTGTATCTGATCTGAAGGGTGGAAGAGGGGGTTCGAATGTGATTTGTGACATTCTTGAGCACTTCGAAAAGGTGACAAATTTGGTTTGCAAAATAAAGGAAATTGGCAGTAATGCAAAAAATAAGGGAAAGCAGTTCAGTTAAATGGTTGCATTGTGAAAAACTAGCCATAAAATGGAAGTTTGTTTTAAAAAATAAGGCTGGCCAGGCCAGAGCTTCAGACATGTCTGGTTAAAGCCCTTCACCTAGTTTCATGGTGGGGGGCACCAAACCAAAGGGATGAAGCTTGAGGGGACATGGATCAACCCTTTAGGTTTTGTTCAGATCTGATCTGTTAAGTAACAAGAATGGGAGTTTGCTTTTGGGAAGTGAAAGGCCTGAGGATAGCCAGCTCCTGTCCAGACAGAAGTTATTAGTCGAGACATGCTAAAAAGGCTACAGAATAAGGAGCCAAAACTGAACAATCTAACTGGTCTCAAGTGGCAACAAGTGACTGCTAAGGACCATGACTTGTCTAAAAACTGGGTTTAGAAACTGGTCCTCTGGAACTTGAGTGAGAAGTCTGGTTTACCAAGGCAAAGAATGAACGAATAATAACTTGGATTTCACTAAGGCTAATAAATTTGTAAAAAAAAAAAAAAAAAAAAAGTACTAGAAAAGTTGTCTTACCAATTTGGTCTCTGGAAATTCCCTTTAAAGATTTGGTCCAGGTGAAACAAACTATTCACAGGCAACTGGTTTGCATTGAAGCAGCTGTCCTCCCTCCGGGGCCAGACACCATTGTAACAGCTACCAGCAGATAGGCGGGGAGGCCTTTGGGAGAATCATAGTGGCTAAATGTATTTGGGAGCTGCGGCAGGAATTGTGGCTGCACGACCTTTTGGGTGACTTACAGACAACTAAATGAAATCACTGTAAAGGATTCTAATCTGCTACCATGAGCAGCAGTTAAGCTGGATGCTGTAGCAAATTTGGTCTGGAGCAGAACAGGACAATGCTTTCACTAGAGAGGAGAGGTACCGCACAGGGCATGCCAATCTCAGCATGCCTGGCACCCTATCATGATGTAGTGGTACATGCTAAAATATGAACAAACAGCCTGTAATAAGCTGACTTCAAAGAACTGCAAGAAATTTGAAAAGGGAATTTCCACCGGCAATTGGAGCAGAACTGGCCAACTCTCCAGATAGTCGCAGGCGTCCAGTTTTTTAGGGCTCCACTACTGTTACAGAAGGTTTATTTGTGGGCTGGCCAATGTAATAAAACCAGTGCATGGGTTTCAATGTGATTGGGTTTTTCCAGCATGCAAATAACTAATTAACCGCACCTTTCTTAGTCTACCCATTGTAGTGATCACCAAGGTAAGGCATTATGTGAATGAGAAGAGCTAAACAATGAACCTGATTGTTCAGTAGGCAACCTCTGCAGCACCCTACATTACTCTGAAATGAACTCTCCAAACTCAGGGACCATTTCCTAATTCCTCTCCTCTGTAGTCTTTTTAGTTAGAGGGTAGGGAGCTTCTTGAACGTACGAATTGTGAATCAACACCCATGATTCAAAACACCTTTTATACAGGACTCTGGTGTGTGTGCAGTGGTTATTGACCCACAAATATTGAGCATTTGAAAAACAGTAATTTACTGCAGCAAAATTCTCAGGAAAGAAGGAATTGAACCATGAAAAAAATACACTGACAATCAGCAGGAAGTTTCCACCCGTATTTGTATGGGACGGGGTTTATGGTAGGAGCATGTTTTGTCCCTGCAATGGCTCTTTATGAGGGACAACTTGCTTGATCAGTGGAAAAACTGCAGTACTGCGATTTGACAGGTCTAGACACAAGCTGAGACCTGATCCGGCCAGCCTTGTTGGGAGACTCTTTGCAAATGCTGTAAACAAAGAATAAGGAATTAGTTGCTTGAAGAGGCTCTGATGACATCCTGGTTTGATATTGGAAAAATGCTTTGCAAAATGCTCACCTTGGAAAGTAGATCTCCGCCAGAATCCTACAGCAGAGAGGCTTCGAAGTGTGAGGAAAGACTTGCCTTTTGCTGTTTGTGTCCAACGTGTTCAGGGAAACGGTACTTTGTCTGTTCTTTCTAAATGAACTGGACAACCCCAAAGAAATGCTTGATGCCGTCACCAGTTTTGACTCCTAACAGAAACCATCTGCAGCACACTGAGTTTGGCCAACTATTGGGATCTGAAAGGGGACATATTCCTTTTCATTGCTATTGAAGAGCTCTAGCTTTACTGTTGGAGGTAAATTTCTGATGTCCGAATGGATGTGAGGACAAACTGGCTTTTGGGGTTCTTATTTTAAACACCCACCCAACACGGTGAACATCATGGAAAACGACTGGACAAATTCATATGTGTGAATAGTTTCATTTTTACATAGTTGTTTCAATTTCAAACTCTTGTAAGTTTCAGTCAAGCATTATCAAAGACTGACCACCTAGATGGACCAGGTGCATCGGAGACTTTCAATCTCTTCCTAAAGCCACTGCTAAAAACCCTCCAAATCTAAATCCGCCGGTCAACCAGCTTACTGTTGCTTATCCTGTGGCATTTATTTGCTTCAGCTTAGAGGTAATACTTCATACCAAAAAGTATATGTCAGGATTTTTGGCATATGAGATGCTGAAATAATTATTGTATACAGCAACACCTTTATAGAAATCAAAGGAGGATCACTTTAAAACCAACTGCCAGGGTGGGAGGAAATGATTGTAAAGTGACCTCTGAACATCAAAGACCTCTCCGCCACAGCCAGGTGCACTGACAATAGTTAATAGACTCAGGTAGCTAACAAGCATGCCTAGCACTGGGCATCTTGAACACACTCATCCCTGGGTGTGTTTATGGGATTAAATATGATTTTATAAGGGAAAAGAAACAATACATGACAGACATACATTATAATACATAATAAGGTAGAATTCTAAGGCAGCACAGAAGGAAATTCAGATAATGAAGGAACTAGCCTGGGACTCTGGACCGCTGGGTTCAGTTCCCGTTATTGGTAGATCTAACTTCAAATCCTGCTGTTGTCAGAGTCATTTTGTACAACCTTGAACAACCAGTGAAAATGAAGACCTTTCCTGCCTACTAGGGATGTTGTGAGGATACATATACTGCCATACTACTTGGCTGTGAACTTAAAATTGAGTTCAGAAGTGCCATGGGATTTTTACCAGAGGAGACTGTACAGAAGAAATACTCACCCCTGGTGCTGCTTCTTTTGGAGTCCCTGGGTGATATTTCTGAGATCTCAGAATTACTCACCATTCACCCTTTTGCTTTCATTATGCCTTCCAGACCACTCTTGAATGGTCCTCCAATGGTTGTAGACATTAATAGGATTCATATGTATACATATAAGTCCACCTACATGGATGCATCGTAGGCTTGTTGCGGGAGTTACTGGAACATTCGATGGCCTGTGTCACAACGGGGCAAACTGAGATGTTTTCTTCTGGACATCTTTTACATCTATTACTTTGCAGAATTTAGGATCTTGGAAAGACTTTAAGTCCAAAGTCCTAAATTGGCTGTCTAATCCTGCCTACATTAACTAGCTCCCTTTTGACCAGTGTTCCCTTATTTCCATGCATTTCTCCCTTCTGTGTGTGTCCAGAACTGCCACGGGCTGAGGCATCTGGTTCCCTCTGTCCATTTGTCCTTACTTCCCAGTCCCATCTGGATTCAGAAATGAGGTCCGCTGAGGGGGTCTGCTCCAGCTGGTGTGCTCTGAGCTTATCTAAGATATGCCTACAGCATTGAGTCCAGCACCGTACACAGTAGCCATGGCCACTTTCATTCCAGGCTATAGGCCAGAGTTACTGGGAGCATCCTCCAGCCTTTCTGTGGAAGCTGGCTAACGCGTAAGCCATGAATGCAAGATTGGGAGGTGGGGTTAGAAGGAAAGCAGGAAAGGGGAAGCCTGATGCTATAATCCAGGGTGGGGGAAGTCCTGTGCCCCAGGTGTCTGCTCTCAGGAGTGTTTCTGGTTTTAATTCAAGGTCTGCTTATTGTAAAATCCATAGACTTCCCAGGGAGGGAGAAGTGGGTCTTTGGACTCCCCATTCCCCATGGAGTCTCTTCACTAAGCAGCTCAATGGGGGAGGTGAGAGATGTGGATTGGAGGGCCTCTTCCCCAGACCCTTTTGCGGGGGGCCTGCTGGTCCCCTCTTCCTGGACTGCTCTGAGAAGGGAGTGAAGCATCAATTGACAGCCTGTCCCCTTCCCAGGCCGGGGAGAGGACAAAGTAATGGACTCGCTGAAGTAGGGGGTGGCCCAGAGAGCAGCCATTTAGTGTCCCCTGGCTGCAAGGCTGGCCCCCTGCAAGGTATAGTTTTGGGGGCCCCTGACGCAAAGAAGTTGGCAGTGGGGGGGATGGCAAGTGGCCAAAGAAGCCAGCGGTGGCAAGAGGTGTGGTGAGCAGCTGGACGTGAGGCTGGCAATGGCAGCAATGCGCAGTGCTCAAGGCAGCGGGGGTCCCTTGACTGCGGGGGCCCCTGTGATTGCAGGTTTTGCAGGGTAGGGCGGGCTGGCCCTGCTTGGCTGGAGAGCTGGCCTGCATAGCTGTGCAGCAAGGGGTCTTTTCCACCAGCAAGAAATTCTTACCAGCAGGAATGAACGCCTGCCCGTGGCCTCATTCTTTCATTGGGCCTGGCCCTGGATGACTAATGGGCCGTTCCTGCAAAGTGCTGAGCACTCTCAACTCTCTCCTACTTTGGAAACTGAGATCTTGGATTGGGAGTGAAGAGGAGGCGTGAGGACAGCCTTATTTGTTTGGCAAGTATTCAGCCCATAGGAAAACCCACACATTTTACTCATTCGAAGGATATTTTCACACATTTTGACTATTTGATAGAATCACATTTGTAAAAATGTCTTTCAATGAATAGAGCTCTTTATGTACAAAGGCAGGGCTTCCCCCCCCACTAAGTACAGTTGTTTTAAAATACTTTTTCTTTTGTAGGTCTGGCTACTTCCATCATCTGTTCATTATTGCTTACTGCTACAGATCCCGCAAGAACTGAAAACAGGCTATTTAGATTACAATATATCTTAAAAGAGTTTGCTGATCCATACCACGTGTTTACCAGGACTGCTGGAAAAGAGACGTAAATGATTTTATCTTTAATATCAACTTAAATAGGCCTATTTTTCAGTGCCATTGTAAAGGCTGCTATTTTTTTTACTTGTGTAAAATAGATGGAAACCACTGTCTGTTTTAAAATTCTGAGCCCGTTTTAATCAGGGAATTACGGTATTGTACTGACTTCGAGAAACAAAGATTTCACCTCATATTTAGAAAGAAATCTTTTTTTTTTTCCTTCCTGGAAAAAAAACATTCCTGGAAGCATTGGTAGAAATGCATATAAAAAAGGTACTTTTTTTTCATCATCTGGCAGGCTATTTGCTTGTGGGCACTTCAGAATGTATCATAAGAACATTTCCTCGTTGTTTATCGTTAATTTTGAGAGAGCTTTATATTCTGGTTCTCAGGTTTTTGCAGGCCCTGCATTGCAATGCTTTGGCTATGAACACTAGAGAGGGCTGTTCAAATACTTTGTACTGCTGGCATTTAAACTGATATTTATATATATATATATGAAAACATTAACATATGCTGATGGATTTTAAACCTTTTTTGCATTTGTCATTTTGGGCTCAAACTGAGTGTGTCCTTTTAAGGATAAGCAAACTTTCAGTCCTTTTTGTGAACATGCTATGAATGGATATGTGCCCATGTCCTTTCTGCCATATCAGTGTCATTTTAGAGTATGCTAAAAAACCAACTCTATTTGTCTTAGGAAATATCGAACTTTTACAGGGAATTCGGAAAATATTTCTGGCTAGCATGAAAGGTAAAATCCCGCAGCACAAAGTACAGACATGGGCACAGAGACTGAACAGATGGGCTGCTGTAAAACAACCATTTAATAAGGCATTAAAATGCCATCGACTTGGACACATAAAAAAAGCTATGAAAACAAATGCCTTTCAAATAATTAGGATCTTATGCTTGAGACCAGCATTGATCTACGCAGAGATTTTCCTGCTGAAATCAGACCAGTCTAAGTCTGATCGTCTAAGGAAGGAATTAGCAGTGTGTAAATCGAC
Organism: Caiman crocodilus; assembly: GCA_030014935.1. Lineage (NCBI taxonomy): Eukaryota > Metazoa > Chordata > Crocodylia > Alligatoridae > Caiman > Caiman crocodilus. The sequence goes on along the minus strand of JAGPOW010002118.1, from coordinate 14,251,286 downwards.
TGCTGCTTGAGATTTTTAGTTCTGTTTCTGCCATAGAGAGGCAGTCATGTAAACTATCATTTTTAAATGCTTTATCTCCATCTCCCTGTTTCCTGCTGCGTTTCGAAAAACTTTGGGGTTGTTATGCCAAAATAATTTTTTTAATTGAATCCTATATTTTTATCGTGAATGTGTGAGGGTCGAATCGCTTGCATTTACTCCCTGGGTATAAGTGAGTGTGAGCCAGTCGAGCTGACGGATTCAGAACAGCAACCAAGCCCATTTCTGTCCTAGGAAAGCAGTGTGATTTTACTTTCACTTTGAGTAATGGGCAAATATTGATTTTAATACTTAACAATAGTTTGCAAATATAGTTTCTGTGTAAAATGCATCATTTACTTGTATAAATTTACCCTTTGTAATATAATAATATTTATTCAGGAGCCATTTTCAGCAGCTCTAATGCCGGCAAGTACAAAAATAATGATTATATAACTGCCCATTCATGCCCGAGTAGTTAACGCTGGGTAACCGTTGCAGTTAAATCCCCAGTTTGCACAGCTCAGAAAGGCTCCAATATTCAAAACAAAGCAAAATTGTGGAAGGCAGGAAGTCTACAATATTTTAATTAATTCCACAGTGTGTGAACAGGCCAAAATGAAAACGTTCAGACAATGACCATAGTACAAGAATATTTTGAAGAGGAAGTTGAATTCACAAAACATTTGAATAAGAGTAAGGTTGCAAGACAGAGTAACACAAAATTGAAGAAATGTTTCAGATTGTGACCTTTTACTTCAGTTTCATGGATTTGTCCGTTTTTATCACAAATATAGTCTTAAATTAGTATTGTTCTTATTATGCGATGCGTCCAGTTTCCCATAAGTTAGCTTTAAGGAACGACTGAATATGCCTTTCAGAACTTAAATGTCTTATTGCTTGTGTGTGTTAGCATTCAGTAATCTGGGAGAAACGTATAGTATATGTTTTAAAGCAATATATATGTTTTATACATGTTCAAAGCTGTTCCTTTCAGAAATGTTCTCGCAGAGGCCCACCTTCAGAAATATTCGCAATCCTTGGTTTTTAACACAGTATTGGATCAGGTGATCCAGGTCCTGTAACTTAATTTAGTCAGAATATAAGATTTTGGTCTTTAGGGTGTAATGTCTTTTATTAATCAGGTGTGACATAGCTTTGCTGCTAGCAGCGTTTTTAAAGATACGAAAAAATTGCGCAGTGGAGGCATTTTGTAAACGGCAGTCATCACTTTTGGAGTTCATCAGTCACCACTCTGGTTGTAAAGCTTAGGACAGAATTGTTTAAGGTCCAGGGAATTTAGGTGAAAGCTCTTGTTGCCATTTGGCTAGGAGTACATCCCGGGTAGTAGCCCCTATATTCAGAGCAGTAGTAGTGTGTAGTGTGGATGTTGTGGGGTTTTTTTCTTTTTGGAGTCTGTCGTAAATGATTAGTCCAAAAGAGTAGCATAAAACGTAGAACTAGTCCCCTGCAGGAGTTGGCTGGAGGAAATTAAAGGATCAACAACATAAGGGAAGCACTGAGGTAGGATTGTTCCAGGCTGCAGCCACAGGCTTTCACGTGCACTCAGGAAATTGGCTTCATCAAAAACCGAGGATGCAGGAATGAGGATGAGGATGATAAGGCAGGTGATGATTCTAAATCATGTCTCAACATCACAGAAATTTTGAGGGTCCCCCCCCACTTAAGCAGCATGTTTTCGATAGAAAGGTTGAACCTCATCCTTAGAAGTTAACAGCTCTGCTCAAGCGTGAGCAAAGTTTTGCAAGGTGGCTTAATGAATGGGGATGGCTCAGTCTCCCAAGAGGTGCCTTTAGATGGACATAAAAAAGGAGGGCTTTAAATTTTTGCCTCTTTCCAGAGCGTCAGGTGCTCTGTCCATCTGCACCGTGGAGGACTGGCCTGCTGGAGTTTGTGTTTTTAATTCAGGCAGGGTATTTTCTTGAATGTTCACACATCAAAAACTGAGAGAGCACTCTTTGGGGCTGAAACTTTAACAGTGGAGCTTGAAAAAACTTCTGAGAAGAAATGCCCGAGCCAAGCAAGGGTCTAAGCATGCTGATGAGGAAAGATGGGAGAAGTCCCGGAGCGGATGCCCTTGTTTCTAGGATAGACAGGAATATGTTCAGTTTTGCCCCTCTTTTAGCTTCCTAACTTCCTGATTCTCATAACTTCTGTTACAAGAATGAGATGAATCGTTCTTGCTGGTTGATGATCATACAACTAGGAAGCAAAATAAAGAACTTAAAAATCACACAGAACAAGGTTTTCCCACAAAGCAGCTGGCATCTTTTCTCGCTTTAATAAATGTGACTAGTGAGTGGCTTCTTTCAGACCAGTACTCCCTGCAGTTTCGCCTTCAAAATTAAATTACAGCCCACCAACCAAGCTATTGTAGAAAGGAAATATCTCTTCATACGCCTACATTGAAACACAAAGCAAAACTGTATTTATTCTCTGCTAGAAACTGATGCAGGCAAGATTAATAGAGGGAAATGGATGCATATGAAACCAAAGACAAACACCATTTCACCTAGAGCCTCCGGTGCAGGTTTTGGGCATCCTCTAGACTTCAGCCACCTGATATTCATGCAGACATCCAGGGCAGAGGACTTATGGCACTTATGGCAGCAGATGTGTCTTTACTGGGATCTCCATTTGTGGATGCTTTGGGGGGTTTTTTGCTTAAAACAGGAGTATTGCTGTTGTAATTTTTTTTGTGGGGACATCTTCAGTGTCAGAGACATCATACAAAAATGGAGCAGTTTGTGGTGCTTTGCAAGTTGTCAAAAACTCTCTTCAAGGAACTCTGTAGTGGCATCCAAGATATAATAGAAAAGATTGACTTTGGTATTTCTTTTCCGGGTTGGTTAATGGTTTATCTCAGGTCTTGCAATCACATCTTTGTGTTTGTTGCTTCATGCTCTCAATGAGTGGGGTGGTTTTCTTTTTTCCATTCCAGGTTATCAGGCGTTCCCTACCATCTTGCAGGATACTTGTAATCCTTTATCAAAATGGTAGTTTGCAATTAAATCCCTAGGTGCATTTAGCTGATGTATAGTTTGCTCAATATCCACTTTAGCTTCTCAGAGCTTTTACTTGTGATGTTGACTTCACAAAGCTTGTTATGCTGGCATACCAGACCGCATGGGAATTTATAGTTTTCTACTTGGCAATTCGGCATCACTTCAAGTGTTGGTCCCTGCTGATCCCTTTAGGTTTCAGTCATTGGCAGTTGAAACTATCTGGTCATAGACTTCTGACACTTGGTACCAAATATGCAGATTGCATCAATTTGGGTTTTGCATCTTGTTTCATTTAAAAGGTTTTGGAAGCAGGTTGGTCATGTGTTAGTGCATTAAATCCTGGAGTTGCAGTGAGGTTGCAAAAAGAATTGTTAATACTTTGATCCACATCAAAAAAAATATCACTGCTTATGTGCAACACCGTTTGGCTTCATTGGGTTGACCACTCTTTGAATATGCGTTGTGAAGGACAAAAATACTGTAGTTAATGTCTGAAATTTTCGCCTGAACTCTGCTGTGTTTGCCTTTCATGTTTGCCCCATTGTAGTAGCCTTGACCTCTGCAAGTCGCTGAGCGAGATTCCCCCTTCTCTCTCTTGTTTGAGGAGAGCTTCTCTCATTCTAATGACACATGCAGTGAAAACAGGTTGACCATAGTACTGCCCTCACTCACCTCTGTTGCTTTTTCTGTAGAAAGAGACCTAAGGATCGTTGTAACCTGCTCTTGTTCACTAATGTCTTACACACAGTCAAGTATAATTGAATAACACTTGACAACTTTCAGGGAAGGAATAATTTCCTTCTTGATCTTGTGCCGGAGAATTTGAATAATTTAGTTTGCAATATTTTTGCCCAGGTAATGATCCTTAATTTCCTTCAAGGTCATTTATCAGAGATGATCTTTCATCACAAAGTCGGGTTTCCCAAGAAACTCCACAAATAAAAAAAAAAAAAAGATTCCACTGTGATGTGAATACAGCCTCTCTTTTGAACCTTGTAGGGAAAAGCTTTCTATGTTGCACAGTCTGACCAAAGCAAAAAGCATTTCCACAAAGAAATGGACCTCAGACTCTGGCATTGTAGAATTTAAGCTCAAAGGTCCTGCAAGGCAGTAGCCATAAGCTACTGGTCAGGACCAGGGTGGGAATTAGACTTTGACTTTTGGGGGCTCTGCAGAAAAAATATTAAACTGTTTCATTGATTAACAGCAAGTTTTTAAAACAAGTTTTTAAAACAAGTCCACCTAAGTGAAGGCACAGTCTGTTTGGAGATCCCCCCCGCCCCTTTCCCAGATTATGATTTTCAAATCTTACAGGGAGCTCAGCCCCTCCCGAGCTCCTTCTTAATTCACACCATAATTAGGACTAAGGTCTGGGACCCGGAGGCAAAACAAAGGCCAAGCCCAACTATAAGGGACCAAAGTTAGTCCAGGCTGGGTCATCCAGCCATGACTTTGTCAGTAGACTCTAGCCCAAGTTAACTGTAAACTAGACCCGAGATCCTGACAGACTGCACACGCTCATGGGATTAACCAAATTTGGCATCTATTTTTTTACTCTGTGATACTTTCCAATTCTTAGAGTGTTTAGAAAACATCTACGGAAAGAGTTAATTCCCTTTCTCGGGCATTACGAAGGGGGCAAAGTAGAAATAGTGCAGATCACTCAACCCTTCTTGTAACAAGCGTGTGCTCCGTTTTAGCTGTAAAGCATAAATCTGGCCCTCCTTAGTGATACTGTACAGAAATCCCAGTGGAAGTTTTCCCTGCTTCTAACCTGTCTACTTTCCTTTACAATGATAAATGGCTGGGGGGGCTGGGGAGAAAAGAAAACTATCTAATCTTCAAACTGGTTGCTTTCTAAAAGGACCGAGAGGAAGAATGCTGATTCATCCAAGACAGAATTTCTGCTGTACAGCTGCATCATTGCAGCTTTTTCTCTTTCTGACCTTTGATGCTCTTGTAAGGAAGTCTTGGACAAAGATGCCTGATCAGCTAAGACAGACCTGGTTATTTTGCTCTTCTTTTTAAATGTAATTGATTGCCTATCCTCACTTCCATTTTCTCCTGCATGCAGTTGCTTAGTAGCTGTCACCTTTGCTTTCAGTCTAGGTAACCATTCCATGCTGACTGGTTCACATTACTTCTGATGCACGGTGCAAGTTCATCACCTTTCCAGGATATCTCGTGATTGATTCCTTATGCCTCATGGAGACCTGCACTATATTTTCAGGCTGAAAAAAGAAGTCGCTTGAGGAGATCTGAGATTTAGTTCTCAACAGTCTCTGTGCATTGCATTATTTTTATCATTGCTTAGGGCAATTCACTTGTACGTTAGACTCTGATGTTTATTAAATGTAATAAAATTAGTTAAACGCAGGGTGTTGCTGGCTGGGTAAATCCCTGCAGCAAAAGTCCCGATGCAGTGAGAATGAGATAACCATACACCGCACTGCATGGCTTTGCTGCACATCAAAAGCCTTATATCCTGTGCCTCATGTATTAGCTCCGCATTGCACATATGGAGCAATGCATGTTAGTCTTTTGGACTATGAAAATAAGGGCCTGGTCATGCCCAGGAATTGCAATAGAAGCAATATTAGGCTTTAAGGGTTTTGTGGTTGTTTTTTAAAGGTGTTTTTGGGAAATCCTCTATATCTGAAAAACAGTTATGTGGAATATGCACTGGTGTCTGGCTTTTGTGTACCAAAAAACTGCTGGGCTGCACCTGTTATTCTCCACTAAGGGTGTCTCTCGTGTCTCTCAAAGGTTTCTTGACTCCACAAGATCTGTTTCTGAAGGGGTTTTTTTTGTCTAGCAGCTACCTTGCACCAGTTCAGTTAAACTAGTTATATCACCCTATAGTTTCTTCAAGCTGCTGTTTTACTAAATTGTACGCCCCTTGCACTAGCTTTTCCTCCTGCATTTTAAAAACAAAATGAGGATGCAGAAATCTACCACTAAGCATGAGCAACCAGTCCCCAAAGGAGTCAGGAAGGTGCGTTTTATGCTGATTTTTGGTTCCCAGCTGACTTCTGAGTTTAATTAAAAAAATTCTTCTGGCTGAGACTGCGGGTGTATGGCACTGCAGTCATAAAGCAGATATAAAGCATTGGCTCAGGCACTGGGCCCAGAACCTGGACTGCCTGGATATTTAGCCATCTTACCAGGCATGCTTTGAAGCCTGTGCCCCGTTTGGTTTAGTTTCATTGCTGCAGGCTAGCTCAGCTGTGCCTCCGCTACACTGCAGCGAAGAACACATTTTAACCTGAAGCTGCCTGGCACAAGAGGGCCACCCTGTGATTTATTTGCATGCCTTTTCATTTTGTCCTACGTCTCCTGATTCTTCTTTCCTTTTAATTTTAAATGTTGAACCTGTCGGGGATGGGAAGAGAAGCCATCTCTAATCCTCGCTCTCCACCCCAACAAAAGGCCAGGGTTGTGCTTTCCCGTCCATTTGCAAGCTCTGCTAGGGCTTCATCCAGCAATAGGCTTATCCCCTCGGTTTGTCATGAATTCGCGTGCCCCCACGTCATGGACGGTGCCCAGCACCGCCTGCCGTCCGGCCCCGACTGTCTCAAATTGTGTTTTCTGGCTGTTTAAACAGCGCTGGGGAGCCCTGATTGGCTGACGCAGAGGTGGCTTTTCCTTCGGCTGGAATGTTCCACTATAACTGCCCCACCAGGGGAGTTCTCGTCTTCAAAAGAGACATTCTTTCTATACAAGCTGCAAAAAGAATTATTTAATGACATCATAAATTAATACAGAGAGGCACAAATTTTCCAAAATGCGGAGAGACAAAAAACAGCATTTGCCAAAAAATACCCTGGCTCTTCCAGACTCCGGCCTCTCTGGGGCCTGCAGGCTGCCAACGATACCAAATTCGACGGTAGGGAGGAGGGGCGGGGGCTTGCATGGATTAATTTTAGCTTGTTTAACTTCTGGCATATATTAGTATTAGTCACATACTCAGCGAACTGCGGCAAATATTTGTTCTATGTAAAGTAAAAGCCAAATTCAGTGTTGGCATGAGTCAGTAGCGCAGTAGTAGAACTGAGCCCCTTGTGCCAACGCTGCATTTGGACCACTACCTTTAAAAAAAAAAAAAAAAGAATTTTTATGTGGAGAATATTAACATGCCCCTGCCCCTTTCCAGCTTTTCTTCCCCCGTTTTTTTGTTTGTTTGGTTTTGGTTTTTGTTTTTGTTTTTGGGGGGGGGGGGGTTGGCCTTAATGTAATTTGAAATCTCTGCACTTGGATTGTGGAGCCCTGTTACGCCTGTGGGGTCAGTATGAGGACTGAGAAACCCCTTCCACAAGCGAGGCGCCTTTCTTTCTTGATGAGAAATAGCTGTTTAAATTGCAGAAAAGAAGTATTAGACGGCAGGAAGCGAGTCCAGGCTGTGTCATCACAGGACAGATATTAAGATGTGTTGAAAAAAGCCACCTCTTCTCCCCTCCCAAAATAGCGAAGCTTGGACTCTACAGCTGCGTGGAGTCTCCAGCCCCAGGTTAGACATGGAGCGGCCCAGGCATGACGTGGAAATGATCAAGACCCAGAGGTAAGGATTGCCAAACCCCTTCAAGCCAAGCTGGGGCCATCTCAGGTAGCCAGGAGTGAAATGCAGAGCAAGGGACTGAAGCTGCGGGGCATTACCTGAGCAGCAATGCCTGCCTCCCTCTTGCTCGCAGAGGCTGGCAGCCTGCTAGGTCAGACAGTTTTTTCATGAAAAAACACCAGGTTCCAAGCCAGTTGTCCAGTGGGGAGGGCACTCAGCTGAAGATGTGGGTCAATCTTGAGCTAAAATGTCTGAGCAGCGTGCTAGCTAGGAGCTGATACTGAGAGCTAAAAACAGAGGACTGGTTTAATTCCAGGACAAAGACATTTACACTAGGATCCTGCAGATGGACAATCTCATTGGCCCACTGTAAATACCTGTGAAGGATCTGAATTAATACTCTGCCCCAGGGAAACCAAGGCTCATTCAAGTTTATTGCCATTCACCCTATGTCTCTAAACCATTTGGATGCCACAGTCACTAAAGTGGTCATCTGTCCAGTTGTCTAATTTTAGCCTGTGTGAATGCTGACCAATGGAAACAGCTCACCAGCCACATGGAAAGTGTCCGGGATGCCACGGCGGTGAACTCAGGCATGTAGGTAAGTACCTTGGAGGATCTGGACCTAATGCTGAACAGTCAAAGTATTAGGGCCAGGGGAGGAGTGGTGCATGCGTATGTACATGCACATGCACATGCTAGCTCCACAGGTTGCTGAATAGGTTGTGTTGGTAACTCCCCTGGAGTATTTTGTAAGAGGAAGAAACAAGGCTTGACATTGGATTATTTTTTTCCGGAGATTTCTCATGATCTCCAGTAGGTGTCTTATGTATTTATGCTCCTCAACACTCAGTCTGGAAGCATTGCCCCCATAAGGTGCCCATTCTCCAGTACTGTTGGACTTTTAAACCCCCAAGTTAATATCCCTAAGGTTGCTGACACAATAGGACACTTTTGGGTTAACTAAGAAACTGTTCAGCTTCCAGAAATTATGTTAAAACTTATTTAAAAAAAAAAAAATCAACCCATATGCATAGCGCCCACCAGGAGGCATGGAGCTGGTTAAACGTAGAAATAGGAAGAGCCTCTGTCTTTAAAGAATACGAAAAGCCATATTTGTAAAACAGGCAAAACAGCTCAGAACAGATGGGCACAAGTAGGCTTGCGGTCCCATAAATTTTAAGAAGTGGTGGCAGCACCAGTCTCGTCTAGTGTTGACGCAGCGTCACAATGACGAATGGAAATGCACTCTTCGGCTTGCAGCCTGTGACATCTGGGCACCTTCGCTACCTTTTTTTCCCCTCAAGTCTGGAGACGTTGTTTCCAGCTGATGTTTAAAGAGATAATACAGCATCATTTGGGGACTTTCATACAACCTTTAGAGTACTGAAGTCACCCCTTCCCCAGTCGCATGGCTGCTTTGCGCCATTAGTCTATAAAAAGGCTTTGTTTCTAGAAATGGTGTCCATTTAAAAAACAAAACAAAACACTTAACCATGAAATAGATGCTTCAAATAAGATGGAGGGGCTGTAACCTGGTAAAGGTCAAGAACGCATACTAGGAAAGTAAGATTTATGCAGCTAGAGAGGGGCGAGATGGGAAGATCAGAGGTCCAGTGATTCATCACAAAACGTTTTTATGCTAATTATTGAAATGCACCCAGAGACAGTTTATAGTAGTAAAAGGCTTTATGTTCTGATATGTAAAATAAAATGTTCATGCTATGTAACAAACATTTAAAAATTCCACACCACCTGTATCTAATGTGGTTTCTAATAAAGATTTATCTGTAGTATATATGTTCTTATCTAACCAATTCTTAGTTTTTACATCAAAGGTGTGTAATAAAAAAAATCTTAAATAGATGTCTTTCCAAAAAAAAAAAAAACCCCTTTGCAACATTCGTTTTTATTAAGTATTTCATTTGTAAAAAGCAAAGCTGAATTGGACACGTGGCCTGCATTTGTGATATATATATTTATATATATTTATATATATATATAGATATGTATAAATAGCTATTCAGCATGCAAGAATTGTAGTGATTTCCCAAATATGATTATAAAATCCACACCAACCAACACACACAGTCTGTTCAATGGGTATATATGATGGTCCAGGGTAAAAATACCCTCCACTTAAGTGGCCTCAGGGTTGTCTTAATTTTAAACAACTTTCATTCACCAGCCTCTCTTCATTGGGATGGATTCATCAAAACACTGATCTCTTTTTTTCTTATGTCCTCCACCCACTTGTTCATTCCTTGAGAAGCAGGAAAAATATACTAATCATGGCAGCAGACTAAACTGTTTGTTCCTTATTGGAACCAAATTCCCATTATTACTGGACTGGTGTCCACAGACTATGTGCTGTACAAACTTATAGGAAGATGCAGTCTCTGCCCCTGTTTGTACTACCTTGCTGAGGACAATGGGAGTTTTGTTCCACAGAAAATCCCAGCAGCATCCTTCCCACAGTAATTATATGTAGTGATTTCGGGCTTTACCTGTTCCACTGATATTTGTCTGTCACCCAACGTCAAGAGTGGCTTAAGAATTTTTCTCTGTTAAAAAAAAATTGTTACATTTTTTTTTCCATTTCATTTACATTTTTTAAATGGGATCAGAACCCTTAAACTGGCACAGCCAGGAGCTGGGGGAATAAGCACAGACATTGCATTTCCTTGGGACAGAGCCTTTTCTCCTGGGAGCCCGCAGAGGTACAGCCCCTTTGCCCCACTTCAGGTACCTGTGAAATGTATGGGAGAACACTTTTTTCCATCAAGGCTAATTGGCATTTGTTCCAGGGACATGCTGAGTGTCTAAAGGACTATGCTGCTCCCAGGTTTGACTCAGAGCAGTCAGGACTGACTCAAATGCCACATCTGCGTTTACCCAGGGAATCAAAAGCCATGGGTTTCTCCCTTCACTATGTTGCCCCAGCTGGAAAAGTAGGGCTAATACTTTAGCAAAAGAGAAGGGGAAGTACTTTAGCTGTGAGGATGAAAAGAGTTAAAAGACTGTTGTTACAGCAGACATTGTGAGCTAACAGACCATTTCCGTCTCTAAGCCTTATTATTCTGTGACTTGATAAACACACAACATACAGTGGAAGTGAAGGTCATACTTTTCACAAGTAGCCAAGACTTACTTATGAGCATATAGTATTTTAATGAAAGGAAAATGATTGGCGCGTTTCACTTCCTTCATCAACGAGCTGGTTCTTGGCTAAGGGAGGTGGGAGGACTGACTTTATTGAGACGTTAGTAAGAGATTGATGAATCCAGGCCATTGAGCCAAGGGTTATTTTGAAAAGAGTTTTTTCCAATGAATTGTTTGCATGTGCAAAGATACGAGCCCTTCATACACACACAATCCTTGGAAACGCGCATTTGTGTAGGTTTCACTGAAGTGCAAGTTACCCACAGGTATTAACACCGAATGAACATTGTCCTGGAGCAGTAAAGCTAGCTGTTTTGTTACTCAGACACCAGAGTCATCCATCAGTCCAGTTTTCCACAGTTCCCATTCCTGAATGATACTGTAATGAAGATTCTCTCGACAGCGAAAAGCTTTGTGAGTACAGAAATTCGTTTGCTGTGTTTAGGTGTGGAGACGGGGGTTTCCTCTCGCACACAGCTGGGTGCACCCTTTCCCGTGGGAAAGATGAAGAAGGAACTCGCTCCCGAACCTGAGACTGTGAGAGTTGATTGTAGACACTGAAGTGGCTGTTACCTGGTGGTTGCGAGCCTTGACTTGTGATGGAGGGGAGCCGTGGCATCATGGTGGTGGCCGTAAAATGCGCAGGGAAAGGCTGGTAAGGCACAGTTTCCATTGTCTGAACACTGTAGCTGGTGTAAGGTGCAACCGAAGTCCACATATTGCAGCTCAAAGGAGGAGGCGGGGGCGGCAAGTCATCGACTGTGGAGACACCTGCGATTTCAGCCCCAGAACTAGAGTACATGCACGCTTCCCTAGGCGTCACCTCACTGCAATAGGAAGGGCTTAACATCTGCTGGTCGTATGGAGGCGGTGAACGGAAATAATGGTCTTCTCCAACGGAGGAGGTGGCCTCCAGATAGGAGCGCTTGCAGGGCAGGTCAAGATGCCGAGCAGTTTCTATAAACGCAGAAATAAGCATTTAGGGAAAAGCTTCCAGCAAAAAAAAAAAAAAAAAAAAAAAAACATTAAAAAACACCCCCAAAAACCCTGTCAGGCCGCTTGGTATTTCTGTGAATCGCCTTTAAAGCCCTATAGTTAGTTTGCTAAGTTTCTTGCACTGTTGTTCAGGCTGATCCAATTAATCTACTTACAAGAGATTTGGGGAAGAAATATTTAATATCAAAAAGGAATTACAGTGCTAATATTAGTCTAAACCAGTCAACCCAAGAGCATTTTTGGCTACATTTATCAGTTTAAAAAAAATGACTTTGGCTACTGCTTTTACATCCAGTGATTACTTTTCACTCATCCAGATAACTGAGGACCATGACACGTTTGTAGTGTTCCTCTTGACATACTCAAGAAGTCTTTTAAAAATGTCTTATCGCGACCTTTCTTCCTGTCTTAACAAAAATCACTACACATTTACCAGATATTCATGTCAAAGGCTGCAGAAATATTTCAAGATAAAGCCAAGGGGGGGGCTCCGACTGGTAAATGTTTCTGAATGTGCTAGGCCCCTTTCCTCTGGCTGCATTCACCACCATTTTCTCCGGATGACCAGTTTTTTTTAATGCGGAAGATCTTGTAACCCCACTGATTGGTAGGATTAAAGAGTTGCAGTGTAGTTCTGTACCTTTGCCTTTGGCTTTTTCATTCCCTGTGAACAGAGGAGTTTCACAGCTGAGATGAATGAGCAGCTAATGAGACATGCCAGTGCTGGGATATTTTTCTGCACAACTTCCATTCAGTGTAAAGCCTGGCATGATCAGATCTCATCTGATCTCAGACTGCAAGGAGTAGTGCCTATTTAAAGCCTGGTCAGCAGGGAAAGAAGGATGTCTATAAATAGCTACTGCAATAATAAAAATGCATAGGCATTAAGATAATTAGTAAGGCTCGACCCTGAAAAGTGCTGCTTGAGTGCAACCCCTGTTGACTTCAATGGCAATGACATGAGCCTAGGCCCTGTTTGAGCAAACTTCCTGAGTAACTCTGCAAATTAACGTGCGCATCTATTTGCAACTGGACCAATATTATTGACAAGACTTAGGAGGAGACAGATGCTGCTCCACAAGTTAACCGGCTAGTCTCAGTGCACGCATTGTGCAGAGCAAGTGCTACGAATTGTGCCAAGAGGATCCTTTCCATACAACTGGCGTTGGTGCCTAGGCAAATGCAAAGTGCATAGAGGCACAGATACAGCCACTTCATGCAGATTTAAAGCACAGGTGTTTGGGCTTGTGGTCTTTATCTTTAGCTCAGACAATTTAATACATGAAGTCCCTAAAATAATAACACAAAGAAGAAAACCTGTGTAGCTGCATCTCACCTACTGCCCCCCCAGGTGTGAACAGCTCTAAGGACCTGCCCAAGCACGAGGCCCTGCTCCCTCAATTCCCCAGCTTGTGCAGGAGCTACGAGTGCTCCCTGTTTCCTGAATGCAAAGGGTCAGGTGAAAAACTCCAGCAGCGCTGGCACACTTCTCATGGCTTTGGGAAGCCCAGAAAAAAGAGAGCAGAAGATCAGCTTTGATTTGGGGTTTAGGAAAGAAGGTGTATTTGCTCTTTTCTGCCCATTACCTCTTCTTTTTAGGCAGTGGTAGAAAAGCCCTGAATCTCTCTGAGCTGTGAAGGTGTTGAGAGGCAGATCTTGAGTATCTGAAGCTGCAAACTGCATGTGAGCCCCGTTCTCATACTGATAATGTTGAAGGGTCTGGTGATTCCCGTGGAGTGGGTTCACATCAGGCTTTGCTGAAAGCTGCCCATGAGTGGACACCAGCCTCTGCCTCATGATGCTTTTGGAAATGACGGGGTATTCTTTGCTGCAGAAGGTAAGAAAAGTTATTTAGCACTTTGACAGCAGTCGGTATGTGCAGACAAAACAACGTTATCCTGCTTGGCTAAATCACAGCATCTTTCATCCACTGATTTCAAGGCACTTTACAAAAAAAGGATTCATCCTCACACCAGCCTTGTGGGAAAAGGTGAGTGTTGTTCTGAGACACTAAGAAAATAAGGAATAGATTTTTCAAAGACAAAAACGGCACGTAAGCACCTGAATGCCCAATGAAATGGGCAGTTCAGCATCTGAGTGCCCCTCAAAGACAACTCCTATCCATTTGTTGTCTATATTTAAGCAAAGTCAGGGGTGGAACTCGGGAGCCCCCTGCTCTAACTACAAAACCACTTTTCCTCTCTCCACCCCAGGTATTACTGTATTAAAGCAGGACCTAAATAGCACAGCTTTGACTGCACTCTAACTGCCGTACATGGTGATGTGGATCTATAACCACAGTCTGCACTCATTACATCCACACGCTGTATCAAAGCACTGGGAGTGTGAATGGAGCAGAGATGCTTGAGCTGTTTACTGTATTTCAACCAGCTGACATGTCATTGCTCTTTTTCTCTGCACCTTTGTAGCCGCGCCACACGCAGATCGCTGTCGTCGCTTCCCCGGAATCCCTTGGCAAATGGGTTGTTTTCAATTTTCAGCTGGGTTATCTTTAAAAGAATGAAGCAAAACATAAGTCATTTAACTGTATCAGAACCATATGTTCAGTGGCCAGACTAGATTTGCGGCGCTCAAAGATGTTTTTTTTCTTTTTCTTTTTCTTTTTTTTTTTTTACATAGAAGATGCCTGGTTTCATCCCGAGTCCAGCAGCGGTTCAGCTACTAAGAGCTGTTATAGCAAAGGAGGGGCTTGGCAAGTTCAAAGCTGGGGGAGAGGCTCAAGATACAAACTTTAGATCTAGAGCTGAACTTCTCCAAAGCTTTTATGTTGTTACGCTGAGCTTGCTGGAGCTTCTGAAGCCAAGGTTTTGGCTTTGCCTGTTGTTGAGCTAATTGCTAACTATGCTGTTAGGAGCTAAAAGTAAGCTTCCCAAGGTTAGGACTCTGTTTGCATGCAGGACCATCACGATTGAGAGACCTGGGAGATTTTAAGTAAATGTCACCCCCGCGCCCTTACCACCCAGGTACCATGCTAATAGTCCTTTTCTCATGGACTATTATCATGAGAAGATGCAAAATTCAGTAATACTGGGTACGATGCTATACATGCATTTACACTGGCTTAAATTTACTGCGCAGTAAGCAAGAATAGGCTAGTGTCTGTACATGCAGGTGTTAAAGCACATTAATGCTGTGTGTGGACTGACTTGGGAGTAAAGTTAGTCCCAAGTCAGTCCACACACAGACACACACGCGCGCGCACACACACACTGTGTTACTGAACAGTAAGCTGTCTACACATGCATTACGGCACAGGAACTAATTGGGTGTAAATTTGATACCTGCATGATGCAGTTATCAAATGTATGCTCAAGTCAGCATAAGTCACAATATTTACTACAAGGTACAGGTGTGCATGTGTAGACAAATGCCTGTACTGTGCAGTAATTTCAGTTACTGCACAGTAAATGTGCATGTGTAGACGCACCCACTGTGCACCCACTGGGAAGCAGTTAACCAACAGTAGACTTTCAGTAGCTTCCCAGAGCTCGTGTGTAGCACAACATTGAAAAAAACCTCAGATTTTTGAAAATGTGAGTGAAATTGTAACCAAGGGCACTGCTATAACTGACCCACGGCTGCAAAGTGGAAAAAGTTGTTTTGACGAACAAAATTCTGTGGGGTAGAGAAAAATTGAATTTTAAAGTATTTACTGCTTTTACCCTGCTTGAAACACTAGTAAATCTGTGTATGATACCCACACACCCAGACGTCAGAGTCCTATGGAAGAGTTTTTGTTGTTAGTGTAGTTGCTTGTCTGTAGTGCTCATTTTTTAACAAAAGACTTTTCTAGACAAATGGAAAGGGAGTGAGAAGACTGACAGGGGGGTCACTGGAAAATCTGGCGTTGTCATTAAGCCAGGCAGAAAGTTACAGCAACAGCAGCTTATGGAGAAAGACTGTAGTTACCATCATAAGTTGGGCAATCAGTCATGATTATTAGTGTTACCCTAGTGAAAATGCCCGATAGTCTTTAAGGACCACAGATAATTAAGAACTCAGTTTTACTTCTCTCCAGACCTAACTGAAAACAGATCCTGGAAAGGAGGAAATGGGTTCATGGTCTTTTCAGGCTGGAGAACTTCAATTTGAAATGTTCTCTCTCTGCCGATCTGTACCTGGTGGTTAACGTGTTGCAAAATCATTTCCTTTAGGCCAGGAGATGTCATAGGACTAAAATTCTACCGTATCCTCTGCTGATGTCCAGTGTTACAATGCCTGTTGAATCACCAGACCTATCTCCTACCCCACCAGGAGTTGTGCTTGGAGTCCAGATTCTTCAAGGCTCCCAGTCTTACAGATCGTTATGGGACTGGATAACACAATTGCTGCTGCTGAACTGCTATGTGGTTTCTCCCACCTAAACCTTTATACAAAGAAAGCCCAGCAAATCTTCAGTCCTTTCTGAGCCCATCCAGTACAGTCTAAGAGCACTGTGTGCGGGGCTGGGGAGAGAGAGGGGAAACACCCCAATCCAGGTACCCCCGATGTCTCAGCTGGAGTGCTGCAAATGCACGCTGGCCCAAAGCCAGCTCTCCTGTAAGGTGGCTGAGTGGCATTTAGGGCCCGTTATGCAGACATTAGAGCCTTGTACCCATGCACAACCTGTCTTGTCCTTCTGGGTGATCTGCTCTGCCTCTATACCTCTCTCGTGTTCTTGTTCTCTCCAGGAAGGCTGTAATCCCATGCAAGTTTTGGAAAAAAAGGGAGAGGAGCAAACAGAAACAGGTCAGGTCAGTGGTGTCACGCTTGGTGCGTTTGTCCAGGAAGTGAATGTCAGGCCCAAGGTGTTTATTCACATTTGCAACTTGAACCCTTTTGTCTTGCTTCTCAGAGCAGTGCTAAGTAGGCATAGGACCTAACATCCACGTAACTGGCCCTAAATGCCACTCAGCCTGCTTTTAGCAGACTTTTAGCTGCTCACTGTCCTGAACTGGACTGGGGCCACTGAACCGGTGGGGTTCTTCACTGATGCACAACAACCCTAAAAACCACGGCCCTTAGCAAGCAGCTGATGGCTTTTTCAGTTCACTACGTCATACTTCAAACGTCCATGGCAACAAGGGAAAGCACATAGCCTGGATTCACAAAAATCTTAGCTATTAGCGAGCCTGCCAGCATTTTTGGTGTAGAGACTGGGCCAGACTCTCGGATGTTCCTTAGGCATATATGGAAAGGGACATTATTCCTGCCTGTGGATTTATTCCAAGCTCACCAAGGGCAGTAGCTGCACGACTGCAACCAGGTCACTTGAGGGGAAAAAAAATGGGGCTGGCTTCGGCACTCTTGAAAATGTTACCCATAGTCTCACCCTCATCGCCTGGGGCCAAGTTCAGGTTCCTACCCCACAACTGACAGGCCCAGCAAAGGAGGGCGCTAGACATGGGGTGTGAGGGAACATTTAAAAGCGACCCTGTTCTGTTTAAAGCTGCTTGTCTGCTCCTGGGCTTCGAACTGCATGCGTGTCTTGGCATCCTTCTCCAGGCGCTTCCTTGCTTTTCTGAAGACAGGCAAAGAAGCAGCAGAAGAGAATCTGTCTCCAAGCCAGTTTATAAAGCATTGCTATGCACTTGGACACCTGCCTTTGACTGACTGTAGTGGTGCTGCTCACATGCTTTTTCAGGGCTAATCACTGCCTCCTCAACCTCACCTTGCTTTTTGCCTGTGACACGATGCAAAAAAAAAGAAAAACTAGGTAAGAAATGTAGATTCATTGACAAGCAAAAAGTGACTCGCAAGCTCTAGGGCACTCACGTCACACGTGGGTGGGTGTTGGCTGGTCTGGGTTGGATGCACTTACCTATTTTTTCCATACTCCTTCAGTTTTTCTCCTCACTGCTTCTCATCATCTACAGCCTTGGATTCTCTTGGCTATTTACTGCCATTTCTTGCTCACAAAAACCTCAGTCTTTTCAACAAATCTCCATCCACTTCCATCGCCACATAAATCCCTGCACTTCTTTCCTCTCCCCACCTCGGCCTTAAGCTTTTCTCAATTCTTGCCTTTTAGTGCAGCCTTTATTTCTTCCTGTTATTTACCCTGAATCTCACATACTTCTGTCTGCGTGCCAAGTGACATGGTCCTCTTTTAACACTAAGTTCTTGTGTCTCTCCTTCTAACGCTGGTCTTTTCTCAAGTGGTGTCTGCTTTTTGTGTTTGCCTTTCAGTGGGGCAGGGCCCTGCCTATTGTTCAGCTTGTCTCATCCAGCAGACATCTCTAATGTTTTGGCCAGGAGGAGCCATTTTGGTGGCCCTCAAATTGGAGGCACCAGCTCTTGAAAGGCTACTGCTCTTCTTATAGTTTCATAGATGTTAGGGGCTGGAAGAGACCTTACAGATCATCAGGTCCAGCCCCCCTGCACGTGGGCAGGAAAGACTGCTGGGGTCAGATGACCCCAGCCAGGTGGGCATCAAGACATTTCTTGGAGATTGCCAGGGTGGGTGACTGCACCGCCTCTGGGAGGGAGCTTGTTCCAAACCGTTGGCACGTGACTTGTAAAGAAGTGCTTCCTTATGTCTAGCCTGAAGCGATCTTCAATCAGTTTGTGCCCATTATTTCTTGTCCTCCCCCAAGCCCTTGACATACTTCTAGGCTGCCACCAAGTCCCCTCTGAGCCTTCTCTTCTCCAGGCTGAACAATCCTAAGTCTTTCAGCAGCTCCTCGTACGACCTGTTCTCCAGAGGTCTCTAATCATGCGCGTGGCCCTCCTTTGGATGCTCTCGAGCTTCTTCTTGATGGCTGCTCCCTCTGGCTTCTGTAGCCTCTTCTGTCTTTCCCACCTTCCCTTCCAGCAGCCCCCTTCCTTCCCTCTGCCCCAGGAATGCAGCCCTGCCGTTCTCCAAACATAGTGTCCACAAATCTGCTTCTCCTCCTTGGGCCCCTGCTCATTCGGTAGTAGGTTATGAGCTGCTCTCACACACACACACACCAGATCATTTAGGACTAAAACACTAGCCATGGGGCTTGTCCCTGAGAATGTCCCTGGGATCCTTTCCAAGTGGGCACACCCTGCACCCTTACACACTTAAGCTTCCAGAGCCCTTTGGCAGCAAGGGTATATAAAGGTTTAAGAAATATCATAGATAGAACAGATCAGGCAGAAGGCAAGACATACACTCTTGCAGAGTAGCTGCAGTGCATAAAAAGGCAAAAACCGTGGTGTGTACATACGCCCTACGTCCCTGGACTCCAGCCCTACCGCTGTGACACTGGCAGAGGCAGACTCTGGGTGGCCAGCTCACAGCTTCAGCCCTGCCGCTTCCTGGCCTGGGCTTCCTGGCAGGTACTTCCACCATCCAGCATTTTTGGCCTCAGGGGATTTCTCTTTCCAAGGACTTGCAAGAATGTTGTTATAAATAGCACCTGCACTTTCAGCCATGCTTGGTTAAAAAATATATCCTTTAGCAAACAATATACCAAACGAATGAATGAATGAGAAAGCTCCTGTCATATTAATTAGTATATGTGATCGGGTGATGTACGCGATTGGAGACACAGGAATTTAACTAGCATGGGGGACTGCTTTTAACAGGGATGTCGAGATCTACTCCAGGCAGACTGTAGACGCAGCCTGGGACTGATGCTCCTGGCTGTTTCGGATGGAGCCGGTGCTCTATTTTTTCTCCTTTGAGTCCACAGTGGATTCTGTGGTAGCCTAACAATCATCTGACGAACCGCAAGGAGCTTAGGGGTTTTGCGCAACCCCCACCCACAAACCAGTGAGCAACCAGGCACGTTTTAATGTAATGTCTTTAGTAACCCTGTAGCCTACATTTGGGCTTGGTTCTAGTTCAGTCACAACAGAGCTTTAATGAGCCGTTTGTTGCCAGAGAAATGCAACATTTTTTTTCCACGGCATTCTACCTCTTGTCTTCTTTTTTAAAAGTCAAGTGCAATTTGCTGGTGGGCAGAGAGATGTCAGAACTCAACTACCTCTGCTTTTGGGTGAAAATCCTGCCCTTCACTATAACATTTTTGCTCTGAAGTGAAATCCTGACCCCTTTAAGGTTGATGGTAGTTTTGCCACTGACTTCAGTAGAACCAGATTTTGGTCCTTGGTAGTAGGTTATGAGCTGCTTATATGGTTTCATCCAACCCAGAAAAGAAATAGGGGGCAATATGCCAGGACATAAGCCTGCATGCAGGGGAAATTTTACCCTTGTTATGGTTAAAAAATATATCCATTTTTGGGGGGCTTCATAATAAACAAGAGCTTGAGTTATACAGTTTCTCCTAGGAAGTGCCTCTCTCCCTACCTGAATACTCCTTCCATAAAGCATTTGGCTTTCTGCTAAAATCCAGGAGACTGTGCCCTTTCAGCTACGAGCGGGGCTTTTACTATTTCTGTCTGAAAGAGTGGATGTGTGCTGGGAAGCTCACTGAGCTCAGGGCTGCTGGAAGCCCTTGCTGCGAGGCCTCTAGCTGAGGCTGATTCCCTCTGGAGCTGTATGGCGGTCTGCAGCCTCCAGCCCTGTGCAGCACCAGGTTAAAATCCAGGCAATAGCCAAGAGTCCTTTACCCATTTAGGTTAGACTGAATGCCATTTTTTTTTGAGCTCTGGAGGAAGCGTTAACAAAGCCGTTCGCTGCTGAATGGACAGATTTCCAGGAAAGCTCAAGTCTACAATGGCCGTGTTTTCTACCGGACTCAGCCATGGCTGCTGCTCTCCCGACACCTGCAGAGTGCCCTGAGTCCTACTGAAAAGCTGACCAAAAAGATCCTTCGTCCCTCTTCATAAGACCAAGGGTTTGTCCTCCTGGATCTACCCTCAGCCTCCTTCGCTACCAGCCTCCACCTCCGAGGTGGCTGCATGTCAATGACTTTGGAAACATGAAGTTTAGGAAACACTTGGGGATCTTTTGGGATGAAAGGTCCTATTGACACGTAAATATTACAGGCACCTAATAAATAAGCTCTTCTGCCTCTTGGTTAACCATGTTGGTCACCTGACACAACTATAGCTTTGCAAGGAGGACTCACATTAGTGTGTGGCCTGTTTCATTTTGAACACCCAGAGCTGTTTCCCCTGCACTTCCACCTGGCTCCCTAAGTGCATAACTTGCACAGGCTTCTGCCGTTCAAATGTCAAAGCAGAACTGAACCTACTTGTGCGAGGTGGCCCATCAGACACACCAGACAGGACCAGGATGTCTACATTTGCAATGCACATTTGTGTAGCTTTTACCCCTTGTCAGCTACATCGCCTGGCCTTTTATTCAAGGATCTCCACACAGTTTCCAAACCTGCTCAGTGTTACACATTCGGGTACAAGGCAGATGTCAGAGACAATTGCTGGCAGTTACAGGAAGGTGGCAACTAAGCTGTGATGGTGCTGTCTGTCCAGCTTGCTTGGAAATGGTGATAACTATAAGATGCCCCTATGTCCCCAAGTCCATGGCCCCTTTGGTGGGTTGGGAGAGGAGAGCGCTTCGTGCTACACATTACATCCCTGCCCCACCACTGCTCCACCCAGTGCTGTAAGCAAACGGACCTGTTTGAACCAACTTGCTAATGAACGTGAGACCGCCGGAGGATTCGTGGAGGTCTGGGACCCTACCCTCAAAACAGGGTCTACCTCTGGACAGCTTCAGCTTACACCAAGAGTTCCTCTATACATTAAAAAAAAAGCACAAAGAGGAAAAGAACGTCCATTACTTAATGGGTCAAGTTCCTCTTCCTTTTTTCTGCCTCCAGCGCTCCCTTGACATTCTCCCCTCCGCTGATACCGTCCACCTCGCCCACGATACACATGCCCTTTCAGATAAACCCTACTAAATTTGGCTACTCCCCACCTGCTCAAGAACAAATAGCAAGTTGAATTTTGTGTGAGCTATGACAACACCTGACATACATCCAAAGACACAGCTGAGTCTCATGTACTTTATATTCCCCCCCCCAAAAAAACATAACACAAACACAAAACCCCTCCTTCCCCCTTGGTTTAACCACAAGGAAAAGCTCTTAACTACCTTTTTTGGGGTCACATTCCTTGTATGTCTCACTGAATACATATACCATAATTACTTTTCACTGTAGATTTATGAGCAAGCTTTACTCGTCATTATTAGATCTGCTTGCTATTCTGAATGACATCTTAAAGTTTATGAGTGCTCCGATTCATTAGTTTCTGTATTAGCTGAGGCTGCCAAATATTTTTACCCAATACATTTTTTTTTTCTTATTTCTCCTGAGCTACATCCTCTGCCTCTGGCCTAACAGGCGCTGTGCTTGGAGGGGCACTTAGCTGGAAGAGTTCATGTTCCTGCACAATAGCAACATGTAAAATAAATACACTATGCTTTGAAGCGCAGTACCCGCAATGATGGTTACATACCTGTGCCTGTAACCCATTTTTGATCTGGGTTAGGAAGCCTACAAACTTCAAAAGCAACAACCAAAATAAAGCAGATTTTTTGTTACCAAAAAAGCCATACCTTATGATTCTGATAGGAGGTCACTGATATAAAGGATGTTTCAGGAAACACGTGCGTGCAGAAGGCTGTGTTCTTCGACCCAAAGGCGTTGTTTTCATCTGCTTTCACAATGTGCAGCCGCGGCTGGTATTTATGCATTGAGTTAAGAATGATCTGAAATGCAATTAATAAAAATGATATGGCTTTTAAACTAACTGTAATGCTTCAATAGAATTAAAAACGGGAAACACAAGTGGTAATAAAAATGTCACGACAAAGCATGAGCTTTGATTGCAAATAGGGACAGGAAGAGAGAGCTGAGCTCTGTAATTTGCCACTTGGATTTTTTTTTCCTTGGCTGTGGCAGCTTGGTTTAATTTTTTGTTTTGTTTTGTTTTTTAATATTCTCATCTCAGCACACGTTGAGGGTGCATGAGTTTTGCCAACAGATGACCATGGGATCCATAAACAGGCATTACAGATCCATTACCGTGCTCAGTAACTTACAGCAGATCGGGCAACCTGGTGGCAAATTCCGCCCATTTGCGGAGTGCCCGGGGGTGTGCACGCACCGGGACCTGGGGGATATTAGTGTAACTCAGAGGTCATGCCCCCTCGTCCCCCCCCCCCGACACAGATGACCGAGTGTTGGAAGACCGAGGTTTGCTGCAGAAATGGGTCAGTTGAGCTGCACTCACGACCGCTTGGGGAAGACCGAATCGGGCCTCTCAGTCGCCTGTAAAGTCTCACACGCATTCATTTTGCTCAAGTTACAAAAATAAATGTGTTGGTGCCTTTATTACTAGTCAAAAAGTCCTTCTCCGTCTTCTCCTTATCTCCTTCCTGTCTTCCTGGCATGAGGTTTAGTCCCTTTATCTGCTCTTTTCCCCTGTACTCTGATTTCATCCTGCCATTCTCCCCAGGGGCTCATCCATCTCGACATGGGAGCGCGAGGCTTTTTTTTCCAGCTAGTCTTTTCAAAACCCCAACTCCTTCCCACAGCCGCCCATGCCCCAGGCTTCCCCCCAGTCAGCGGGGAAGCTAGTCATGTCACTCTTGGAGGGGGAAGAGCCAGCAAGGTAAATGGAGTAGGATGTAATGGGCAGGCGTACAGAGGCGGAGGAGCTGGTTTAAACAAGCGGTGCAATAGAAACGAAAGGGCCCAACCCTATGCTCTGCCTTCGTGCCCTCGCGTGCTGCTGCAGTTCAGCTGTTCTACGTTTCACACGGCAGAGCAGGTACTGGACGGTAGCGTCTGCGCTCTTAAACCTCCTCCTCTGCCCACAGTAGCATATACGGTATAAACGCAATTTTTATTGTTGATGTTTTCCAGACACCCCCTCCCTCCTCCCCAAGACGAAGAATGAGGAATTTTTGGCATTTTATCAGTGTCGTATCGTTCCTCTTAACCATTTTGCTGCTGCTTTAGTGCAGGGCTCGGCCCTTGGAGAGTTGCTTGCCTAGTACTCCTCTCTCTGTCCCTTCAAGAGCCAAGCCCTGGTAAAACAAATCCACGGCAGAACAAGAGTAGGTCTTAATTCTTAATAAAAGTTGAGCCAGTTAAGCAGTTGAGGCAGTTCAGGGCAGTGCCATCTTTCACTACACACTTTTTGCAGTCAAGGAAGCACTCAGGGATGAAGTGCCTTGCCCAAGGTCCCCCAGTAAATCAGTGGCAGAGCCCAGACAAGCTTGCTCAACCTTCAGAACAAGGGCTCCCCTGCCCAGTGCAGCGCTGAGCACCCTGGCCAGTCCCCCGATTCCCGCTCCACCAGGCCGTGTTGCCTGTCCTATAAATCATGCTTTGACGTTCACTTGAAAAGATGCTGCAGCAATGGTCAAAGCTAGGATGACTATTGCAGAGTCTGAGAAGACGTCTGCACTGCATTACAGGGTTTCAGCAGGAGACAGCTGTGTCTCACACGCGTCAGATTGAACTGAGCTTCCTGCCTGAGCCAGCCCAAACCTTTGCATTTGTTACACCCTGTTGCATAAAGCTGGAACTTCACAGCTGCTCCAGGACGGGCGCCTGCACATTGCAAGGTGAATGCTAAGTACTTAATGGACAGTGCAGTTTTCTTCCAGTGCGGCAACCATGAAAGGCAACAGCTTGAGATTTGCCAGATCAAAGTTGACCAGCGATCACTTAACATGAGCTGTGGTTAATATATGAGAAATGCAGAGTGTTGAGGTTAACTTGATTTAGTCAATGTCCACAGCCGTGAATGGGGAGCGGCTTTCATCAGAGAGCAGAAGCACAGGCTCCAGCAGCGCAGGCGGGAGATGGACTGCTTTCGTGGTGGTGGAGGGGGGAGCAGCTTCTTGTGGGAAAAGGATCATTTTCCACCGGGAAAAACTGCCATTGCTTTGGCCAAGCAAGTGATGCTAAAATGAACACGCGTGTGTGTGAGTGTGCATGCGCGCGTATGTATGTACACACACACACAC
>JAGPOW010002118.1:14161781-14226549 GCA_030014935.1 Caiman crocodilus | reverse complement strand
ACACACACACACACGCTATATATATAATGGTACCTATACATATGTGTGTGTACATATATACACATACCTATATGCATGTGTGCATATATGTATTATGTGTACATACATACACATGCGCATGTGTGCACACATACACATGTATATGTACATATACCTATGTGTATATGTGTATGTATATACGTAGACACATATACATCTATACATCCATACACACATATGCACCAGCAAAAACAAAAATCTTTTCACACACACATGTATATATACATTTACATACATATACACACACATGCACTATATATATAATGGTACATATGCATACATGTGTATGTATATGTGTATGTACATATATACACACATATATATGTGTGTGTATGTATTCATTATATAGGTGTACATACATACACACACATGTATATGTACCATACATATACATGGTACATATACCTATCTGTATATGTGTATGTATATACGTAGACACATATACATCTATACATACACACACACAAATATGTACCAGCAAAATAGCTTTTCACACACACACACACACACGCATATATACATAGACATACATATACACACACATCATACATACGCTATATAATGGTACGTATACATGTGTATGTATGTGTGTGTATATGTACATATATACACATACATATGTATATATGTGTATATATATTCATATATGTGTACATACATACACATGCGTGTGCGCACACATGCACATGTATATGTACCATATGTATATGTGGTACATATACCTATGTGTATATGTGTATGTATATTCATAGACACATATACATCTATACACACACACACACACACACACACACACAGATACACACAAATATGTACCAGCAAAAAAATAAATCTTTTCACACACACACATGTATATATACATACGCGTGTGCACACACCAGCAAAAAGATATATCTTTTCACACACACACATATATACATATATACTTACACACACGCATATATGTATGTGTATATATGTATACACACACATACACATATACATACACACGTATGTACATGTACCATTATATATATAGTATGTGTATGTGCATATGTATATATACGTGTGTGTGTGTGTGTGTGTGTGAAGATTTTTTTTTTTTGCTGGTACATATTTTTGTGTAGCGTACCTATATGTGTGTGTGTGTGTGTGTGTGTGTAGACGTATATGTGTCTACGTATATGCATATACATATACTCATAAGTATATGTACCTTGTATATGTATGGTACATGTATATGTGTATGTGTGCGCACACGCGCATGTGTATGTATGTACACATATATAATGAATACACATATATACATATATATGTGTGTATATATGTACATACACACATGTATGTATATGTACCATTATATATATAGTGTGTGCATATGTGTACATACACATGCAGTCACACACATATATAATGTGCGTATGTATTTGTGTGCACGCACCCACGTGCGCATGTATGTACATATATATGCACACATATACACACACTATATTATATATATATATATATATATATAAAAATGGTACATATACATGTGTGTATATGTATATGTGTGTGTGTGTGTGTGTGTGTGTGTGTGTGTGTGTATCCAGACACACACATACATCTATACATACACACACACACACGTATATATATACACATATACATACATACATACACACACACAATTATATATTTTTATACACACACACACAATATATATACACACACACACATTATATGTGTGTGTGTACAAACATGCGCGCGCGCGCACACACACACACACGTACCAGCAAAACATTACATCTTTTCACTTTTAACTCTGGCCATAATCACATTTATTACCTCTCACCCAGGAGGTTACCACGCATGCCATGTGACTAGAGCATTCCCAGGAGTACTTCACACTGAGCGATACGGTACTGCAAAAGGCTCAGGAGTGTAAAATGAACGGCTGCCTGGCTGGAACATGAACACAGCTAACCCTGCCCTTTGGAATCAGATCCCTCTAAAACCAGTCGGCTGACGTTCGTGTTTTCTACTTTACCGCTTTCCAGTAACTACACAATACTACGATCTAACGGCTCCCTCTACAAGCATTTCCAAAGCGCTGTACACACGGCCAGTTGATATGGCCGACTTGCTCTTAATAACTCTCATACTACCTTTGTCAATCAAAGGTTTTTATGCCAGAGATTTTGTTGTGCTGATATACCACATTTCCAACCGATGTCTCCTGTGGTTAAAAGAACAGCACCACGAATAGGCTATAGCAGGAAAGTCAGACTTCCAGTGACAGTGGGAAAAAGGAAAATCCTCATTACAGCGCTCTCTAGTCTCAGTGACAGACGAGCGCGCACACTATATATATATATATATATATTATATATATTATGTGTGTGTGTACACACTCATACACACACACACATATATATAAACAAATGTGCACATACACATATAAATACACAGATATGTATACACCCCCGTGTGTGTGTATATGTATATAAATACATCTATGTATGTATGAGTACATATGTGTGTATACATCTGTGTATTTGTGTATGTATACACACATACATAATACATACACATACATGTGTGTATTTATATACACATATATTTATACACACCTACGCACACATATATGCACACATGTACGCATATATACACACATCACATATGTATAAATATATATACACATATACACACAAATACACAGATGTGTACACATATATGTCCACATATACATACATAGATGTGTCATACACACATGCATATATACACACACACATATATGTACACATATATACACAAGTACATACATATATATACACATACACATTTTATATATATATAAAAATCTAGAGAGACGCATGCAGAGAGAGAATGAATGCACCTGTGTGAAGGAGCTTTTGTGTGTGTGGGTGTGCGCGCGCACGTGTCTGTGAAAGAGCGAGCGCCCCAGCCCACGCTGATGCTGCTACGTCATAATCTGCTGCCAATGCCTGCAGCTACGTGCTGAAATGGGCGTCTGACACATGCATCTGTATCAAGAGTTGCATCAAATTTACAGTCTCCCAGCCTTGTATGCAGACAGGAATTCATGAGAGAGACGTTTCCACGCTTAACTCAAATATGCGCTTAAGCCACTGTCTTTTTTTTTCTTCTCTGCACCGAGCACATGGGTAACAGCTGGAATTTAAACTTTAACTTGGCCTAATTGATCTGTTTCTTGCATTGCCCAGCTAGCAACACATGGCAAAAACTGAGTGGTGGCATTTGCTCCTCTCCTTTCCTGTAGGTGAATCTCTTCCTTTACCATCGATTGTTGCAAGTATCTGCTCCATGTGGCCTGCACGCTGTAATGCAAACATTCCCTGAAATCATTGTAAAATGTATTCATTTTCACATGAAATTTGGGGGCTTGATTTAAGAGCACTTGCTGTTTCTCTGCGGTATCGTATATCGTGTGATGCCGAAGTTGTCATGGTAGCAACCCTCTTTACATTGAATACTAAATGGCTACGAAAAAGTCACATAATTTTATGGTTGCTCCCGGGGGATTGCATAACTAATGTAAAAAATCCTTCATTTTAATATATCTCCTGCCTCTTTCTCCCGTCTATTCTTTTTAAGCTGCAAAAGCATTAAAGCCAAGCAGGGGCCCGCTCTTGAAAAGTTCTGTCCACTCCTGCTCTTGGACCTGTGCTGGGGGTATAATAATAACAGCAAGAATAAAAAATACACACGGCCTGATCATTTATGCATAAAGACAACCAGTGTCCTTGTGGTTACAACCAGGGTCATCCCATAAATGTATAGCACAGCTCACAAAAAGCGGGGCCACAGCTCCATGCCGAAGTCACCATAATCTGAGGACGGCTGGGATTTACTGGCATGCTTCTCCTTCCCAGCATGAGGGCATGGACAGACAGACTATTGCTTGCCCCAGCACCTGGTCAGAAGTGGGTGGTCAGCCCGTTTTGCAAGTCAAGTAACGGGGATCAGGCTGGGTGACAGACTTCAACTTAGGCCAAAGGCTGAGACCCATCCTTTGGCTGGATGCGGCTGCATACACCTGAGAAAGCTTGAATACTTTATGCCTAAAACACAGGCATGGATTCATTTAACATCAGCATTTTTTATTATTATTATTTTTTTTTTTTTAGAGATCAGATTGGGCATTTGCTGGATGCTGCACATCTAAGTGACCTTGCTAGTGTTTCTCTGAGCAGCAACCAAAGGGGATCAGCTCCAGAGCATCCGGCTCTGGGGCTGCTTTCTTCAATCCTATCCTTAGCAGCGGCTACTAGTGCAGCTTATCTCCTTCAGCTTTTATAGCGCCTGATTCAGCATGGCACGGCGCGCCGGCGGGCCCTCTGGAATCACTCAGGACATGAGATATCCCAGGACGAAGCCAGGACCCCCCCCCAGGACGCCCCGCCGTGCCATTCAGAAAAAGAAAGAGCTGCAGTTAAAGTGAGAGCCATTGGAAATTAAGAGCCATCCTGCTCGGGAGAAGTACAGGTCTGAATCAGGCTGAAGCAAATGGTCCAATGATGAAAACACTACGTTCTGGTCTCTTTTTTTCTGATTTTCTGAAATCTCCCTAAAATTAACTAAACCAGCTTGCAATCCCACTCCTTGTCATACCGGTTTCAGTTGACCCAATCTGAGCCTGCCCACCCTGCGTGGCTGCGTTTATTATTACTTGTTCGCGTTTATTACTACTTGTGTGCACGTTCCCACTGCAGCAGCTCGGATCACCCTGGTTTTAAGTGCTATGTAAAAAAAAAAGCAGCCCCTGCTTTACCCCTTAAACGTGCTCCCTGTTTTCTTTCGTTCAGCTCTTCCCAAGTCCTTCTTGATGGCTCAGCTGGGAGAAACATGCGCTCCAGGATACAGGTCTTACGGGCTCAGAGAGCGGAGCCCTTGTTGCAGTGATGGCAGGGGCCTAAATCCTTGAAGCTTTCTCCTCTGCAAAACCCAAGTCTCAAAGACTCAACAGGAGAGCAGACGAGCTGCTCCTTCCAGTCGGCTAACCCCAAAGGCCAAGTTGGTGTTTACTCAGTCCTTCTGCCATCCATGGAAGTCCATGGGATTGTTGTTAAAGGAAAACTGAGTAAAGTACCCAAAATATCAGGCGGAAAAAAGGGGTGGGAGACCTTAAGTTCCCCAACAAGTCTGGTTTTCGTGATGGCAATGAACAGACCAAATGCTGAGCCCTCACCCCCATAAACCTGCTCCTGCTCCTTGAATTTTTCTTGCACTTGTTTGCAAACCCCGACATCTTTACTCATCTACATTTAGGCCAGTTGCCCATTGCAGACCACATGAGGTCTTCAGGGTTAGGTTTAAAATAACTGCATTTCCTCTGGCTGATATAACACAAAGATGCAAGACCTCAAAGATGTAACGCCACAAAGATCTTGTGCATCCCCGAGAAGGAACCTCGTGAGGAGCCACGTGTTACACGTGGAGCGGTTGATCTGCTCACCTCGGCGGGACACAACTCGGCTTCTTTGCACACAAACGAGGTGGACAATACTTCTACTCGGCCCGTGGCACGCCCCCATGATCAGATCAGTTATGTTTCCTAGAAAGGACGGTCCAAAATAAAAATCCCTCAATGCAGCTAGTCTGTGGACAGACCGTATAAGGACCTCAAAAGACTGGGACAGGCGTCCAGACTCAGTGTGCAGAGCACTGAAACAAGGGGAATGAACCCATTAACACAGGAGGTTTGCACTCTGTTACTGAATAAAACAGTGGCACGTGGAAGACAGCAGTGATGAAAGTGGTTTTAAGGCCACCGAAACCTGTGGCACTGTACCCTGGACGCACTGGTCTTGGCCAACAGTCTTCACGTCCTTGCCAATGGGCCTAAAAAACTCCTGATCGGTGCACGCACAGGCTGTTTCTCTGCAAAGGGCCACGTGGAGGTGGCTGGTAAGGCACCCCCATAAATTCACATACCAAGCCCTGGCTAGAAAACGTCTTCTGACCACGAGTCATAACATAAGCAAAGGCACTGCAAACGTTATCTGCCTGCATAAGATGTCGGGCTCCTGAAGATTAATAGGGCAGCGACATGATTCAATGACCCACGGGCTCCAGGCAGCAAAAACAGAAACATTCAACAATAAAATTAATAGGAAAAAAAATGAGAGGGAATAAATAAATAAAGCGTTGCAGCACTAATTCGATGCAAAGCATGTGGTGGGGAGCAAGAACCGCCTCAAGAACCAAACCAAAGCAAGACCGTTTAAACCAAGAGGAACGGGGCGTTCATTCGCTCCCAAAACGCAGCAAATGGCTCGCTGAGGTGCCCCACAACGTCACACCGCGACAGCTTCCTTCTAGCACAATAAAACACAGGTAAAGACAGGCAACGATGCAGTAACAGGACTGAAAGGGCTGCAAGCCATCAGCACATATAACCGTCTACCTCTACTTTTATTCTTAATCTTCCTGTAGCGTCTGTCTCCGTATAGGCAGAAGCCGATTACAATGGAGCAACCTAACCCGAGCGGAAGACGAGGCTCTGCCAAAGGGGAACTCAGTCTGGGTAAAGCAGCATCTCTCTCCGCAGAGAAGTGGATCCATTCGCCCTGGGCCTGCGCTAAGGTCTGCTGCAAATCAATGAGCATCTGTCCATTGCCTTCAACAGGCTTCAATCAGATCCTGTAAAAGATGCCTCTGTAATACACGCTGTCGGCACCCTCTCAAAGACGCACGCATGCACAGATGCACACGCGTGCACACATGCATGCACGACTATCTATCACTACAGAGTTAATAGGTGCATTAATAAGTAATGGGTACCTTTCCTGAACTGAGCTTGTGAAAGAAATATGAATAACATATTTTAAACACCGCTCTATATTGCTCAAGATCTGCCAGAAGATTACAGATGCGACGCACTGAATTTATTAAGTGATTCCCCCCGATCAGTGCTCTGAAGGAGCAATTCTCATATTTTTGTCTGGAGCGAGCATGTCATCCCAGGCTGAATAAATCTGGTAGCTGACATGGATACATTGCTGTCCTGACAGCGTACGGCCTCTGCCTACGTTTAGAAAATATTTTCCCCTTCCAGAGTAACGTTACATTACCACCAATCATTTACACGGCATTAGAAAGTCAAGCCCCAAATCATTCTCCGTCATGAGCTTGTTATATCACGAACCAGGCTCAGCGCACCTGCGTAAATCAGGGCTTCTGTCTGCCTGGCCGTCTGGGCACGTAAAGATGTTGAACGACGCAAACTTAAGGGAGGACTTTTACTTTTAAGCATAAGCGGCTTAAAATCATTTCTCCGGGACCCGATAAGCTTCTTTGGAGCTGACTGTCGCAGGGACTGCGAGCTGCTTGCAAACTCCAGGGACAAACATTAGCCGCCTCCTCCCGTAAACAGCTAAATGCAGCAACCTCCTCCCCTACGGACCCCAACAAGGCACCCCCGCCTGCCTCCTCCCTCCTCCTCCAATAAATAGGGCAGCACCCAAAAAGCCAGCACACTGGGAAAAGGCCAGTGGGAATAATTAAGGCGCATTCACTTAACACCTACGCTCAGGTCTGTTTTCTCCTCTCCCCCGGGCAGTTGTCTGAACCCTGTCTGCAGGGAAACTCTGCCCCAGTTTAGCAAGAGGCTAAATGATGCTGAAGTGCAGACACTTCATTCGGGTTATTCTGAATGAGCTTCAATTGCTTGCGACTCAGTGCCAACTTGACTGTCACCAACCACGCTTAAAAAGAAGTGAGGGTGTCCACTTAAATGGGGACCTTGTTCTCGTGCAGACACTTTCTTCCCAGACGATCAATTGAGAATAGAAAATTGGCCAGGTAGAAAATGTTTTAAAAAGGACCTGCTCTTTAGGGCAGGGGGCACAGCTGGGTGCACATGCTCGCAGACGCATCTTTGGATGAGAATAGTCCTTCCCTGCGGATGGGGGTGTCTTAAACAATTACAAAGGCATGTCAGGGATGGGAGGAGAGAGCTCAACCACGTGTCCACGCTTCCCAAGTTTCTGCTGTGTAACATTAAGTACCGCTAGCACGTGCTTAGGAGAGCAATATCATGCCGTACCTGCTCTGAGCCTGCAGAAAAATCAAAACGTTAAGTGCTGGGTGAATGGACAAGGGAGCTGCAAGTACGGTTTTTCAACCGCTGTATCTGCCAGCAGACATCGCTGCCAAAACGCAGCGTGTAGCGTTGGTGTGGGAGAGTTCGTGGTATTTTGCAGTAACTCTGTGGGGACAGAGGGCAAACCCTCTTTCTGGGCCACTGAGAAAGAAAATACCTGGGGCGCAAGGAAACGGCTCACGGGGGTGCTGACATTTTTGGACAAAAGGAAATGGCAGAGAGGCCAAATGGAGTGGGGCCAGCAGGTGAGCAAGCCACATGCAGCACGGCCCAGCTTCCAAGTTTCACCCAAATCATCTGAAAGCAATCCCTAGGCATCAAAAGCTGTGCTTATGAATAGGTGAAGAGCTACTTCGCAGTCACAGGCAGAGGCGACGTCTCCCTGGTGCTGGGCATGGGACCAGCCCATGCAAAACCAGAGCGCTCACGGGGGAGCTAGCCCCAGCTGGACGGCAACAGATGCCCCGAGGAGCAAATCCTTCTCTTGGTTTCCTGCATTATTACGAGAAGCTGACTCACCCACGGTCATTGTCCTGGCTTCCCGCAGGACCAGATCCAAAAACAAAATAGCTTCCAAAGCAACCTGTTGGTTTGGAGCCTAAGAGTAAAATGTTCAGAGGCACTTAAATCCCGTTTTCAAAAGCGCTCTGGGGTCTTAAGTGCCTAAGTCCCGTTGGGACTCGGATGTTTTTGAAATTTAACCCCAGACTTTTTCCTCTCTCCCAAGACTGGGCTACCGCAGGAAAAAAAGCGATCCTGGCTGGCAGATCTTCCACAGGTGCCAATCGCAGCTGGAGTCGATGGCATTATTCACATGCCCGGCAGCTACAGATGTAGTCCAGCGGGTGCAAATGGAGCGCTAAGGGAGAGGTGTTCAATATTAATGCAAAAGGAAGCCTCCCCTGTTAAAACGCAGTGTTAAAACTGCACGGTTCAAAATGACAAAGTCAGGAAAAGCAAATGCTGAAGGATCCAGCACCAACACTGCACGTCCTGTTTGCTTTACGGCCACCTTGAATATCCTGTCCGTTACACGGTCCACGTTTTGCAACATAAACAGCAATATATTAAGCGACGCAGTTAAGCTGAGAGGGCAGGGAGGCAGAACCGGAGACAAAACTTGACGTACAAAGCAATTAAGTTTGCAAGTGCTGCCAAGACCGTAATGTGTCACTCGACAGAGTTTTTAGCTGTGCGTTCTTTAATGCAGCTTGCATTTAATTTCCTTGGTGTATTTTTTCTTCCCCCTGAAGAAGAGAGGAGGGGAGAGGAGAGATTGCCTGTGCTTAATAACATAAGCATTTAAATGGTCCTGATGAGGCTTTGAAGTTCACACACATTTCATTGGGGTCAATAGGTTGGAGAAGGGGGTCAGGTCCCAACTCTGCCTGCCAGTTTTCTGCAAAGCTGGGTTATCAAAGCATCACATTATGATGGCTGGGTCTTTGCAACATTGAACTTTAGAGACCTGAAGATCATTTTAAAATGAAACACTTAGAATTTGCAGAAAAATCGCAAAATGCAGCAAAAGGCCTGGCTCTGGGCAGTAGTTTTTTTGGAGATGCCTCATTCTCTCTCACCGCAACGGCGTTGCCTGTTCTGCCTTTATGAGGATGTTGCTCTGTTTCTGTTTGACTTTTATACTCTTCCCCCCATGCACGGCATGCCCTCTGCACCTCTGTCTGCTCCACGCGGTCTGGAGAAAGTGCAGTACGATGTCACAAAAGGCTTTGTTAGTCCCTGCTAAAACAACACAGGCCCGAGGGCTTTGGGAAACTCTTTACTTGGATGTCTGCATGAAGGACAGAGCCTCCTTCAGCATCACTAATGGGTGCCCTGGTGGGAGAGCACCACATTCACACATGGGTTACACCGGAGGACCATCCGTCTGTTAGAGGTTCGTTGCACGCTCATGTTGAGTGAGGCTGATCCATGCACCCCTGACTGAAAATCATAAGAGTATTACAAAAAAACACGTTCTCTTACCTGTACGGGTAAGACCGCTTGAAGCCACTACAATCAAAAGAAGTCTACAAATCTACCTTTGCTTCCTCCTGCCAACCTGCACATCTCATTCAATAGAAATGGAGAAAAATGGACAGGTCACTATGCTTTTACACATGCATTATATAAGCATTCGTTTGGCTGGCGGTCTGGAAAGGCCCATGTTCTAGGCTATTAAATATATTATGGTAGATAACTGCGTACTTCCCAGCCCTACATCTGCAATACATATGAATTAAGATTTTCCAAATAAAATCCTCCATCTTTTATAGGGCAGTCAAAGCCAGCTTGGAAAATAATGAGCTTATGCAACCTGTTTCTGTGCGCTCGACATACTGGGTGCATCAAAGGCTTCCCTGAAAAATCTGAAACCGCTGACTTCCACCGCCCCGAATAAAAGGCAGACGGTACCACGCGTGCGAGTAACTCAGCAAGCCAGGCACCACAGTGCAAGCGGCCAGCGAAGAGCACGGAAGCATTCAATGGTGGGTGCTTCGTGCTGGCGCATCGCATGTGCCCGTTCTCTGTTGCAATCATAGAAAAAAAAAAAATATTTCTGTGGTCACCAGACTGATTAGAGCATCACCTAGCTCTCTTGCATGTTGGGAAAACTCAAACCCAGTAGCAAACTCAAGAGCTTGCATCCACCTCTACCCACAGCATTCCCAGAACTTCTCTCTTACATGTCCAAAGGGGTCAAGGTGATTATTAGTCAGCTTCAGCTTCTGAAATGACACCAGCTGCCGCATCCAGTGAGCTCCCGTGGCGGGCGAGTCTGGGTGAACGTACAGCCGTCCGGGCATTGCAGGCTCCGCCTTTCCAGCCACCATCCTGTGAACAAAGCAGTTAGGGATTGTGTCAACCTGGCAGATGCTAGTGCAATTGCGTCGGCTGATCATCATCAGTATGTGAGTGCAATTGCCTCGGCGTATCAGTATGCTAGTGCAATCAGTATGCTAGTGCAATGCCTCAGCGAATCAGTATGCTAGTGCAATCAGTATGCTAGTGCAATGCCTCGGCATATCAGTATGCTAGTGCAATCAGTATGCAAGTACAATTGTCTCGTCGTATCAGTATGCTAGTGCAATGCCTCGGCATATCTGCATTCTAGTGCAATCACTTTGCGAGTGCAATTGCCTCGGTGTATCAGTATGTTAGTACAATTGCCTCGGTGTATCAGTATGCTAGTGCAATCAGTATGCGAGTGCAATTGCCTCAGTGTATCAGTATGCTAGTGCAATTGCCTCATTGAACCTCATACACGCCCTGCTGGCCCTGACCTATAGTCTGCCTTCTAGCGCAGGCTGGATCTGGGCCGGTTGGCCACTTGGAGCTGCACAAGGGGAGTTACATTCGCTGCCACTGCTTCCTGGCTCAGAATAAGATGAAGCAAAATGGGAGCGGGGAACAGAGAGGCCACTGTTCTTATTTTTCATGGACCGCAGCAGAGGAGAGCTGTCATCACCTGGGCAGGATTTTATCCAGATATGCAGCACCAGGCTCTGAGTGATGCTGCGCGGCGGCCGTATTAGGACTGGCTAAGGAGTAAATCCTGTCTTTGCCATCTGGAGGGAGCAGGGCAAGGCAGAGCGAGTTCACCCAGCGGAGAGGTGGGATCCAACTTACCACCCTGGGGACTCTACTCTTGCAAAGAGGAAGATGTTTGGGGAAAGAGCAAGCTTGGGGCTGGATGCAACCTAGCAGAGGCCTGGAGCCCCAAGGCTGCAATACCAGCTGCTGCCCCTCCGCAATGGCAGCCCTGACACGAGGCAGTGCACTGGCACATGGGCCTGTCCCTCCTGTGTCTCCTTCCAGCCCCCTTTGCTCACACATCAAAAGCACCATTAATTTGCACAGATTTACCATCAAGCTGTAATACATCACGTAATGGCAACGCTCCCCATTACTGTGTATTGTTCTTGTGCTATAAAACACTAATAAAAGTAATATTACCAAAAACAGCAGAGACTTTCCAGCAGCCATAAAATGAAAAGGGGAAACAATTCTAGTGCTGGCCAAAGTTAAATTAAACAGAGCTAGTGACGATCCATCATCTAGGACTTCACGGTTAAAGCGCCAAATGGCCCATGGTTTGTGCATGGTTCCTAGCAAATCCCACTCCCATCCTACAGGCAATCCAGAGACAAGTGCTAGCTCAAAGAGAAGGAAGAGGGGGGAAAAAACCAAGCCAAAGCTAGAACGATCCCCAAAAAGGAACATGTAAGTAATTACGTTTTTGTAGGGTGTCACTAGGAAGGGGCCAGCTGCCTCTCTCCCGTCAAAATCAATGGGATTTTTCCCATGGTTGATCCCAATCCCACCTAAGTCACTTTGCAGAGTAGCTGAAGCTCCCTAACAAAGGGCTGGGAGGGGTCTGGGAAGAGCAGGGCACGCTTGCAATAAGGAGATTTTATTAGTCTGAGTCCATGGAGGAAAACCCAAAATGCATGAGTTCCCCACTGAGAGGAGAGTAAGATATTAAGCCTGGCTTCATGCTGACTAATTGCACCAGGAGGAGAAACAGAATGGGGCAATCTGCAGAAAGAGCACGAAATAAATATATCAATTAATAAAGACGAGGACAAAACATTTTGTATTCAACATTTCTGGACACCGTCCCTGTTTAGGTGAGGTTCCCTGTTCATCCTCAGCGGTGCTGTGAATTTGCATGTGGGGGTGGTGGATTAAATCCTACAGGACCCTTCTGTCCTGGGAAGCGCCACATCCCTGCCACACGCGTGTTTGCAAAACGGCAGGAGGAGGAGGGACCAGGCGTGGAGGAAGCTCCCGGGTGGTACGGGGTATTTATATGTAAATGCAGGATGAAGATGCATATTTCCAGCAGACAGCGAAGCCTCAGAGCTGGCCACAAACATTTTCACTTGAAAGAAGTAAACCCAAATGGCCACAATAACCAGTTCTACATTGCTGTATGTGGAGCCAAGAAGAGCTGCTGGAGAAGTGAAGATTCGCCTACGCCGGCCACACGCAGCTCTTCCCATGGCGTGAAATAGCATTTGGAAAAAGAAAACAGCATTCAGATGACTCTCAGCCCACCGCAAGTGGAAGGCCTCATGGACACTCAGATATTAAGGCCAAAAGGGACCTTCAGATCATCTAGTCTGACTTCCTATATAACACAGACCATGGGGTTTCAATAGGTTGGATTTGTCTAGAGCACCTCCTTGGAAAAGGCATCCAGTCTCAGACAGCCCCGAGACAGAAAATCCACCACTTCCCTCAGTAGTGTGTGCCAACATTTAACCACCCTCATCACTCATTTTAAATCTGCCTAGCTTTAATCTCCACCCACAAATCCCTATTCTATCTACATGCACTAAGTGACG
The DNA here is from genome assembly GCA_030014935.1 of Caiman crocodilus. NCBI lineage: Eukaryota > Metazoa > Chordata > Crocodylia > Alligatoridae > Caiman > Caiman crocodilus. The sequence continues at coordinate 14,213,052 of JAGPOW010002118.1, read as the reverse complement.
GCCTCCTCCCTGCATGCAGTCCTGCATTGCTACTTCCCGAGTGCCGATTGCAAACCGTTGAGAGACACAGGTGTAAAAAAAGTACAAATATCTTCTTACCATTTGTTGTCGCAGAATTTATACCGATGATCGTCAGCTGGGACAATGTCGATCAACAGGATGTACTTGGTTTTGGGGTTCATCCCGGTTACTTTAACCTTGTAACTAGGAAACATCCTCCTTAGGAAAAGCAAAGGATGAAGATGTTAGCAAGCGAGTTGAAATGCGGCATAAGCCAAAAACAGGAGAGGGGAGACCCAACAGAACTGCCACTGACAACATGCAAAAGCCCAAGGGTGACATTCAGTCTGGTACAGGAGATCTGTGAAAGACTGGGCATGTCTACACGGTCATTAATGCATGGTGGTTACTGCGCATGTAGTCAGTACTTGTATAACCGAGTACTAAATAAATGTGCAGTAGCGCTGGCAAATGTTATACGCAGTAGCCTAATAATACTGCCCAGGAGCATATTAGCACTGTCCATGCTGTGGTGTGTTAGCGTGCAGTGTTATTAGGCTCCTGCACAGCGAACGTCTTGTGTAGACATGCCCGCTGTGTACCACCTGGATGAAATATATCCCTTTGCAGAGATCCAGCCCAGAGCTTGAACACCAAGTAATTGCCCCCTCCACTACTAACGTAAAGCAAAAGGGGGACTTCCACGGGCACTGCCCGTTTCCACAGGGCAAGAGACGTGCCCGAGGCAGGGGCTGGGCCCTCAGCTGGTGCACATGATGCCTCTGTACCAACCTGCTGCCAAGAGGAGGTTGCCTGCCTAAAGGGAGGGTGGCCGCTGATTTTAAAAGCTGGTCTGGTTTGCCGAGGAAAGGACCAGCCTCCAGCCAGAGGCCACACAGAAGATGACGGTCTGAAAGGAACTACATACCACCAAACACTATGAAGTCCCAGCAGAAAGGTCTCTTGGCCAAAGTCAAGGCAACAAGGATGCTCTTGAGGAACATCTATGTCACACACCTACCAGACCTGGTAATGGGACCCACAAAGGTGCCATGCTGCTCTGCCCGTGCTACCTGCCCCCCTTCCCCATGCTGGAAGTGGATTAACTGGGTTAACTGGGACTGCCACTCAACCACAGGCATTGTCACGCTGCTTCTGGTGGGTTCCCTTTGGTAAGGCCATGCTGTACGTCAAAAAGGCACGGAAATGTGTGGTTTCCTACACCTGTTGCACTTGCATGGGAAGCTGATCCCTAGTAAGTGTGCCACTGGGGCGTTCACTGCAGCTGACAAGTTTACAAGAAGACCTTATAGCACTTCTTATTCAGGAGCGTGGCCGGTGAATAGGGAGAAATTCATCTTTTTTTAAACAACCTATGTGAGCCCCTCTGCACACAGTATCTTCCTCATGGAGGAAGAGCCAGATGGACCGGCTCAGAAAAGTGTAGCCAAAAAGCAGTGGGGAAGGGGTTCCCATCTCCTATCTCCCAGCGGGGCTCCAGCTGTCATTGCATTCGCCTAATGCTGGCTGGGAGCCCCGGAGAGGCTGAGCTGTGCTCTGACGGACTGGGGAAGGGGTTTAACCTGCCAGGAGTCAGCGGGAAAAATAACAAGTGCGACTTAATGAGCTTTTAAAATAAGCAAAGCAGTGCCGGGGCACAACTTTCCCATTCACAGGTTCCTGGCGTCCATGAAACCGGCCCCTACCTTTCCAACCTGCAAAATTAAAAACCTTTTTAATTAAAAAAGGGGGATCTGCCAAAAAATTAGAGGTGGTTAAGTTGTCTACTGGTGTAAGGAGCTGCGTCTCCCTGTGGACAATGAGTGTCTCGTGTAGACGTGCCCGCTGTATACCACCCAAGTGCCTCCTGGATGCAATGCGTCCCTATGTGGAGATCCAGCCCAGAGCTTGCACACCACTACCAAAATAAAGCAAAAGGGGGACTTCTCTGGACACTGCCCATTTACGCAGGCAGGGGCTGGGCCCTCAGCTGGCGCTATAAATGCATTTCAACACAACACTGATTTTGTAGACCTCCGCCTCAACATGCTACATCATGGGACAGCACTGAGAGCAAATGGGGGGAAAAAAATCCAACTGAAGTGATTTCACGCCGTGAAATCCTTTCAAATATGAACTTTCATTTCTACCCAGGAGAACTTGCACAATCTTTTCTCCTATGCCTGAGGAAGGGTGTTTTTGCCCAAAAGCTTGCAATTAAAGAATTTTTTTTTGCAAAAATCTGGTTGGCCTAATAAAAGATAGCATTCTCTACTCTGAGTCCTGAGTATCTAACTGAGTCTTTCCATTGGTTTTAGGGCTTGCTTAGTCTATTAACCTTAAGAGTTTACAGCATCAGGAAGCTTCAAACCCTACGAGTAGCTTTTCTGTTGGCTCTGTGCTACTACCCACCGCCTTCTCCCGCAAAAATAAGTCGTTTGCGCAAAGTGACTCACAGCTACAAACATCCATAATGCATCAACGCGTTGCAAAATCTGCTTTTCATCAGCAAAAGGGCGAGATGAAAACACTTCTATCCAGGAGCGACGGCAATGACCGTGCCCGGCGTGAACAACAGGGGACCGAATCTTGGTGTCATTCGTCTATTAAAATTCCCTTGAAATTCATTCAGATTTTAGCCTCAGTTACAATTTTGGCCAAGGCAAAAGAGTCCTCCCCCTCCCCAAGATGAAGCGATATCTTCAGCTCATTTTTCTTCCATGGTCCTTATCCTTCGCGAACAATTTTCTTTCAGCTAATACAGAGGAAGGCTGTATCTGGGGTCAGGAAAGCGGTGCGCTGTAGCGATCGCTGAACAGTATCGGCCTGTGAAGGGAGCAGGAGTCGTCTGCACCACCATTTTGTAACTGCTTGGGGAGAAGGCAACAAAATGGGCCCTGTTCAACTTCATTTGAATTGACTCTTTTCACGCCCTGCATAAATCCCAGATGTTTACCATGTAATTAGCTGGGACTAAAAAGGGGTGGTTTACCAATGTCCATATTTGATTTTCATTCATAAACTATGCACTCCTCTTAACCTTGTCCTTGCACAGGTAAGCACCTGTATAAATACAGTAGGACATTTCAATTTGCGAATACACAGCCCGATTCACACGTTTAAAAAAATGGCACAAGGAATCTAACCTGAATGCCAAGACTTGAAAAAAAAATTTCAAAAAAAATTTCAGACCTTCAAAATTACACTTATAAATGAAAGGGAGAGGTTCAATTAAAAAAAATACAATCAATATTGTTTGACAGTTATTGAGCTCACCAGTGGAGACTTCTACACCGGAGATTTTTATAACCTGCAGCTTCTGAACATCTTTTTCCTTCAATCATTTCGCGTACTGCGCTGCATCCAAGCTGCTAAAGTAGCCAGACTGATATACAGTAAATGTTAAGTGCTTTTTTAATGGCATTTAAAATTAAGCTTCAGCATATGGAGTTCATATAGAGTAGACATGCCTGAGTTTATAATGTTCTTTAGTATAGACCTCTAAAATAAATACAAAGAGGCAAAGTACTACTATAATATATACAGCTCAAATTCTTTGCAGATAACAAATGGGAACATGCATCTGATGGAAGGTGTTGCTTAACTTGCAAACTGCTCGGGATCTTGCAGTGGTCGCATTACGTTTAGCAAGTCAACAGCCTGAGATGCAATCGGATCTGCCAACTCTCTGCAGCCTTTTCCAGGAAAGCATTGGGTAGAATTTAGTAATTTTGGCCACGCAGAGACATTTCATCATTATTATTAGCTGCTGCATTTTGGCCTTAAAAAAATATGCAACTAATGTGCTGTCCAGGGACTTGTCAGATTAATTTTTCTTAATGAAAACATATTTCTCAACTTCTTGGCAAAGTCTGGCTCAGTAAATAGCTCTGTGCAATATGCTACAAACAGGGGTCGTTTGTTTTTAGTGAAGATGCACGACAAATCAAGGTCTGGGCCCCAAAAAATGCAGCCGTAAAGTGCGGATTCAAAAGCCAGAGCGAGCAAGTGTGAATATTGTATATTTTTGTCCCAGCTTTTATTGGCCGGTCCAGCTCTAGAAAGAGAAGACAAAGCACATCGGCAGGGCTGCGCGAGCTGTGCACTTCCTGGAGAGAGTGCCTCCAGTGGATGCGAGTCCTGGGAAGCATCCAGGCGTCTGCAGGCTTATCTGGACTTACAGCCGCTCAGTGGGACTAGTCGTAGGGACAGGCTTTCTCAGAAGATATTTTTGAGGCTGGGAATGGCTTTGCAAGAGCTGGGCTCGTGCCTCGCAGCTCCTGTCCTCTCTGATAAGCGCACAACCATCATGCATGTCAAACTGACCACCGCTTTTCCACCTCTGTGAAAGTTCACTCCAGTTGGGCTGCGGTCTGGATGAAGAGCTAGACACGTTATTATTTCCCCCATACAGTATACGATAGTCCTATAGTGCTTAGCACCAAGAAAACTCTTAGCAGTTTAAAAACTAGAATAAAAGCCTAAATTCAGCAGGGCACAATCAGGATCGCTGGCAGGGTTCCCCAAAGTCAGGCTGCACCCGAGACCCACTAACTAGCCCCATGAACACCCGCTTTGGAGATGGGAGCGGGTAAAATGAGTCCTGCCTTCCAGATGGGGAAACTGAGGCACAGAGGTTATGCGCAGGGTAAATTAACAGCAGTGCATTAATGCTGCCAGGTTATAATTTGCCCGCGGTGGCAGACTGAGTCGCTATCCGAGCGGGGATTAACACCTGCCATTCCTGGTTGCACAGTCCCACGCTCAGATCAACTACATCGCTCCAACCCACCGAGGATTTTTTTCCTCTATAATGTTGCGCGGACGGGGCGGGGAAGAAGTCTCCCACGAAAGAAGTGCCAAGCGGCTGCCCTTCGTGCCCATGCATCATGACACCTGAAAGAGAGGAACTAAAACGCTGCTTTTCTCCCCTTTCCTCTTGCAAAGCTATTCTCCAAAGTCCTCGCTGCTGGGCTATGCAGTCAGGACGAGTTACTGCCCTGGTGCAACCTTGGGCCAGTGTCCCCGTTCCACGGGCGGCTGCAGCATCGTGTGTCCACTGGACCAGTGCACACGCAAGTGCGAGCGCTGTGCAAACTGAAGCGATGACAGCTCTGCCTCCTGTGTCTGCCCCAGCCTCGAGCAGCGTGTCGTGCCTACGACCCTGTGACTTCCAGCATCCCAAATCTTGCCGTGCGAGCGTAGGAGGACAGCACGCGCCGTTTCATGGCCACTGCAAAGCAGCTCCTTCGGCCCAGAGAAAACTGTCACGTCAGAAGCTTTCCAGCTGTCCCTGGCGTGCACCACGCTCCTGCTCCTCCGAAAACCCCTCATGCTGGGCTGCTCGTCCCCCAGGAGGACAGAGATACAAAAGGAAGAGATGAGTAAGGAGGGGAACGGGCGCCAACTCCTGTGTTTGCTTACAGAAGAAGCCGAGATGGACAGATCCTGCAGCGCTCGCAAGTCTCATCTGCCTCCTGTGAGCCACGAGACTGCTACTGCAGAGGAAGGTGCTATTTGCCGAGTGCAGGGATGGGTGCAAGGACCACCGATTGCATTAGTCCTTTTTGTCCCTGCTGCCCTCCATCACGGAGGATGCTAAAAAGCGGTGGGGCCGTGGGCACGAGAGATGAGAACAGAGGATAGCCCCCTTGCACACTGCTCTGTAGGCATGCATCCTGCCTTTCTCTATGAGTTTTTCTGACCCCACACCCCTCCTCTCCGTCGACTCAGGCGGAGGCAGGCGAAACGGCAGGAGAGAAAAAGGCACCTACACAGAGGCCCAGTGCTATAAGAGCCAAGGGTTTCTAGGACTAATTTGTTCCTCCTTTGCACTGTTTTAGAAGCAAATCGGGGGGTGGACGTAACCCTCTGGTCAGCGCTTGCTATGCATCCCGCTCCGGGCCTGATCCAAGCCGTCCGGGCCCCCACCGACACAAACTGGCTCCTCACCTTAAGCTGAAGGGTGAGTTGAATTTTGGATGGCTCCAATTCAAGGCACGTGGTGTTTGCTAAAACGACAACTGTACATAGTTGCCTTATCAATAGTGTATACCTAGACCTGGGCCCAAGCAAAAAGCCTGGAGTAAACCGTCTAAACCCTGCAGCTGACCCCCGACGACCATCTTCCTTCCAAACCCCAGACCCCACCAGGAAATATTAAGGTCCTCTCTGGGCCTTTGAGACGCAATATTGACTGCTTTCTCTCTCCACCACCTCCAAAACCCTTCCTAGATTTCAACAGATTTTAAAAGAAATTCCTGGTTTTCTCCCCCAAATTTCCCAGCACGAGTAGATGCGCAGACAGTTCTGTTTGCACTGACTGCAGCTCTCGCAGGGCTCAGTAGTAAAAAGATAAATGGGTCTTTATGTTCACATGCCATCGGCATCCACTGCGGAAGACACCATGAAAGCCGTGATGCCGTAAGGTCCTGTCTTTTCCTTGGCTAAGTCTGACAGCTAGGATCTTAAATTAAAATACTGCACCTTGATCAGCGCTGCAGGCTAGTGCTCTTTGGAGAGGTCTGGAGGGCGGAAAAATATGGTTGGCACGGCTTGACGGAGCTGAGTGTAAGGACTGGGGTGGAGGTGGGAAGCCGGACCCACATCAAACAGCCTCTCTGGGCAACCGTACAGGCCCAGCTAAATCCCCCCCTGCCATGGTACCATACAGATGAGATGTAACAACGGCAGGGAAAGCAAGGAAAATAAACAAGCGGCAACATTTTGCAGCCCGCCCAAGCTTCAAAGATGATGTGCCAGTGAAAGATTCACTCTGATAATGATGCAGTCATGGCCGAGCTCAGTTTATGCTATGCGCATTTTATCTCTACTTGCTATTTACAAATTGTTTTAAAATGAGCTGTTAGAATAAGCGTCTTCTATTTATTTATTCTCCTACTATCCAGGCCCCCTTGCCATGCATCAGGCGGTGACATGGAGCCAACACTTCTAATGCTCCGGGAAAAAAACGTTGAATTGGCAGGTTGGTTTTGCAGGAGACTGAGAAGGAGGAGAGAAACAGGCTCATCTACGGCAGGGGCTTCCCAGCCTTGCAGGCTTCTTAACCAGTGTACAGGATTAAAACCTGGGCAGGACAAGGAAGGGACCCCTGGCGTGCCTTTACCCACAAAATAATCCGTCTCAAAGACCGGGCCTTGGAACAAGCCGACTTGGGTGCCAGAGAGGAGCAGCTGCCTCCAGCAAGGGCTTACAGGCATGAAGACCCCAACATGCCCGTCATGATGAGCCAAGGGCCTCGAGATCAAGGCTTGGCCCCAGCAGGATCACGTGGAGGGCTTCCACGCATCACATCCCTTTGCTCTTAGGCCAGGCCTCTCGCAGAGTTAAAAAGCAACTACATTTTCTCACCACTTTTGTGCTACTTGTCACCCTCACTTGAGTTCGGAAGATGCACGGTGGCGTGGTAGACGGGACGCTTTAGGACCAGACAAAACCAAATGAAAGCAAGAGCCCTCAAGCCCTGTAGGCGAGGTCTAACTCCCTTGCTCGCCAAAACCCCGTCCCAAAGCCCTTTACTTTTGGGAGCCTTACTGCCAACTTCCCCGTGGTTTCAGTTAGGCCCTAATAACCCGATGGGTGGGTTTACAAGATGGGCCGGTTATTGTGAAACATTTCAGTCTGCCCTTTTATAACCCAAAGCACCAAAAGGACTGGGAAGCCCGAGTCTCCTTTTCCAAAACACTCTCCATAAGGCCAATGTTGTCAGAAGCAGCGCGCGATTCGAGAGCCCTCCATTTGGAGACCCCCTCAAAAGGGACTGGCTTTGAGACGGCTGGCATTCAGGACTTCCCAAAAAAAAAAAAATAATCAAAGCGCGTGAAATGCGTCTCTGGCTGGACAGGCTCATTTTGAGGAAGCCAAAAATCAATCACATGTGGAAAGCTTGGCCTTAGCCTCTTAAAAGCCGGAGGGGGGTCACCTGCAGAGTTCAGAGTATTTGCCTGGGGGCTTTTTGCTCAGGCCCAGGTTTTCAAAGGCTGCTGAAAACGCAAAGGGGGACGGGTAGGTGCTTTAGAAATGCCCGAGCTGCCACAGCAAGGAGGATCCAGCCCTACGTTCCTCTTGAAAGTGATGTGTGGCCACTTTTGGAAAAATATTACCTGCTTAGAAGAAAAATTCAAGGGCAGATGCATCAAGAGCAAAATTCCTGTTTTAACAACATTTTCTTATTTTTTTTCCCCCTTTGGATAAAATGTCTCCCATCGATTTACAGAACTTTTTCAAACTAATATTCCCGGGGGTAAGCTGATACCGATCTGGGGATGTCAGCTGTTTCTTTTTTTTTTTTTTTTGGTGGTGGTATTTCCTTTTTGATAGATTCTTGCTTTCAGAAAATACTTTCAAGAGATCAAAGAGCTTTTCAACAGGGTCCCATTTTCCCAGTGTAGCCGAACCCTCCAGTCCCTTATTTCTCTTATCACCCGCGCCACTCCGCTATGACGCTCTGTATACAAAGTAAAAGCAGTTAACTTTGAAGTGCTGGATTAGCCCATGCCAGATCCTTGCCTCAGAATAACAAACAATACAGGTTCAACAGGAGTTCTCATCAGTAGTTCATTTTTCAGCCCCAAATTCACTGTCACTAACACAAGCAACATTGAACTCACAGTCTATGGACAGATAGGAGAGATTTATCTGGTGGCAAGACCATGACCTAATGATGAGAAGGTCAGACAGTTAGGGGAATTTTTATATTTTGGCAGGGGGAGGTTATATTTAAATTTTTCTGGCCAGCTCATCTGATTTTAAAAGAAAGCCTTGTTTCTCACACGCTTGAGAACGGAGCTAGCGGCAAGGCAGCTTTCATGATCTAGTATCATTTCCTCCCCTTGCCCCACTGCAAATTAAACGATGGACAAACTCCTTGCAATAAGATGCTTTGCCTCCGGTTTGGTTTTCCCCTCTGACAGCTCAAAAATTTACGACGGTCCGTTATAAAAGGTCCGAAGTGTAACAGAGGATGGACGAGCTAAATTTAGATGAAGTTTACTGAAGCATAAATATCAAAGTACAAAGGTACCCTATAAAGAAGTAGCACGAGAGTGATCGCAGTGAGCTTTGTGCTGGGTCGGGACGAATTTGGTCTTTATAAGGCAGCCAGCTCTATCCTTGGTGGGGCTCCAGGCATGGGACACGCTCTGCGGGAGCAGGGATAGGTTCGGTCCATAAGGTTAAACACTCTAGTTGCATACAGGACTTGCTACTGGTCCCCACCATGGACTGGATTCTCACTGGTTCAGTCTGAGGGAGCTTGGCGCTTCTGTGCCGCCTTTCAAGGCGAAGGCTAGCAAGCCACGTACATGCTGGAGACCTGCCCTATTTGGTTTTGCTTAATCGGATCGTTTCTCTGCAAGCTTGCCTAGCGAGTACTGCCACAAGTTACTAGCACAAGAGCTGCGTCAAAGTAGCCCGGAAAGGCTTCAGCAATACAGTCAACAGCCCAAGTCATTAGCAGACTATAAGGAGAGACTTCAAACAATTGTTGTCATTTGAAGATAAAAGTACATGAAACTCAGTTCTTCCTTCAGCGCCCGGGCTTTTCCCGAGTTCAGGGAGCTGTTTGTTCCCTGCCAGAACTGGTGACATGTGCAGCAACACAGCCAAAAGCCAGCGGAGCCAGCTTCTGCCCCTTCGGCCGTGGCTGTCGGGAACATGAGCCTCGCCCATGCGGTGGAAATGCAAACCCCCGAATTTAGGACGAGGCACTTTAATTGAATTGAGGGCTCGCATTCCCTACCTACCCTGGGGTATTAAATAGGTGGGTTGGCTTTTTTGAAAACCTGACCGCTTTTAGCTGAGATCGTTTTCAAAACCATCTTAAGGGATTCTTTAATCGAATGAGAAATGGGCGTCCCTTTCCCCCAGGTGACGTTCAACAAGCTCAGCCGTTCAGGGGTTGTCCGTCTAAGCAAGCTGCACCAGCGTAGCCTCAGGTATGAATTTAAATGGGTGCAAACCTCCATGACCTTAAACTGGCTCAACTCGACTGGAATTAAAAAATTAAATCTAAAAAAAAATCACCGAGTGGTTTGCAACATTTCCACGTACCAAAGCTGGGGTCCATCTTAGCTGAAAGACTTTCTGTACAATACATAGCATAAAGACCCTCAGAGGACCTTAAAAGTAACAACCTCCATCTCCACGCAGCTCTGATGAGCTGATCAAGTGAAAATTGAGGCTGGCTTTGTTGCCGTGTATGCTTTAAATCGCAATTGCAACCTTTTAGCCGGTGTCACAAGCCCCCAGTTGCTCAGCATCATGGTAGAAAAGGCTGTATATCATTTTAGGGTCGGGCATCTATAGGAAGGTGGGCAGATGCTCTGTCGACTGGCACTTCCTACTGAGGAGCCAGGCAGTTGTGTTAAGGACAGTGCAGGAGCCTCTGTGCCCGTTCATGTGCCCACCTGAATAAAACTGGCACAAGGGTTGGCTTCTTAGGGGCAAAAGAAACAGTTTGGAGGGAACGTAATGCTGAGAAAATGGGAAAAAAGGGGGAAAAAGGAATGCTGATAGCAAAGACATTTCTTCCACGAGCAAGGACTGCTCGAGCAAATAAAGTGGGGAAGATCAAGAAAATTCGAAGACAGACAATGATTTTTGCCAAAAAGTTGCTAAAACTCTGGGACTTGCTTAATTCAAGCATACATGACAGCATAGGAACAAAACCGAATAGAAAAGCAGCATATTAGGCTGATCTATAATTTGTTTTTTTTCTTGCTATCATATGGTATTTGTAGCTATTACACATCTTATTTTTTTTTTTTGGTTAAAGGAATGACCCTAAAGCAAAGGGGGGTAAATTCATCTGGATCAAGCACTGTAGAGCAAGCGTATATAAGGACGGGAAAACTGCACATACACACTCAGTATATGCCTTTACTTCAATTCCAAACATGCAGCGTTGCCTTTATGATCTCATCTCGATTTATTTTATTAAAGGTAACTTAAAAGGACCTCTCCATTTAGAGAACTGCTTTTATAGTAAAGGGGACTTTTCTGGAAAATTGTATCATTATCTCTGTGTATGAACTTCTAAATTTGTCATTAAGAGTTGCATGCTTGGCTTATAATATTTCACGAGGAGAACTGCACCTATATGCCACGATCCTACAAAGAGAGCAGGCAGACCCCTGTGGAGCCCCCTCCCCCCACAGCTTGGTTTGGGCTCTGGGCACTTAAAACATTTCCACTTACGTGGACCTCTTTGCAGGACCCGGGTCATACTTAGGACCCGGGTCCCCCATGTAAAGATAAAGGCAGTGTTTAACCCAGGATGCCCTTGTTAAAATCCATTTAAAACAATATCTTAATTTTTTGTAAGCTTAAAAAAGAATGATTTTTTGTCTCTAATTTTCCATCCTTTTTTGTAGGGCATGAAGCTTCATTCCTACGACTCCTAAGAACTGGGAAAGGGCAGGGAGCGCAGACCTAAGTGCTCAATGAATTGTGGCATTTTGTTTAATGTAGGCTAGAAAATACATAAAGTAAAATAAAACGATTCTGGGTGCAAATTAAAAAACAAACAAACCAACAAAACCCAAAAAATGCACACAGAACAAACCCAAAAAAAAGGGAGGAACGTGACACAGGCACTGATTTATATACCACCGGGCGCCGTGTCCTGTACGCTGCAATGCACGGTGTTTTATATATGAAGGAGGCGAGCGGTTTTATGCAAAGTTCAGGGAACTTTGCTAACATAAACTTTTTATCTGTTGATGAGCCTTTTAATATAAAATAATCTCTTTCCCCCCCTACGATGGAGCAGTCAAACATTAAAAAGATAGCGCGTGCATTTTAAAGATGTTTCCACTTTATAAATCACGCGTTCTTGGCAACAACATCACTCTGTTTCAATGCGGAGTTCGCTCTGCTCTCCTAACGTCTCCTAATGATCAGCCCTACGAGGGAGGAATTATCCCCCAAAGCTGTTCTCAGCCCTAAATTCCTGGTAATTTATAGCGGACTCGCTCAAGGGAGTTTTACAAAGAATTAAAACTCGGCCCTCCAGAGTTATCAATATTATCAATATCAATACTATTAATACAGAAAGGCAATGTTACACGATCACCATAGAGGTAGCGCTTCCCCTCATCTTCCCCACACTCTCCTTGGAGCGCACAAAAGACCCCATTTCAACCTTAAAGATGCAAATCAGGCTCCTCTTTTTCTTTTCTTCTGGACACTTTAAAGGAGGCAGACGCTTGTGTGAGCTGATCCTTCTCACAGCCCGCCCGGGGGGAGAATCACCGTGCCTACTTAGCCCCGGCACCAAGACGATCCCCGGATCAAGGGCATAAATGGTGCTTAAAATCAGTTAGAGCCGTATTTTTTTATTTTATTTTTTGCTGACAGAAAAATGAAAACCCGCTCCGACTCCCCTTGAAATATCAGACTCTGGTCTCTGGGAGGACTGCTGCTGCTACCGCTGTTTATTGCAACGGCTTGGGTGCGCTAAGGTTTGAAATAAGGACTGCAAACTGCACACTTCTGCTGCGGGACTTTTCAGTTTCCAGAATTGGCACTGCAGGGCTTGACTCATGGCTCAACTACGAGCCATGACGCTATATTAGTCCTATCTGCCCTGGGCCTAACATGGTTCACGCTGGAGTTTAACGCTTTTACTAACTATTTTAGATCGTTTTAATATCATGGCTGGCAAGAATTGCTGGGGCGATGGGCCTGGAGGAGACTGAAGTCCTGTTTACTGCACAGCAGGTAAAGGCAAGGCAGCGGTAGCTTAGGCACACGTGCACACAAAGCCCCCAGCACAGCCCTCGCTGACCCTTAGGTGGATTAAACCGAGTTTCCCGGCCCAGTCCATTGTTTGCTGAGGCTCCCCGAGTTGCCAGTCGAGTTTCCATTTAGGGTGACGGTGACTGTAACCGCCTGCCAGGAACAGAAGTGAAGTCACTGACTCACTCTCTGTTATTTGGCAATTAGCCCTTGCAGCAGAATGGCATTTTGTCCGTACCGACTCGAGCCCCCGTTTCAAGCCGAGGGCCACGTTCTCCGCTGCGGTCAATCCGAACCACCCCACTGACTTAATAGAGGTGCACTGATTTTCCCCAGCCGAGAACCTGGCTGTGGTCATCAGGAAATGAAGGGCCTCATATCCTGGGGTTAATCCCCAGAGCCACTCCGTCCCAGCATGAAGCACGAACCGGACGTCGCGGGACGCTCCAAGAGAGCAAAGAATGTAGGACCGAGCCCTGCCCGTATGGACTTGTTCAGACAAGCTAAACTGAGCCTGACACGGAGATAACAAATGCACGAGAGAGGTGTAATGTCTACAACATGGTTAATGCCTACTACTTCTCACACAATGCTATAAATGTAGGGCCAACTAGCCCAGACTCTGATTCTGCCGCCTTTGTTTCCGTGAGCAGTAAGTAGCCCTCTTGGAGGGAACGGAACTGACCACATCAGCTAAGGGTTAAACACCAGGCCCCAACACCATACAAAGCCAAGCGCGGATAGAGGGTGAGCCCTTCCCTGCACCACAACCAACAAACTGGGCCATCCTGCCAACAAAACTGCACATCACCAGGAATTTAAAGTAGCTGACCTGGATACACAAATACGGTTTTACCCCATCTTCTTGTGATTCATGGGAAGGTTCAGTTTGCTGGAACGAGCTCCACGCGCACCTTGCCACCGCTGCCAGCAGTTATGGAGCTGCATTTTTGTGGGCACAGGGAAAGAGGAAAACAGCCCTTGAAGTGCTCAGAGGAGAGCAACAATGCAAACAGGCTGCCACTTAGGAAACGCGCTCACTGGTTTCTTGCTGGCCGTGAACAGGGCACAGTTGCCCTTGGGAGCCGGCCCCCGGTAGCAGAGTCCTAGGAGTCCCGTGGGCCGCGACCCAGAAGTGGGTCACAAGAATGCATGAAAGGGGCACAAACTTTAAAAACGGAGCAACAAACTTTAAAAAGCGATTCTCCTTGAAGGAAGAAAAATGTGGGGAGCCGCAGCTTTTCCTCGGCAGGCTGGCAGAGCTCCAGCCTGCAAGGGGCTGCATGGGCCCCTCGTGCCCCACATACTGGGGGGCTGGGGCACAGGGTCGGGAGCGAGGGGCACGGGCCATCCAGGTTTACAAAAGGGTCCCGATACTATAAAAGGTTGAGACCCGCTGTCCTAGAGTACAGATCTCGGGGTTGGATTTAGCTCGGGGAGAAGCATGAACTCTACGTGGAATTTTTGCCCTAATCGTTTCCCGCCATTCCTGATGGCTTCCTTCCCCCTTATGATTCCCCAGCACAATTTTGCACAAAAGCAGCAGCTGCCAGAGAAGATGGTGCCGAACTGAGCTGCCTTTGAATTTAAAGGGCTTGAAGTAATTTTTAATTTTCAATAACAGGGCCCTGATCCCAAGGGCTTTTTAATTTTCAGTAACCGGACCCTGATCCTAAGGGCAGGCTTGCCACTGACTTCAGTATGATCATGTAAGAGCCGAGCAATCTGACTGTCAGACTGGTGCCTGGCAAGGTCTCCTGCTCACGCTGCAGCACGGATTCACAATGCCACCGTGTGCAAAGTTTAAAATGGGTTTGGGGTTAAAATAGGGTTTAGTCCTACAATATACTGAGGGCCACCTCACCGGCTGAGCATCCTCAAGCCCCACCGATTTATCTGAACGTGCCCTTCATTCAGGAAGCACACGGAGGTGTTTCAGAGAACAGTTTACAGTCTAAGGCACAGCCGGGCTAATTCCCACCTGGCTATCCGCACGCAGAAAATGGCAGCTTCTACCCGCCGCTCGATAGAGGCGCAAAAAACAGGATTATCAGGAGAGGTCTCCTTCTAAGTTTCCCTTCTTTCCAGAGCCACAACATTTCCTACTGCACCCTCCCGAGGAGGTTTCTTCCTGCTTTCACGCAAAAAGGACTGAGAAATTATAAAATGAAGTTTCGTCACAAACGAATAAAACAAATCCGGGTTTTTCAGGCAATCAAAGCACATTGTCCAAAGCAGTATCTTTTGCTTCTCTTAAAATGGCACGCTCACTTCTAGCCACATCCAAGCGGTGCTTAGAATACATGCAGAATTGGACCCAGGTGACAAACCCAAACGAATTTGCAATCACAGTTGCATTTCTTCAAATTCAGTGATCAACCCTATCATTCCCTAATCATTTCTACCCAGGAGGACTTTTGCAATCTTTTCTCCGATGCCTCATGAAGGGCGTTTGCGCCCGAAAGCTTGCAATTTAAGGATATTTTTTTTTTTTTTTTTTTGCAAAAGTCCAGTCGTTCTAATAAAAGAGAGATCACCTCCACCACGAGCGCTGACTGCTTCTGCCTCTAGACCAATACGGCTGCAACCTGGATACCTGTTACCAACGCTAAGTCTCTCAGTACTTCGAAAACTTAATTTATGATCAGCAAACTGGCATGTTTAATACCGAATAACGGCAAAAAAAACCCCACATACAAATATTTTTACTAACCTGCCTGCTTTGGTTATGATCATTTCGGTGCCGGCTTCATGAAATTTCTTCCATAGTTCTTTTTCATGGAGATAAACTTTGATGTTTTCGATTGTCTAACCGAAAGGAAAATTAAAAAAAAAAAAAAGAAATGACCAAAGGAAACATTTAAAAAAACACAAACAAACAAAAAAAGGAAACGATAAGGACACCATCAGAAAGGGCCCCGATGGCCTAGCGTTAAAGCGCTCTGGAGGAGTAAAGCAAGCCCCATACCGAGCGCACGGGGCCCGAAAACTCCAGTGCCCCCTGCCAAAACTCAGAGAGGCGCCGAATCCATTTTAATTGCAGCGCGGCCCCATCCAGCGAGCGTATTTCGGCCGAATGGACAACAACAACAAGCACAACTGTACAGCTCCCATTTTTGACACAAAAGGAGAGGGGACGGGGGGTCGGCGGCTGCAAAAAACCACCTCGCCACCAACCAAACACTACACGCACGCACACATCCAACTGTGAAAGCGCACAAACCCGCTCGCCCCAGTTCCCCAGCGCTTTCCTGGGCGTTTTTTAGCCTGGACAGAGCGGACACGCGCCCGCAAGGCAGCGCTGAGGCAAAGGCGGGTGGGCGTGCGGGCGACCCTCGCCCCTATTTACCCCCAGCCCCACTTGGGTGCTTCCCCGCCGAGCCCCACCTGCTCCGGGTCCGGGCCCTGCGGGCTGCCGCCGCCGCCCGCCCCGGCCAGGCGCGGGGAGCCGGCGGGCGGCTGGGCTGCGAACCCCTCCTCGGTGTCAGGCAGGCTTTTCTCCTGGAGCATCTCCTGCGGGAGAGAGGCAGAGCGCGGCGGAGAGAGGCGCGCGGGCGGCCCCGACGGGCGCACGGACCGGGACCGGCAGCGCAGCGCGGCGGGGCCGCCCTCGGGCCGCGCTTTTGAAGGACGGCTGCCGGCTCGAGCCCGCCACGCTCCACCCCCGCCCGGGCCCCGGGCGCCTCCGAGGGCAGGCACGACCCACCCACCCCCGGGACACGACGGGACGGGACCCCCGGGCTGCACCCGCTCTCACCTGCAAGCCCCGCGGGCCGGCCCCGGCTGCTTCCCGCGGGGAAACCCTGCATGGGGGAGAGAAAAGGCAGCGGCGGGTGAGGGCAGACCCCCTGCGCGGCGCGCTGCCCCGCTGCCCCTCCGGCTGTCTCTGTTTACCCGTCCATGGTGGGAGCTGGCCCCAGCCGTCCTTCGCGGGTCGTGTTTGCAATCCTTTTCTTCCCTTTTTTGTCTTTGGTTACAAGTGACACCCGTCTTCACGTCTGCAGAGCGCTCGCCCCGAGCCTCCCAATGTTTTATTGGGGTTGAGATAGGTGCCAGAAAAAAGGGGGGAGGAAAAAAAAAAAAACAACAAAAAACCAACCCGTTTGCTTCCTCCGCTTGGTATTTACAGCTGCGTTTGGCACCGTGCACAGAGCGCCGGTGGCTTGGGATGGCTGGATCCCTCTGGCCTTTCGAGACAGCCCTCGGTCGTGTTCGCGGGCCTGGTCCGCACGCACGACGCCGTCCGTGGTTTCGTGACAGGAAGTCAAAACGGTGCTGCTGTCCTGACGCCTCGGCTACTCAGTCAGCATCCTGCCTCCTCCTGCTGACCGCGGGTCAGGGGCTCAGCGGCAGCTCTCCTCTGAGAGGAGGAGGAGGAATCACACTTTTAGGCGTGCAATGGCTGAGCTACCAACTCCTGCCCAAGGGGCACGCCGCTGGGGCAGGGACTTCCGCAGGGCCGCTCGGCAGCAGCCCTCTGGCCCTCGGAAAGGGTATTCGTTGCACGTGCTGGAAGGGGGAGCGGGCCCTGCCATCACTCAGTGCCGTGTTTGATAGGGGCCATCCGGCGACGGGAGGAAGGCCCAGGAAACCTGGAGGTTAAGCTCGTGGGATATGGGATGGCTCAAGACAGTGACAATGTGCAAGTCACTCCTCAACCCCCGTGACGTCTGGGTGGGTTCCCGTGCAGCGCAACGCAACATGCCGCAAACCAGGCGATTCCCCGCCGGCCTGCCGAGGCCTGCCGATGGCAGCCGCTACGATATTTGAAGCTTTTCTACATCCTGCCCCTCAAGAAATCCGCACAACGCAGCCGACCGTCTTGTTCGGAGGGACATGCACGCCGAAATGAGGCTGGGGCAAGCGTGGCACTTCCTTACTGTTTGCACCGCATTCTTACGTGAGGCAACCAAGGGACGTGGGGCCAATTTCTGACCCCGCATATTATTTCTGTTTGTTTTACAGCAGCTTCCTCAACATCCGGGTCACGCTGCGCTCGGCCCTGCCAGGCTGAACAGTTCACGTATGAATCGGGTGAGATGCACACATGGGGCAGAGAGAAGTGGCTTTCCCAGGGTCACAAGCAGACTTGTGGCAGAACCAGGAATAGGCCCACATTGCAGTGCTGTATCTACCGCTGCCACTCAGCTGCCCGGGGAGCCCAGAATTTGGGGATTTGGCCCAGAGTTTTGGGAGCTGGCCCCAGTCACATTCACCCAGCCTTGGCAGCGATTGGGTCAGACCGACGCCACAGTCAAGATTTTTAGTTAATTAGCAGTTCGTGGGGTTTGTTTTTTTTCCAATCCTGCTCTTGCCACTCCAACGTCTCCCGGGCAGGCACGTCTCCCTGCATCGTCTTAGTGCCCTATCACGGCTCCGAATCTTGCTGTTCAGACAAGTGAACGGTGAGAACCACCTTCCAAAACCGCACATTTTAAGTCAGTTCTTCAATCTCCAACTCTTGGGTTTTCTCCAGCTTTGACTGCCGCAAAGAGAAACCGGCTCTTTTTCCCAGTGGGTGAGCCAGGCACAGACTCCACGTTTCCTTTCCAGGCAGGATTGACCTCACTGAACTTAGCAGACATGGTCTCAGTCTTACGAAGCCCTAGAGGATCTCCCTCTCGCTTCGTCATCAGTAGCACAAAAGATGGTAAGAAAACCACGACGGAGAACACCACCGCTGACCTTTCAACTGGAAATGACTCCAAGGTATCAAGGAGGGCTGTGCTATCAAGTCCTGGATGAACACAATGGGTGCAGGGGATTTACCCAAGAGACAACCTGGTTAGGACGGGCGAGTAACAGTGGTTTAATCACAGGTAAAAAGGAAAGCTCTCATGGGGCTTTAGTTAAGGCTGAGGACATTCCAACTCAAAAATAGCACTTGGAAGCTTTTGATGCCCAAATTAAATCAAGAAGCTTCAGAGGCTTGGGCTGGGAGAGTCCGGGAGAATCTAAGACTAGTTTGACTTGACGGAGAAAAAAAGAGAGAAAATAAAGGCACGGCATGGAAACTTCTCAACTTCAAGATCCTCGTGCAGCCTGAGGATGTGCAAATGCACCTCCAACTGCCGAGAGGAGCTGGCCCTCACAACACCGGGGGGTGGCTAGGAAGCAACAGAGAGCTGGGAAAGGGGCCGGAGGCTGAAGAACTGGAGAAGTCAGGAGGGGAGTAGATGTTCCTAGGGAGGCCGAGAAAGGAGGTGGGCAGTATTAAATGGAGGATCCGGGGCAGTCGTGTGACGGGACACGCACTTGCTCTCCTGACTCAGCTAAGAAAATAAACACCAAAGTACAGCCTGAGACAAGCAGCTCCCTCCCAGGTCAGAATCCAGCTCCAAATCCTCAGTCTCAAGCTGTAGCACAACAGAGCGCTGGGTGCTGCTCTCAGTCATACAAGTCCTAGCCCTCTCCTGGTAGGAACACAAGCCCCCGGTGTTTCCCGTGAAGCCGAGAGCAAAATCAATTCCTATTGACCTTAATGGCGCAGGGTCAAGAAGAGCAGTTCTCCATGTTGGGCTGTTCCTACCATCAGAGCTGGGAGACCGAAGCACAAGTGCTCATTTTAGGGAGAGGAGCTGAATTCCTGAGGACTTGGAGAGCAAAGGCATCTGACACTTGAGCATCCTGCTGTCTTCCACTGTGTTTGGGCTGCACATCCACGGGCAGGATTGAGCCGGGGAGCTGGGAATTTTCTCCTGACAAAGGAGGATTTAGTTGTGGGTTTGCATGCAAAACTCCCTGTCGGTAGTGGGAGGGGAAGGAATGGGAAAAGCAGAGAGCGGGAAGATGTCCGTGCTGGAAAAGAGCATGCATCCGCTCTCACATCTGCCTTCTGTTCTAGAGGGCAAGAAAGGGTGGATGAAATGTGAAGCAAAGAGGCAAGTAGGAAAGTCTTGCTCCTAAGAGCTATCTGGGAAAGGGGCCATTTCAGGCCCACTGTGCATTTCAGTCCTGGACAGACCAGTGCCGAATACTCCTCTGGCCACAGCTGTACAGGGAATTGTTATCTCACATCCATTTAGATAAAGCAGCAGTGAACATAATGTCTTTTTCGCCTGGGACGGGGAAACCAAATAAACTGGATGATGAGAAAAGCAGGAACGAGTGGCTTTGCTAACCATCCAGTGGCAGCTGATGGTGGTTCACTAGGCACAAACCAACCCGGAGGAAGTTTCTGGAGGGGAGACTGCAGCTTGTTGGGTACCTACCAGACCACAGGGGAGGGTGCTTGCAGCTATTGAGCTCCTTGCGCCGACAGCCGCTTCATCCCTAGAAGCAGCAGCTACAGGATCCAGCTGTTGTGTTGCTGAGCAATGCAGCCAAATCTCTTGCTCCCCAGTTAATGCAATCAGTGACTTCCCAGGTCTTGCCAATCCCTTACTTCCTTTGGAGATAAGATCTGCAAATAAAATGAAAACTTTGGGTCACAAGGGATTTTGCTCCCTGGAGGTCATTTGCTGCACTGGCCTTGGTCAAAATAATCAAAGACCAGACAGGTCACGGCTCTGGGGGCTAAGGTGCTGCTATGGCTTCAGCCCTGGTAGCAGCGCTAAGGGGGCTGGGCCCCTCCACACAGAGGTAGCTCCGCCAACAACAGGAGTTTTGCAGCATCCAGACCCCTCTAACCCCAGCCCCCAAAGAGCAGCAGATCTGCATCTACACAAGGGATCTAGTTAGCAGAGCCACATCAGCTATAGGGCATGGTCTATGCATGCTCCAGCCAACATAGCCCAGTCCACCTTGCAAACTTCCTCCAGGAGACCTACGTCCTGCATTACCTGTAAGGACCAGACTAATTTACCAGTGAGCACGCTGTCCTGAGGAACATGCCTGGTGCCCATAAAGTTAGAGACTCAGATCCCCAGGTTCTCATTTGCAGGTATCAACATGGAAAGCCTGGCTCCCTGATGTAGGTGCCCACACATCTGCCCCCTCCATAGATTCATATTCATGGATGATGAGGCTAGAAGGGACCTCAGAAGATCATAGGGTCCAGCCCCCTGCATCTTAAATACACTTGAGAACAAGTGACATGCTTGGGCTTTCTGAGACCAAACGACGACATGCAAAGAGCATGCTGCGCAGACGGGCCCTGGCAATAACCCCGGGCTAGAAAAAGAACAAAGTCCTTTTTTTTTTACCGAGCAAGTTGGGAATCAAGCAACAAAGAACCAGACCCTCTAGGAGCAAAACTGTACTAGAAATGATGCTCGGAGGCAGGTTGCTAGAAGGACTGACTGGGTGCCTCTGCCTCATCCCAAGTAGCTGGAGAGCAGGGATTTCAAACCGGGAGTCCCAAAAGCAGTCCTTTGTTCTGCCCCGGCTCGCTGTGCCCCCTCCGACACACCAGCTACAAGCTTCAGCTTCCTGGGCAGTGTACCAGCAATCGTATTTACTGATCAAACATCTTTTGTCTATGATCGTCTCTAGGGACTTTACCTGCACTTCATTCTCAGGCCCCCAGGCAGTGGTTTTCCATCGTTTTTTAATTTGCAGACCCCTAAAAAATTTCCAGTGGAGGTGTGGGCCCCTTTGAATTGGAAGTGTGCATTTTCACATGCAGTTGATTGATCATAGTCACCTTTTGTGGACCCCTCAGGACCCACAGGTTGAAAACCACAGGTCGATCTTCCTGTCCGTGCCCAGGAGGACTCCCAGTGACCTCAGCGGGACACTGCAGCCATGGGACCGTGCACAGAAAAAAACCCTAGGCTCTCCAGACTAATGCAAGGCAACCGATTAGCTAAACCATGTACACCAGATATGGATTTCCACAGGGTTACTGCAGAGGTTGAGAAATGAAGGAAGTGCTGCACTGGGACGCTGGCAGCAAATCAAACAAAATGACATTAATTAAAGCATATGTTAGGAATAGGAAATTAAGCTAAAACAACATTTCATCTATGGCGTCTTCCTTAGGCACTTTAGCGAGGGTTTAAGTTTACTGCGGAGAAAGAGAAATGAGGAGGCTGGAGCAGAGGAGAGATGTGTGGGGAGTGAAAGGAATCCAAACTTTAAAAGCTCTAGATTACACTCCTGAGGTCACCCTGTGTCTCTTTATTTTTAACTGCGAGCCAGTTCTGCGCTCATGAAAAAGCAGGGGCTGGCACCAGGCATTGGTCTGGGTCAGGATTGTGCAACCTGTGGCAGCTCAGTCTGGCACTGAAAACAAGCCCCTTTGCACTTGGCTGCCATGTTACTGGCATGTCCTGGTGCAGAACCAGAGCTGCCTGCTTCTGTACTGGGCATGATCCTCACACGCTGAGAGTGGTGCAGCTGAGGAGCAGAGGGGTGCAGGCTTGTGTGCGCATGCACGTGCATGTGTGTGCATGTGCATGAGCATGCACCTGTCTTGCATCCCTTCACACTCTCCAAGGGCCTTGGGCCCTCACGCACCCCATGTGCTAGAAGCCAGGAAAGAACCAATCCCCTTGTGCTACAGCCCTTGGGGCTTCATCTTACTCCAGACCAACCCATAGGCTGCTGCTCTGCAGCCACCTTGTGCCTCCGCAAGCAAGGCAAAGTAGCAGGTAAAGCACAGTATGATCTGCCCCATAAGATCTCACGTACAGCCTAGAGGATGTGCCACCCCTCACTGAGGTGTAGCCTTCTTTAGCCAGCTCAAGGGTGCTCAGGCTGCCGACAGATGCAAACACTAAACTGGTTTTAAAGAGCTTCAGCTTGGAAGTACACCGCAGCTGAACCAAGGTAACCACACTTGGCCTGCTTCTGTTCCAGCAGAGAAGAGGTTAACCAGTGTCAACCCTAGCCCAGGATAAAACAGGTTTAAGGTTGCAATGGTTTATCTTCCGCTTAGAGTCGATGGATGAAAGAGTTGCAGCAGGTCAGCTGCGAAGCAAAATCATTTGAAAGCATTTGAGGATGCTTGGCTGTCCGCACCCTTGGATAGGAATTTAAAGCAACCGGACAGCTGAATGGGAATTCCAGCCCGTGGGAGAAGTTGCCCATGACAGCAGAGTTAACGTGGCTAATCTGCCGAAGGGTGCCCTAGAATCCATAACAAACGTGCACGCAGCCTGCTTTCCTTCTCCCCTCACCTGGAAACACTGCACAAGGTGCAAACCCTGACCCGCTGCATGCATGCTCCTTAGAGGAGGTGACACAAGGCAGGAGCCAGACAAAATCGGTATTCGGCAGCACTGAGACCACATCTTGCTTGTTGACAGGGTTGCTACAGTGCACGGATCAGAACCGCGAATGCAGAAAGCAGCTCACAGAGATAAAAATGGGAAACAGACCTGCCCTGGGCACACTGAGCCCATGTGCCCCCTGCTCCAGAGCCGGCCTGGTTCTTAAACCAAGAGCTATAAATTCTCCCCAGGAACCAGCAGTGCCTCTCTCAGTTGCCTGCATGCTTCCCTCCAGCCGGGGTGTCCCTTAGATGAGTTATGAGGAGCGAGGCGCTGGAGCACAGGGGTTTACTGAGCAGTCACGACATGGAAAAGGCAGTTCTGCTCCTTTCCCTTCCCAGCCCCACACAGCAAATAGCAGGATGCTCTCATCTCGTTTTCCTCCTAACCTTGGCGGCTATGTTTGCCATTGCTCCGGGCTCTGTACCATGCTGCATACAGGAGAAGTCACTGCGGGGACTGGGGTCAGGCTTCTCCAGCTTGCCCCAGCCCGTTTTGAAAGGAGCGGCGGTGGCTGCCTTCTACGCCACGGTTATTTACCTATGGAAAAGAGGCAGATGGTTTGATGACAGCTTCAGAAACACCTTGTAGCAGTTGTGGTGATTCTTTAGATCCAGTGCTTCCCCTTTCATTTCACACATCGTGATTTCTCAACCTCAGCCCGTACCTGCTCAGTGGAGTTCCCTGCCTCCGAGCGCTGCTCCGGGCTCCATACTGCCGGCTGGGGAGGGATGGAGACGGGGTGAGGGTTCGCAGCCTGTGAACAGGGCAGGAGCTACAGGCTTGGCTCTGACACCGACTCCCCTCTGTGGCCTGGGGCAGATCACTTGAGCTGCGGACGGGAAAACAGACAGGGCAGAGAAGTACTGCCTCACCTCCCAGTCAGTGCTGGGAGGCACTCTGAAAACATAAGCTACACCAGGGCTTTCCTGGCACTGTCAATTGTCCCTTTTTACCTTCTTCAACAGAGATATGAATGGCATTAAATATGCATTTAAATTACATACTGCAACATCCCGGCTTATATAGCATGTATGAGCATGTGTGGTTGTAGACGCATGAGTGCATGTAACACGTCACCCTCTCTTGCATGGTGTCAGGTATCCAGGTTGTAGCCGCACGAAATATGAACTTTCATTTCTACCTGGGAGAACTTTTGCCATCTTTTCTCCTGTGCCTGAGGAACAGTACTTGTGCCTGCAAGCTTGCAATTCAAGACTTTGCAAAATAATAAAAGACATCACTTCTTCTTTGCTGCAAAAATAATAAAAGATATCACCTCTGCCATGAGTTCCGATTCCTCTCTTGCACATGTGCTCACGTCCATACACATGTAGATGGGGCGTCCTCTACTGTATGAAATCAGGAGCACTAGACTGTGTGTCATAGCCTTGCTCCTGCAAGTTTGCGGGGATTCTCCTTGCACTCAGCCAGGAGGGTGCTGGGAGTCTGGCAGGAGGATTCATGTGCGTTCCCAGGTGGCTGTGCACCACAGAGACAAACATGAGGTTCATGAGTAGCTGTCAGTGTGCAGCTGCCTGACCTATAGTCCCAAGCAACGCAGAGCTCCTCCAGCCTATGCAGTTTTACAGGTCAAGACGGATCTCACCTGAAGCGCTCTCCAGACTCCCTTTCCATCACTGGGAGCGATGCTGCTGCCTCTCTCTGTCCTCTGCAGTTCCCCTCTGGGGATCTTGCACCTCGGATCTTCAACTGGGCTTTCCCAGGCTAGGAGGTGTGGGCCGCGGGCCACTGCAGGATCCTCCCCTCCCATCTTGCGGTTATACTTCAGCTGGAGAAGGAAGGGTTTGAAGACCACACTCCTGTTCTCCAGAGTCCTGCAGGCTCAGGTGAGTGGCCATCACCTGATAAAGAGCGAGTGTTTTCCAATGAATAAAACCCCAAACAAGTTCACTTTCCTGCCAATATTCAGTGCAGATTCATGTGCCATGTCTACATTGCAATCTTAAAGAAGCCTCTGGCGACACTGAAAAAGAAAGCAATAGGTAGCCCCTGCACTGGAAAACAGCTCACTGGCAGAGCAACTTCAAAACAGGTTTTCTGCTTACTGTACAAAACCTCCACTGTTGGCTGTCCCTTCAAACCGCTGCCTCGAAAAATCAAACTCAAGCTGTCGAAGTAGTGATCCTGGCACAGTGTCTCAGCACACAGTGGGATCGCTTTCACGAGGCAGGTATTGTCCAATTCTCTCCTGACCTCGGCACCGGGGTTGGGATTCACATGCGATGTAAAACAGCGAAGTGGCCAAGAGCGCTCAGTGAAGTCAGCACGGCTGGAGTTACAGGCAGAATTTGCATCTAAGCTCTCGCTCAAACTCTCTTCTTTCCAAGACTGATCAGATTGTCCCAAACTGACAAGGGTCCCCCAGGGCTGCAGGACAATTTTGCTCGAGTGAGATCAACTTGTTCCATCCGTAACTGAAGTGATGTCCCTTTGCAAGAGCCTTTCACACATCAAGCCCTGCTCCAGCCTGGTGTTGAAACCTGCCTGTGCTCAATCCCACTGGCCATCCAGACTGAGTCGTCAGAGATGACCAGATGCAATACTAGCTCCGTCACTCCTGTGCGCTGGTGGCAAAAGTTGCTGGAGGGCCTCATCCATGCTGGCCCAATGCTTGTGGAGGCCTCTGATTTTTGATTCGACTCCCATGCTGATGATAACTTGCCACAGGCCACACATGCAAACTCTGGGGTGCCTGAAGGACTCTGCATCCTGCCAAGTATCCCAGGGAATTCAGGGAGACACGTCACGTGTCCCTAAACCATCCCCGACAGACACCTCTCCAACCTCCCCCTGCAGTGGAAAGGAAGCCCACAACTTCCTGAGACAGCTTAGCCCCTTGCCTTGCTGTCCCTACCGTTAAGAGTTTTTTCCAAAGATTTCCTCTAGATTAATGATAGAATCATAAAAAATATTGGTTTGGGAAGGGACCTCAGGAGGTCACATCTAGTCCAAGCCCCTGTTCCAACAGGACAATCCCCAACTTTCCAGATGCACCATAGCAATTTATAATTAAACACCAAAGCATACTTTGCACCATGCCGTATAAAGCTGTCACTTGTGCCTGGTTTGCACAAACATGTAGGCAATGCATGTCTGATGGTTTTCATATGTGGGAGCAGGTCTCTGTAGGTCAGTAGGAATAAACACCAATGTGCATGATGACTCTGTGTACATGCATGAATATGGGTCTGCTGGGTATGGACATGTCCAGGTGGTGGTTCCAGGTATGACTACCTGCCGTGCAAAATGGCACAGATTGAAATACATGCAAGTGTGGGGTGATGGCTGGGGAGAAGGGTTAGGACATGATACAAGAAACTGGTGTTAAATCTAGTAATTTGCTGTGTACGCTAATACCCTAACGTGAAGTGAGCACACGGACATGCACAGGTTGGACACAGGCAATGGGAAACAGGTTGTTTCACCTTCAATGCGACATTTAGCTATTTAGAGCCCGCTTCTCTGGGTTGTCAAGTCCGGGGCAGCAGCGTTCAAAACTTCTTGCCAGTGGCTGACTAGTTGGTGGCATATGTGACCTGTGTCTGATGCTTTCAGCTAATTCCCAAGGGACAGATGTTCACACAGCCGCAAACACTAATTGGCCTCCTACCTTACAGCCTTGGCAGGAAATGAAATGTTGTTCAAGCCCAGCCTACACAGATGTCGCCCGCTTTGAGTTTTGAAAGTCAACTTAAACCTGTACAAAACCATTGCTATCACTATCAAGTTAGCTCAGGCCAAGTCCTTACTCAGTTAAACTACATCAAACCAGCCTTTACTCCAGACCACAAGTTTTGCATTGGCTCAAACAAACTGATTTAAAGAGTGATTCGAGTTAAACTGGTGCAGATTAAAGCATCTAAAGTGCTAAGGCCCAGATCCTGGTGCTATAAGTTTCAGCAGGCACATGTGCCACCAGCTCTAGGCCGGTCCTGACCCTAGGATGGCATATTGCTGCCTTCTCAGAGTAGAAATAAACAGTGTTCCCAACACTGAGACACATATGTCTGCACTGCCCAGCACAGCTCCGAGAAGTGGTGCAAATAAAGCCACGTGGAGGCCTGTACAACCACGGTTGGCCATTGCCAGCCTCAAGACTAGCAGCATGCTGGGGAGCCTTTTTGGTTCTACAAAGCAGTGAAACATCTCTAGCGATTTGATCAAAAACTGGGCATTGTTAAATAAAAATTATAACAACAATAGATAAAGGCCAAATGCACTATGTATGGTGGCCGAAAGAGTAGGAAGCTGGATGCTAGCTAACACGCTGATTAGAGAAGTCACTTGGCCTCCAGATGGATGGATGGTAAATGACAGGCGGTGTAGCTCAGGTGTAATATGTGCCCAAACCAGGCCCATTCTTGAACTCAGTAATGTGGGAGTCCATGGGCTCAGTGGGAGCTAGACCCATCTCCAACGAGCACAGGAGAGACAGCCGCCGTCGGAGAGATCACTTCTCTAGGAGCCGAGGAATGAAGCTTTCCTTCGCTCTGGGAAGAGGCTGCCTACATCTGGGAGTCAGGTCAAGCGATGGCGACCCTTTCCCACGTGCTGTTTTGGAGCCCCACGGGCCAGCAGGGTATTAGGCTGAGGAGGAAGGGAGGAAATACCTGTGGATACACAAGCAAGCTGTAGGAAGATGCGAAAACCAAAAACCAGGAGCCTGGGTTGTATGCTGCATCCTGAGCGCAGGTATGTGCTGGAGCCCAGCCCATGTCTGGAATAGCCCGTGTGACCACATGTGGCGGAAAGTGTGGACTCATCGTCCCGCGGATTGGCTCATTACCGCCCAGCCGTCTCTCGCTTTTGGTTGGTCCCCGAGGCCCTTTTAATTTCTTCTCCCCAGAGACAGATCTGTCTTCTCCAAGCAGGTGGAGAGGAGCTTGGAGTAGATGCCAAAGCTGGGGAGATGGGTGCAAATCGTTTGCTTGTGACTGCCAAATCTGCAGAGCAAAGCAGACCGGACACGTTCGGCGCAAGGCGTCGGGGCAATGCGAGCTTCCCTCAGGTGGGCCTCAGCCCTGACCCCGCGAGACCTTAGTGGGTCGTTTGCTAGGGCCCATTGTGCCGCGGCTGTAAAGCAGGGGCCCAATTAGTGCATGCTGCAGTGCAAACATCTGCCCGTGGGGAATTAGCCGAAAGCATCAGACCCCGGTTGTGTCGGCCACCACACAGTCATTCACTGGTAAGAAATTTATGTGGCTGCTGACCTGGCCCAGATGCTTCCCCACAACAGAGAGGTGAAGGGCACGAACGATCCTGTTTCTACTCCTCGGAGTTATCCAGCGCCCAGCCGCAGCTTCCTGTAACTGCCTTCTAATCGGATGCTCAACTTTCAGCTTCAGGAAACATTTTTTGGGTAAGTTTACATTGTAACCTGGTAACACAAACAGTCCACGCATTATGTTCGAATCTCTGCACATTTTACGGCGTTTCAGTCAAACCTGTTGGTGTTGTGGGGTTTTGTTTTGGACTTAGCATAATCCCTCTGCAGAGTCTGCTGCACAGACCATGTTGTCTTCCTCTCGCGCGTAATAACCAGGAAGTGAAAGTGGTTAGAAATCCATTACGAACAATAAAACGGACAAAGGAGACTTTCCAAGTAGCCTGCAGGAACGACACGCATTGCCCGGCGAGATTAATGAAAGCCATATCTAAATAGCATAGGTTACTTTCAAAACCAGAGCCAGACACTTTCTCTTCTGACCCAAGTTCAACAATAGGCAAGCGCAACTGTCAGCGGCATAAACAGTGAAAAGCAAATAAAAAATTCTTCAAAATTGTCATTTAAAATTGGATTTTAATTTTTTCCTGTTTTCCCCCCTTTCTGTTGAAAATTTAAGACGCTTCAGCCCACACAATACCCGTATGAGGTTGTTTGGATACGATCAGCGGTTTTACCAGCAGAAACATTGAGAAAGAAGTGATTTGCCTAAGGTGGTACAACGACCCTGACCTGGGGTTGGTAGCACCTGCTCTACGAATAATGCCGACAAAGCCAATATCTTCTACCCTTCGGTACAATTTACTCCAAGAAGAGGTTTAAACAAGGAGAGCTGGGTGATGGTCAGTATAAATTCAGGCTGTCCGACTGTGGCCTTCGGTCACCAAAGGGTTTCTTGGGGTTTTTTTTTAAATAAATGAGTCACTGTAAAACTTGAAAAGTCTCTCCACAGGAAGCAAAAAGCCTCTTGAGACTGGCAGGCCTTTGACAAGCAACGCGCCTCCAACAAACATCCAGTCCTGGGCAGTGCCGAGTGCCCTTGCACCCCACCGAGCTGGAGGTGCAGGATTTACCCCCCGCAGCAGAGCTGGGCATGGTCAGGACCGCGGGTGGCATGTCCCTGCCTCCGGCCCTCAAACGCTACCACCACACAAGCCTGACAGAGATGCTAAATACCTAACGCAGAAAGACATCTCCTGGCCAGGGACTGAATTTAAGTAATTTTCCTCCTATCCTTCCTCGCCCGTCCTTGCCCTGGGGGAATACCTGTTGTCAGCTTGCATTAGGCAGTTAGGACATATCTCTTAGTCACATGCTTAATGATTAGAAAAACATATGCAGGCGATCGTTGCAGGAGCACAGCACAACACGGATGTTAACAGTCAAGGCAGGGATACAGCCCTCACATGGGATAATCTCCGATGGAAAAGCATCTGGGGCAAGCAGCATCTCGGAGCGGCCCCCAAAGGGCTGAATTGCAAATCTCCCCCTTCGAAAGCAAGAGCTTTTGCCCTTTTGCCTGAGAACTGGAAAGCAAGAGAACCAGCTGCATTGGGAAAAAGCCTTCTCCCGAACACCTGGGAGAGGCAGGGATGAGTGGGTGGGGGCGGCGAGGAGGGGCTGGGAGAATAACCCCTCCATCCCACAGGCCAGGCCACATCTCTGTGCTCTGGCCTGCACTCCCAGCAATGCTTTGCAGGGATTCAGCTTGCCCCTCTTTGCTCCGCGGCTTTGTACCTCGTAATGCAAGGGCAGCTTGGTCTCACCTCCCAGCTCGGCTAGCGCCCCCCTCGCACGCCCTACGTTCTCCCAGCGCCTCTGTTGGCCCGATGAAGATAACGCCTTGCAACAGAGGAGGGACTCCAAGTTCATGCAGGCGATGCATGCGATCACGTTCTTCATCACCTATACAGCTCCTTGACGCGCTGCTCTGCTTTCCGCGTCTTGCCCTGTGCTTCTGGTGTGATCTGCTGCTCTGCTGTCTGCGCCCTGCCCAATCCCACGTGCTACACAGGGGATTCAAGTCATGTGTAGGGACGCCGCCCTCTTTCTGCCCACCGTGCTCCCAGTCCCAGCTCGCACTGGGCAGGCAGCAGAGAGGGCCATTTCCATAACAGAGCCCTGAGCCAAGCCTGGGACACGGCCCATGTCATGCTGCTAAAATAAAAACAACCAACCAACCCATGCCAGGCAATTGATATACACTGGGCAGATTTAGAGATCACAGGGCCTTGTGTTACTCCTTACATCTCTGGACTATTTCCCCACCCCTAAATACTTTAAATTATTTATTATGTTTCATTTAACCTCAGCCATGTCCTCCAACTAAAATTTATTTTGCAGCTGTCATTCAGGTTTACTCCAGCCTTAACCTCATAATCCTATTGATTCCCTCATTATTCAAGCAGCGCGGGATTTATTTCGTGCCTTCTGCATTATGGAGAAGACTTTGCACATTAATCTAGCGTGTGTTTGGAAACAGTCAAATCCGGGCAATTCATTATTTTCTCATTTTCTTTCCAGTTGGGCTCTGCACGCTCACAGTGTGGCTGGCCTGGCTTCTTATCCTCTCCATACCAATATTTTTGAGGCAGAGCTTCTGGTCAGCATCAGTGCCACTCCCCCAGTCTCTGCCTATCGCTGCTGCTAAGTCGGTCTCTCAGGGCAGTCATCAATGCAAAGGACTTGCAAGAACACCCTTTGGGCATGTATCCCTAGGGCATGTCTATAGGGACGAGGCTTTCACACTTCCAGCCCCTCACCCGGAAGCAACGTAGCCATGTTAGCGTAGCACTGGGAAGCTCTGCGGAGAGGGTCGAGGTCTTGAACAGCCCCTTCCTTTGGCTGAGGACATCTGCAGGAGGGCTCCCTTCAGGCTGGGAGAAACGAAAGGACTTGGGAACCAACCCGAGACGCTTCCCTGCAACGGTTCGCGAAACGCGACATCGGAAATGTCACGACTGGCCTTCGCCCGTGCCTCGTTTCATTGCAAACGTCTGTCTTTTTTCTGAAGACGTAGTAACTTGAGAGCCCGGACCTTTGCAGAAGCATGCTACGCAAAGGACAGGTTCAAACCCTGTTCCTTGGACAATGGTGGGAGCTTGGCCCTTCGCATCACCGCAGCTGGGCTCTCCTGCCCCCCTCGTCTATCCACGGTGGTTGGCAGCCTGCCTATTAATTACTGGTGCTCACCGGGGCAGATGGGATTCATTAGCGCGAACCCTCATTATTAAAAGAAGGTTAAAGCAGCCTTCTGAGGAAGGGGAAGGTCTAGGATAGAAAGGCCCTGGGGGAACGAGCCTCACAGCCCCCTGCTCCAGAGAGATGCTGTGGTCTGGACCTGCCTACAGCATCATTTGGGAATGACCTTTTGTGCATGGAGCCAGACCTTGGGAAAAGGGCCATGTCAGTTGTCCAAGAGCATTGTTTTTTGCTTGGACCTCACCAGTTTACATCATTAATTCCAACGGGAACAGGCATGGGACCTGCGACTGTATTATTGTACTTCAAAAAAACAAAAAAAACAAACCCAAACCCCCAAATCCACCCTCTCTAACCAAAACAGAAGTGTGTGCTTATTTATACATTGCTATTAATCATTTTTAGTATTTAATATAGCCCCATCAGTGTGCTCAGTGCTGTACAGTATATAGAGGAAGACATGACCCCTGTCATAGGGGCTTAGAATAAAAAATAGGCAGACAATATAGTTCAGACACATAATAAATCCAGCTGAAGGCCCAATCTCAAACATTTCAGCTGGTTCCCCCTCTAAATATATAATTGTCTTTGTTGGATCAATACAGAGAGGCTTTGTGGAAGGAGTGCATTTTTAGGGAAGATTAATATGTCACGGACTACAGAGCGAGGAGGAATTCTAATATAACGTATATAATGCAGGAAGAGGAAAAAAGGCACAGGCTGCTCAAATCCTCTTCTCCAAATGGTGCTTTATATTACAAGTACCAACCAGGTCTGGGCCCAGGGCTGCCCATGACCGGGGAGGACAGACAGTCTCTCCCCCAGAACAAATCACAACCTTACTTCAACAACTTCAAGCAACTGGACATCGCCTCCTTCTCCAACAGGCCTTTTCTTTTCTTATTTTTTTCTTTTCTTATTTTTATTAGGTTAAAAAAAAAAAAAATATCGGTTGGCTCTGAGAGCCATATGTTCCAAATCCCATCTGTCTTGGGCAGTAGAGAACAATGTGGGGAAAACTATGCGTAGGAAGAAGTCAACATACCAAACAGGCTCCTCAGCACAGAACAAATTATGCCGGGGAGGGGGAGGATATACGACTTTGGGGGGTACCATGGGAAGAAGCAGAATATGGGGCAGGGCACAAAGCACAGAACATCCAGCCCGACACAAACTAAGCTCTGCAGCCAGACGGTATAAGGTCTGGGTCCATCCAAAGCCCTTTATTCTGCACATATAGGAATTTAAAGCTTGGATCCAAACTTAAGCTTGCGTCTCTGCTCTCCCCTTGGCTGAAATCAGGGGAATAGGCACAATGCCAAGGCCACTGGGCACAACTCTCCCGAGAAGCTTGCATAGCAAACGCAGGGTTTCTCTGGTGAGTCAGCTAACCTAGTAGGTGTTTGAAGCCTTCCCGAAGATGCCGTACAATTATTGCCAGGTCAGGTGGATTCAATTAGCACCAGGATATAAGAGCAGTGGAAGCCTTTCCTAGGGCAGAGGTAATTAAGGCCTGGGTCAGAGGGGTTGTACATGCAAAAAGCCTGGAATTGGCCAGTCTTGGGGGAGAAAGTTTAGCCTGGAATTTATGGGGCATTGTTACTATTACAGCATAGGATCCAGGAAGCAAACAAAGCCAGGAGCTGGGACGTTACGGAGCGTACGTTTGCACACTGCTTTACGGTGGGAGCCTAGGAAGGGGAGAGAGCTGTGTTTTAATTCAGATGCCACAGGGGGTCATGGGATCCCCGACACCCCATGCTGGAGACCTGGCATGATCACCGCCTCTCCCCTCCACTCACAGCTGCAGTGCAAACCCTTCAGGGTAGGAATCCTGATGCCTCAACCTTGCAATGTGACACACTTGGGTGAACCTCTGGGCCCACACGATCCCCTATGGATTTCCACAGAGCTCTGGTCTGCTCGTGCAGCACAGGGTGCTGGGTCAGGGCAGGAGGATAAAAACCTCTTCTGTGCAGGGAACCGACACAAAGTCCATGCCTCTTTTTAAACACTAGCGCAGCTCTCAGAAATAGGATGTTCAATGGGTGTTACAAGGTTGCTGGGACATTGTGCTGGCTTTGCACAGCAGAGAATTTCTCCCTCTCTGCGCAAGCAGCTACAACGCAAAATTAAATTAGTATCGGATGAAATGAGCAGCGCTTGTACATAGTGAGTGTCCCCTTGGCCTTGTCCTAGGATGTCCGAGCCCTCCTCTTAATGGCACAAGCAAATGAATGCCGCTAATCCTATTAATGCCTCACACCACAAAGTTTGAGCTTTCCCTTCTGTTTAAGGGTGAAATATTTACTGATCTGCACCACAGGTTTGAAATAAAAGTGTATCATGTGAATCGGAGGGCTATCATATGGAATACATTTAACTGAATCAAGTTTTGATTAAATGCAATAAATATGATTGATTTGGTTACGTACACTCTTTATGATGGTCCGTTTAATTTAGTCTTTCATTCCAACAAGGGATGTTGCATGGATCCAAAACATTAGTTTTTGGAGAAACCCGCAGCAACCTTATTAATATTTTTACACTTATCCAACAGTTGCTGGGGTTAACCCTTTAATGATATGTCTGAGTTACGTTCTGCAGTGTTGGCCACAGAGGCGACCTGATTTAGCACGTGTGGACTGGAGTCAGCAGAGAAAGCCTACAGTCTTTTGCTGCTATGACTTTAAATCCATTAGCTCTGGGATGGCTCCAAATTCTTTTGTGCAGATCTGCCCGCGTCCTGAGTGAACACTTTAATGGGACATTGGGGACCAGATGCTATTTCAACCCCCAGGTACCTAAGTGCAATCCTGTTCCACCTTGCTCAAGTCTCAGAAATGACATCATTTTTGTAGCAACCCTTGATCTCAGGCTTAAGGAAAAGTCACTCACCTTTGAGCTAATTTTTCTGTGTCACGTGGGGTAGAACCAAATCATACTCGGGGCCAGATCCTATTCCACCCACAAGGCATCTCAGCATGACTTGGGTGTTTAAGTAAAATCCTATTCCTCCCTGGTCAACTTCCTGGGGAAAAAAAATCTGTGTACAAACATGCACCTCTCTTTTTGTCCATCCTAGCCTTAAGACTAAATAATTAAAATCGATAATCTGTTGAGGTCCCTTCCGACCCTAGCAGCATCTATGAAAAGTGGTATGCGTGGTTTTGCAGGGTGGATTGGGATCACACTGAAAAAATCCAGGTATCACTTAGGCACCTAATAGGTGAAATTGTGACTAAGTAGCTAGTCTGGGACTTTGGAGACTTCAAGGCTTTTTGGGTGCCTTTCAAGAAGTCACCTTAGCTTCCTGTTTGTCAGGATACTTTCCTACAAGCCATGGCAAAGAAATGAGACAAGGGAAAACTTTTGTCTGTTCTGATTTTGCTTTTTAAAGTACTGGAGAAACAGGCTTAATTGAAATCCTTCAATAGCCACTTTTGCTGGGTCCATAGATTAATAAAGTGTGAATAGGAAAACAATGCTTTGGGCAGCAGCTGTTTTCTGGGGATCTCAGGCCAGTCACGGCAGTGGGTACACAAGGAGTCTGTCGGGTGGCAAAGTTGGGGAAAAAGTTAGAGCTTCTGACTCCCTGCCCTAACATTGAAAATCTGCCACCCCCATTTTACAGGATATGTTGGACGATGGTAGGAGTATACTTGTGAGAGTCTGCCTGCAAGTTGAAAATGCTGCAGGAAAGTCAATCGCTCAGGGCTCCTTCCCATTTCATCCTGCACAATTTGGTAAAGGCAGGCCACTAAGGAAGAGAAATATTATGCAAATAATTGGATGGACCAAAATGGGGCAGCAGTGGGATCGAAGGAAAGAAACAGATGATCAAAGAAGGATGGGTAATAGTGTAGTCAAGACTGGCAGCAATGCCATCAGGAGCCTTCCCCTGCAATGGATGGAAAACATTAAAATCTAAATGCTGGTGCAGTTTAGGGAGCTAAAGTTTAAGGAGCAGAGCACCAGAGAAAGGACTGACTCTATTCATATCAGTGTTACAGGCACAGTCCACTGGGCGAGACAGGCAGGGATGACAAAAACATTCCCAATACTGCTCTAGTGAGTTGATTCTGTCTCTCCAAATTCCTCAAGGATGAAGAGAAACCAGAAAGGGGAATAAAAGAGAATACCCCGATGAAATGCGACCCAGGCCAAGGATGAGCTTGCATGAACTGATCCGGCGAGTTATTCAGGGATTAGTTGACTTGATTGCTGATAAAGAGCTGATTTCAGGGAACATGATCCCTAGAGGTTCCCCTTTCAGAAGTGGGCATGAACTAGCTCCCCAGCAGGCCAGTATGTAGAGCCTGACGAAGGGTGTTTGTGCTTGAAAGCTTGCTAAGAAGATTTTTTTCCAACTAATAAAAGATACCGCATTTACCCAAAGACACTTGTTTGCCGACGTGCTTGGACCAACATGGCTGCAACCCACACCCTTGGAGCCTGAGCGACGTGTTTGTCACATTTAATCGGAGTGACAAAAGCCAAAGTCTTCAGAGGAGAGGCACAAAGCCCGTGTGCCTCTGAAAGTCAAGGAAGGGCTCCCGTGGAGCTGAAATAACATGCAGGTCTAATGCACAGACCTGGCATGCACCCGACACAGCCACATCTGGGGGTGCTTTGTAAAGCACAGCGGTATCTCATGCCCATTGCCCACTGTGTCACAGCTCAGTATTCAGGAGGGTTTAGGCCAATAGCTGACAAAATTAGAAAGTAAAACTAGATCCCAGGAGGACAGAAGTAAGCATTTGTCCCATGCAAAAGTCTCTGCTTCCATTTCAATGGCTCTGAAGCTTGCCCTGGGGAAAAATGCAATGGTCCGGTATACTACACGCTTGGTCAATGCATTACACCCAGACTGTCCCTGTTGTTCGAATACCTACAAACACAGGACATCTCTTTTTCTCTGCACAGCGCTGGAATTTAGACCAACAACACCACAGATTTTCCTATAACAGCTTCCACATCTTTCTACACAAGGCTGGGGGGGGGGGGAAAAATGGTTCAAATATTTTTATATTACCAATAAATTGAAACAATGCTTTATGATTTCAATATATTTTCAATTTACTGCTGTGATCAGTATCCTGATTGCTATGTAGGCTTTATAAGAAACTTCAATGATAACCAGATTTATATGTTGGTTTCTCCACAAATACTTCAATGCCTTTATCCACCAAAGTGATCCGTGGTAACGTAGCGTCTCGTTAAACATAATGCTTGAAAATGTCAGTGCAATACCAAAAAAATGGAAAGAATATATAGCTTCCAAGCACATCTTAAAGAGACACCGGAATTTCTGGCTTTTTATTTTAGGAGCGAATGTAAAAATCGCCCTCGCTTTCAATATTCGTTGTGGATATTCTGTAATGCGGAGATCCCT
This sequence comes from Caiman crocodilus, assembly GCA_030014935.1. Classification (NCBI taxonomy): domain Eukaryota; kingdom Metazoa; phylum Chordata; order Crocodylia; family Alligatoridae; genus Caiman; species Caiman crocodilus. Next base: position 14,176,295 of record JAGPOW010002118.1, on the reverse strand, counting down.
GCAGCTCTAAACAAATGTATTACATCATTATATGGCTGCACTTCTTCTGTCGGACAGGCTTGTTTAAATGGCTTACATCAAGACTTTTAAAGCCATTGTACGAGCCTGCACACAGCATGGTGGCTGCTGGGAATGGCGGGATTACAACCGGCTTTGGCAGGCGGAGGGTAAAGAACAGCTGAGCTGTGATCTGTTTGCTCCCTCATGTTTTGGTTCGCCATGTAATTATGGGACTTTTCTGTTCCAAGTTACAGAGCGGGGCTGCATTTCCTTCCCTCTGCTGCTAACATGCTAAATAAATGCATCTATTTATGCTGGCTTGGAGATCAGGGGGGTTGTCACCTGTATGGCTCAGATCTGAGGGGCTTTAGCAAAATGTTTCTCCGTGGTATTTTGGAAGCACAGCTGAAACCCCAAGAGCTGCGGGCAGTCCCAGAGCAGCAGCCGATTCACTCACCACTATTACTGGATGAGTTTACGTCCCTGAAAACATCACAACTTTCCACTGGAAGTCTCTCCCACGTGCCAGGGGAGTGCCATTTAGAGAATTTCTATGGAGCAGCCATCTTCTGCAGCACTATCACCAAGTCAAGAGGCTAATGAGTTTTTACACATAAGCCACTGCACTTCCAGGAGGGGCAGAAGTTGCACCTTAATTCAGCATGCAAACAGCTGAATTGCACCATTCACATCATGACCATCACAGCCAGAGCAAAAGGGACCAAATCCAGATGTCATGATACCCTAAATTTAAATCCCACTGAAGTCAATGGGAGTTTTTTCCACCCATCCTAATAAGCAAACAGACCAGGACCTAAACACACACATGGGATATGCGCAGAGCAGCATTCTCCAGTCCGCATTTCCTCCCCCCACTGCCCCAATGCGCACGGCGTCTCCCACTGTACAACTGTTTCAAAACAGCATGAAGAATTTCTGTGCCACATTGCTGGATGTAGCGGTAGCTTTAAAACTGTTCAGTACAACGTACTGTAAAGCTCAAGTCTTGATCCCATAATACTTTGGTCTGACACAACTCTTGCGCTGCGTTTTGCTCAAGGCCATGTGCTACATACGGTACCATTGCAGGAAAGAGTACCTTAGGGAACGAAACGCCATTCATTCAGCATTTTAATACATGCACTCAGCGGCAGCTTTCTTCTTAGTTTATGCCAATATTTTTTACCTAATCCTTTACTGAAAGTTGTTTCCAGATCAATGAGGAGGCACGGTCTTCACTTCCCTCGCCTTCACATCTTTTTAAACGAGATGATCTTACAAACCCACTCCTTCCATGTCTCTGATTTTCTGTTTGCAACTATGGATGCATTGAGATCGGCACTTCCCCTCACATACGTAACCACAGCATCTCATCATGGTGATCATCATGCATCCTCATCCCAGTCCACACTCGTTTCTGTCATGCGTGGCCTCATATCTCAGATAAGGCCCTGCTCTGCCTTAGACATCAGTGAGATGCAAGGACCTGCACACATCAGGTCCCGCTGGTCACAGGGAAACTCTGGACAAGTGCAAGCATCTGCCTCGTGTCACAGAGCTACAGGAAGGGGACCTTCCACTGAAAGCTCTTTAGCTCAGGAAGATCCTATCTCCCTCTCCCCTCCCAATTTGCTTTTGAAAGCACCTAGCCACCTTATAGGTCTTGCATAAATCAACAAAGGCTGTGAACCTTAACAAAGGCTTCATTGCATTACTACTAGCATACAAGGCTGGACCCAGGTTTGCCTGTTTAAATGGAGGGATTTTGTACGGGACCAACACAATCTGTCCCTCGGCCCGGGCGGCCGTACCTTTCTGACTGCAAGGCAAACTGTACAAATTCATCACCTCAGCCAAATGGCAAAGGCTTCGTGTTCCCTATCATGCAGACTTTTGAGTTGTCACAGGCAGAAGATATTTCACTCACCATGGCTATCTTTTATGAGCTGGACAGTTTGTCCTCATTAAAATCATGTACATCTTTTACAGTGGTGCTCAATAATCAGGGTGATCAAAGGAAGGCATCCAAATTACTTGGCAAACAAGCCGGCCCAGTCTGAAATACCATCGCGCCTTAAATCACAAACAGTTCCCAACCCTCTGGAAACCAGAGTTTAGAGCTGAATTTGGCAGAGTCCTCTGCTTCCTAGCCAGGGAGCAGTCCTCAAAGGGAAATGCCTATTACTATTAATTCATAAAAGAGGACGCTGAAAGCGAACCGAATCTCAGGCTTCCAAGCAACGTGAAAACTTGTTACAGAAGGAACGAAGGCATCGAGACGCCGGCCTCCTACGACGCGTGTGCACGTGCACACGCGTTCATTCACCAGCATGGAGCAAGCTGCGCCTAGCAAAATTTTGCAAAACCCTTTGTACGAGTTCTCCAGGCCTTTGCATTGCCAGAAAGACGGGAACCCGGAGCCCATACTGCAAGGAGCTGCAAGTGCTGGGTGCATTTTTGTATATCCTTGAGAAAAAACACACGTACTTGGGGAGGTCTCGCCTGTGACTCGTGATGGGCTGTGTTGCGGCCACGCCGCTCTCAGCTCTCCCCCTGCTGGCTTATACCCACAGCAGCACCAGCAAGGCTGCCCGGCTGCTTGTCCTGCCTTTGGGAAGAAAGGGAGTCCCGTCCCCCCCACCAGTTTCCAAAGGCCGCTCCTTCACATCATGTGCTGCCACACGCAAGTGCAGAGTTAGCACTCCCCATTGAAATCAGCATTGCATAGATACAGCGCACGGAGGTGGTGGGAGGGTGGGGAAGGGAGTCAGCCGCAGATCCTAAAATGCTGGTGCTAGGAGTCGAATCCACTGGGGGGTTTTTTGACACAGTAGCAGGGAGCATCTTTATTCTGCTTAAGCACTTGTGGCAACCACAGTGGTATCATGCCCAGGGTCTACACAATATTAAGTAGGGAAAATACAGTCTCTGCCTGAGGGTTTTTGGTTGTAGCCATGCTGGTCTAAGACAAAGGCAGGCAAGCTTTGTTGGGTAGCTTTGTTGGGTAATCTTTTATTAGACCAACTGAGTAGTTGGGGGAAAAAAGTTCTGTGCAAGTTTTGGGCACAAGCACCTTCTTTCAGGCATAGGGAGTGTACAGTCTAAACACACCGAGCGAGGAGGGTCTCGGGCAGCAACAGCAACTCTGACAGCTCCCCTCCTGCTGCTTCAAGCCATTTTGGAAAAACAAAACAAAACAAACCACACGCACAAATCAATCATTAAAAAAAAAATCAGGGTTTGGAGGGAAAGAGACTGTCTGGTACCAAGCAAACAGCCCCAGCGGGTGAGGGCCCTTGCAGGCTCTCTTCCTGACCTGCCTTTCTGCTGGGCACCTTGGGGGACCTTCCTATGAACGGGATCCACCACAGGGCCACGGAAAGACAAGACACCCTCTCTCGGCACAAAGTCCCCAAACCCTGCCTTCTCCCGCCCTGGCCGCAGAGATATTACACCCGTTCTGCACTGGGAAGAGCCCTCCTTGTGCACCGGCTGCGGGGTTGTCCCTGGTTTCGCACCACTCTTGCAATCAGTCAAGCCGGAGGAAGAACAAGGCTGGCATCAGGCCTGTTCCCAGCTCTGCTGCAAACTCCCTGCGTAATGGCAGACAACGGGCCTCGGCCCCCATCTGCAAGGCAGGGCAATACCTCCCCCAGGAATACGGGGTCGTCTTCTCAGAGAGGACCTGCCCTGCGAAGAAGGGCTGTTTCCCGCAGCACTGAGCACGCCTGCCCGAGGAAACGAGCGCCGAGAGCTTCCACAGCCCTTTTTCACCCGTGATATTTAATGTGCAAGAGTTTCTTTCTCCATGTCCAGGTTAGGTAAACAGCAGGGAAGAGGTTTACAGAGATTATACACAGAGCGGCGCAGGCGTCATTTGTCAGAAAATGGTTTGTTGAAATAACTGGATTTTACAATGCAACCCACTTAAACCCGGTGATGGGATGACCTTGTTTAAAGCAAAAAAAAAAAAAAAAAAAAAGCCTGTTTTCTTTGCACCTAAGTTGGTCATGTCAGCCCACATCACAATGCCAATGCCTGCGTAAATATTTCTCTGCTCGCCCTTTCTTTTAAGGGCAGGAGCTTTTGCCTGTTGGCTGTTCTGCCAGCACAGGGAGGGTAGAGGCTGAGTTTGGCCCGGGCCAAGGCAGGGGCCAGGGCTTGGCTCTGCCATAGATGCCCTGCATGATCCTGGCCAAGTCACTACAGCCTACTTGCAGCACATAACCTAAGGGCCACTCCCAAGCGTGGCTTGCCCGCCTGTGTATGGGCCAGACCTGCAGTGAGAAACTGCTCCGTGTGGGTCCCCTGGGGTTTCTCCCCACACCTCTGGCCCCAGCATGCCAGTCCAATGCTGCATTTCCAGGATTGCCATGTGTGAGCAGGAGCAAGCGTGCTCAGGAGCATCTCTCTCTGGACTAGGTGCGGGGCACATGCTGACACAACCCTAGAGCTCACTTCTCCATCTGCAAACCAGCTGAAGCCCTCCCCAACTCCACATGCAGTCTCTAAAGGGAGGGGAGGAGTGTGTGTAAGTGCTTGTAATGTGTAGGGGGGTGTGAGCAGGAGTCTATCTGCTGGGCACCTTGGGGGACCTTCCCATGAATGGGATCCACCACATATGAGAAGGTACCACAGGGCCATGAAGAGAGAAGACACCTTCCCCCAGCACAGGCTCCCCAAACCCTGGCTCCTCCTGCCTCTGTCTGCAGGGATATTGCCCAGTTCTGCACCTTCCTCGTGTACCAGCTGGGCAGGATTTGTCCCTGGCTGCAAGTTTCCATGAAAGACTTCTGCCCCAGATCAGATCCAGGAGAAGTGATCTTCATAAAGGCTGTGACTTGTCTTGCGCTCCCACAATCTGGCACGACACAAAAGCTGAGGCAGGCCCAGCATCTTGTATCATGAGCGGATAAAAATCGCCCATCTCCACACAGGTGAGCTTCCTGTTGGCTTGGGCAAGTTCTGCGCAATGACCAGGAGCACCAGGCGTTGGCTCCATTTACCAGTCAGAAAGAGGTGTTGTAGCTCACAGTGTTTTCAAGCCATTTCCTCCTTTGCTTACCTGCCAAGAGAAGGTGGCTCCGTTTCCCCTGCTACAGGGGATGCCGTCACTCACACCCTCTGGCAAGTTGAAGGAGTGCAAGGCTCAGCTTTGCCCGAGGTGCTAGTGACGACATCCGTTGTTGCAGGAGGAATGCATGGCTCTTGGCAGGTAGGAGCTCTCCCGTTAATCTTTAAAACAGGAGGTGGAGCCCTCCGACCGCCCCGTGTGCTTGACCTGACACTTGGCTGCTGAGAAACGATAATAAAAATCCAGGAGCCGCACGGCAAGGAAAAATTACTCTTGCGCTCCCACTACTGGCTCCGAAGCAGCACGGCACATTGGCCGTTCCCAGAGTCGCTCTCAGGCCGAGCAGGTTGAAGGTAGCAGAAGTTGGGCTGCTTCTGTCAAATATAAACCAGAGAAAACTATCAGAGGAAAAGGATCATTCCCCCAGACTGGACGTGGATGCTCTGAATAAACACGGATGCCTCGTTTTGAAGCACGTGCATAAAGGGATGCATGAAATGGCATGTCAATTCCTCCCTTCAAACCCATTAGGTTGGGACTATAAAGTTAATTAAAATGTTTCGTGCCCACTCTAAAAAAAGAAAAAGAAAGATGAACAGGATTGTGTCTTGGAAACGATCTATGCAAAATCCACCAAGGAGGAATGAATATTGTCTAGTTTACAGAGGGAGCAGTTTGAAACAAGAAGGAAAAGGTGGCTAAAACCTGGAAAGCGCGAGAGTCCGCTCTGATTTCAAAGTCTATGGGCACGTTCCAAGTCTTTGCTTTCAAATTAGAAACAGCGTGTAAAGCTTCTTTTCCATTGAAATGACAGGTTTTCCTTGAAAAGAGCTTTTTTCTGTCTCAAGAATGGATTTTGTCAAGAAGTAACAAGAACACTTGCAAGGGTGAGTTTCTGAAGTGAAAGCTCTTGGAAAAATAGCAAAGTTGCATCACGCATTAAGAAAAACCATAAGAAACGAGAGTTCGGCCAGTAAGCTTTCGAGGCTGGAGAAACATCTCTGTGTTCTCCAAATGCTCGTCCACTTCTTACTGTGCAAAATAGATCTGCGTTACTCATGCTCACTGTCCCTGATATAGAACCAATGGATTGAGCTCCAAGCCCTCTTGGACCACCTTTTATGGATATATATATCCACATATATGGTCCCATATATTCCAATGGGCATTAAAGGCACCTGTATGCAGGGCTTATTCATAGGGATAAAAGCAAACTTTGGTCATACACAGCCTAGAGTATCTGATGCTGCTCCCTTGAAGCCACATACAAAGACTCCTGAAAGCAACACAAGCATTTCCATAAATATCCCGGTCAAAGTCCACTTATGTTGCAGTATCTCTCAGGCTCACCTCCAGGTTAGAAAGCTGCAGGTTCAAGTCTTGGGCTCCTATACAGAGGAGTGTTAGGGGAAGGGCTCTCCTCCCCACGGGATGCCAGGGTGAAGCCACCAGATCCCGCTATAAAGTAAAGATCCCTCTGCATATGAGATAAATACTTTGTCCTGGATAATTTCCACCCCTTTCAGCAGTAGCATCCCTTGCTGTAGCACATAAGCTACTGAATACATCAACACAATACTCTGCGTGCTCTCACAGATGGCGCAACACTAATATTTTTCACTACTGTCACCCACAAACTGCCTCCAGATGAGCTGCATTTCTACTACACACAGGTGATGCTGCCCAGCCCCTTCCTGCTGATTTACAGTAGAGCTTTTAATTCAGGTTAATGGACCACCAGTTCCCTTTGCTAGAGCCAGATTCCCAGGGAACAGCTCATGAGTTCAACTGCCTACACTGTGTTGCTTGCATCCAACCTCAGGTGAGAGGTAAAACAGGAGCAGACTTGATGTAAAACCAACATCCTGCCTATGTTTTGGTCATAACAGACTTCCCCCCCACCACCCAAAAATTAAAAAATTTTAAAACCCCTTAGCAGAGCTCAAGGGCAGGAGGTAGGACTGAGAAAGGTCCCGGGTTCAAACCTGTCCAACAACATGCAGCATCAATGCACCAAAAGCAAAGTCCCTCAGCAGCTGGTTGCTACTCGCAGGTCTTTACTGGGAAATATTCAGTGACAGTCTTACACTAACCTCCCCATACCAAAACCCCAGCAGCACCCGGACTCATGCACTGAGACCTTTTTCACTATTGCAGAATGGGATTTGAGGTTAGAGACACCTCTGTTTTTGCCCTCGTCACCCTGATGGGGAAGGGATCTAACTGGGGTGATGCAAGAGGTTTGCTCAAACCCGCACACAGAAAGGCGGTCTGAATCCTCTTCTGGGAGCTACCAGAAAAGGGAAAGGTTACCCAAATAATCAGCACTGCGGAGCCAAGGAGTCTGCATCCCATTCAGCTCAAAACTAGCCAGCTCTGGGGGAAGCAGGCAGAAATATGGGTCTCTAATCTTGAAAGCGCTTGCTGATAATCAGCTCCCGGGCTAGCAGATAGCGTCGGCACAGGCTCCAGAGAAGCTCCTGGGAGGGCAGAGAGGGGAATGGCAGAGGAGGAAAAGAAAGGCTCCCCTGCAACCTCTCTGGAAAGCCCATGCTGGCATTGTGAAAAGGCATGGAGCACTACTGCCAGGGCATCATCACCTCCACCTGCCAAGACTAACAGTGTTTCGGGGCCTAATCCCAACTCGAGTCCCGCATTATCCTTGGGAGGGGCTGGAGTAAGGACTCCCCTGCTACAGGTGAGGGAAGGCAGGGAGAGGGCCCTTGCCGCTCCCCTGGCTCTCACAATCACCGCTATACCTGGGATCACATCGCGCCAGTCTTCGCCACCTGGCAAAGTCATGATGTTTCCCCCCCACAGAGGCCCCACAGCTACCCCGGGCAAACTTTTAGTATCACCAGAGAGAATGATAATAATCATTTTTAAATTACCATTTTCGGGCCCCCTTTCTGTCCCGGTGTCTGGTTCACCCATGCCCGTGTCTGGCTCTGCCCCACAGAAATAGGCTGTGCAGCCAAAAAGGTAGGTTTAATGCCTGACCAGCCTGAACCCTAATCTGCTGTGAGGGCTGAGCAAAGTCCCCGCACCGCCGAACTCAACTGGTTTCATAAGCAGCGCACGGGAACAAATTAGCCCGGAGCCCCCTCAAGTTTCTGCCAACCATGAACCCCAGCACCAAACACTGCGTGGGTTGGCCTAGGCATCCCAGTGCTGCCGGTAACAGCAGGAGTGGGGTGTAACTACTTGTCCTCCCCCAAAACAATCGCCCCTCCTTCCCTCCCGCCCCATGCCCGTTGTCCTGCAGCCCAGCAACCCATAGGGAACAAGCACTGGCCTTGCGAAGAGGACTCCTGTTGCAGGCAGCAGCCGCGATGCAGAGCTACCAGCCCAGCCTCTGCCCCTTTCCCACAGCATAGAAGGGACAAGGGATATATCAGACAGGAGCAAAGTGCTCGTCTTACTGGTGGGCCTGCCTGGTCAGGCTGCTTTTTGCCTGGGTTTGGGGGTATCAGCCTATCAACATGGCACCATTGCAGGGCTACAGCCATTGCAAACACAGCGGTGTGTTCCAGCCACCCTTTGGCCAACTCAGATTTCTACGCACTTCACCTTGTAGGCAAATGCAAACAGGACAACATGTTTCTGTGCACACTGATGCCCTTTCACCCCAACCAAGTCAGGTACTACCGGTCTTCTGAAGGGAGCTGCTGTATTGCACCGTGACCAGCTGATTGCAGGTTTTCTGTTCAACTCTCTTTAGGCAGACAACCCTGCGCGCGGGTCTGGCCAAGAGCTGGGACATGCATTTGTCTAGCAGAAAATAAGCTGGGGGAATGTCAAATTGCAAGCAATGTGCTTACACACGTGCCATCTACTGGCAGCATCCCCTAAAAACCATCAGGACTTTCGGTCTTTTTCCTTCTGTTGAGGAAGACCCTAGTCTCACCCAAATCTCCCCTGAGCAACAGGACTGAAATCAGTGGAACTAGGCAGAGCTAACCCAGGTCAGACTGAGACTTCAAAACATTTCCTCCCAGTAGAAGGTGGAGATAAAAAGCACCGGCGGAAGAGGAAAACCTCAAGAAAGGGAACAGTGCTTTGCAGATCAAACTGGCTTTCCTCTTTGCCCATCGCTTTTAGGCTAGTGTTTGACATCAGTGCCAGGGAGAGGCGAGCTGGATGCCAGGCAGGATCAGAGGAGCCCAAACCGGGCCCAGTGGCGGGGCAGAGGCCACTCTACCAACAAGCAGATCATTATTGGACTCCTTACTTCCTTTGCAAGAATGTGAGTTAAGGAGCCCAGGTCTGGGGAGAAGATGAAGGGGAGACAAAGTGATGATCAGAGGAGGGAAGTTAAGCATGACTGTGGAGAAAAAAAAAAAAAAGGACCCTAAGTTTGGGCTCCCAAAGAGGGAGAGGGTTTGTTTGGTTTTTTTTTTAAGAAGTGCTGAGCCCTCATTAGCTCCCACTGATTTCAGCAAAGGTTTCTGAGCCTTGGAAAATGAACTAGGTAATATGAAAAAGCGCCAAGTCATAATTCAGGGAGTCATGGAAATGTTTGGAATTAAAAGCTCTTGGCACTAGCGCACACCTGCGTGTGTAAGGAAGTCGCAAAGGTTAGCTGCATCTCCCCTCTTCTTTCTTCCCTGCGGTCTTTTTACAAAGGGGCAAATAAAGAACACCGACTTATCCATTGGCAACATAAGCAATAAAGAAACCTCACTCTATTGCTACATCTTTTTTCACGCAAGTCCAGGTCAGTGCCATACCTAGAGTCCTGGTGGCCCCAGGTGAACTTTTAGTATCAGGTCCCCCCTTCATCAGAGATCACAGTGATAATAATTTTTAAATTACCATTTTCCAGCCCCCTTTTTTGTCCCGTCCCTGGTTCACCCATGTGGTGTCTGGACCTGGTCCAGCTGAATGCACTTATTTTAATAAACAGGTCTATCTGCCTGGACAGCCAATTGCAAGTGGTATAAAACTTTATAGATTTGCACCTTACAGAACAACTCAGTCTGAGAAGCAAAGCTTTCCAAAGCAGAGCAAGCCTTTCAAAAGACAGTTTGGGCATCCAGGAATTTGGCATGGAGCGACATCTGGTGGGGAAATCTGGGATTGTTTGCTACTTTTTGGGATACATCTTGCAATAAGACAAGGGGCTGGGTGGGGGAGAGGAGAAAGACGGGATGCAAAGCACGGACCAACAAACGTGGTTCTCTTAGCAGGTGTAAGCTACTAGTTTTGCAGGTCACGCTGGAAAGAGCCCAATTCTGTGCCTGTGACAAATCAAAGTCAGGGTCTAACTATTCAAGACTAAGGCAGGAGGTGTAAAATTGGGAGGTTGGAGCCTGTTTTTCTCATAGCAAGAAGTGCAAAAAGTGTCCTCTGTGCCTCTAGCTCTCCAGGTATATTCACTTTCCTACAGGTGCAGGATTGCAAGAAAATTGCAATGATTGCAACAGGATTGCAAGAAAAAAAAAATCACCTTCTCTGTCCACAGGTAGAATAGGAAATATTTTTTTCCCTTTGTACATTTCTATTGTAAAGTGTTGTACGCTTTATAACTATTTCTTTCTATCCATGGCTCCTACTAGGAAAGAGAGATTTCTCCACCCTAGGATCTACAAGCTATTATCTTTCCCTTTTCATGCACCACAAAAAGCCTGCCACCTCCTGCCCTGAGAAGTTTTGTGACTGATTTGCAACTCTCCCCTCCCATGGGAAAATAATGCACTAAAGATCTTTGAAGTTTCAGGTTAGGGAGTTCATCCCAACGAACACCAGCCATTTGCTGTTTGATGTCTAAAATGATCCTTCTTTGGTAAGCATGTCTGAACACGAGTCTTCATTTTCTGAATAACAAGTCCCAGCAACATCTCTCCCTGGGAAAGTGCATAGGAATTCCTGTTTAATATGGGGACCTACTGTGTATATAAGCTGAGACCTAGGAAGAAACACATCTCATTCACTGTCACCAGCATTTATAAATAATTTAAATAAACTGAGAGACTCCCCTTTCCCCTTTAACATCCTGTCCTTTAGGCTAATGTTGCTTTTTGCTAATAATAAGCTTTACATTTGAGTAAACAGATTTTTCTCCCCCTGGTTTCTTTTCAAACGCAAGTCATTAGGACAAGATCAAAGCACAGCCTCACAGATCTTTACCATATCCCAGATCCTAGTTAGAGTTGGGAAGCTAAGCCTGTTTTGGAAGAGGGAAGGGGATGTCATACCATCAATTCAGCCACTTGCACTGGAGACCTCAATGTTCCTCACCTGCAACTTACAGGCTAAAAGCATATGCCCAAAGGATTAGAGATTACAGTACTGATTGGTTAAGGCCCTGATCTTCAAGCACCTTCCACTCTCATTAAGCTGGAATCTGGGTACCAAGCAGTTGCTAAAACCAGGTCCTTAGGCTCTGCAAACAGTAGCAATTGCTAGCAAAAGAAAAACAAAAGGGGGGTAGGGGTGCTGGAAGTTTTGTCCATGTCCTTCTGCAAACAATAATATTTTTCTAACAGTGATTCACAATCCTAAAGCTCCTATGGCATTAAAGATCAAAGCAAACAAGTCTCACCTGATTTCTATCAGGGTCCTCTTCAGGCCTGCTCACTACCTGGCACTGAGATTTGAACAAGGCCATCAGGTTTTCCAGACAGTGCAGGGTGTCACCTGGCAGGATGGAGCTCACCTGTGCTATTCTGTTTGGGAAAGAGAAACAGTTTTGAGGTCTCTGCTAGCAAAGAGCCCAGTCAAGGAGCAGACTGACACTCTAGAAATGATTAAGACCTGTCGATCCCACTGGACAGCATGCAGAGCCTGGGCATGTCTCCCAAGACCTTTCAGTAGAAAAGTGGGCAAGATAAAAAGTGACCGGTGCATACTACCCTCCTCCCCTCCCCAAAGTTTTCCCCTGTTTAGGTAGTGAAAATCCATTTAACCTAGGTTTTTAACCTGTATCTGCTTCAATAATACTGGCATAGCCACAACACTGCCACAGTGGATTATACTATGATGCAGAAAAAAAATCATCAGGGAACATCGCTTACAAGCCCCTGGCAGATGATAACACTCTCCGAGTGACCTTACAGAAACCCCCGTCCCAAGCTGCTCTGCTCTGAAGAGCCTTTGCCAGATCTCAGCAATGCCTTCCCCATTAGCAGACAGGTATCCCTTTAACTGCCCTGAATTTATGTAACCTTTTGTAGCTCCCCTTCTTGACTGGCATCCTCTGCCTTAGCTTAATCTCCAGTCAATGGACACTGCCATTCTTGTCCCGCTAATGAGCATTATTTTTAAAGAGGAGACCAAAGAAATCTTGAAGCGTCTTGACCCCCTGACCTTGTCCCTGGATCAGTAATTGGGTGACAAAAAGGGAGGAACCCTTTTTAACCAGAGGGGCCAGGCTAAAAGCAAGTGCCAGACTTTGCACTCTCTGGCTCCCTTGAAGACCTTTGATTTTGATTCGTAAAAGAAACAGCCCGGCTAGGAAGAAAATAGACATTCCTGCCCCAGACAATAGGCGGGGGAGACAGCAGCCGTACTGCTGCCTACTGAACAGCTCGGGTTGTCACCGCTAGGAAAAGCTTTCAAGTTAATTCTGCACTTGGGTCTTGTTTGCAATTGCAGGAGGGAAGGCAGACCACTGAGTTTGCAATAGTATTTCTGTCATCAGTTCCCTCCTGAGGCCAAAGAAATCAAGGAGAAAGATATTCATATACACCACAGCTAATGTGCTTGCAAAAGGAGGAGGAGAGCTAGGCTTGCTTCTCCCATTACCTGGCACAGATGGGAATTAGGCCATTGATGTGCTGTGGTTAGCTGACAAGTTATTGCCCACCTGCACCCTGGGATGGGTCTCAGCCAGGGGGGCTGTGAGACATGTGGCAGTGCCCAGGGGTGCCATGCCTTCAGGATTCACAAGTTTTCAAACAGGTGTCAAGAGCATCCTGCCCTTTTGTGGATTTTCTGATTGTTTTTGCAGCAGAAACAAAATTGCTCTGCTATTTTTTCCATAGCCAAGAAAGGAGTGAAAAGTAGGAGCTGGCATTTCCCAAGGAGACCTGTGCATCTAACACAGTATTAGAGGGAAAGCCTTACAGTAGCTCTGACACCTTGGGGCCTACACCTTGATTTGAAGGCTGCTGCAACAAACTGTCCTCTCCAGCTCCCTTACACCAAGCTATGTAGGGTACACTCTTACTTGCAGCCTCTTCAGGAAGGGCAAAGGGGCTTGGGAAGAGCTGCAGAGGGCTATGTGCTCAGACAACCTTTGCAGCAGTAATAGTCCTCAGCTGGCCATGTCCATAAGTAGCAGCAGGTGTTACCTGTGTGCTGGTAGGAAGCCTCCACCTCAGGAGTGCAGCTGTGAGCCAAGGGGTGTCCAGAGACGGGATCTGCTGAAGTTACTCTGACTGCAGGTGTCTTCAGGGCAGGGCACCCAAGCGCCTCCCTGTCTGCTTGCACTCAGCACCTGCACGCACCTCGCTTGGTGGGCAATGCACACAAGGCGTAGGGCATGCGTTGCTGTCATCTTGGGGTGTGCATACCTCCGTGGGCGCCTGTCATGTTCCCTATAGATGCCTGTTGGATACCCCTCTATTCTACAGGTGCCTGTGGCATAGCCCCTATAGATGCCTGTTCCAGATGCTTCCAAAGGTGCCTGTTGCACACACCCCACAGGTGCCCATCTCATATGCCTGTATAGGTGCCTGTCACATACCCCTCTACGGGGATGCCTGTCTCATACCTCTGTATACCCTCTATAGATGCCTACTGCGTGCACCTCTACAAGTGCCCATTGCATATGCCTCTGTGGACGCTTGTCCCATATACCTCTATAGGCACTTGTCATGTACCCCTCTATGGGTACCTGTCTCATACCCTGCTCTAGGTGCCTGTGGCCTACCCCTCTATGGCTGCCTGTGGTATATAAACTTCCATAGGTGCCTGTGGCATACCCCACATGGGTGCCTGTCTCACACAGGTACCTGTGGCATAACCCCCTATAGGTGCCTGTGGTATACAAACCTCCATGGGTGCCTCTGTGGCGTACACCTCCTCAGGTGTGTGTCGCGTAGGCCTATAGGTGCGTGCGGCATCCCCTCACAGGTGCCTGTGGCGTCCCGCCCCCCACCCCCCCGGTGCCTCTGTGGCGTACATCTCCTCAGGTGCGTGTCACATAGGCCTATAGGTGTGTGCGTGTCCCCTCACAGGTGCCTGTGGCATACAAACCTTCATAGGTGCCTGTGGTGTCCCCCCCCACCCCGGTTCCTCTCTGGCGTACACCTCCTCAGGTGCATGTTGCATAGGCCTATAGGTGCGTGCCGTGTCCCCTCACAGGTGCCTGTGGCATACAAACCTCCGTAGGTGCCTGTGGCGGGGGGGGGGGGGCGGGGGGGGGGGGGGGGGGGGGGGGGGGGGGGGGGGGGGGGGGGGGGGGGGGGGGGGGGGGGGGGGGGGGGGGGGGGGGG
>JAGPOW010002118.1:14150679-14161681 GCA_030014935.1 Caiman crocodilus | reverse complement strand
CCGTGCCTCTGTGGCATACATCTCCTCAGGTGCGTGTCGCGTAGGCCTATAGGTGCGTGCCGCGTCCCCTCACAGGTGCCTGTGGCATACAAACCTCCATAGGTGCCTGTGGCGTCCCTCCACACGGGTGCCTCTGTGGCGTACACCTCCTCAGGTGCGTGTCACATAGGCCTATAGGTGCGTGCAGCGTCCCCTCACAGGTGCCTGTGGCGTACACCTGTCCAGGTGCGTGTCACGTACCGCGCTGTGGGTGCCTGCGGCATGTCCCGGCCTCGGGGTGCGTGCGGCGGCCCCCGCGCGGGCGCAGGTGCGGGCCCGGGCCGGCGGCGCGGCGCGGCGCGGACAAATGGCGCGGGCGGAGCGCCGCGCCTGAGGAGAGGAGCGCGCCGTTCCGATTGGGCCCGCGCCCCTTTGTGGCGGGCCGGGCGGGCGGCGGGCCCGGCAGGCAGGCAGGCGTGAGGCGCCGGCCGCAGGACAAAGAGCTGTCTGCCGCCCCCCGTCCCGTCCCGTCGGGGCCTCGCGGCCGGAGAGCTGGCCGACCCGGGCCCCCGCTGGCATCGCTCGGGGCCGCTCTCCGCGCACTTGCGCTCCGCCGAGGAGCAGGCTGCCCGGGGCGGGGGGAGGCGGGGGTCTCCCTGCCCGGAGGCTTTTAAGACCAGCCCTGGCTGGGATGGTGTAGCTGCTTTGGACAAGATGTGACCTCCTGCTGCTCCTTCCAGCCCTCGTCTTCCCGAGTTACCCCTCAGACCGGCATGACTGCCTGCCTCCTTCACTCCCGTCAGAATTGGAGCCGGTTGCTTTGCTGCCCTGGGTCCAACGCGTTTGTTAAACATGCACTCAGCACTGCCCCTAAGTCATATACCCACGTTACTCGCTGAAAATAACAATGTATATGTCTGCGTGTGTGACAAGTAAGCTTGCAATTAAAGATTTTTTCTCCCCCCCCCTAAAACAAATCTAGTTGTTTCATAAAGGATATCACCTCTACCAGGAGTCCTGATAGCTTCTTCCTCTAGACCAACAGGGCTGCCACCGGGCTACCTGACACGCACACACGGGTTTTGCACATGCACGCTTTTGCAGCCCCTGCCCTGCGCTTGCAGGACAATCCACACCAGTGTTAAACTCCTCCTTTCAGTTCCTCCGAGGCCGCAGGCAGGTCCGTGCCCCCTTTCAGCCTGGAGGGCTGCACACCTACTGGGAGAAGGGACGGGAGTCAGGAAAGCCTCCTCGCTGCATTCCCCGCACACAACAGGAGGCCATTCAGTGGCAATGTTACAAGGCTTTTGAGTCTACCCACTGTACAGAGGTGGCCTCTAGCAAAACGGTGGATTAGGGCCCTGTCTAGAGCAAGTACAGAGCTGGGGCTGGGTGACGGGGTGCTCCATTCACAGTGAAAGCCTGTGACTTTTGTTATAACATCACACATCACTGCCATAATGTAAAAGTGCACTTACTGCTGTGGCCAAGTCTCCATTTACACACCTCCCAAGTGAGCCCAGAGCACTGGCCTTCCCCGCAGCTCAGTGTTCTTGCCAGAATAGAGGCCCTTTCCCCAGGCATCCCCACGTCCATGCCATTTTCCTCACTTGATGAATAGTCCTGTCTAGTTCGTGGGGTTTGCAGAGAGGTGCACATAAGCATTTGCAAGGACTGGGGCCTTAGGTCCAATTTTGCAAGCTATTTTTTCATGGTTGGGTGCGGGCCTGCCACGAGGATGATCTTAGACCCACTACCTTGTCCACACATGAAGTCAGAACTGCAGCATTGGCTTTGGAAGTGGACTGAGGACAGCAGGAGCAGGGCAGGCCTGTGCCAGGGTCGAAACGCGCACAGAGGGACTTATTCCCCACTCCTTGCTGTGCTTTGATCGCATACTCTCCTAAAGGAGACAGACCCGTCAGCCTGCAAGATCCTAGGGGCAGGGTGTGTGTTTGTACAGCTCTGCACACACTCAGTCCCGGGAACAGGAAAGTCACTGGTAACATTAGATGCCTGGTCCTCAAAAAGGGCTGGGTTTTCCAGTGGTGCTAAACACACATCCGCTGACAGGTCTCGGGACTCCCTTCAGGCATTTCTCCTTTGCCACAGACATGAATGCTCATGGAAAGTAAATCATAGACAATGAGGGTTGAGAGGGACATCAGGGGGTCACATCTAGTCCAATCCCTGCTCCAAGCAGGACCCCAACTACATCATCCCAGCCAAGGCTTTGCCTACCTGGGTCTTGAAAACCGCCAAAGAAGGAGATCCCCACCTGTCTGGGCAGCCTGTTGCAGTAGTGCTCCACTACCCTCCTCCTGAGGGAGCTGCTTCTACTATCTAACCTCCACCTCCCCTGCTGCAAGTGCAGCCCAGGGCTCCCTGCCACAGCCCAGCTCTTCTGCCATGCTTCCTCTCTGCCACCTCTTCACTACCAGAGTTTCTGCTAATATCCAGCCTTAGCTTCCCTTACTGCAACTTGAAACCATTGCCATGAACCATTCAGTGGCAGTGAATCAAGAGGTGAGAATGTGGGGAGCTCAGATGAAACCATGAATTCATCAGCATGTGCACACGAAAATTGCCAGAGGCACTGGACCGCTCTCAGACCCACCTCGCTACACCACACTTCCAGCCCGCCTCGTCGGGGCCCGTACACGGCGGGGAGCCCAAGCGGTCAGTGCTGCTCTTGATTTCCAGCAGCCAGGCCAGGACTGAGAGCCGCGAACAGGGAAGTCAGCGGTAACCAGGGCATGGGGTTGACCCGTGGCAGCGGGGCCCTGCCCCCGCGGGGAAGCCGGCTTACTCCATCTTCCCGGCTGCGCTTGATTGCAGCGCGAGGGGCACCTGCAATCCCGGCCCGGGGTTGAGACACGGAGCTGAGCTTAGATGAGCCTCCAGCACCCCCGATCCGGAGCAGCACGGAGCACCTGCCGGGAGCCAGCGCTGCTGGAGGCGGAGCCCACGTCTAGCAAGGCAGAAAGCGGCATTTCAAAATAACCCCTGGCACCCAGACCCCTGAGCGCGTTTCGGGGGCAGCGGCGCACGGCACCAAACGTGCGCTCACAGTGAGGCGCAGCATTTTAGCCGCGGGGAAGAGCATCCCCGCGCCCCGCCGCTGCTGGGACCAGGGACTTGGCCCCTCTCCAAGTCCAGCCTGGACGGCTCCGCTGCTCGGTGTCACGCCGGTTGTTTGCAAATCGCATACCTGCCGTAAGAGGCGGAAATATTGTTTAGGTGGGACCCGGCGCGAAGGGTCAGGTTGCCGGAGGCGCGGTTCAAGCACAGAAGCGCCTGCCATTGCACTCTCCTTGCCGTCGGGCCGGGGAGTGAGGGGCCCGGCCTCTGGCCCGGAGCCCCCTAGACTTCAGGGGCTGGAGGCTGCCAGGGAGAGGGCTCAGGGAAAAGAGCCTGCTCAGACCCGGTGACACAGCGGGGGCAAGACTGCCCGAGCCCGTCCTTAAAACCCCTCCGGGCATCCCGGTAGCAAGGGGCTGGGGGAGCTTTGGGACACGCACACGTCAAGAGCTGGCGTTTCGGGGCGAATCGCGGTCCTTTGCCCACACCAACAAGGCTCCGGACGGGGCCAGCAGCGAGCGAGACAGCAGCCGGGCTGGAGCGCAGCTCTCCGGCAGCTTTGGCAGCAGGGGGCCCCCTCTCCCCTCGGCTCCCTCGGCCACGAGCATTTCGCGGGGACCGGGGCTGAGCCGTGCCTGCTTTTGAGAGCGAGGGACCGGGCCCGGTCCCCTGGAAATCGGACACGGGGCAATGCAAGCCCGTCATGGGGCGCGGTGGGGGTCGGGTCTGGACGGCTGCTGCGGCTTGCCCACCTGGCTTGCTCGCCCTCTCCCTGCCTCCGCAGCCCGGCCCGGTGGACAGGGGTGCGCGGCTCGCCCCGTCGGGGTGCCGTAGGGATAGGGGCGCCGCACTCGAGGAAGCCGCTTGGATTAGAGGGGGACCCCAAAGCTGCCGGATAGGACTGCGAGGCAAAGAGCCCAAGACCCATTTCAAAGGCTGGGCCATCGGCTTGTAGGCGCGCCCCGTTTGCCCGCGGGCACCTCCGCTCCCAATCCAGCCGCGCTCGGTAATGCGGAGCAGTTTCATCTCTGCCAGGAGCCGCGGGAGCCGCCTGGGAATAATAACCAACAGCAACAGAGGGGGGAAAGGGACGAGGGGCCTGATTGAATCCAGCCTTTCTGTGGGGACAGGGCTTCCCTTGGCGCTGTCGGGGAGCCGGGCCGGGAAGGGTCCCGCAGCTCTCAGGGGCGCGACCCGCACCCCACGTACCAAAGCCAGGGCTGCCTTGCTCCCCGGGAAGGCGAGGACCGTCCCCCCCGCCCCGGGACAGGGGCTCGGGGCACCGTGAAATCGGAGCCCCCCGACGTGAACCCCGGCGGGTGAAAACACGAGCCTGGCCAGGCGCCTTTGAGTATTTTTTATTGACAGAGGTGAGAGCATGTCACCAAACCCGCACGGCGAGACCCGCGCCCCACGCCTCCGCTCGGGCACTGCTTTGGTTTGGGGGTCTGGTTTGGAAAGGGGAGGGGGGAGGTTATTTTTTTCTTATTTTTTTCCAAACAAATATAGAGAAGAGCCCGTGCGAGATTTAAATTTCTTCTTATTAATATTATTATTATTATTATTTGTTCCGGAGTGAAAAATAAAAAAACCTGAGGTTTATTCCTGCATTCCCTAGAGCCCGCGCTGCGGGGAGGCGGGGAGACGCGGGGCATCGCCTTTGGTTTCCCTCGGGAGGAAAAAAGTCCCCTAAAGACCTGCTGTCCGATGGCAACGACGGCCCAGCCCGTCCCGATGGCAGCCCGAAGCACAGGCGGGAGAAGCAACATTGGGAAACACGGTTAAAGAAACCAAGATCTCCTTCCATCACAGAGCTAACGGGGCCGGGCAGGTCGGGGTCCCGGGCCGAGAGACGCGGTCATGTAAAATGAGAAAGAAAACAAAACAAAACAAAACAAAAAAAATAAAACCAAAACAAAACAAAATTAAATGTCAGGAGTTAAAACTCTAAATATTATGTACACACCAATGTACAACTCTGAATAAATTAATACGGATTTGCATATTCTGGGATCCTTAGAGCTTATTTACACAAATTACGATTTATTCCATAAATATCTGTCTGGTGCACAGGTCGGTTCCCAGCCCCGGCAGCGGGCTGTGCTCTCGGCGGCCCGGGCGCGGGCAGGTCCTTGGCTCTCCTCGCCCCAGGTGCTGCCCGAGTCTGTGCCTCGTCCCTCCCGTCCAGGATGGCCGGGCTGGGGGGAGCCTCTCCCGTCCGAGGGAGGCCGGGCACATGCCTGCGCCTGCGGGGCCGCAGAGGCTGCCGGTGGGGGGCTTCCCGAGCGGCGCGCCCTCCTGGCGCGGGGCTGGGGGCCGCGGGGCTCCCCGGGCCGGCTCCTCCCGCCTCTGCTGGCCCTGGAGGGGCGCTGGCTGCCCCCCACCCACCCCGCTGCTTGCAATAAATAGGGATCCTGTGCTGTACACGCTGCCAGTGCTCCCCAGCCCCGGGGGCCGCTCAGGCGGTCACTTGGGAGACTCCCGGCCGGGGGACACGTCCCTCTGGCTCTCCAGGCCGCTGACGAGTCTCTGGATGTTCTGCAGTTCGTTGATGGACTCCTTCATGGAGCCCTTGGGCGACAGGGCGCCGCGCTGCCCGCCGGCTTTGTGCAGGGGCAGGTCGGGCAGGGGGCTGGGCTCCCGGCTGCTGCCCGCCTTGGAGCCGTCGGAGCCGGGGTGCAGGCTGGCGGGCAGGCCCGTGGTCAGGAGGTTGGTGCTGGGCGGGATGGTGACGGGCAGCTGGTAGGGGCTGAAGCGCAGGCGGGGCCGGGCGCTGCTCAGGAAGGGGCTCCGCGACAGGGAGCCGGCCGCGGCGGCCGCGCTGCTGGCCGGCATGGCCGAGGCCGCCGCCGCCGCCGCCGCCATGTACGTGTAGGGGTAAGGGAAGAGTCCGCCAAAGGTGGGCATCGGGATTCCCTGCAGCGGGAGACACGGAGGGGGTCAGCGGGCACGCACCGGGGCGCCCCGACGTGTCCCAGCCCCCGCCCCGCTCATGCATCGCCCGCCCCCTCCAGCCGGCCGGGGCTGGGGGAGGCAGCAGCCCTGCCCCGACGGCGGCGGCGGGAGCCCCTTGGCCCGGCCCAGCCGCAGCAGGGGAGGGGATGCAGCCCCCAGCGGACAAAGGGCCCTCCGCCCCCCGGGCCCGGCTCACCTGAGACGCCAGCATGTGCTGGGAGAGGTGGAAGGGGAAGGGGGTGGCGGCGCCCTGCGCCCCGTTCTCCAGGCTGCCGCCGCCGGTCACCGAGGCCAGCAAGTGTCCCATGCCCATGGCCGAGAAGGCGCCGGGCGCCATGGCCAGCTGCCCCGGGTGGATGAAGAGAGGCTGCCCGGCGCCCAGCGGGTTGAAGAACTGCTGCGCGGGCAGCCCCGACAGCGCCAGGCTCTGCAGGTGCCCGCCCAGGTGCGGGGGGCTGTCCGTCTGCACCAGCAGCGGGGCGAAGGGCTCCTTGCCCGGCCCGCCGCCCTCTGCCTCCTTCTTGGCCGCCTCCGGCTCTTTCCGCCGCCCCTCGGGCTTGTCTTTGTCCTTGTCCTTGTCCTTGTCCGGGCCCCGCGGGCCCTCGCCCTCCTTGGCCTTGTCCGAGCTGGGCCGCCCCCTGCCCCGCTCCCGCTCCCGCTCTCGCTCTCGCTCCCGCTCCTCCTGCGGCCGCGGGCTGCCGCGCGGGCTCGCCTCCTCCGCGCCCGGGCTGCCCCGCCGCTCCTCGGGCAGCTTCTCCGGCTCGGGGTCGCTGTCTACGCTCGGCTTCTCCTCTGCAAGGAGAGCGGGTGGGGGCCGTGAAGACCCAGGCCAGGCCACCCCCCACCCCTGCTCTGGAGGCACCGGCACCCGCCTCCGCTCTGCCCCGAGGGAGCTGCAGGAGGGACCCTCGGGGCTCCCCTGGACGGCAGGGGGGTGGGGGGCTGCCCCCGGCCCGGAGCTCGGACTCGCAGCAGAGAGGCCTGGGAGCGCCCCCGCACCGGGAGAAGCAAGGCCTCAGCCGGGGGGCGCCCAGACCCCGCGGGGACCCTCTGGCAGTCGAGGGGCGCCTCCTAAAGTACTTGGCACGGGGGACGCCCCGGCTCGTTTGCCCTCCCTGTTTGTTTCTGTTCATTCCGATTCACTTCTCCCGTGGCTGCCCCCGGGGACCAGCCTTGCCCCGTGCAAACCCACCCGCGGGGGAAGGAGCCGTGGGGCGCGGGAGCGGGACCCCGAGCGCGGCTGTTACCTCTGCCGGCGCGGCCGAGCCGGAGCGGGCTGGGGGCCGAGCCCAGGGGCGAGTGCAGCGCGTCTCGCGCCGGGGCGGGCTCGCACGACGAGGCGTCCGAGTCGCCGCCGTCCCGGTCGGGCTTGCACTGCTCCTCGTACATCCGCAGCGAGGGCAGCGTCAGCTGCTTCCTGCCGGCGAGGAGACAAAGCCTCAGCACCGGGGAGAGGCGCAGGGCCCAGCCGCGGGGCAGCGGGGCGCAGGGATCGGGGTCCCCCCCACCCGAGCCAGGGCTGTACCTCTTCTCTCGCCGCCCATTGCCCGTGTCCCGAAAGCCCTTGGCGAAAGGGTTGTTATCGATTTTCAGCTGCGTGATCTGGGGAGCAAAGTGCCGTGTTACCGAGGGGGCAAACGGGGCAGCTCCCCACCCTCTCGCTCCTGCCATGTGTCCGCCCGCGGTAGGTAGGGGTCTGCCCCGGGCTAAGCCTCCTGCCCGCGCCCCCGGGGCCGGCTGCCCGGGTTTAACACACCGCGAGCTTTATTAAAAATGCTGCTGAGGTTTGGCCTGAATTATTCATCGGGCTTTAATGATGGGAAGTTATTTTTTACGGCCCCCGGGGGGGAAGGCGGCGGCGGACGCTGCTGCGTGGGGGAAAGCTGTTCTCATCGCTGCCCGGGACTCGCTTGTGGGGCTGGAGACATGACAGCGCTCAATAATTCATGCCTTTGAAATATGTCCCCGAGATAGATGGGCGCTTAAAAAATGCATGGAGCACCCCCTGCCTCCCTGGCCGGGCAGGTCCCCCCAACCCTGCCCGCGCCAGCTGCACTGCGGACCCCCGCGACGGGGCGGCCCCGAGCCCCGCACGCGGCCCGGCCGCCGGCTGCAGCCCAAGTGCTCGCTAATCGATTGTGACTCTTCGCCATAAACTTTACGAGGGAAACAAGCCCACCAGGACCCTCGGCCGGAGCTGTCAATTAGCATCAGCTGTGGGGGGAGCGGGGGAGGGCGGGTCAGCTTTTGGGCAAGGGAGGAGAAGGCCCCCAGCACAGCCCTTCCCCTCTGCCCCGGGCTGCCAAGTGCAGCGCCGCCCAGTCTTCCCGCCTGGCTCGCGGCTCCCCGCTGCCAAGCACGACCCGGGCAGCGGGTGTGGACCCCGCTGGGGAAACACAGGTGATCGGGACCTGCCCCCTCCCCTCCCCTAGCCCGGCTCGGCCCGGTCCGGCCCGGCACCTTGTCGTTCTGGTAGGCGGTGACCGCGATGAAGTCGGTCTCGGGGAACACGTAGGTCCGGAAGGTGCTGTAGGGCAGCTTGAGGATGTCGTTGGCCCGCACGATGTGGAACCGAGGCTGGTACTTATGCATGGAGTTGAGGATGGTCTGCGAGGGGAGATAACAGCAACAACAACAATACTACTACTACTAGCAATAGCAATAATGGCACCGGTAATAATCATAGTAACAATCACAGCAGCAATAATCACGATAATAATAATAATAATAATGGTGACAACGATTCTTGTCCCGGGCTCCGCGCTCGGGCCCAGGCTAAGCAGCAGCCCCCCCGAGCAGCCCCCCGAGCCGCGATTCCTTGGGATTTGCCCGAGCCCCGGGGCAGGAAGGTAAGGGGGTCGTTGCCATTGCTGCCTTAGCAAATGCGGGCTGCGGAGTGCAAGGGGGAAGGAGCAGGGCGAGGGCAGAGGTTGCAAGGGGCGATCTCTGCCCCTCGCAGGCTGTCAGCCCCGCATCGGGGCCGTGCAGAGGCCGGGCCGGGCCAGTCCGGGCGCCCTTGACCTGGGGTCGTTTCACCCGTAGGAAACGCGGGTCTGCGCTTCATGCTGCGGCTGTACGGCAGGTGTCTGCTTTGCCCCCTCCCAGATAAACCCCCTCTGTGCCTTACTACCGCGCCGTGCCCGAGACGGCTCGCCCCAGCCCCGCCGGAGCTCGCTCAGACCCTGCACACGGCGGGTTCGGACCCGAGCTGCCCCCTTCTCCGCCCCGGCCGGGCTGGCCCGATGCCCCGGCGGGGGCCGGGGCGATGCAGACCCGAGGACCCGGCTAGGTTCAGATCCGACCCCCACGAGGGATCCCCTTGCACCCGTCTAATGTGAGCACGAGGGATGTCCCCCTGAGCCCCAGCCCCTGCACCGCCTTGCCCCCGGGCCGGCCCAGCCCTGGCCCCCGGGATCCCCCCCGCAGGGGAGGGAGATGGACCCCTACAGACCTCGCACCCGCGCCCCTAGTGATCCCCCTCCCACGCTCCTTATTCCCGGCAGGAGCCTCCAAGTCAGACGAGGCCATCTCCTGCCCCCAACCCCTACCCCGCACCTGAGACCTGTTCCCAGCCTGGCCTCGTGCAGCAGCTCCAGCCCCCCGGCCGACCCGCTCCGGGCTTGGGGAAACCCCGCGGCCCGCCAGGGCGGGGATACACAGCTCCCTCCCCGGATCGCCCAGCTGCTCCGAGCCCCGCAGGGCTTTTCATTGCCTCCCCACCCCGGGGAGAGGCAGGGGCAGTGGGGGGCAGCCTGCCCCTGCCCTTGCAGCAGATTACCTGCCCTCCTCCCGCGCACACACCATACATCCCGCAGTGAAACGAAAGCCCAGGTCCGCGGCCTGCTGCTACCTGCGGCCCAGGCCCCCGAGCTGCACCTGCAGGCCTGGCTGCCCGCTGCCCTGCTCGGCCCTTCCCCGCAGCACAGGGGAGCAGCCCCGCGCAGACGGGGTGCATGGACGGCCCCTGCACCCCTGCTCCAAGCGAGCCAGAGGGGCACGACCCCGTTCACACCGCAGCCTGGCAAGGATTCCGCCACCTCCCTGCGGGATTGGTATTTAATCCCCCAAACACTTCCATGCATGAAGCCCGCTTTCCTCTTCCCTTCTTCTCCCTTCCCCCCACGCAGGGGCCCCGAACTCGCCCCACAGCCCCGCGCTCGGCCAGGGCCCAGCTCTCCCGCAGGCTGGATCGGGCCCCGCGGACAGTCGGCAGCCTGCTCCCAGGGCAGGGCCCGCAGCCTTGCAGGTGAGAGGCAAGAGCCGGAGCAGCCAAGGGTGCCAGGGCCCCAGCAGCACGCCCGGGCCGACTCTCCCTCCCCAGCCGGTTCAGACAAAAACGCCTCCCGCGCTTCCTAGGGACCCCGCGCCTAGCTCTGCCTGGCTCCGCCGGCTCTGCACGCTCCAGGCCCCGGCAGCTCGGGTGCCCCGGGCCTCGCCTCTCCCTGCGGGAGAGCAGCCCGGCACCCCGACGGGGGGCGAGCCCCTCCGGTTTGTCTCCGGGATTAGACACTGGGCCATTCAGCCCCGGCCTGGTGCAGCGGGGGAGACCTTGGGCCTTCTCCTACGAGGGGGAGGCACATGGATGCCCCAAGACCATCCCCCTGCACCCCTTCCCTCCAGGGCTGTGCCCCTGGCTGGGTCTCCGGGCCGGGCTGGGGAGCAGCTCCGGGCTGGGGAACAGCGCTGGGGCCCACCGCCCTACTTACAAAGCCGTGCTTGTCCGAGATGTTGTTGGTGAGCTTGAGCTTGTGGAAGGCCACGGGCTTGGCCATCCACTGCTCGCCCGTGGCCGGGCTGTCCGGGTGGATGTACATGCGCTTGGGCATCTCGGGGTCCGCTTTGCCGGCCACCATCCAGCGCGAGTTGTGGAACTTGTAGCGGCAATCGTCGGCCGCCACGATGTCCATGAGCAGGATGTACTTGGCCTTCTTGTCCAGGCCGCTCACCCGCACTTTGAACGGGGGAAACATCCTCCTGGGAGGGGGGG
>JAGPOW010002118.1:14076654-14150579 GCA_030014935.1 Caiman crocodilus | reverse complement strand
GGGGGGGATGTGAAAAAGGGATCAGGGAAGCCCCGGGGGTCGTTTGTGAGCAGAGGTCTCCCGGGAAAGCCAGCAGCCCCGGGCCTGGAGGGGCCCCGACGGTGCGGGGCTCCGGGAGCCGGCCCCGACGCCCCGCAAAAAATAAAGAGGCGGCCCGGGCTGCTCTACCCGCCCCCCGCCGCCTCTGCTGGGCTTCGTCCGCGGGCTGGAAAAGGAGCGAAAGGTTAAAATCCCGAGGCCGGTTCCTTGGGAAATGGGGCAGAGATTAAAAAAACAACAATAAAAACAAACCCCCCAAAACCCTGCAAAAAAACCCCAAACAACTCCCCCACTCCAACCTAGGCGGGATCCAGGTGGAAAGCATTTTTCTTGCTCTTAAATTATTTTTTAAAAAGGAAAGAAACGAATTTCCCCCCGAGGAAATGGATCATCCTTCTCGAAAGGGGAAAAAAAACCCCAACCCCGAGCCCGGAGGCAGATCGTGCGGCCTCCAGGACCAGAGCGACTGGGAAACCAAGGAGAAACGAACGGGCTGTAACGCGGGGCAGGGAAGGCGGCGGAGGGGGAGAGGGAAAAAAACAAAACTAAAAACCAGCCCCAAACCCCTGGGCTCTTGCGGGGATTTGCTCCCAAGTGCAGGAGGCTGTTTGGGGTGGTTTTGCACGAGCCGCGGGGAAGCGGGTTTGCAGCCCGGGGGAGCCCGCTCCTGTGCTGGGGCAGAAAAGCCCAGCCCCAAACGAGAAGTTTGCAAGGTCCGGGGAAATTCAAATAAACACCTTGGGGCTGCATCGACCCCGGGCTCATTTCATCTGGGATCTCGCTCCTTTTAAAAATTCATAAAAATAAAACCAAACCAACCTTCACCCCCACCCCAAAAATACAAAAAATACGGACACGGAGAGCCGCAGCCCGAGGCTCCCCAACGTGCGGGTCGGCTGGAGCGCCCTGAACCCATGCGAGGAGGGTCGGATGGGCGGGCAGCTCCCCCCACCCGAGGGGACCAGCATCATAAATCAAGGCCGAGAAGGGAAAAGCCGCCGGGCTTCAATCAGTGGCCCCGACTCCAGCAGCCGGCGACGGGTCGCAGGTGCCCGGGCGGCGGGGACGGATCGGGTCCTACCTGCCGGACTTGGTGATCACCATCTCGGTGCCCAGCTTGTGGAACTGGTCCCACAGCTCCTTGGCTTCCAGAGTCACTTTGGGGTCGTCCTCGACCTCCTCCTCGGGCTCCAGGCTCTTGAGGGACCGCAGATGGGCCGCCTGGTGATGGTGCCCCAGGGCCGTAACGTGCAGCCCGGCCTCGGCCGCCCCCGCCAAGCTCGGGTCCGGCATGGGCTTAGCCAGCGCGGCCGGAGGCAGCGCCAGGGCCGGGAAGAAGGAGGGCTGGGCGGCGGCTAGGAAGGCGGACATGGGGAAATCGGCCGGTCTGGGCGCGTGGAAAGGGTGGTAAGCCATGGCAGTCCCCGGGAACGCTGGATCTCTCATCGGGGCATCCACAAATCCAGGGGGACGGAGGTCCGAGCCGGCCCGAGCCGGGGCTGCGGGGGAGCGCGGGAGGGGCGCCCAGCTTGCAGGCGGAGATCGCTGCTGCTCCGGGGAAGCGCTCTGCGGCTCCACGCGGGGGGACGCGGGCCCGCGGGGGCTCCCCCAGCGCCGCCGCTCCTCGGGGAGCCGCCCGGCCGGCCCACCCCGCGGGCAGGCGGGCAGGCGGAGGCTGCGGGGCCCGGAGTGGGAGCGGCTGAGATCTCGTCCCGATCTCTGCAAAACTGCGACTCTCTCACATGTCCTTCCTGCTCTGATCCCCTCGCTAATGAGCCAAGCCCCCTTGATTGCTGATTTTACGCGTTTCAGACCAATTGTGGATCTCCATAGGCGTGGTTTTGACAGCTCCGGCCAAGATCTGGGCTGGAGGGGGGGTGGGCGGGCGGGGAGGGAGGGAGGAGAGGAAAGGAAAGGCGGGGGGGAAAGAAGAAGAAGGAGGAAAGAAAAAAAAAAAAGGTGTCGGAAGCTTCGGCAGCAAGAAAACATGTCAACAGAATAAAATATTCACCAATGACAGCGAAAAGCGCTCGAGATCCCACCCCCGGCTCCTTTCCGCATACCGGGTCAGCGCCCGGCGTGCGGCCGCGGGCGGCTCGGCCCGGCCGGGAAGCCGAGCCCGGGACAGCGGCGGTGCCAAGCAGCACACACACGGGCGGGCGGGTCTCGCGTGGGGGTGCGTGGGCTGGGCCCACCCGTGTCATTTGGGGGGCATCCAGCGAGCCTCCCGGCCCGGCCTTGCTCGGGTAGGAAACACGGGCCGGGGTGGGGCCGCGGAGGGCATCGCCGCTGGAAATGCCCCGCGGAGGCGGGTCGAGCCCGGGTGAGTGGTGCCCCGCGCCCCGGGCCGCCCGCCCCTTAGACGGGTCCCGCCGGGCCCCGGCGGCCGGGGAGGCGCTTGGCGCCAGGCGGCCGCCGCGGCACAGGAAAGCCCCGGCTCTTGTCACTTCGCATTGACCCCAAAATCCTCAAGCCGCGCCCTGCGCGCCGGGGCGGGGGAGGACAGCCCCCCGGAGCCCCCGGCGGCTCCGCTCCCCTGCACCGAGCCTGACCCCGGAGCAGCCCGGGCCGCCTCGAGGGGACGCCCCGTCCTGCCCCCCTCCAGGTGAGCTCGCCGCGGCGGGGCTTCCCCTTCTGCCCACGCAGCCACGTCCCGCACCGCACAGCCCGCGCGGGGGGAGGGAGGGAGGCGGCCCCGGCGCGGGAGCTGCAAGGCCGGCTGGGGACAGCCACGGGCTCGCCCGGGCGCGCGAGACGCGGCTCTCCCGCGGGGGCGCACCGGGGACACCCCGGGGAAGCAAGGGAGCGCCGGGCTTGCGGGGCAGGTGGGCGAGAGGCGGCGACACCCGCTCCCGGGCTCGCTGCCCTCCGCGAGCCCAGCCCCGGGGCCCCGCTGCGGCAGCCCCGACGTGACCCGCGGGGCAGGAGGGGCCCAAGGGTGCGTGTCACGCCAGATCCATGCCCACCCCCGGGAGCTGCTGGCACCGACGGGCACAGCCCGAGCGCCCGCGGGCCGGGGCTGGCCCGCTCCCCTCGGGGCCCGGGGGCGGGCAGGGGCGGCTGCCCAGCCCCCTCGGCCCTCGCCTCCCCCGCGGGCACCGCTGCCCATCTCCGCTCCTCCGCCCTCGGCTATTTTTAGCGCGCAGACTCCGGCCTTGGCGCCAGGCCGTTTAAGACCTGTCAAAGTCCTTCATATTTCCCTCATGTCACATGGCCCCGCGCCCCCCGCCCCGGTGCGGGAGGTGGGGAGCGAATGCAATTTGCTCTTCGCCGGCGCTGCGGCGTCCCGGTGACCCCGGCCAGCGGGGCTGCGGGTGTCCTGTCCGGGGCACTTAGACAAATTGTAAGTGATTGATGAGAGAGAACAATTCTCACCAGCCGCGGCTGCCCCCGCTCCCAGCGCTGCTCCGCACCCGGCCCCGGCCCGCGGCCGCGCAGCGTCCAGGGGCAGGCTGCTCGAGGGGGGGGACCCCCCCAACCCAACCAATTCAGAGGGGCCGCGGAGCAATGTCCAGATTGCTGCTGAGGCCAGGCAGGGACCTGAGCTCGGAAACCTCGGCTCAGCCCGGCGCGGAGGCGGGCAGGCCCGACGGCGCTGGGCCCGAGCGCCAGGTCCAAGGCAGGTGCCCCCCGGGAGCGCGGGAAGCGGCAGGTGCGGGCCCTGGCGCCCCGCCGGGTTCTTCCCCGTTGCGGCTTGGTGTCCCGCATCAAACCCCCTTTCCCCGCCTCGCCCGCTCTCCCCCTTCGCAGACGGTCGCGCTAATCCCGCACTAGAGCCTCCCGGACACACGCCAGCCCGTCCTCATCCCCGCGCCAAGGCTGCCCGTGACCCGGGACAACTGCGCACAGACGCCGGCTGCCTTGGCATGGGGTTAGCTGAAGCCGGCCCCCTCCGGCTTCCCCGGGGCAGGCGGTGGCACCGTGACCCGCAGGCCGCCGACACGCACACGCCCGCCCCAGCGGCGCGGACACGATTCTCCGATGGGAACCGCGCTTCGCGGCGCGGCCAGCGGCTCCGCGGCCGGGTTGCACCCAGCGGGCTCCCGCCCTGGCCCGCAGCACACCCCGGGCGCCCCCCGCCCAGCCGGCGGCCGCTCCTCGCCCCGCAGTAACGCGCATTGCCTCCGCCGCCAGGACCGCTCCGGCGATTCGGCAGCAACGAAACCGGGCCCTTCCCTGCAGAAGGCACAGCCCGAGGGGCTCGGGGCCCTTCCCCCGGGAGCCCTCCTGCGTCTGGCACTGCTATCCCGGGCCAGGCACCAAGGCCGGGCCCGATCCCGGGTCTCGGAACTTGCCCAAAGTCTCACCCGGCCCGACCTCCTCTCCCGAGGAGAAGCCGGGCGCAAACCGAAAACACGTTTTCAGGCACTGTCTTGAGAGCACCTTGGCTCCTTTTATAGCTGGAGAGTTGTGTCTATCCCGTGCTAATCCCGTTGCAGGTGTGGAGGTCTACAGCTATTGCCCGAGTCAGCAGTTAACGGGGAGATCATTGCCTGCGCGATTCAACAGTTAAGGGGGCGATCATTACCTCGCCCACTGCCCGGTCTACACTGATTGCGGGATGAGCCAGTGGAAATGCGCAATCAAATGTAGCGTGTAGCAGTGACCCGGTGTCCCCAGCCCACGAGGCGGGGAGACTCCGAGCCCCCCACGCCGAGGGAGAAGCTGAGCCTTTCCCCGAGGGAAGGTAGCCACGGGGAGCTGGGCCACGTGCAGGGAGGGCCAGAAGCTGTCCGCAGCAGCTGCCGCCAAAGTGAACGGGGACAGGGCGAGTGGGAGCATCGACGCCCGCACACCCATGGCACCACGGGCCAACCCCCTTTCTGTAGCCACTGGAAGCTGAAAAATTAAAGTCGGGGGTGGAGAAGTCCCTTGACACCCGCCTGAAAGACACCGTGGAGCCGCCGGGCCCAGCAGCCTGCATCCCCGACGGGGCGGACACTGGCGCTCGCACAGCGGCTTGCAGGTGGCCTGGGCGGATCCTGTGTCCGGGTCACGCCAGCAGCCTCGGCTCCGAGGGGCAGAGGATGCCCGCGCCCCTGCCCTGGCAGGCACAGCCCTTCCCCCGTCTAGGGGTCTGTGGGTAGCCCGCACAGCCTGGGCTATCC
Source organism: Caiman crocodilus (assembly GCA_030014935.1). Classification (NCBI taxonomy): domain Eukaryota; kingdom Metazoa; phylum Chordata; order Crocodylia; family Alligatoridae; genus Caiman; species Caiman crocodilus. Next base: position 14,145,432 of record JAGPOW010002118.1, on the reverse strand, counting down.
CCGCGCGGTGCGCCCGCAGCCCGGAGAGGACTCCATCGTCCCCCGCAGCAGCCACAGCTCGTCCAGGCTGCATGAGCAGCCGGAGGTTTCCCGCGGAACCGCCTCGAGAGCCATTTATGGCCAAGTCTAAAGGGATCTATCTGTGTGCGTGTGAGCCCACCGCCTTCAAAGCCTGCAGCATCGGGTCGGCGGGACCGCGAGTCCCAGTCCAGCGTCTCCTGCTGCCCGCGGCGCCTCTGCCTCCATCCCAGGATCCACCCCCCGCCCCGACTGTTTAGATTTGCCCCGGCTGTAAAGCAAATATTTCCCGCAATCCGCCTGCTGCAGAGTAACAGCCGGCCGGGCCGGAGCCGCCCAAGTTTACGCGGAGCCGAGAGACTTGTAAACACGGGTCTCCAGGCTGCGTGTCAGGGAAAGCGGCTGCCCCGAGCCCTGCCGGGGGACACCGCAGCGCTGTGCACGCACATACTCACACGCTCATACACACATCCCCACGCACGCACGTCCAGGGGCGGCAGGAAGCCCCAGGCCGGAGGCAGGGCCAGTGCGCCCGTCGGGGGCCCGTGCCGCGGGGCCGGGACCCGATTCACCCTCCGCAGGGCGCGGCCGCCCCGGCCAAGGGCCCTGAAAGGACACGCGAGAATCCCCGATGGCAGAACGGGGACCCCGCTCGCACACGTGTACGTACAAATACACACACACACACAGATGCATCCAAACATACACACAGGCACACGCACAAACCTATACACACAGGCACGCGCATACATATCCGCACATGCACAGGCACACGCAGATACACACAGGCACACACACAACTATCCGCACATAGGCACACGCACATACACACAGGCACACGCACAAATATATATAGACAGGCACATGCACACACGCAAAGATACAGGCACAAACGCTCACACAGACACAGGCACACCCACACACCTATAGGCACAGGCACGGATACCTACAAACGAAACAACTGCAAGCTTCCTCGGCACGAAGAAGTGGGTTTGTCAAGCTTGCAAAGAAGAACTATTCTCCCCTCCAGCTATTTCAGTTAGTCTAATAAAAAAAATATCGGATTTATCCGTAGAGCCTACTCTACAAACATAGACACACGGGCTACCCACACGCACACCCGCCGCCACCCAGGAGCGGGGACGTGCGACCCGCGCACTGAACCGCCGGATCGCAGAGCCCTGTCTGCGGGCTCCCCCGCTCGCGGCCGCGGGGCAGGGCACGCCGTGTCCCCGGATCGCCCCCAGCGGGATCCGGCCTTTCCCCCGCTCCAGGGAAGCCCCAGGCCGGATCAGGCCCGCCACCGGCGACCCCCGACGGAGCAGCCCCGCACGACGCCGAGCCCGCGGGACGCCTTGTCCCCGAGCAGCCGGGCTGGGGCACACCGCCCCCCCCCCCCCCCCCGCGTGTGCCAGGCTGCGGGCGCCAACGAAATCCCGGCCGCCGAGGGAGGCGGGGCCCGGACCCGCGCCCGGCCGGGCGCACACCCCTGCGGGACACCCCGGCCACACGTGCCCGGGACCCGCGTGGGCAGGGAGACTCATCTCCCTTCCGCCGACGCCGGGAGCACAAGCGATGCACCGACGGCGGCTGGCGCGGTGCTGCCTTGCAACGAGATCCGCCTCCCGCTTGCCTCGCTCGTCCCTGCTCCAGCGCCGGGGCCGCCCCTTCTACCCCCCGGCCCGGCCCGGCCCGGCCCGGCCCGGCCCCGCGGTACCTGCAGGGCGCCTCGCCCGCTGCCCAGCCGGGCCGATCGCGAGCCGGCTGCAGGAGCAGGTAAAGCCGGTCCAGGTGCTCCCGCCCGCCCCTCCAGTCCCCTCCCTCCGCATCAGCCCAAGCCGCTCCGCTCCCGGCCGCGGGGCGCACTGCGCGGGGCAGGGGCAACAAATGCGGCGCGGGCAATGAACGAGCTGGGCGCGGGCGCAGAGGTGACGGGCGCGGTAAGGGGCCCGAGTGCACACGCGCGGCCTTGGCAATCACGCACGTCCGCTGGTCACCCGTGGTGTGCCCCTGCACATCTTTTATTAGTACGCAAATCGCCCATTATGCACACGCCCCGGTTGCCCGGCTCCCCTCCGCGCCCGCGCTCATCAGCTCCGGCTTTGCACGTGTGTCCGCACCAGCCGGGCTCGCATCCACCCCCGGCCTTGCACGCCCTCCCGGCCCCCCCACGTTCCCTCCCGCCCTCCAATGGGGGCGCGGCCGGGCGGCCATGTGACCCGGCGGGCCAATCCGCGCCGCACGGGGTGCAACGTGTGCACAGGGGGCGGAACGCGCACACAGTTGCGGCGCTGCAGCGGGGGCGGCTTCGACGGTGCGTGCGTCCGGCCGGGCGGGACCTGGGGAGGGGTCTCCGGGGCTAGCAAGCACCCGGGAAACCCTCTTCTTGCCTTCTCCTCGAAACCTGCGCCCGGGCTCCCTTCCCCAGTCCCGCGGCCAGCCTGCGTCCGCCTGCGGGGCGGGGGCTGCAGCCTGGGGCTTTGAACCGGGTCTGGAAACGTTTAGGAAACGGCCGAGACCAGCACTGAGTTTGGCGCGGCGTTGTCCAGTGACTCACCGGTCTGTTCCGGGGCTGACCTCCCGCGGCTCAGGGGCATCCTCTGTGTCTTGCTCGAACGGAGCCGATAGCCATTGTCCTGCTGCAGAAGTAGAAAAAGAGCCCAAGTAAACACGGCAAGAAACAAAGCCCAGGGCCACTGCATAAAAACGAACAAAAAAGTCCCAGTTTATTATGATGATGATGATGATGAATTACTAAACCGCTCTATTTCATTAGAGTGGCACCCTGAGTGTAGTTGACCAGCATCCGTAGCAACGCAATACTGAACATTTCTATACGCTAATCTTCAAAACTTAAGACCTACTTCTTGGCATTTAATGATGAAGTTTTGCAAAGCAAAAAACCTGTCTAGAGCAGACCAGAGCTGGGGCAAACTCCCAAGTCTGCAGTCATTATTATTATTTTAATGTCTAGAAACTCCCACTATGAGTGTGGTTCCTGTGTTACAGAAACTGTAAGCACACACTGAGGCAGAAGGAGACGGTCCCATCTCAGAGATGCTTATGTATTCAGCCAACAAGGCTGGGGTTGAGAGTGGCACACAGAGGTGAAGGGGCTCCACCAAGGCTAGGAAAACTGGTCAGTGGCAGAGCGAGGAATTACAAGCCTGCTCAGTGTAGTATCCGCTGACCCGTGTTGCCTCCCTTCTCAAACTCTGTCAGGGTCCGATGAGAGTTGTATCCGAGCCCTGGGTTGGATTTTACAAACAAACGTTCGTGCAATATCAGCAGAGAAGCAGAAGCAACCCGCCCCTGCTCAAGGAGCTGAGTTTAGAAGCCGGCCAGGGACTATGGAGTCTAAAGGAAGCACTGGTGTTTCAAAATAATACCACCGGCTTATTCTTTTAGCTGGTTTTACACTTAAAGCTCTAGATACTAGGATAGGAATCTACGTGATGTCCATGCCTAGCTATGGAGCCCAGTCTTTGGGGGCTCAAGGGGCACATAGGCTTCCTGCAGCTCCTCCACACACAGATTAATGTAACATCGTGCAGCGGCCGTATAGCATTGCTGCTTTTTACCAACCGGGTTTTCAAAAGCACCGATTTCGGAGCGCAGGCCCCACTGCCCGAGTGCTAAAGAACCAACATGAGCATGGGAAGCAGCTCCAGCAGTCGGGAGGCAGGGGACTAGATGCCTTTACACCCTGCTTCATTATTTTTTCTTTCTGCTTATCTCTTTTCTCAGCTGCCCTCTGGGTGCCTGGGTCGCCTTTCAACATCAGCCGAGGCTTCGAGCATGAGAGGAGCGTGCAGCGGTGGCGTCAACACTCATTGCATACAAAGGAGACCCGGGCCCGAAATATCTCCTCTCTGAACTTTGCCTCCTCTTGAGTCGGCCCGCCGGCTCTCAAGATGCGTTTCCTCTGGATGCCTAAACTCAGGTAATGCTGCGTGCAAATCAAGGGATTACCCTTCATATAGGTCACTAATCTCTCGACACACGGGCTTGAAAACCTGTGCCAAGGAAAGAAAAGCTGAAAGGGAAGCAAAGATAGTGGACACAATGGTGAGGCCGCCAGGCACTTAATAAGCCTCCTCTCTGCTTTGTCTGCGTACACTCAGCACCAGATAGGGATCAATGAATCTCAGCTGAGAAAATACACTCGCACTCTGTAAAAGGGACCAGTGTCTGCGAGAAACAGGGGATCAGGTCTCTCTGGGGGAAGCGCAAAGCTCTAAGCACCGCATATATTAGTCGCCCCAGTTTTACAACCCGCAGTAATTCCCTCCCTTGATTTCTTCCCCTTCATGTTGCAAATAAAAAGCAACCTTCATTTGCTCCAGCCGGCCTCTCTAGTTACCATCTGTTTTATATTCTTCCAGTCTCACCTTATGCCAGGACGTCTTCCGTAAATCCGTCCTCACTTCTCGACTCAGACTCTGAGCACCGGTGGGAAGGAAAGGGGAGCGGGGAGCGCCCACAGCCTGGCAGAAACGGAGCCACTGCTTGCGAGAGCTGCAGGGCGTCAGGTGAGTCTCATCCGCTGCCTTCCAAGCGCCGAGAAAACTGCCCTTCAAGCTTTTCCTTCCTTGCACTTCCCTGCTTTTCTCGAAGTCCCCAGTACTCGACTTCCCACAGGGACGTGTTCCCACCTGCTCGGCGGTCAAAGGTGTTTCTCTTCCGTGTGGCAGTGGAGAGCAAAGGCTTTGTTTCCGCCCCAAACCCCATCTCTCAGATTTTGACTGCATCACAGATGTGGAGCCATGCACTCAGTGCCAGGGGAATTGCTTCACACAGGTCACTTCAAGTTTCTTCATTAGCTACTATGGACAGCTTTCAAACACTTTCTAATTAGCCAGCTCGTGGCCTGCAATATAAGAGTGGAGATTTGCAGCTTGTATTGTGCAGGAAGATGGCTGAGCGAGTGATAAGTGATAACGATCCTTGGCCTTAACATATATGAGTCCTCCCAGAGCGCATCTCTGGAGGCACAAGCATCTCCCAGCTTTGCCCAGCGCAGGGTGGGCTCCCATGCGAGCTCCAGCGAAGGCTACGATTCAAAATAGGTGTATAAGCATGGCCCTCCCCAGTAAGGGGCTATGGACCTTGCCTCTGGCTGCTGCAGCCCCCTGACCCTGTATGATGCAAAGTAGAGGGCAGGGAGGAGCATGTGAGCAAAAAAAAGAAGGATGCTGTTGAGGAGACACGGTTAGTGCACGAGCCTCACCATACAAACATCCCAGCTCACAGATGCCAGCTTTTCAGAGCCCAGGTCTTCAAAGGTATTTAGGTACCCAATTCCTACTGACATGAGAGAGTCAGGAACCTAAATAGCAGTGAGGATCTGGGTGCCGCAGTCATGCACAGGGGAGATTTTCAAAGGCACTTGGGTATGCCATTCTCACTGAACATCACTGAGCCCTGGGTGCCTAGTCTGCACCTTTGAACGTCTCCCCCCATGCAAAAGGACTCTGCTGTTTCAGAGCAGCTACACGCTCCCCCCCAGTGCCGATTCGCCCCACGCTGCTGTTTGTACAGGTGCCTGGGCCCAGCACCATCCCACCTTTCTGTGTGTGTGTCATTGCCGAGAAATTGTTAAACCACCCACCAGAGGAGCGGAGATGAAGCATCTGTTGTGGCGCCCTGGCCAAATCCATGAATCAGAAACATCAAAGCAGAAGGAGGCATCCGAATTATTAACACAACCAGCAAGCATTGCAGAGGGGACAGCGTCTCGGTGGATGCTCGTCAACAGCTTTTCTCAATTAAAAGCAAACCCAGCCTTTTGCAGAGCACACAGTCTGGCTCGCATGGGGGCAGTCAGCTAATCCACCAAGCCGCTGTTGGATCAGGGTGTGCAGAGCACACATGAAATGCCAGAAAACCGAGGGCCGGATGCGTTCCCTTGTCCTGAGACTGGTGCTGTCTCCAACTCGCGTCATTTCAGCGTAAGTCTCACAAGTGGGGGTAAGTGTGGGGGGTACTGCAAATCCCCAGTTCCTGGAATCCCAGTTCCTGGAATCCTGGTGGGTATGAGATGCCTCAGCCCACAGATAAAATCATGAAAACATGACCTTGAGGTGCATCCTAATTAAACAAACTCGAAGACAAACAGGAACCCCGTGCTGACAAACAGGCCAAGCTCCTGGTTTCCTGGGGCGTGACTCAGCATGAGAATACCTGAGGTTGACAAGACCAGACTAGCCCTTTGCAAAACGCCCTTGCACACCGTGTGTTACTGAGGGCAAGAATCATTTTGGCACTTGCGTACCTGAGAAAGTGACTTGTCATCTCCACGTGACTCGCAGACTTTTCCCCTCGATTGCTTAAACCGGTGGAAAAAGGATGACTCGGATGTGCTTCGGTGTAAGGCAAGGTTCAGAAGGGATCCCCCTCTCCTGGACATAGCAGAGCGGGTTGGGCTCAGTTTCATCGGGACTATGCCCTGCCTCTAGGATTGAAGCCGTGGCATAGAGCAGTCTCCCTATGGTTTTTGGAGGAGGAAAGATCGGGGCAACCAACTCACTGCAGGTGCTGCCGCTGGTTTTCTGCTTGAATGAGGATGACCATGCAGAGATTGGCTCATAACCTTCAGTCGGCTGCTAACTCTTGTCAAAGTCCTTTCCTGTGCTGGTCAGGAACCGGGACACCTACCTACCATTTGTTTTTTCCAGAGTTTTGGTTGAAAAGAAATCATCAAATGTCAAACATCACAGGACCTGCGGCAAGTTAATATAACTATTAACCTTTGTGCGTCCAAGGTTTCTCACCGAGGTCAGTCCTCTCTTCACGAGGGGAGTTCAGGGGATCGTTGCTCTCTCTAAAAATGTGCAAGTTGGCTTTTCACAAGCAGAGGAGGGTGGCTATGGGAGTTTATTATCTGATTATTCCCAGTGTTCGGGTGGAAGTGGACCGTGGCACTGGCTCCCTTGAACATGGTATTCTGCTCTGCTTAGTACAGCTTAAAAAAAACAAAAAAAAGACACATTTTTCACATTTTACAAATGAGGAGACTAAGAAAGCGTTGACGGGAGCTGCCCACGGGCAGAGTTTTAAGAGCCAAGATTAGAAGTTGGGGCTTCCTGGCAGCAGGCCTGCGCTCAGGTCACACGTCTTTTGTGGCATTTCCCATCTGTTTCAGAGCTAGGTTTTAGTTTTGTGCCATGCTGTAAATCAGATACAGTAATGGAGACCGGGTGCTCTCGCTAAAGCGTGTTCATTATATTTTTAGTAATGATATTGTAAATACGCAGAGGAAAGCAATTGCCTTCTATAAAAGGGAAAAAAAAATAGTGTGGTCTGTGCCGTAACCAGTTCATGACATGCTAATTTTAAAGAGGCATTGCAGGTCTTGCTTACAGATTGGATTTTAACCCGATGACCTTTTTTTGTTAAAGTGCATCACAGTAGAAATTAACTTCAAATTGCTGTCAACCACATCACTGGCCTATTCCTAGCCTTCTTGCTAATGCTGGAGAACACTTTGTGATATGCAAGTGCCTGAGAAAGTTCATAGCCTCGCCTCTGATTTATAACGGGCTGTCTAACAACTGCTATTTATCACCCAATGGCAGCGGTGCCCAGGGACCCTAGTCAAGGGACACGCTTGGGCTGAGCATGGCATGGATGCATGCAAAAAGACGACAGTCCTGGTCCCAAATTGCTCCCTGCCTAGGATGGTGGTTCCCAAACTAGGGGCCATGAGCCCCATAGTACCTGGACTGGAAGTGGGATCTGCAAACTGGTGCAATAAGAGACCCAGCATCCAGGCCGAGCGAGGGAACCAAAACTTTTGGGAAATAGTTGCATCCATTTCCCTCACTGAGAACAAATGGGGCCATTTGCAGATGCTGGCAGTGGCCTTTACCCATCTCTCAACAAGATGTTCACAGCACTTATCCCCCACGATGAAAGCTTCCTTACAAGACTGCATGGTCTTTTCTGGTACCAGTTCCCTTGGTTCTCATTCAGCTTTGGTCAATAGGGAGCTGTTCACTCTAACAGGAGTTTTAGCTGCATAGGCTAGGCCTGGATTCGTTTCCACATGCCTTCCCATGCCTTGACAGTCGCGGAGTCTGTATCTCTGGATATAGATAACTTCAGGATTTCTAGCCATTATGCTGCCTGATGGGGGAAGACTTTTGCACACAAAGAGCCCAGATCTGCAGGGAACTGAACGGCTCTTAGGAAGTGCTGAGTGCTCTGTGACTTTGGGAGCACTGTGCTCCCTAAAGGACTGGGCCCCAAATTTTCCATGGCAAGCTGCATGCTATGCAGGGGTCCAAGCAAAAGCAGAGCCTGAAGCTACTGGAGAAGGCATTCAGGTCACAAGTCCTTGCATCATTCATCTCCAGTTGCCAGAGGAGTTGCCTCTTCCTTTGATCTCCCGGTTGCAATGGGAGGTGGAGAGAGAGCTTCCATCTCTCTTCCAGAAAGAGACGGAGGAGGCTAGGGTGGCAACTCTTGCAATCACTTATGTAGCCTGTATTTCACATGGGAGCTGGACAAGCTGCCGAGGTCACACACACAGGCTGGAGCCTCCATGGGTGCAGTAGCCTCCGTACTGGTCGTATGCTTGCTGGCCTTGCCTCTTGACTGATAAAAAGCAGAAGCCTTTCCCATGCTGCTGCCCACGCTTCGTCTCCCCAGAGTTGTAGGCAGTTGTCAGGAGTTTCGTGCAATATGGACTTGACATCTCAGGCTGCTTTGCACAGCTGGATTTTTCTTGTCCTGGCTGTCTGTTCCCAGGTGGCAGGGGATCCGACCCCGGGAGGAGGTATCAGGTAAGGTGTTCACATCGCACCGCGCGGTGTCTGGGGCACCGGGTGTTTTTGTTTCCAGCCGGGGTCTCTGAGACCATCAGCAACATCGGCATTAAACAGTCATCACCAGTGGTCTGCCCTGCCTAGCACATTGTGTAACACAAGAAGAAAGCCAAGGAGCTGGCACCCAGCTTCTCCCGTGTAGCCCATCGTTGTTTAAAGACTGCAAGAATCCACAGATGTCAAAACACAGAGATTTCAGAATAAGCCACAGGCCCTTGTTTTGTCACCATGCAAACCACCTGCCCAGGAGCCTACAAGGAGGTGCACGGAGAGATTGATATACAATTAAATCCAGGGGATTTTTGCTCTGTTGGTTTTGTTCCAGACACAGTCATCATGATTAATGCAGTGGTGACTGTCAGGGTGACACCTCCCAGACTTCAACAGGAAGAATAAAGTGGGACATCTAATGATGTGTCAAGTATCAGTAAGAATAATTGTCAGTGACTAACGGAGAGGGCTGTGCAACCCTGGCCCCAGAGGACAATGAGCACGTGCTGCAGATTCTCACCAAATGTTATCAGGGCAAACAGCACCAGCTCTTCAGTGTCCATGCCACCCTCCGTAACTAGTGATCTAATAGCCAGGGGCTTATGACTGAGGCTTAGGAGTTAGACTTTGCTTTTGTCATTTTGTAACCCACTCTCTTTAGCAATCTCCATGGGATGCATGTTGCCCGGGAGCGGTGGAGTCTGTTTTACCAGGCCTTTATTCTGGGCAGGGAAGGACTGGTCAGGCAACTAGATCTGGCGAGGTGCTGAATCATCAGTGGACTTCTGGCTCCCGCGTCCACCTTTCTTCAATTAATGTTTAAGGAATAAACAGGAGGAGAAGTTTTGTCAAAGGCGGGGAACGGATTTACAAACAGCTCAGCATCAAAATCTGCCCGTCGGAGAGCTCACAGACACAGGGACGCCCACCCACCCCGTTCACCCCACGCGGGGACTTTCTAGACTCATGGCCTGCTTTGCAACCAAATCTGCCAGTGCACCGGGGGGATCCTGCACCCACGGCCACCGAGCCTTGGGAAACATCATGCCAAACTGGATCCGCGTTCACCCCAGCTATCAAAATCCACTTGGTTGAGGTAATCACTTTTTCTGGCAACGTGCTCTACATTGCTGCTCCCCTTCCCCCCGGAGAGCCAGCAATGCCGCAGGAATGTAGCACCTTCATTTCCTAATGCCTTCTCCTTCTGCATTGTGGGCAGGATTTAACACACGTCCGTAGGCTCGCATCCAGCCCGGAGACACCCAGCCTAACGCTGTCCTGGCCAAAGGCTTGTACCGGATCATAAGTGGTGTGGAAAATGCCAACTTGCAGTCTTTGCCTCTCTGTATTATTAATCACGCGGTCAGAAACATGCGGAGGAAGGGGCAGATGACAAGCAGAAAACAGGCATGAAATCCTCTTTTCAGCTATTCATTTCATTTTAATCAGCTACAATGATATCAGTCGAAAGCAACAGCACTGGGGAGAGCATAACTGTAATGCACGGTTTAAGCCCCCCCCCCCCCCCCCAAAAAAAAAAAAAGTTTGTCCAAATGTCTCTTTACTTGGTGCAAATGGTCAAGCAGGGGATTTAATTATTTTCTCTCTGTTAGAGGCACTTTGAATAACTGTTAAAAAAACCCTCCCAAACCTCCAGTCGAGGTCCATAACTTTATTCCAATTTTGGTCAAAGTTAAGCAACTTTTTTGTTGCTGTTGTTGTTGCTGAAACTGGGAAGATGTGATCTCAGCCCCACTTACTTGCTAATTGTAAGCATTCAAATGGCGCAGTTTAAAGTTACACTTAGCAGCTGTGAAACATTAGAGTGAAGTGATTACAACCTACTGGAGGATACCGAACATTTTTACAATATCTCAGGAGCATAAGGGAAAGACAACAGGAAATGGTGCAAACTTTCCTACCCTGCATGAGAACAAGCCAAAGGCCTTTTCTTCTCCAAAGCTGAGATAAAAGAAACACGGGGGAATAGTCGCACACAGGTTTGATCCTCCAAAACCTCCCCTCCCACCCAATATCCCACTAATCAAGTCCAATTGAAAGAGTGAGCAACAGGCACATTTCTCTGGTTGTTTTTGGAGGATGGGGCTTATTTCACAGCCCCTTTTCCTAAAGAAAAGCCCCATGCTCGGGACTCGTTCTGCAAGGCTATTCGGGACTTGAGACGTATATTTTTTAGATGGTTTTTAACTTGATCAGTTCGCGTAGTGGAAGGCAGCTGATGGCAGCTCCATTACCAGCTCATTTCCTACGCTTTGCTAGCTGGGCATGGGGCAGCCTGGCTGGTAATCACCATTTCTTTGCACTGACCATTAAGGGCTAGCTTTACAGGTTTGCTTCGGCAACTCTGTGCCACCCTGACAATGCAAATCTGGTGCAACCGCCCAGCAAGGCAGGGTTTATGGTCGCGCCGTCTTACTGACACAGCCAAGTGAACCTGGGGGACGTGGCCCTTGCTGCTTTGCCATTCTCCGGATCCTAGTCTGAAACTCGGGATCTTGCGTGAGGCCCAGGCCTCGCACTTGTGCTGAGAGCCAGCCTATGTCTAAAACAAAGAGGAGCCGAATGACAAACCGCTGCATTCAGAGGTCATTTTCTTTCCATTTTTGCTGCCGGGCAAGGATCCTCTCCTGTGATTTAAGTGCAATACACCCTCGTGTTTATTACAGAAACCAGGGTAGACTAAGAAAGCAATATCTCACGTTAATTCATGAAACCCAAACCCGGCTGTAATAGAAGGGCTCCACTTTGTATAGAGGGTGATATACAGTCGCGCCAGCCTTGAACGAGACATTTTGCCGTTTGAACTCAGCAGGAAGCCACTGCTTGCTACTACTGGAAGCAGTTTAAAAACCTGCAAGTCCAGCAGGTCTTTTGGGCTCCAGTCTAAGCTGCGTTTTGTATCAAGGCAGGGCATTTCTGCCTGCCGGCCATGTGGTTTGGAATGACAGCTCTTCAGAAACGTGCTTTGGGTTAGTTACGTTGCTCTGGAGGAGTCCAAGTCACAGTGCATCGAAGCCAATGGGAGTCTTTTTACTTTGCTTTCGCCAGATTTGGATTGAGCAGGGGAGTGAAACTCTGTCTGCACTGAAACCAGTGGCAACGTGACGTGCGACTTGAGTGATGCCTTTGACGCCCATACGATTGATCAGAGGGGCCAAGCACTAAGAGGCCTGAAAAGGCGCAGGGCCGACCCTACAAACTCTGGTAGGAGCATCAGGGCAATTCCTCCGTGCTTTGAGCATGCCACGGCGAAGTAAGGATCAAACCCTGTGGGCCAAATGTTACTCCTTTTTTACACGGGCAGAACACTCTTAGCATCCATGCGGTTGCACCACAGCCAACAAACCCCAAAGGTTTCCAGCAAGCATCCTCAAGCAGCAGCCTCACGCCAACAGGACTGTAAGGCCAGAGAGGAAGTGGAGAGGTGTTGTCCCCCTCAAACACTTGGCTCTTTGTCCAAAGGGGGTTGGTTGTCTGGACCGCCTTTGGCAAGGGGCTTACACATGACTTTAGTGGATGACTCACGAGCCTAAAGTTAGGCCGACACATATGCGTCTTGCAGAGTTGGCCTGCAGATTCACGCGGCAGCACGCTCAGCTCTCACCGGCCCGGGCGCTGGCTCATCTGTGACTATATCCAAGCTGAACGACCGGCATCAGAAAACAAGGCTCCTTGGCTGCAGAGGTGCAGTTCAGCTCAGGGGTTGTCACCAGCGGTGGGTTCAGCACATTCTTCTTTACGAACCAGGCAGGAAATGTTTTCACGCTAACCCCAGTTTGCAAATCCCACCCCCTTAAACAAAATATCCTGATTCAAAGGAGTTCCTTGCAGACTGGGAATTTCCATATGGCCATATAGCAGCACTTACAAAAACGTGATTTTATGCCTGCCAACAACAAATACATTTCCACTGACACCATTCTGTATTAGGCATCATCCTACTTTGTGTGTTCATAAAGGACTAGCCACGAAGCTATTTGAGGCTACAGCAATAGGAAGAACAGCAGTTGCCTTCCCTTCAAAGCGCTTTGTCCCTGATGGCTGCTCTCTGGCAAGACTGAAAGGAAACGAGACTCACGGTGCCAACACAGTCCCTTCTGTATGTGTTAATCTGGATTTCGTTTGAACTTTTGGTACCGACCTTGGCTTGAACTGTGTTAAAAATCCTAACTGGTGTGGACTGACTTGACCTTGTGGTTCCACGTGTTTGCCTGGCCAGGCCTAACGCTAGTTTGCTTGGTCCGGTCCGTTATTTTGCAGACATAAAAGAGGCTCAGCATTATAGCGGAGCTGTTAGCACAGCGATAGGCAGTGGGCCAGACCTGCCAGCATGCCCTTACCGCACTCTCGGGCCAGCGCCCATCCATCTCAGAAGGAAGCATTTCCTAAAAACCCCAACAAGACCCTGACATTATTCCTGTGAATTGCAATTTGTAGCGGTTTCTGGCCCAGGCAGAAAGAAAAAGACATTGTTCTGTGATCCGAGACTCAGCGTTAAAAAACAAAACTGTAGTCAGAGAGTGTATTTGATTTTGGTGCACGGGGACAGGCTGTGGAAGTCAAGACAGTCCATTTCTCATCATTCGAGGCGGCTGTTTTTAAAGCTATGGGAGTGCAACAAGATTTGTGGGTTTCAATGCTTTCCTTTCGTTTCCAAAACTTGAATGAATTATGTGAAAAAAGTAGTAGGAAGGAAATTTCAGAACCTGAGAGTCCTTCCTGGGTTTCTCCTTCTTCCAGAAGTCGGCTGAGATGTCCGGGTTTATGCAGCCGTGTTGTGCAAGCCGCAATTAGTTTTTCAACACATTTGCTGCCGAACACAGCGTGCATGGTGTAGGGGGTGCTGTCTTTTTGCCCAAGTTCCCATTAATGCAATATATGCTAAAGGCAACAGGTGAAAGGCAGGGCCCCAGATCCTCAGTGTGTGAAACTCCATGGGAGTCATTGGGACAAATCCCCAACCATATAAATGGCATAGTGCTAGGGTCTCTGCCAGTTTATACCCCACTTAGGATCTGGCTCAAGTATTCCTATTTTACACTGGTGTGTGAAATGGGAGCATATCTGAACAAGCTGCTAGCAGCCGCTCTATCAATATGCCATGGTTAAGGCTGGGCCCTGGGAGTGGTAGGGCTGCTCCTGTCCTGGCGGGGAGGTGCTGAAACCAGTCGAACTCAGTAGGGCAGAGTCCATGAATGGCCTTGGTTCCTTTGGGGAAGTCTTCTCTAGATGCACCTCTCCTGCTAGTGCCCTGTGAAGGTGTCTTGGGCCAAGGGACTAGGACAGGTCTGCACATTCACTTTCCGAACCTGTGAAAAAAACAGAAGGAGTTAATGCTGCCTGCAAGAGGTAGTCCCTGCCATCTCCTTCCAGCAGAGGTGGCTTAGGACAGACCTGGGCTTCATGCAAACCAGAAGCAGCCTCTTAAATGGGTAAAAGGCTCATTCACGCCAGGCCAAAGAGATCAGGAGGTGCCATCTACCTTGCACCTCTCCAGTCACCAGATCTTTCCCCATGCGGGAACTGTGACCTGGGAAAGACACTTTTCCTCGTATGCAATGTTCTGAGCCCTCAATCTCTGGCCTCACCAAGTGCAAAAGGGGCATGCCTAACTTGTACAGATGTCATGTACCACGTACACAACCAGCAGATGATCAGGCTGCATTATATGGCTATGGAGACTGTTTCTTTAAAAGAAGCTTCTGAAAACTCACCTTGCAAAGAGCTGTGGCCAAAGCATTCGCACAAATGTTAAGTAATGCGGCAACTGGCTTGACTTCCAGAGAGACTGGCATCCGCTAGTTTAGGCACCTGGCAGCAAGACAAAGAAACTGCTGTTCTGACACAAGTGACAGCGAATTAGGGATTCGGGTCTAGGTGGGAAATACTTGCGTACTAGCTGGTGCAGGTCAACAGACGGAGCGCGTGCGCAGCCTGGTACCACCAAAGCAATTTTTTGTTTAACTTAGGTTTATTCAATGACACATGCAATTTTGGACAGATAGCAGAGTTCCAGTGATCACTTTTTATAACCAAAGAAGAGCAATTCGCAACTTGAGTTAGCCCATTAAGTACATTTCTAAAATACAGGACTAGAATAGAACTGGAGCAATAAAGATCACTCTTCCCAAGAACAAAACAAGAAACTTTCCCATTTGTAATACTCCTGGCATCAATTAGTATCAGTGGGGAACAAGGACAGCAAGAAGATGCAGAAATGAAGTACTAATATAATCAACCTTAGCCACTGTCCATCTCCTAGACAGTCTTTGAGTTTTCGCTCCCTCCAGGTTTTGCTTTTATGCTCAGCACTTTTGCAAACAGCTGCAGTTCGCTGGCTGAATGGCCCATGCGCCACTAAAGTTAGGCAGATTCCCTTTTTTTCTTCCCCCCTTTCCCCATTTACCATGAAGAAGCAGGTAACGACTGTAAAATCATACGCTTCATCAAAAAAACGGGTTTAAAAAATAGTTCTCCTCTAAACAGTCTCTCTCCAAACACACAAAAAAGAAGCCACGAAGCTGTTAGGACTGAAGAAAGAGTCTCTCCTTAGTATTGCACAGGAAAACAAATTCAGTATTTTGGAGAATATGCCGCAGGAAGGTTTTTTAAAATTTTTTTTTAAGCAGAGGAGTCGTCAATATTTATTAGGGTAATGAGAACCATCCAGCGCTGCAGCTAACCGGTGGGTGAAAATGCACATCGAGATTGTTACCCCGGCTGAATCTCTCCTCGTATGTTTGACTAATTTAAGGGAATCCTGTAGGGAAAAGGCTTAGGGGCTGGTTTTCGTTAGTCGGGAGAGGCGATCTGTAACCATCAAAATTGCGAGGAATGCTTCCGCTGGTGGAGCCCGAGCTGTTACTTAGCGTCTCTATGCTTCCCTCGCGCTGCAGCTCTGCAAGGGAAAGAGAAAACAGGCCCTGGTTAATGTTTCAGATAAAAGAATGAAGGTTACCATTAGAAGGCCACTTTATTGACAAATCTGTTTATTGTATCCCTGGTCTAACATTACGTTCGCTTGTCATCCATCTTTTACTGGGTGATTTGACGAATCACTCCAGAGGCAACCCGACTGCTGGTTCTACTTCTCCGCTGGGCTTGTGTTTCAGCCCGAACGTATGTGGGATCTTATTAAGACCTTATGCATTGTCTTGCGGGTGTGGTGTGTAATCGCTCTTTTGGGGGAGCGGGGGGACAATTAAAAGTGATTTGCAGGAGATGCCAAGATGCCAAAGCTCGGCATCTCAAGGTGGAGCTGGGCAGAAGGATAAGAGGCTGGGGCTGACAAGCAATGAAAGAGCCTCGCTTGCTAGAAAAGGAGCTCGCTAGCAGCGACCCGCAATGTCTGTGCTTGGCCGATGTGGTTTGACATGGTAGTTCCCACCTCTTCGTGCGCCGTACACTGATGGGAGTGTCCCCATGGCTTGTGAGCCCCTTTGATGAGGCTGGTGAAGGGGAATGTAGAAATGGGCCGTGAAAGCAAGGTGATGAAGCTGTATTGACACGGAGGCCTTGAGGAGGCTCTGCACGAGCTCGGGACTCTGAGGCTACTACTAGCATTTGGGATTATTCCCCTCTCACCCGTCGCACACGCTGATAAATTGAAGCCTCCCCCCTCCCGACCCCAGCTGACCTCCCAAAGCCTTTGTTGCTTCCTAATCTCGAGACGCCGGTATTCTTGCGTGCGTGCCGAATATCATTTCTAACTGCAGCTCTCTGCGAGCCACTTGAACCCAACAGTCGACTCAGTGGCAACGCCGCTGGACAGCATCACGCTCTCCAGCACTCAGCGACGGCACGCAGCGGTGATATGAGGCAGGGCCCCACATCCAGTGCAGGGAGACTGCTGCAAAACTGCGCTCCTCGCAAGGCCTGCTCAGTCCTCCCTTTCAAGCAGGAGGGATAAAAGCAAAGAATAAGACCAGGACCATGAAGTCCCTACGAATTGTGCTGGGAGAGGAAACCCGGATCTGTCTATAAGCCATTGGCCGTGACTGCTCCAAGACACTCAGCAAAATGTGGGTGCAGAGTGAACACATGGAGCAGACAGATAGATTTCCCTGTTGACTTCAGTGGGAACGCTGCTCGAGCGCACTGATTAGGAAGTGACTAATGGACTTCAGGATTTGGATGAATGGCTCCCAGCGTTGTTCCCGTTTAAGTAGCGAGTGCCCAGTTCCCACTGGCACGAACGTGACTTGTATGTTCACGGCTGGGATAACAGATCTTCACCAAGAAAGGGGTGGCGAATTTAATACTCGATCACGGAAGTAATTCACAACGGAGATAATCTGGGTTGGTTTCACAAAAAAGCAAATCCCCAGGAAGTCAGTACACCCATACGAAGCAACGATCATGACCTCAGCTGTATTAATCATGATTTCTTGCCAGTATTTTATTAAAGGAATGTACATGTATAAACCTCTTCGTTTGCCTTCACATCCTTATTCTCCCATGAGTTCAGGAAGTAAAAACAGTAATTTAAATCAGAAATGAGTGGCGTATCCCACACTAATACTGTGCTTATCCTGTCTGATTTTGTGCTTTTATCTCCCCTCGCGCACAGCTGGCTTTGGTTAAACGTCTCACGTCAGAGCTTTCACTCACTGTGTAGCCATCACCAGAAAGATAGACCGCGGGTAGGCTCCAATCAAACATCATTAAGACGGTTGAACTCCTTACGAGGTTACCTCGCCCTCTCTCTCTCTCTCTCTCGATCATAATTGATTTTCAGGCAAATGTTGCATTTTCAGTAACAAAAGAAGGAGAGAGAGAGGAGAGGCATTTATTTTTCCTTAATGCTACGGATTCCCAAAGACCACTTCTGTCCCCATAAAGCCTGTGCGCTGAGCGACACAGCACTGGCTCCCAGCTGGGGTGAAGAGTGCACAACTACGGGAGAGCCTGGCTGAGGTTTTGCATGACTGCGGCCATTGCGGTAACCGGGCCTGCACATTTGCCATTCCTCAGCGAGCAGTGTATGATCCTACAGTGCAGTTTTGGGTTTCAGACTCAGGTCTGCGCATCTACGCCCCCACCATGGGAATCATGGGGGCTCGATGTCTTTGATAACCAGCCCTTTCAGCTACGCGGATTTGTGGGATGCTGCGGAACGGTGAATGGAGGCAAACCTCTTCGTTGCGCAGTGATATCAGGTTGCTGGAAAAAACCAAAAAGCTCTCTCTGTGGGGAAACGGTCTGCATTGCTCATAGCATTAAGGAGGGAGTGAAAAAACACCATGGTCTTCAGCAACCCCCCACGCGCTGTTTTGTATGGCACATCTGGATCAGGAAGGGACAGATGTGCAGCTGTCCTGGGGTAGCTCCCACAGTAGGTGGCTGTTGCTGTACCTCTCCACTAGATGGCAAAGGAGCAGGTACCAGCCTCTGCCGTTAGCAAAGGCACAGACGGCAACTGGACATCCAGGGCATTTCAGCCCGTATCCAGAAATGTGCAGGGATCGCAAACTTCTGTTGTGTTGGGAGCGTGAAATACTGAAAGGATAACGAGCCTTTTGCCACTAGATGGCTCATTCAAGTCCTGACCACGTTGACACTGTGCGAAAGTCTTCACTACCTTACGTGTCAAATGCATGCTGCGATCAGGCTACAGAGAGTCGCATCGAATGTTGAGGAATGCCCCATGTCTGTTGGGTAGACGAATGGCTCAGGGATCCAGAGACCGGACTCTGCGACCGACTTCCCAAGTGGATCTCGGCAAGTCTTAATCTTGCTCCGTCTGCTTCCTGGTCCATAAAACGAGGATAGTTTTACTTGCCCACCGTGTTAAAATGCTCTGCAATCTTTGGAAAGTACCAGCTCATCCTCATCCTCATCATTGCTGTTATCATTAGCATTATTATTATTTACATTATCGCTATCATTATCATCATCATCACCACCACCATTGTGCCCAAATTCTCAGCCCTCGAGGTAGCCGTCTCCGTCCCGCGGAGCAGGGATAGCACAGGCCGTAAAGCAAGGTTTCTTCATTCCTGGCCAGGAGGGATCAAGATCACTTAAAAATGAAGCCCACAGAGGAATTCACCTGCATAAGGAAGCTGAATGGCAGCCTTGGCTCGAAATGTCCTCGCTTATGGTAGTTGCATGAGGTCAGAGGCTTAGCACTGCCCCAATAGAGGCGGATATATCCGTCCCTGGAGTAGTGCTGTTGACTTCAGTGGAGTTACGCCAGGAATGGAGTTGGCCCCAGTCTGTCTGAGGGTTATTGCATCTCTATTTCCCTATGCATTCACTGTCGAGATGTATTAACTTCCGTAAATGTATCTGTAAAACAACCTCTTATGCTACACTTTAATGAGCTTGTACAGTAGCCAACAAATTGTGTATCGCATAAAACCCATTCTGCTCCACAGACTTGGAGGCTATTCTGCTTCGTGGTAACTGTCATCTGCTTCTGCGGAGGCAAGATAAGCAGGGTTGAGAAGTCAGGCCCTGCAGAAACCTAAATATTTGATTTGGGGGGAAGGGAGTGGGTGGGAGAAGGAAGAAGGGGACCTCTGGGAGCCATTTATGGGGTCAAAATAACATGAGACCTGCTCTCCTCAGAGCATTTCCACCATGGAGGAAGTGAAATACTGTGAGAAGACCAGTGCTTGCATGAGTTTGTCCCCGTAATGGCTCCCAGCGGCATTAAAAAGCCCGTGAAAAACAAACACAAATACAAATAAGTGCTAATAGTGGAAATGTTAATCCTGAAACCTGCCCCTGTCCCGGAGGGACACAACTCGCAAAGTTATGATTGGCTTTGAAAATGAAAAAAAAAATCAGAGCAGGAACATCTGCTGAAGTCATGAGGAGGAGGCTAGTTCAGGGGAGCTCGGGAGCAGCCCGTAGTCACTTTTGATGCTAACTGTAACAGGCAATGCCAGAGTCGATGGGAATCGCAGCATTACTGGGGGCTCACGCATGTGCAAACCGAACTGCACTGGAGAAAGAAACGGCAACAAATGTAGTCTCTGGTGCCGCACGCCTACCAGGTTTAAAAGGAACTAGGGTCCACAGGGCTCCAAAAATAAGGGAAGAGAGATGCAAACGTCAACAGCAATTCTGTACCAGCTCCTACGCGGGGCTGTACCTGCGTGCCTCTGGGATGGATTCAAAGCCCGTGCTAGTGCAGGGCAGGATTAACTCCATGCAAGTCAGTGGAGTCACATCAATGTAGAAAAGATCACAATCAGCAATACAAATCTGAGTCCAGGATTCAGAGCATTAGTTTCCCCTGAAAAAAATCCAAAGGAAATGGCCAGAGCTGGCCCGTGCTATTTACTTGGCTGTAACCATTTAAATGAGAACCAGGGCCTGCGCTCATGCTCGGTCCACAATGTCACATTTGCTCCTCTCCTCATGCAGATACTCCTGCAGCCGTCTGGGACTGACCCAAAATGCTGGCGGCCAGATCTGGACCTGAAGGACGGCAGCCACGCTGAAACAGCAGGATTTGGGAGAGAATTCAGTTGAGACAGTGGGTCCTATCTGTATGCCCCCCACCAAGGTACTTCTCACTGGGCATTGCATCAGGGCTATTTATAGCAAGAGGTAAGCCCCTAGGAGCCTTGTGCTCATAAAGCCCTCTGTGTACCTACGGCACTGGGCCCCTCCAAGCCTCACTACCCTGTTTACTGGTGCAGGGAGTATGTTCCCACTCCCAAAGCAGAGACAGTAAAGGGACTTTTGCTTTTGTCAATCTGGCTTCAAGCTTCTGGGTGCCCCAACCTGGGACATGTAGAAGAGGCCTGACTCGCAGAGAGCAGGTGCTCTGCACTCTCAGGAAACGAGGGCATCTCCACCTCGGCCTCCAAAATCACTGGTCTCAGTGACCTCCCACTGCCGTTGTAGTCACACCACATCTTTTAGTGCCTGGCCTCTGGAGGGCTGAGGGCACCTGCCCGCTTGCAGGACTAGTGGGCATTCCTGCTTGAATGCAGAGATAACGACCTTCTGCATGCAGTATTGCCCCTGTTGCCTTCACCGGGTACCATCGTGGCCCTCTTGTTGGCAGTCCCTGGCTGCTTCACTGAATGAGTGCGGCTGGCGGAAAACCAGGGGTCGGTAACAGCCATGCTGGGACCCTACCAAGGCTGAAGAAAAGCTACAGGGAGCAGTTCATGTTTAGGCGCACAGGGGTGGCAGCAGGCGCACGTCCCACCCTGGAGTCAAGAGATGCCTGGACCAGACCGGGTGCAGTCAAAATGCTGTCAAATAATGAATGATCAAAAGTAGGGAAATGCATGAACCATTAGCTCCCTTCCAGTTCCACCTTGTTCTTTGCATCCCTGCCAGGCGCTGAAAACCAGCGCCTGTTCCCATCGTGTGAGATTCGGCAGCACTCCGGAGCCAGCTGGGAGAAACCAGAACGGATCCCCTTCCGTTCTTACCTACCACACGCACCTGATCCTCGCCGTCCTCTCATCTGACTGTAAGCCGAAGCCTCTGTTGTATTAAGCGTGGTGACAAATTGGACGGGGGTCCTCGCTGCGGTCCTCAGGTGCGTGTCAGCATGCAACGAGCTACCCCAGGCACCCATCCAAGCCAGGGTGCTGTATCTTCAATTCCAGAAAGCTGCAGGATCTGTCAGAGGACTACATCAAATCTAGAAAGGTAGAAAGCCTTGCCAAGCCTAAATGTGAAGCCATTTTATATGGCACATTAATTCAGTGCCTGAAGAAAATCTATATAGCCCTCTTTTGCCCGGAACACTCATAAATTATGCTGCCTTTCTTAGTTGTGCTTTCTCCGTAGTGGTCCACTTGAAGCCATGGTATCTCCTTTATGTCTACTCAAAAATCTCATCTCTAGTGCATTATTTCTTCTAATGGCTTTTCCTTTCTCTCCGCTGGACTTCCCCTACAGCAGGCTGTTAAGCACAGTTTCAAAATATCCTCAAAAATCATTTGCTGAAAGAGCCGACCCTTTCCTTTACCTACTGAGAATTGCACTAACTCCTCTGCAGCATGGCAGCCTGGATAAACGATACAATGACAGCCAGCCTGATGTGTCAGGGTAGTGGGGAAGCAGCAGCAACTCTGAATACAAGAATTATTCTTCATCATCTCAAACTGTCACAACACATTATGCTCAAAGCCTCAGCCTGCTGAAGGAGTGACCCTGGACTGAATGGAAGAGTGCTTGGGGAAAGAACTAATTGTAGCCTCTTTTCACACGTCAGTCACTTTTCACAGCACCAAGCCTTTCAAGCTCAACTAATGTCAAGTTCCTTTTTCCTTTTTCTGTGCTGAATATTTCTGAGGTTATATAGATGGCATTTTTAAAGGAACAAGGTCTCTGGCAAGGATCTAAGTTGGTGGGGAAGAGGAAGGGAGAAGTGCAAAGATTAGTGCACGCTACTGAAGATTTGTTAGGAATGACTCAATTAACAGGCTGGGATCTGGGAAGTGGCGTGACATATCAGCCACTTGGGCCTTTATCTTGTGGTTTTATTCTTGTCATTCAGGGTGTGTCTACACAACTCGCCTTAACGTGCGGTAGACTGCTCTACTGCACATTAGCGCATCACGGCAAAAGCCATGCTAGTGCAGTAGACTGCTCTACTGCACATAAGCACAACACGGTGAAGACCTATGCTAATGCAGTAGACTGCTTACTGTGCATTAGCACATCACGGCAAAAACTATGCTAATGCACAACAGAATTAGTCTGCTGCGCATCAAGTGTCACAAAAAACAGTTTGCCTTTGCTACTGCACATAAGCAAAGCTACTGCGCTTTTATCTAATACTTTGTATTAGAGGTACTAAACTTAATGCACTGTAACAAAGGCACATTAATGAATGTGTAGACATGTCTCGTGGCAATTTCACTTGGTCCAGGTTTAAGCCGAAAGCATGTAAATATGTGGGAATTTACTCTTTCCCTTTTCACAAAATTAGAAAGCAAAAGTGGTAGTTGGCCCAATGGTGGGGTGAGAGAAGGACTTCCTATTAAGAAGGGCTGGGGTGGATTGTGCTTCTTTGGGGCCTCGACCATTTTGGGCTGGCCATTTAATTGGGCAAAGTTGAGAACCCACCTGCTAGATTAAAGTTACTTTCATTTGGAAAAGAAGCAAAACAGCACGATTCAGAAGCAGAGGCTGTATCTGTGCTCTTGCCTAGAACATCAAGCATCAACTTTCTCTTCCTCTTGGACAGTGCCCAGCACCAGAGCGCTTGAACACCAGCCACATCCCTTTGACTCTCTCCTGATATGAATATTTACACATAAGCAGCCTAACTCCACCAAAGCCATAAAGTGCATTTCCATCCTGCCTTCCACTGAAGCCAATGGCGCTGCTCTGGATTGACATGAGTGTTGCTGAAAGCAGAATAGGGCCAAGGCTGTGCATGTGTCATCGATAGTGTTTGTTGCACACAAAACTTCTCCGAAACCCAGCATTATGGAACCACACTGCTAACAGCACCGCTCCTTTCTAGACATCAGAGAATGTAACTGCGAACAGGGAGCCTTGATTATATATTATCTTCAAAAACACTGGTTGCCAGTTAAAGGGAGGAAACTAGAGAACTGGCTCTGAAAAAAGGATTTATAGGGATTCGGCTGGAGTTTGTGCTGCAGGTAGGACCCACCAGCAGCCTGCAGAACTGACCTCTACTGTACCCAGCAAGGGGCACCACGATCCAGGTACGTGCAGTGCTGGCTTTGGAGAGTAAAGCTACACTTGGGAAGGCAGAAGGATTGGATCTGTGCCACCGTTTATCTGAAATGGCCCTAAACTGTCAGCACCAAATACCATCTTTTGATTTAATTTCTTAATGTCTTTGAATTTGCAAAGATATAAATGAAAGCTCTTTCCCAGCCCTACCTGTTTCCATTTGTTCTTCCGCAGCTGGAGGGGAGATCCAAAAGCTCTCTCATGTACTGCTCTTGGGCTGTCTTTGCTGTGCAAAGATGTGTGCGTGCCCTGTTGGGGGGGATGCATTTTTTTCAGCCCTGCTACCGGGCGGGCACCTGTTCTGGTTTTGTTTGGAATGAAGAGATTGGAAGGAGGTTTCCCACCAGATTTGCACAAGCTTGTTAAACTTCATGTTCTTCTCAAGGGTTCAGGTTCTGCCTCACCACAGTGAACCGGGCAGTACAGGCGTGCGCCACCGCTCTTTGTTGGACCGAACAAGAGCTGTTAGCCGTGTGCTAGAGGCCTGCTAAGCGCTAGCACCGTGTCACTTGGCTTAGATGCCAGAGGCCCGTACTTTAGGAAGAGCATCCAATTATTGATTTCATGTGCAGCTGCAGGTAGCCAACACAACAGGGAAGTTCCTAAGAAGGTCCAGGAAGCATCGGATTTTCTTTTCTTCGTTTGAGAATAGACATTAGACCACTTTCACGGGAGAAAATTCAGCATGCACCAAAAATTAATCCCTGTGTTGAAATCATTTCACCCTACCACGTCAGGGAAGATACTAAGACACTGCAGAAGCAGTCCTATTACGTTGTCAGAGCAGAAAAGACAGGCAAATGCTGTCTGAGCAAGTCCTATGAAATCAGACGTTTCTGATTTCATAGGACTTGCTCAGTCTATAGGACTGAGGTCATAGGACTTGCTAAGGCTGTTACTGACTGCCAAATTATCCTATGATCAATCTAATGCTGAATCCACAAAGACTCCTCATGTAACGCACTTACACCTGGCGCATTGGATAAAAAAGGTGACAGCATCTAACAACTTAGGTAAGGACACATGGGAAGTGCAAAGTCACCAAGGGAAGGGAGAGTGAACATCAAAATCCACTGGGGCTGCACATTTCATTTACAGTGGATCATCTCGGGGCTAAGATGCCAAAGAAGTAACACTTGCAAAAATTAAGACGGCATCTGAGCTTACATAAATATCTGGATTTACTTCAAGCGAGAAGAGATTGGGAAGATACGAGCAAAACATTTTCATGTATGAACTTTTAAAGTATTTGTCTACAAAAGAAAAAGAAGTTCAGCTTGTTGTTTCCTTTAAAATGAAAAACAAACACTAACATTCCTCTATCCACCGAGCAAGATACCCAAATCTATGGCATACAGCCAGACTCAACTCTGAATATTTTATGGAAGGTTAAAAGTGCATGAGATAAAGGACAAGCGTTTAGAGAAACAATATTCTTCAACATAGGCACTTTCACGACAACTGCAGCGCTTTAAAAAATTGTCTCAAGTTTCATAGAGCGGTATATGTTTGTCAAGAGGGTTAGGATGTTTTGCTACATAAATGGCACGTTGGCAAGGCAAGCTGCTGATTTTAGCCAGTACATGAAGTCTCAAAAGCTCGATCAGATGCTTATAGAAAACAGATCTCTCCAGCCCAAGCGCGCAGCGTGAAGCGCACTAACTGTTCACACAAAGTTTCCAAAAGTGTGTGTTTTCTAAACAGACGGGCAGATGCAGTTGTTTCGGATGAAGGGAAACTCCCCCCACCCCTCCACAGACTTCAAAGTCACAATGCGCTGCTCCTAAAGATCGAGTCTTCAGCATCCTAGCCGGTTTCATCTGTTCTCAGATCTTGAGATCCATAATGTCCTTTCTTACCATTAAAAATGCACTTTCCTGCTGCAAGCCACTGAATATGTATATGTTGGTGTGTGTATTTGTGTGTGTGTTTAATGCATGTAAGCAGAATGATCTCTCATCTTCAATTATGCAAGCGGCACATCTGTGTATATCAGACCAAAAGCATTTGCAGAGAAAACACTGTATTAAAATTCCTGGTTCTGGTCTCATTCCCAGGGCTGTGGGAGTGCCTCCGATTGCTCAACAGTGACCCCTCTCTCAGCCTCTGACTCCACCAGGGAGATGCAAATTAAAATGCCTTTCTGCATGTTCATAACACCTACCAGTCCGCACGTTGCTGAGCAGCACTTTGTTTTCCCCCTTCGCTGGGACGAGTGGCACGCAGCCCAAACGTCTCGGAGAAAATATGCAGGTTTGTCCCTACATTTGAGACTCAGACGGGCTCTACATGTGTGTGCACCTGATCCTGCAAAGCCTCCTTCCCTACTTGAGACGAGAGGAGCTGTAGGTGTAATCAAAAGGGGCCTCTGCGTCTCCACAACTCCCACGGCGAGAACTATCTCCCTCCCATCGCAGCAGCCTGAAACAGTCCCAGGGTGGGGAGACGAGCCGTGCTTGCTCTTCCATCCGCAACTCAAAGAGTCCCAGCCGAAGACTCTGGTCGTGGAGAAGCTGAAGTGCTCGAGTGTCAAAATAATAAATAGAACGATGACCTCATGGTCTGGGCAGCATGTCACTGATCTGCTGAATAAGGGATTTCAGACATGCCTAAACCTCAACACTTCAGCAATTCCTTTCATGTCTGAGACCTGATTTTCCCTCTTACGATGCTGCCGAGGCTTACTGGACCTCCTAATACTTCTCGTTTGGAAAAATAAGGCAGCGTAGAGCCCAGGAGATGGACGGGTTGCGTGGTGTTTCAGTTCTGCTGTCCCTCCGCGTGCACGTGTCAGTCTCTAAGGGCTGATTTCAATTTAGAGTAACACCGAGTAAAACGATCCTGACATAACTGCTACTAAGCCATGCTCCTGACACGCTGACCCTTCCGGTCAGTGGAGGGGAGGAAGGACTCTTACGTTGTGGCAGAGAAAGCACAAATGGATGAAAATTTGGGTTTTGAAGAAGCAGTCAAAAGTTTTGAGATGCCAGATCCCAACATGGCATAATGGAGAATACTGTCGCTGAAACACCCATGTTCCACCTGCTGACAGTTTGGTCTTTGTTGCCGACTGTCTCTTGAAACTCAAAAATAAAGGTGGACATTTCATTAAGATGAGGTTTTTCTCATTGTGTTCCTGCAACCCTGAGTCCAGTCTCATTAAGCAACCTTAAAGTGCACGTTTGCATACTTAAACTCAAATTTCCATTTTTGCGTGGGTCCAAACAGGTTGTGGGAAAAGGCTGAGAAGTGGCGGGGGTATGTCTGAACTTATTTTATCCAAACAGTTCTCCCCTTTGCTGGCAAGTGAAGGTAGTTCATGGTTGGGAGGGACAAACACCTGTGCTTCTGCCCTATCAGAAACCCAACGCTTCTCCCGTGAATCCGCGGTTAACACGGTGAGCTGACAGCGTTCCTTGAAGCAGCTCAGTTTTGCTAAAGATGGATTGATTTGCCAAAACGCTCTAATTCTGCAGGCCCACTAATACATTTGCACCTACAATAACCACAATAAGTGGTTGACCTTGGTGTAAGGACCTGACCCTGTCTCCTAAAAAAAAAAGGTGGGAGCTCACTTACTTGTAGGCAGAAACTAAAAGATGCCTTGAAACATGCGCAACAAAATCCCACCTCTCTCCTCTTTATTAATTGGTTAAGGTTTGACCAGGGTAGCACCGAAGTCTGACCTTAACTATGCAGATGCGGAGGAGCTGCCAAGGAAGCAGCCTGATTCGATCCGTTGTAACTCAGGTGTCAGCACAGCGTATCTGGATTTGTTCTTCCGAAAGCCAAGAGCAGCTGTCAGCTGTTTCAAGAATGATATATATTTCCTCCGAAAACTTTTTCAAAATCATTCATGTATTGATTTCAATGTATTAGTCTCCTTTCTTTTTTTTTTCTTTTTCAGTCAGTCGTTTTAAAACACGGCCAAATCGGCGAACGAAGTTGAGAGCAGAGGAGCCTGCAAGCTGGAAATAACTCTTGTGTGAAGTCTCAAAGAGTTAATGTACAACCAAGGAATTCCGCTAGCCACGTCCCACAGAAAAAGCAACTTCAGTCATTTCAAGCTCTTCGGGTTCAGTCTGACGTCAGGGCGCAGCACAGCAAGGATAAGGAACGATGGCTGGTCGCTGTTTTTTTTTCTGTCGTCTTCACCCGCATTTGAATGGGCAGCCAGCAGCCCTTCCCAAGCGTGGCCTAGATTTATCAGGGCAAGACATGGCCACCATGTAGTTTAAATGGAGCGTTAGATCTGTTATGCTGCTTTAAAAAATGTGCATAAAACAGCCCCCGAGTCCTGTGTCAGGGAGCTCAGACCTGCAAGTGGATGGAGCGTTATGGGTGCAATTCCAGCCTCCCACCCCTGTGTGCTTCCTGCTGTGCAGGCGTGCACGTGCATGGGGGGAGGAAAGCCACTGAGTCTTTCATCATCATCATCAGACGTGGTTTCTGCCTGGCCACCCAGCCTCAGTCTGAAGCACTTGCTGCAAAGGTCTCCAGGGGAAGACTCCCTGACAAGGGATGGATGAAGCTGGAAGATGGGATGCTCCTTCCTGGGATACTGCTGGGGAAGCTGTGGGCATTCACAGCCCTATTTAGCATAGGGGGGAAGGCCGCCCCTTGAGTCCCGGGGCAGTGCGACAGCCTGGGCTACCTTTCTTGGCAGCTGTACACATTTGTGTAAGATGCTTTGCAAATCCCGTATCTGAACCAGGAATGCACAGACCGGAGGGGCCTGTCCTAAACTTTTCCAGAACCCAAGCTGCAGTATTACTCCACTTGCTTCTCACCCCATAAAACAATACCAGAAAAAGGCACCGACTGGCCCTTAAACACGAACACCAGCAGCAATGCATGGATACAAACTTTGGGCCTGATGCAAAGCCCCTTTAAAGGAGGCTGCATCATCAACTTCAAAGGGTTTTGCATCGGGCCTAGATAGTGAAATCCTGGCCCCACCGACGTTAATGGCAAAACTCCCAATGACTTCAAAGGGGCAGAATTTCACTCTTACTCAACAACTGCGAATGGCAGTTTTAAAACGCTCGCCCATTGTACTACCTGTTTCTATCAGCAGGGGAAAAAAACAATTCCCTCTTTATGGGGCTGTGCAGCATGCCAAGTGAGAGATCACTTTAGAGACTTAAAGAAGCAGAGGCCTTTTGCTATTTATGAGGGAAGAGTGCCCCGGGTAACTGAATCTCGGAGAACCAGGATCCCGCTAATGTACGAGGGACCATAAAGTGAAACGTTAGAAGTTGGCTAGCAGCAAACATGAGGCAGGCTCGTCTACCTTCGTTGTCTCCCATGAACGAAGTGCAGAAAAAGGTAAATAAACCAGAAGGGAAATGTCTTTTCCACTCTGTTTTTTAAAACATTTAATCTCCATCCAATCTATGCACTACCACGGCATTTGGTGTCATGCTAGCAAAACGGGGAGAATTTTTTTTTTTTTTTTTTAAATCCCTTTTAACTCAATGGCAGCCTTGGCAAAGGAGGCTGAGGCCCTCTGACCTAACGAGGGCCCAAGATGAGGGTTTCTTTTGAAATTCCCATCTAAAACCACCACCTGTGCGGTAGTATCCTATGGCCAAAAACAAACTCCACGTCTGCTGAAATGGTGTCACTTCAGCAGGGCTGATTTTTCCACTTGCAGAGCACTTCAAGAATTATCTCTGCATTTTTTTTGTTGTTGTCAAGGGACAGTAGCATAAAATATTTAGTGATTATAAACAGAGCAGAATAAAAAAAAAAAAAAAAAATTTATAATAACTGTTAAATGATGAGACATTGTTTACCCAGATCGCAAGATAAATTCTCACTTACAGAATGCTTGTCTGACTGTCCTGAACATCATCTGGTTTTTATTTAAATGCAAAATGTAATTACTCTCAATAACACAGCAGAAGAATTCAATAAGATATGGCTTTGCACTTATGGTTTAATATTAACATTTCCCCATAAACGTTAATGAATAAAAGTCTACTGCTGTATATTTTACATGCGACTGAGAGGAAGGGAGGGAGGGAAATATTTTCATATCTGGAGCGCAACACTGAATTCAAGGTTGAGCTCGGGGTTTTCAGACCCTGGCTGAGACAGCACCTCCTGCCGGCATCAGACTCAAAGCATCACATCCAGAAAAGGCAGATCCCAAGCGTTCAAGAAGTGGCAGGAGGTAGCACCAGGCTGAATGACTGCGTCTGTAAGCAAGGCCTCTGTTGAGAGAAATCACTCTGGTCTTTTCCTCATCTCTGGTGTGCACCTAGTACCATCAGCACTGGACCATCTGCAGCCTGGACTACAGCAGCACTTACAGTCTGGGTGCGCCTGCGATGGATGCGCTCTCCTTGTGTGGCCCCTTTCAGACGTACCTCCAACAGCAGCCATCCCGCAGCAGCCTGCCCACTTTCGGGGCACCCGTGCAAAGGGGTTGCCCTTTGGTGAGAGGGTCTGGCAGCTGCTTTGCACGGTTTAAGCAAGATCCCTCCATAGAGCAGAGGAGCTCGCTTGCCCAAGCTTCGTGTCCTTAGGCAAAAGACTGCTAGGGGTGCGACTCTTCACTGCATTACTGAACAGCAATGATGCTGGTGCAGCAGGTTCAACAGATGCAGTGACGTACACTGAAGGTAGCACTGGGGTGAACTAGGCCCATGGCTCTTAAGTAGAATATTTTTTGCTGGTCTCAGATTGCTTTGCTAAATGGGGATTTGTCCCCATTCTACAGCCGACAAAACCAAGGTGCACGCGCTTGCCTGACAGGAGAAAACAGGTCAGTCCCCTGACACCCCTCCCACCGTGCCACGATGCTGCCAGCAGCACGTGCCAGCTAGTGAATGGCATACGCACACATTGCTGCTGCTGAAAAATTCATGCTCATGTGTGGGAGGGTCAGCCTCCGCCGGCAGGACCCGTGTGCCAGTTTTGCCTTCACCCCTCTATCACACTGCCACCTAGAATAGGATTTGGCACATAAAACACCTCTATAAACGTCCATCTGATTCAGACACTGGATGATAGGGGCCATTTATGCCTATCTAGAAACATATATTTCCCCTACCCCATGCGGCGTCCTACATGCAAACACTTGCAAGAGGCTTTGAAAGACTTGTGGGGAGCAGAGATGGGAAACGACAAAACAGCCCATTGCACGTGGGTAGCGCAGAAGTGGCCCCCATCTCATTTCCAGAGCTTTGGCTTTGGCTCGTAAAGGGAAGGTTTAATAAAATGAGAGCTTTTCAACCCGGGCAGCGCGATTATAAAAAAAGAACTTGGAGGCCTACCTACCTACCTCCTGGCAGGTTTGGGGAATATAGAAATAGGCTTCATTAAGCATCAAATGCCTTCCAAGGGCCTGATGCAACACAAAGGCCCTTGCAGGATGAGACACAAGAGAGCACCTCTGTGCTCCTGTTCCCACTGAAATCAATGTCAAGAGCCCCAAGGAGGCAAAAAAGCTTGTTGCTTTAAAAGGTCCCCAGTGCACATCAACACAGATGAGCAAAGCCAAGCTAAAAGGCAGGCTGCTTACCATCTCAGATGAAATGCTGGTGTCTTGTGGTAAGGAAAATAATTTACTTAATCGCTTGAAAAAACCAACAACAACAAATCTCTTAGGAGAAAGTCAATTGTTTGCCTGCTAACTGCTCTGAGACAAAGCAACGGAAGGGAAATGTCCAGTTCCAATCATTTCATAACCTGATTACAGCCTGCACAGAAGAGCTGAAACACTTGGAGAACAATGATTAAGAAATTAAGCTTCAAATTAAGTGCGCGCCCTATATGGGCCTGCTTCTTCCTCTGATACCGGAAAGGACATGGCTGGGCTCGTTCCACGCACGAGCTGGCGATGCGAGCGTACAGCCCAGTGATGAATGATCTCAGACATTTCCCGACCCCCCCCCATCCCACCATTTCTTTCTCCAAGAGGAATGACAAATCTAGAAACGGCACTGCACTTTGTTTCATGACGGTATCGATTTTCCTGCACAGGAAAAGTGCATTTGTCCTCTCGGCCCGCAGGCTGGCAAGAAAGGGTTAACCAAATGTTTATCACAAGGCTGGCTTCAGAGTTGAAAGTAATGTGATCAGTAATGAATTTTGTGTTACATTAGGTTGTATAAATGGACAGACAAGCGCAGACAACAAGTGGCCAGGAGTCGGGGCTAATCTAATGATGTAAAAATAGAGACAGCACCAATTATACTTGGGGCCAGCTCAGAGCTCCTGCAGGGACTGCAAATGAATAGGTACAAATCAAATTACTGACTAATAGACGCACTACAAGAGAGGGCAGTCAATGCTAAATGCATTAGGGCCTTGTGACCTCCCTGCTCTGAACAGCAGAATCCTAAATTTGACTTAAAAAAAAATCAAAGAAACTCTTGTTCAGTTAAGAAGAGAGATACAACAATGTGACTTGTGAAATGATTTAAAACGTTCACATTTCCCCCCACCCCGTCCCTTTGTTAGGATATTCTGTATGGCTCGGGCATTGCTTCAAACCTTTTTCCAATCTGACCCAGGGTTTTTGCTGTGTCAAAACATGGAGAAATAGTCTTTGTGCAAAAGTTAAGACCTGAGAACAATACAGTTATGTTACATACCAAAACATTTCAAAGCCATGTGCCTCTTTGTGGAGATGTTTTTTACTGCTACTTCAACGGCTGTGTCTGCATCAAAAATAAAATAGGTCTTTAAAAAAACCCTCTTTTTTAAAAAGAAAGAAAGAAAGAAAAAGAAAAAAGAAAATGGACTTTCCCCCAAACAACAAGCGATTAGCAAGAAATGCAGTTGACCGCCACCTTATCGAATGGTAGACGGCCACATTTCTCTGTTGGCATTTGGACCCTCTTTGGAAGCGTCCCGATGTTCACAGCTGCTTCTCCGAATGGCAACGCACCCAATTGCTCATTGAAAACATTTTAGTATCAACACTGTCTCCCTTCAGAGCTCCCCTCAATAAACCCCAAGGAAACCTCAGTCAAAAGATACTGTTGCTGTTTCCCAAGGTCTGCGCATCTAATGGGAGCTTGGGAGGAAATGGCTTGTTTGCCAGACTATAGCTGGAGCCAAGAGTCCCCGGATTTGGAAACAGTCATATCATTAAAAATGCCTCTGTTGGCCCGGCAGTGCTATCCGAGTGGTCTGCTTTGGGAAGGGTTATGGAGAATCACATAAAATGCACACTTAGGGGGTTCGTGTGGTACAGGGATGGAGAGAGCGGTAAGTCAGCGTGAGGGTATCCAATGTACTTAGCAGGACATATGTAGCTTACTGGCTAAGACAGATGCACATATTCTGTGCACGGAGACATACAGCCCATGAAAGCAGATACAGGGTGGAGATAAAAACATGCAGACCCTACATAAGATGAAAGCACGGGGAGGGCAACGACGACAACAGGGACCAAAAAAAAAAAAATCACACTGAAGAAATGAAACTTTGTCGTCAAGTTAAACAGCCCTCATTAAAGGGCTGTGTTAAAAAGCTCTCTGGCTGCACTAAATAACGTACATCTGGGGACAGAGATGTGTGTGCAGGCGCGCTGATAGACCGGGCCAGTCCTCAGCCGGCAGGAATCAGTGCAGCTCCACAGCCACAAGGTAAAATACACCCATTTCTGCTGGCTGCAATGCCGGGAGTCGCACACCGATGTCTGCAGAGTGCGGAGGCTGTCCCTAGAGTCCCTTACGCTGCTGGGGGATGTGAACGGCAACCCTCTGGGATACAAAAGTGGTAAACATGCGATCGTCTTAGGTAGGGCTTGGAAAGCTGCATGCCTCAAAGAGGCTAATATAGTAAAACGTATCAAAAGATGTAGTTTAAAATGAGTTTTGGGAGGGAGTAATCGTATTGTGCTCTTGAGAGGAAGATTCGGTTTCCAAGCCTGGGTTAAATGCCTCAAAAGTTCAAAGGCCACTTTTTAGTCCAAATGTTTCCTGCCATGCCTGTGGACTTGCTGCCCAAGCTCTTTTTTGCACTGAATCTATGCAGAGATCTTATTATCTGAAATGCTTTTTATAGAGAAAATCAATTATGCTGAATCCTTGTCTCCCTGCTTCCCACTTCAGGGCTGGAATTGAGAGAGGCCGAGACGACGAAGGGAACAACATCACCTTAGTTGAAGAAAGAAAAGGGGCAGGGGGAGGGAATGGAGGGGGATCCTACAGTAACCATTTATCATTCATACCGTATCACTGCGCCTAGCCCATTCCTTGGATACACATCGAAACCTAGGTGTCTACTCATCTGCGCATCTTCTCACCCACGGCTCATGACCTATCCTTCTTCCTCTAGAGAAGCTGTGCAATGTCGGAGGAGTTGAATTATGCTGGCATGGGCAGGGATGAGGCTCATTGTGTGTTGATTTTAGCGAGACAAGCACATTTTTTAAGTGAATAAATGCACACAGCAACGCTTGGGACTCCATTGTCTAAACTTGAGAGATGGACCCAAAATACAAGATTCACATAAGGGTTTAAAGACAGCTTCCCCTCCTGTCAGGCACTCAGGTCTGGGGCAGGTGGCTGTAACAATAAGACGGTCACAAGTTCAATTTTGGAGCGCTCCTACAACTCAGATCCAGGGTCCTGGTGAGGGCCAATCGCTAATAAAAAAGGGGCTAATTAGCTCCATTTATCTCCAGTCCATTAATCATATTAGGAGATTGAGGCAGACTATGAGCTTCGATCAAGGCAACTTCTTTCATCAGATTACGAGACAGTTCCTGGAGATCAGGAGGAATCCAGAAAAGATTCCTCCCGTGGGACATGCACAAAAATCCCTCTCTGTGCTTTTTTGCTCAGGGCCTTTTCTATTCTGAAACTTCCAAAATTGCTATTTGACTGAGTCTAGGGCTTTGCATAAGAAAATCAATCTTAATGTCTCAGTTCTAGTCACCCTATAATTGACTTAAAACATGCCCTTTTCCATTCTACAGTAAACCCCACATTCTTGCTGTTCTATACTAATTTCATGAGGTTTCTTGACCATAATGATGGCTGTGATAAAAACTTAGTCTAGGCAAAATGTTTTACTGAAGCTGGGCACAAGATGCGGGGCTTGTTCTGCAGTGTTTGAATACAGGATTTTAGCTCACGCCTGCTCTATTCCTGGGGAAGGACCCAGATTAAAAGAGAGAAACCATCTTCTTTGGCTGTACGACCTGGGATGCAGAGTGAATGAATGCAAGGCACTGTGTATTTCCCAATGGGTAAGAAAGCACACGTACCTACAAAGAAGCATCTTACAAATATGCAGCTAGGTAAGGGTGCCAAGGTTTGCAAGATCATGTATTTTTGGTCAATATAAAGTGGATATGGGTCAACCATATCTATTTAGGCCGAGATACACAATTTAATGGAGACGTTTTAGCAGATGAGCATACTGATGTGAACTTGAAATGATATATTGCCAGATTCTACACCCATTGACTTTGCCAACATTTCCCTGGTAGGACTGCATCTGGTGGACTAACCGGCCCCTGGCAATGAATGGTAGCATCAAGTCTTCAACCGTGAGTCCACGGAAGAAAGAAAATCAACCGTGGAGAAATACTACCTGGTTATATGGTCCATCTATATACAATGGACTATGATCTATATAGCATCTGGAAACTTATGAAATGCACGTGCTGAGGGCTTGCATATCAGTGGATTTGCTGGTCACAATAATTTTTCAGGGGGGAAAAACTTCTTACATTGGCTGGCAATTTTTGCATGTCAAATTTGAGCTGAATAGTTTTGTCCAGACTTCTCTTCTTGAGACAGACACCGCTCCATAAATCAAAGTGTCAGCAATATTTTTTATTTTTTTTTAAATGCCATGTGGAAGCCACGACACAAGCTCAGGAGCTGTATTTCCAATATAAATGTTGTGGTTGCTCAAAAATGAAACTGTAAACAAAGGGAGGGCACTGACCATGAACATTGCATGGGCTGATTTTTTTTTTTTAGTCAGAGCTTAACAAAAATTGCAATGGCAAAAACATCTGTTTTGGTTTTTTGCATCTAGGCCAATTTACGCCTTTTTTTGGAATTAAATGTGCATCCGGGCTGACAGCTTATATACAACAGACTCCACTTAAGATAGACATGGGTTGTCTGGATAATTGGATAACAGGGACGAAAGCTGGTTTCCCAATCAAGTTGACTTGCTGTGTGACTAGAGCTATCATTCAAGTCATATAGAAAGTAGATTTTTTTGGTCCTTTTCCAGACCTGGTTCTTCTCCCGTCCACTGTCCGACAGCCCTTGGCATCCAGCCTGACTCATAGATGGAAAAGACTCGTCCGGCCATCTAGCTCATCTCCCTGCCAGTGCATGATTGTTCCTCATGTTCCTAATGTGTCTGCCAGTTTGATGCTTTCTGATACAACCAGGAGCTACACTGACTGCTGTTAACTAGCAAGTATCTAGAACTACTGACCAAATAATACAGTGCTGCTGCTGCATTTCAAAGTGGGGTAGGTAAGAAACAAAGAATTCATTATTCAATATTTACGGCATAAAACGGACCTCTGGATTGTGAGCATGTGTTTCATCTGTACTATTTTATTGTATCAAT
The DNA here is from genome assembly GCA_030014935.1 of Caiman crocodilus. Lineage (NCBI taxonomy): Eukaryota > Metazoa > Chordata > Crocodylia > Alligatoridae > Caiman > Caiman crocodilus. The sequence continues at coordinate 14,109,316 of JAGPOW010002118.1, read as the reverse complement.
CCTGATTACTATATAAATCTACATGCCAGCTATGTCCTAACAGTTAAGGCATTAAAAGAATCTATTTATCTCATGCCATTGAGTGCACGTCAGAGACAATTGAGCACTTGGTAATGTCTCCCAGTTCTTTCTGCTATCCATTTTTACTTCTGTCCACATATTGGTACTGAGTGCAAAGCGGCAGCGTGTAATTTTTTGACTCTGTGCGAGTTGCTTTTATTCTTTTGTGCTTGGTTCACGTCAGATTTGGGGGTGTTTCAGTAAACGTTTTTCAGGTCACTTTTAAACTTTGCACCTGCAAAGAACTCACGGAGCGTCAACCAGCATTAAAGCCATCATGTCAAGTCCTAACAAGTCACTTCTAGGATACTTTGAGCTGGGGATGATGCATGATATCATTTGGGGTCCAGTGCAGAACTGTAAATCCTGTATTTGGAATCGGTAATCATATAGAAAGCGATCGGGTGTGCAAGGAAACAAATTTATGCTGTTTCTCACTGCAAACATCCTTGCCATCACTTAATCCAGCTGATCGGGCAGAAGGGAGTTCTAGCAAGTGAGAGCCATGCTAAAATATGCTGGGGTTTTTTTTAAAGACAGTTAGTTCAGCCTAGGTCTGTTAAGATGTGGGCAGCTTCTTGGCACTTACAGTAATGCTACTTACTATGAGCCAACAAGGACACTGCTTTTTCAGATCAGGGGCAATCAACCCTCCATTTATCTTTCTTCTACTTGCCAGCCAACATATAGATGCTAATGCTTTAATGTGATACATGGCTGTCTGGCAAATGGCTGGCTGCCAGTCTGTCTGAGAACAACCACCCCGCGTTAATGATGCTGGACGATACCCTGAGCAAATGGGGTCTTCCACATGTCAACAGCGTGGGATACAATACTACACAAAGCCGCTGAGGACTGGCAAGGGGGATAAGTTCAAGAGTTGATAAGGACTGGAAAGAGAGAGGCCTCAGGAACCTGTTTTGCTCATCTGCATCAAGGCCAATTTGACAGGGTTGGAGCTCAGAGTCCCCTTTCCCAAGAAGAAAATCTATTACTGATTAGAGAAAATCCTGTAATAAGCACACACAAAAAAAGCAGAGAACATAACAATAATGGGGTAGAGAGGTCACGCCTATAATAAATCACAGGAAAGCTGGGTAATGCCCACATTGCCCATTCCTGAGCTATGTTGTGCTTATGAGTGGCACATATTTTCCTCTGTAGAAAACTGATCTGCACGAAGATTTAAGCGGATTTGTACACACGCTTGCACTGCAATGCCAGCCACTTTTAAAAGCGCCCGGTGCTGCAGCGCATGCCATTGTATAAGCTGCAAAATGCATGTCAATGCTGAGAAAATGGCAGTGGCATGCTTTGGCACTAAAACACATCATTTTCTGTGCACGGACACTGGTTTTGCTACTTACACAACTGCATGCGCTGCAGCGTGGTGTGCGTCAGCTTGATTAATCGCGTCTGCTCTGATGCACCAGCCCTCTGGTGCGTTGCAGCGTGAATGCATATGTGTATAAATGTCCTGTGTGGCTTGGGCGGGGAGAGGAAAGAAGGGAAAAGTCTCTCAGGATGACCGTCCGCTCACTGAAAGCTTCCCTCTGAACATGGCTCACCTTTGCTTTCGACCTTATAGCACTTCTGCATTCTACACATTGTGGGTCTACATTTCATCTTAGTTGCATCCATGTAACCCCACCAGAGCTGCCGCCCACAGAAATCAAGAGGGTTGCATTGATGCAACTGAGAGGACGACAGAGCCCCACATCACTTGCTTATTGTCTGATTTACCATGTGCAACCACCACAGTCCTTGGGAGCGCTTACGGTAATTTAAGTAACATGCATCAGCTTCTCCAGCACCAGGCTCCAGGGAAATTACCCTTAGCCGTGGAGCAGTCCAGCACGCAGAGGTTCTCGTAAATGAGAAGATTATAATTTTGACCCTTTTGAATCAGAGCTCTTGCAGTTCCTGTGCTTGTAAGACAGATCCTAGCTCTGAATTAAGCAGGACAGAGTGTAAGACAAGGAGGTGTGTGCAAAGATGGCTTTCATTTCACTTCTGGAGTCCCTTGACCCTCCTGCAGGCTTGATGACGGCTGTAGATATATCGTCAGGTTGTAAGAGCCCTGCGTAGCTAAGGGCAAAGGGCAGAGGCCTCCAACAAGGCTGCCCTTATCGCTAGTCATTTCTCTTTTTCCCTGCTGCGCTGGTAGCAGGGGGGCTGAATGGTGTTTGAGCAATGATGTTGCCTTTACAGTGCTTGGAAGAGCCTCCTCAAATTAGGATCGCTCCTCCCTAGGCCACTCAAGCCAGTTTTAGAGCCAAATTGCTACACTGGATGCATGGTGCAAAAGCAGGCACAGAGGAAAACCTGGCCCCCTATTCTCAAGGGTCACTAAGACCTGTATAAGACCTAGCTGAGGGCCAGGAACCGGTCTGCACCAACTGCAGTGTCATTAGCCGCCTCCAGCTAACCTCTTTAGATTGCCTTGGCCTTTACAGCAGCCGTTGTCTTACAGCGGGCTGGGAGAAAGCTGTCAGGTGCACAAGCCGGGAAGAGGTTGCTCCTCTGAACTTCCAGTGGTTGGTGTCAATGAGCAATTCAACATATCAAGCATCTGTCTGCTCAGAGCACTTGGTAGATCGGCCGATTAAAGTGCATAGCTACCCTTTCGAGTGCTGCTATCCTTGTCCTTCAGATGAGGGAACCGAGTCAAAATGACTTGCCCAGAAGAGCTAGCAAGTGAGAATAAATACCAGTGCTGGAGTGGAAGGCTAGGTCTGGTGCTTTGACTATCCCTTTCTGTCAACTACCAACTAATTTGATCCCATCTTCACTCAACAGCAGCAGATAAGTGAGGCAAGGATGGAAATGGTTCAGGAATTTCAAATGTGGGATATAAAGGTTGTTTCTGAACCAGCCCAGCAACCATGTGATTTATTTGAGCCAACATGACGGAGGTCAAGGCCTGATTTCCCACTCCCAGCATCGCCTTCCTCAAGACAGCAGGAGCTGGTGGCACCATGGTGGCAAAGCTCGGATGGATTGTCTCGTGCGCCTCACCAGTGACTGATGGGGCTCAAGTTCAGTCCTCTAAAGTTGGACTAATGATCAAAGGGGACTAAAGAGAGGTTGGTGTAATGAAAAACCCTCAGGAGTACGCTGAAAACAAGAGAGGTTCCAGTCTACAAGGCCCTTATAGGATGTCAATATGCTACAATGTTAGGTCATTACTGGCGTAGCTCATTCTCATTTCCCAGGCATCCTGCCAACACAGTGACAAGTGAATTGGCAGCTGATGTTAGAAGCTACCACTGGTATTAGCTGCCGGTCTCAACACAAATGGGACATGGACCAAAGATGGATGCAGCTTTTCTACTAGAGGGTATTTTTAGAACAGTTGAAAAGCACGAAGAAAATAAAAACATCATAAACTTAGAGCATTAACGTTGCATAACGTATCCTACGTCCCAGCCCCCTAGGAGCAGCATAATCTCGGAAGTGCCATTCCACTTATGTAAAGAGACGGTGTGATTTATCAATATAATGGACAGTGATGAAGATGGATTAATTTGGATTACAGAACCAGCACTTTACAGCGGCTTTATGCAGAACACATAATTACACACACAAATCCTAATTGAAACATTGTTTTGATTGTGGAATGAATGAGCAGCAGCGTGCGGGAAGCATCTGATGCTCAGGGGGGCTCATCGCCACAGGACGAGACCACAGCAGGATGGGGTTGCCTTTAAAGGCACCTTGAGGACTGGGCCTATTCTGTCCCTTCGTCACGTTCCCTCTCTAAAGGACAATGCCCCTGTTTGGAGAAGCCCCTTGCCAACGCCACCGCAGAAGAGAGGAAAGCAAAATTGTAATGAGTTTAAAAAAAAAAAATCACCATTGTATGTGATCTCTGATCACACCTCTTCTTTGTACCTGTTCCTGATCCCACTATGTCCCTGCTGGGCGACTCAGACATGGCATCAGCCAGACGCTCTCGAAGACCCTCCTCGGTGTGCTCGATGGAAGACATGTGACGGAGACCGAAGCTCTCCGGCCAGCTCCCGCAGACTTCCAGCAGGGTCACGCTTCGATCAAAGGCACCTTCAACGAGAAATGGGAGACACACATTGGTGAGAGTAGGCACCAACACTGAAGCTCTGCCCCGCGAATCGTCCGCGCGACAATAATCTATAAGAGAGGAAGCGCCATTTTGGTTCAGGCGTTCACCATGTACCTGGAAGCTGGGGGTTGGCCCATTCATTGAAATCACGATGGTAAAATATGCATTGACGAAAAACTCTTGGGCTGTTTAAAAGCAAAACTTTAACTGTCGAGTTACATTTGGCAGTCAGCAGAACTACACAAGGGAAAATCCTGCTTCAGATGAAACAGATTTACGTTCCCATTTATTTTTTTAAAAAATGGCATCTATGTCACTAAGAGTATAACCAATTTTTAAGAACAATCTGTATTTTCTTCCCCTGCGCAGTAGATGAACTACGGTCTTTCCTAATGAACCCAGCTCATCTTTGCTAAAAGCCACACAATTTTCAATCCATTTTACTTTCATGCGTCAATTCAATGCCAATATATTTGGGCCACCAACAACTATTTTGGAGTGGGAAGGGCAATGTTAATTTGATTTTGGAAAATATATCCCAGCTGGAATTAAAAAAAAAATTAAATAAAAAACAGGGGGTGGAGGAGGGACTTCTCTCCTTGGTCTACGGCTCTGTGTGATTTTTTGTGTTTCTACAAAAATGACATTTTAGGCCAAATTAAGCTTAGCAGGGCCCCTTTAATCAGTGATGCAATATGGAAGATATTGGCTGCTCGGATGGAGTTAAAGTATCTGGGAGAGATGCTTAAAATAATTCCTTAACTTGCTGTTGTTTCCTAAATCAAAATAGTACAGGATGTTCTCCTAAATGCAAAGATTAGATTCTGAATCCATGATCACTTCAAAGTACAAATTAAAATTATTCAACTTTATTATACAGCAAGTCTGCTGTGAAGGCCTACTTTAAATCATTCCCACTTGGAACAAGATTACAGTTATGCTTTGTTGCTTCAAGCACATACCATTTACTCAACTATTAGGTAACTGAATATGCAGCTTTATTGTGCCTGGTTTCTGCCAGCCTACAGAGGGGAAAAAATGCAAATGCCAATGTTTCTCAAAGTTAAAAGTACATGAAACACGTCCTTGTTATCAGGCCTTTGGTTCTCCCCTTTGATCAGCCGTCAGAAACTATCTACACTTGTACGTTGTGACTGTACAGCTTCACAGCACACTCTCTGCCAATGACAGGTGGTAATAGAAAGGGTGAGAGACCAAGGCCTGCGGCAGGCGTCCCTTCCTCTGATAACGTCCAAAGTACTGGGTGATAACCGTTAGTAAACACTCGGGCAGCCAGTTAATCCATACATCAGCAAAGAGGGGCAGATAATTTTGAACTCTAATGGCACGGACAAAAGCACAGGGGCTGGCATGCAGGGATTTATATGGGCTGCAATGGGGACTTCCGGCTCCTGAATTTCATCAGCGTGCGCAAACTTTGATTTATCTCTTTGCCTGGCTGCGGAGCAGATTCCTGGCACTAGACAACTATCCGCACTAAAAAAGACCTCTGCGGCCCGGGTCTGAGGCTGGCGTGTGACCCGTGCACTTGAACTCTGGCCGCGTCCCAGGCTGAGTCCATAGGAGGGATGACCGAAGAGTTCAACTTATTAACGGACCTTTCAGTGTATAGGGATTTTTCCGTCTTCAAGCTTGTCAGAAAAAACCCCCCAAATAAAGCCCATTTGAGAACACGCAGTGAGGCTGGGGAAGTTGGTATTTAAATCAGTGCGATGTTTCCCTGTTGTCAGCGCCCCAGCCTTTTGCGTGTGTGCTTAATCTTCTTTTATCAGAAGAGTGGGGCTGGACTTCATGATCTGTAAGGTCCCTTCCAGCCCCAAACAACTATGAAATGATGAAAAATTGTTATGTTTCTCACTGGGGCCAAATCCTGAGCTGCCCCGCTCACCTGCTCCTCGTCAGGCACTGTTGCGCGGTCCATGGAAGGACCCAGCTAGCTCTCACGAGAGTTTTATTACCAAATGCAAACGACGAGGTGCAGGGAGGACTTTTGGAAGCTCCTCCAGGTCTTCCCTGTTGTGCTAGAGAGATCTAGTCTTTATATGGTGTCAGCTCCAGCTCTGAAAGCAAGAAACGAAACAATTTCTGCCCTTCTGAGCAGACATGTGAATAATAAGGCCAATGGCTTTTGAAGCGCTGCCAAGATGACTGCATACATGCACAAGCAGCAACTCCAAAGAGCGCTGGGCTCCAGTTCCAGAGATGCTTGAGTGAGAGCAAAGGAGACAAGTGGAGCATTACCTCTGCAATCAGGCCCCGAGAGCTGCCAAAAGTTTTTAGCAGCAATGTGTGAGGTGCAAGTGTTAATGTAAATGCAGGTTACAGGGATTAACTGCACAGAAAGCTTTCTTGTAAAATAAACTCAAAAAGCTCAGGGAGCTCTCTGCCTTTATCTTTTCCTCCCTTTTCCATACTACATGTGCAGTACAGGCAATGTGTTTCGTCAGGTTGAGTCACCCAGCCAGCCCTCTGAATAACACCTGGAGGAGAACAAAAAAGGGAGCTGTATGTCTGGTACTGGGCTCCATAAATGGATTTGGACTTTATTATAGCGCTGGCTTATTAAACCGGATGCACACAAGGAGCAGTGCACAGATGAACTGCAAAAGAGCTAAGGAGGCGAGACATTGGGCGGGAGCGTGAAATGGAGCCTAATCTCAAACATCTGGGTCCTTTGGTACTGTGAGGCCCAAATCACCGCTTTTGGCCAGTGTCGAGGTAGAAAGCTAATCCTGAATTCCTTCAGGGACAGCAAGCCTAGTTGCCATGTGCCTTTTGATCTCCAAGGCCACTGCCTTAGAAATCAAAGTCAGTCCTGGATATTTTTAAGTTTTTGGACAACAGTTTTGAGAAGCCTGCGAGCTCACGGATGGACGCGTTGTTTCCGAGGAGCCTTGAGACGCTTTGCCTTTTGTGCCCCATGCTTGAGCAAGCTAAGGGTATCATATTTTAACTAAGAGCGGCTAATCCAATCCCTGCTATTTATGAAATCGATAATCTCATTTTGCTATTTGCTCCACCCTCTCTTCGTCAAAAAAGTTCTGGCATTTCAGTGGGCAGCTTATCAAAAGTCTCACCACTGAACAGGGTATGGCTTACGAATATGATTTAAAGCATTATTCTGCTCTCAAAATCCAGTGCAGCCAGAAGTTAAAGGCAATAGCAATAAGGTAAGAACAAACATGGTGCTGATTAAAGGGATTACAAAATGTCTGACGAAATGCAGACTCTGAAGGGCGTGTTTACTGACAAACTGCTGAAACCTTCCTGACAGCCACAAAAATAAGAGCATGATGTGTGAAATCAAGCCTTTTCTGCTATGCTTCATCCAGTGCTACCATTTCTTTGGCGGTGCACTAGGCTCCAATCCAGCACAAGAAATTTATCTGGGACCAGCAAAGCAAGGTACTCGTTCAGCATCCCAAAATGACGGGTAACACCTTGGTTTCGCGGAAGTCAATCTAAATAAAGTTCCTGCGATTTCAAACGGGTCCAGTGTGTCGCCTTATGGGTTGGTTTCCTTGAGCTGAACAGATCTTAAGTTTGCACTGGGAGTGCAAATGCTTTGCTCTGTCGTTGCAGTACGTTTATCCTGCCCCAGAACAGCATGGGGTAATTCTGCTCCAGGATACAGCCATGCGACACCCTCCAATTTTAACAGGAGTCTCCTAGCAGAGTTTGCTATTATACACCTCATTTTCTTCACCCGCTAGCTGTGCATTTTAATAACTCTACTGATGTCCTTACAGCTGCACCATTGCAAGTAAGAGCAGAATCAGGACCTGCATCTTTCACTTAATTCCTCAAATGTGCTGGTGGGTCGGTTTCTGTTATTATTCATCCCAAACTGCCTGGCTTATAACATTGCAATGGTTTCAGAGATTCAGTATAGAAGGAAATCAATTTAAGTTCCACAGTAGGGGAAAAAAAATCCCAAGGCCTTGGAAACCTCCTTTATTTTCACAGTTAATGACACCAACCAAAGACCAAGAAAACCGTATCAGCTCATTTTCTTCCCTGAAAAAAAATTAGTAGTAAAACACATTTAAAAATATTTTAATACTTCTAGTATGTTATTTTTCCAAGTCAACATAGCTAAGCTGAATCTTTCACCCTGATTCTTTCATTCAAAAGCCAGGGGAAATTTTTGTGTGTGTGTGTGAAACCTCTAGCCAGCTTTGGTTAAAATATGAAATCAAGTAGCTCCATTTCCTGCCTTCCAAGGCACCGTAAATCAAAACAGAATCTGCGCTCCAAAAACACAGTTACGGGTCTATTAAATGGTTTGACAGTTTTGAGCCTCACCTTCCACACTGCAACATCAGCACAAGGAAAATAACAGGGTAAATAGAAAAGGGAAAGGGTCTGTGAATTTTAACCAATAAAAGAGGCGTCCCCAAAAGAGACATCGACTTGACTCCCAGTCCTTCCATTGGCTGGAGAAGGCCAAGTCTGGAAGTGCGATCGAAAGAGTCCCCGAGGGAAAGGAAATGCTTCCCGTCACGGCGCAGTTACCTTTTCTGGCTAATTAAGTGACTTGGATGGACTTTGAATAGAGTCCCGGCCCATTCGGGACCACAAATATTGGTGGCCGCAACATAAGCGTTGAGAAGTTGGCTGTAGAGCCACGAGACGGGTTCCCACGGGTGCGGGTGGAACGTCCCTGCCCCAGGTAATGAGTCGAATTACAGCATATCACGTTTAAAAGTTAATGCTTGAACTTTCCTTCGGTGTTGCCAATTCACTTTCATGCCATAACTTTGTTACTCCAGGGGGACTGCAATAAAGCAGTAGCCTTTAATACTTACTTGAAGAGGGATCTGTGCAAATTCCCTTTTTAAGCGCAGAGGAAATGGACTCTTCCCCAACCTGCCACATATTTAACGTCTACACCCAGGGTCATGCTCAGCAGCACGCTGCCTTTTTTCTCTCCAGTCCCTAGCTCGCAGATTCCTTTCTAGTTCACGCGAGGCGTGTGCACTTCAGCTCACGTGTGACACACGTCACCCACAATTTACCCTCTCTCTCTCTCTTTTTAATAAATCAAGGGTAAAGTGTCAGCGATTGGCTTTGGAAGTGGTCGCCGAGACCACATTTGAGAGTAAGGCCATTTTCCTGTCATCTTTCCCTCCCACGGAGTTTCTTTTTCCAAGATGGCTCGCAGTTTTGCTATAAACAGGACATTACTCACTGGTCCTGCATCCTGCTCGTTCATTTAATTAATATGTATTTTGCTGTCTGCGTGCTTAGCCTACAAGGTGATGAGACCTCTCGCATTCTGCTGAAACCCTGGAGAGCCGAGGCTGAGAGCATCCCTTATTAGCAGCCCATTTTGTTACAGGTGCAAATGCTATTTCCCTTTATGCATAGAGAAAAACAGCGCCTGTGTCGGACGGAGAGTAAAATATAGGCCTGCGATGGCACTGAAGGGCCTAACTACAGTGAAGCCACAAGAGGTTTCACTGCTGACAAATGGGTGCAGCTGGCTGGGTTCAGGAAGCACAGAAAAGGATTTTGTGCTGCTGTTCCTGGGAGACCACTCGTTACCCTGCCCAGGGCCTCCCCTTCCCATCCCTCATCCACAGAGGTACCATCTCAAGGCAATGGACGCTACAGGGCCAAAGCCACAGCACTTGCTGCGTTTGAACCTGAGCATCAGCAGAGCTCACGTCTCAGCTGGCTCCTCCAAAGCGTCCCTCCATAAAGCCACTGGCTAGAGTTTTGCAAAGTAGTCAGTGAGGAAGGGTATTGCAAGTCATCAGGCACACTGGCCAAAGAAACCATCAGCTACTATGGAGGTGGTTCAGGTTTTAAACTGCGGATCAGCGACTATGGCAATGGCTTGGATTTTAACATGGGAGCGGGACAGCAATTTTCAGAGCCGAGGCAGCGAGATATTTTCATAAATGCATAAATCTTTCCAAGGAGAAAAAACACACAGAGGAAAGAATGTAAACAGTATGGTAAACTGCAGAACGAAACGTCTGCTGTTTGTTAATTTTCCTCCTGATTATCCAGCTTCTCTGCAGCACCAATGTTGCAATCTTGCTGTTTTTTTAAGGCCCCCCCCCGTCATTTAAAAAAATAGTTTTCTGCACATTATATGAATAAGCAAAACTTACGGTTCTAAATCCAGGAGGAACTTTGAAGTATGAAACCCGTAGTCTATGAGAACTATATTTTCATTAATCAAAGTAGATGTTTCTAAAGCCATCAGCTTTATCATGACTGGATTTCATATGTGAAACCCAATATACACACAGACATACATGGCTTGTCCTTTTGGATTAGTTTTGACCTTTTACTCTCCTTTCTAAAGGATCTGCATTTCCTCAGAGCAAGGCTGTCCTGCTTTACCACAGGATCAGCCAAAGGAGTCTTGACAAAGTACATTTTCAACTTCCAGCTTGTCCTGTCTGAGTGCGAGTCTGGCGTAAGGTCAAAATATAAATGCTTTAATGTATTTAATGTATTTATTAAGAGCTGCCTTTGCCTTGAGCGCCTGCTGCAACTTTGTCACTTGCCATCAAAATGACAGTTTTGGTGGTAATACCCCTTGCTGCTGAAAGACAGATCTAGGTTGCTTTGGACGCGTCTACACGCGCACTTTAACGTGCATTAGCCTATTTAATGTGCATTAAACCGTCACACAAAAACCCCATGCTCTTTTGCTAATGTGCACTAAAATAGACTAATGGGCCTTTCTCTAGTACCCCACCATGGGGGTGCTAAATTTAATATAAATAAATAAAGTGCTAAATTTAATGTGCTAAATAAAGTGCTAAATTTAATGTGCATTACCAAAAGCGCATTCATGAATGTCTAGACGTGCCCTCTTTGGAAACTGTGCACTGGTGAAGGCTGACACTAATAAAATATGCCAACTAAACTATTATTATGGCAATCCAAGGGATTTCTTTATGGGATGCCCAAGCTCCTTCCTACTTTGGAAATGTGAGGTAACAGGGAGTGAGGGAGAAAAGGGAAGACGTGGTATAAGAGAACTACGTGAAACATCCCAAACTCTACATTCAGTAGGCCCCCTTGGATGGACGCTGTCAATGGGGACTGAACTTTACACTTTTCAAGTACCAAAATATAGGCCTCTCCCACCTTGCCTATCCGAGTAACTCCACTGGCTGGCAGCAAGAGTAGGTTGTTATTCTCTCTATGAACCGGCAGCTAGAGGTGGATGATAAGCGCTTATCCAGCATGTTATACGAAGAAGCCTGTGCTAATGTACACAAGCCCACTTTCCCTCATCAGGAGGATTTCAATCCTTCGTTAAGTTTTGATTAAAGGTTAGAGGCAGTGATCCAAGTAATTGAACATAGCTGAAGACATGAGAAAGAAAATGAGGTAGAAATCCTTGGCTGGTATAAATCACCACGGCTCCCCTGAAGTTAACAGAGCTACGTTAATTTATATCAGCTGAGGATCTATCCCAGAGCATTTCCTTGGCTTTTTTAATGAGTTCTTGGATCCCCCAGCCTGTGAGACCTTGTTTGTGTATTATATGGACAATTAGATGTCCAGGTTAGATTAAAAAAAAGAAGCGATTGCTCACATAACCTCAAATCCCTTAACGCACTCTGAAGGCCACAGTAACATTCAGAAATAAAATAAGTACATAACATTTGATACACCTTATAAAACAAACCAAAAGTGATCAGAATCATACCTTAATTATAAATTATTATTGGTCTTAGAAATATCTCCCATAGCTTCATAATGACATTGAGTACCAGGAGAGATTCTTTTTCCAAAGGACAAAAAAACCCCACAGTTGCAAGTTCACCACCACCATTTCAGTCATCAAATTCTTGTATATTTTAATGCCCTACGGCCTCACAAGATCAAAGCAGACTGAGAAGGTCAAACATGCTGCTGCCTTTCCAAGACAAAACTACAGACTTTTGTCCTTTGAATTAGTTTGGTCTTAAGAGCTGGATGTTTTAAAGTGCTGGGTTATCACTGCTGGTGACTGTCAAGACATTTGGAGACTCGGTGCATGTTGGCATGCAGAAGATCTGATGCTTCCTCAAAAACTCATGTGATGCTGTCTGGACCGCCCTGAAAAAACTCTATATATCTATAGACAGATTCCCAAATGTAACCAGTTGACAAAAGGTATAAGTTTTTGATTGAGTTAATTTAAGAACAAAAGTTGACTTTTAAAGCTCTTTAAAAGCCACTTTTAAAGCTGACTAGGGGATTTAGACACATAGCTCACTCCATGAAGATCTCAAAGATTTTATTTTGCCTTATTCCTAAAGTGAGCAGGACTCATTCTTATCATTGTATGCGGTCCGCATCTAAACACCCTTGGCAAGTAGTTCTAATGGCTTCAGGGGAACAACTCTCTTAATGTGTTCCCTGGATTAAGTCCCTTCTTTATAGCTATGTCTGCTCTTACTATGGGATAATACTGCTTGTTTCTATTGTATTTACATGCCAATTTATTTTTTAATTAATTCAAAAAGGGCCAGGAGGCACATGTCATATTCCTGTCATTGCTGCACAGTGTAAAGAGATGTCAGTGCTATCGGAGGAGCTGAATAATATATTGCTGTACCTCCCTTAAGAAAACACCAGGCTTTATCATGCTCGTTATCAACCCTAGAGCATACGCAAGTGTGTAAACGTATGTACAGAGGATGCATACTGGATTAAAACGGGATCATATTTGCCCACAAGTAAGGAGCAATCTGACAGCTCATCGGGGGTTTTTGGGATAACTGAGACCTTATATTACACTTTGAGACACAAATGTGGATTTGTCATATTGCTTGAGAATTAGTGGTAACTGTACGAGCCAAGGAATTTAATTCTGATTGCAATTTGTCTGAATTTAAGAAACATCTCAGTGTTGAAAAAACATTGGAACAGTGCTATAGAGTAATATATCACTCAGCTGTAACAAGATCCTCATTCTTGCTCAATAGAAAGATGGAAAGTAATGTATACGGGAGTTGGAAAACTTGGAGTTTAAAATTCTGAAAGGCGGATTCCAGCCATTGCCATCTCATGGGGGGGACGAAGCACAGCCCTATCTTTGCCGTGAGTCAAGTCCCTTTACCATTCTCTGCATTTCTCCATCCTGGTGCCCAAATGCAAGCATCAGAAAAATGAGAGTTTCTTTTTCATTGAGACACGATTTCACGGAAGCCCTTTGCAATGCCACTAGTTTTGTATAGAGTAAAACAGGTCACTGCCGAAAAGTGCCCAGACGTTACAACGACATGTCCGCTGATGATAAATGCGGATTTCATTTAGCTACGGGGCTCAGGTTCTATACCAGTTCAGCACCAGAATGGTAAGGATCTTCTAGGATGAAGTCCTGAATTCTCTAAGCAGTGCTGGCACATGGTGTATGGCGCCTGATAACTCTCATAACTGACTGTACTGTTTGTTGATAGTTTTGGGGGTGCTGAATGTTTAAAGGAAACTTTTTGGAAGAAACAAGCTAGCACAAGGGAATAGAGTCTTCCTTGATAGCTCCGGAGCCATATTCATCCTTGGTGTAGTCCTATGAGAGTCGAGCCGTACTGGATACTAATAACTGTGCTTCCATAAAGGAAAGGACATAACCCTTTCAGTTAAGAGACTGACATCAACAGAGATGCATCTGGGATGAAGTTAGCATATTGTGCTAAGCTAAAACATTACCTAGGCTCGTGAAATGTGTACCAGTGATATTTTAGAAAAGGAAAATTAGACTACTGCAGTTTGGGAAGTTCTGAAAGAGTTTTTTTCTGGAAAATTAGGTGGAGTTTTTATATTTGCTGTCCATTGATAAAGATGCTCCAAAGCAAAGACGTTTGCAGATTAGCATTGCTGCAAGCACTGGGAAAGAAACCAGAGACCCAGACATGCAACCAAGAAAAATATGAACTTTTGGATGATTTGAGCAGCTTGCAATTAAACTGAACTTTTTTGTTTATAAAAATAAAAATTCCTCAAGTGGGTGATGTCACCTTTTCCAGATGAAACCATTCACTACCTGACTGACATATAAACAGAAACCAAAATATTTTCCTAAGGTGCATCAGCAATCCCACTCAGGGCCTCAAACATGTAATTTATTTGGCCTTACCTCACGATGAGATAACGTACACTTCAGCTCTGAGCTGCTAGCTAATAAACGCTTGTACACAGGATAAATAAATGGAGCTTGCAAATACCATGCATTTAGTGTGTGCTTGAATGGAGGAGTGGGCGAGGTGACAGGAATGCCTAACTTTAAGGATTTTTCCAACTATTTGAGTTGGTCTAAGAAACGATATCACATTTCTCCAAAGAACCTTGTCTGCCCATGTCCTTAGACCAACGCGGCTACAACCTACACCCCTGTAACTCTAAGGATGAGCTCCATTTCCTTCCTAGCTCTAGACCAGAGCATCCACCGCCACTTTAAGGGCTTGGCACTCAGAAAGCAGCTGCTACTCAAGAATGCTAATTATAGTAAGTCATCAGCATGGCTCCTTCTCCCCTTGCAATGCATGCAATTGTAGTTATATTGAACTCATAGTGATTTTCAGGAATAAATGTAAAGTATTATGAGCCACTACCATTTAAATCTTTATAAACAGGGCATGTTTCCCTGCCAGTGTCTGGAGTACTTAGGTGTTTTCATTTCCCTACCAAAAACCAGCTTATTTTTAGGCGCTTCCAGCCAGCATGCCCATGTCAGTACTGTCATTCCTTACCAGAAGCATATGCTGGAAAATAGCCTTTCCTAAGGGAACAGCAGAGAGGCAGTGACCTTCTTCTGACACATTCTGCAGCAAGCCTTATGCGGCAATGTACAGTTCTGGTAGGATTGCATCTCGCAATCTGTGCGCGGCCGCTTATAATAATTTCCACATATGCATTTAACCTATTTCACAAACATTTTTAGAGCTAAATTCCACTATTAAACTGGAGCAATGATAACGCTTTAGTTCGAGTGGAGTCAATGATGCCACCTATGGGGTAGGGTAGTATATCCAATATCAATACCAATTTTGGAAATTAGTTTATTAAACAACAATGCATCTGTGAGGAACAAGGCATCCCTTTCATAGGTAGGAAATACAAGTACAGGGCCAAATCTTCAGCTGCCGCAAAGGGATAATTAGAACTGAAGTCAAGAGAGCTTGATTGCTTACGCCCACTATGGATCTGGCCCAAAGAGGCTGAAGTGATCTGCTGCTGGTTAAGCCATAATGCAGTGACGGGGCCAGGATTACAATCCAGATCTTCAGATTCCTTCCCTTGTGCTCTCATAATAACAAAAGCCTTAGGCTGAATACAGCCTACTGATGAAAAAAGCTGTTCTTTCTCAGACTACGCAAGAACACGCGACTGGAAGGGGTTTTCTGGCTCACACGGGCTAGTCCCCTTTAGGCACCTTGCATAAAGCCTTTCCATAAACGACCAAACTCTATAAAGACAGAACTCAATGCGCTCGCGTTTCAAGGGCCTCACTAGGGGGGAAAAACGGCCATAGGGTGGTTTCATAGGAAAAGATGAGATGTTATTTTTTTATCAAAAAACAAAACACAGCCCTCTCCTGGCCCTTCCTCCCCTTCTCCTTTGAGTTTCCAGGTCAGGAAAAATAAATACTGTTGGCCAGATCCTGAAGACATGGAGGTATTTGCTGAGTTATCTCAGCTGAGGATCTGGAAGCTAATCTTGGCTCCATCCTGCAAAGTGCTGGGCTCTCTGGCTCCATGCCAGCAATGAATCCAAACATGCGCTTAATTTTAAGCATGTGTGTCGCAGCAATGACTTCAATGGCAGCACACACATGCTGAAAGTTAAGCGTGTGCTTAAGTGCTTTGCTGGGCTGGGGCCAGAGTGAGCGCGCAGCGCGTTGCAGTGCGTCAAGCTCCTCTTTCCCACCAAACCCTTGTCCAACGGGTATTTCATTCCAACCATGTATGGTATAGAAAGCACGAGCAAGACAGACCCAGCTGGTCTTGAGCCAGCCGACCAGTCTTCACTGTCTGAAGTTTCCCTCTGAATGTATTCAAGAGGTTTTGCCCTTGTCACTTATATTATTCATCAGACATCTGGTGGCTGTATAAGGCAGAGTGGCATCGCAAGGTGAGATGATTGAGTGAAAAAATTATTGCAGCTGGCATGTCCTGGCCTAAGGCTTTCAGTCATTTAACTCATCTCACTCTCATCCTCAGAAAAGACTGCACTCAAAGGGCAGCAGATTTACCCTTTTACATGCCTTGTGTTTGCACTTGGTAATTTGGGATAACAACTCTAAATGCAAACAGGGGTTGGGCAAAAATGGTCCGTTCTTTGAGGTTAAAAAGAAACGCTTCATAGAATGAATGAGAATTAAAGAAATATGCAGAGGTCATAGTGCCACTTAAACAATTATCTTGTTCGTTTGCCTAGCTAAAGGGACAGGGAAAGACTAATAAAGTGCATTTCTAGTATTTATTTATTCAGGTACATATTCAAATTGCAATGCATTCTCCTATGATCATCCCCCTGGAATTCTGCTCTTTTATCTTCCCAGATCATGGAGTGAAAGTAAGGACAGTGAACGCAGTATTTTTAATAAAAGGGAGGTGAATATTAGCTCACAGTTTAAAATTAAATGGCCATGACGTCGCCCCGGATTCATTGTGAGCTGTGGTCGTTTACCTGGAGAGCAAATCTGGCTTGCTTTGTTCATATATACACCTTACTGGAATTGTTTTGTGACAAATGGCAAGAGATGAGGTCTCATGTGAATGTATATATTTTTCTTTTTTAGTGATTTGCGTGCCAGTGCCAAGCAAACTAAGGTGCAACTGGGCATGTCTACAGGTGCATTTGTGCTGGCTTAAACTTACTGCGCAGTAAGCAAGAATAGGCTGCCATCTACACGTCCAGGCATTAATGCTGTTTGCGGCTTCACTTGAGACTCAAGTTAGACTCGTTCGATGAGGTTTAGTTCAAGCAACTCCGCTGCCATTTTAAAGCATGGGGATGCAGATACACAAGACGCAGGAGGACACTGGTGTGCGGCAATTGCCACAATCCAGCAGACTCGATTAATCGAGTGTGCTCCGACACATCGTAATGACTGCATATTGGAGCAGCCTCCCAGCACGTCTACAGGCACCCCAGGTGACAGGATGTTCAGGGGTGCGGGACTTTTGTTTCTGCCATACCTGAACAACTCTGCAAAAAGGAATTCGAGAATTATTGGGCCAGTGCAAAGGAACAAGAAGGAGACTTCATTTCCAATCCCTGCTCTAGGGACTGTTGAGGCATTTTATCCCAGGCAGATTTAATATCAAGTTTATGAACAGTCCCAGGAGCAAGGATGAGAGGGCATAGCCTCCTCCTCTGGCCATGTCCCCTTTTGGAAGGGCCACCTCACATCCCTAGCCCCAGGAGAGGTCTTCAGGATGAAAATCCCAACTTGACACAACTTGACACAGGTCACCGTGCTGCTCAGAGCCTAAGCCCCAAGCCCTTTGCCTTCAGCAGTCGCTCTTTGGGCTCCTCCATGAATCCCATTTCATGAAGTTCCTTGTGAATCCCATTCTGAAGTTCCTGACTTTCCCATGCATCAGAGAGAGATTAGACCCTTATCTCAGGGGTTAGGGATTCCCATCGAGGAGCCAGTCACCTAATCATTAGACATTCAGGCACTTGGTATCACAACAGCTAAGTGCCTTTACGAAGCTAGCCCTAACTGAATGACAACAGATGTTTTCTAGGACAAAATGGGTCACAGGCGATATGACTGCTGCCTACTGATGTCACGTGTACAGGATGTTTTAGGATTCTTGAGAACCTGCTACTAATCACCAAGAATCAAAAGAAGAAATTCTAGTCCATGCCAGTAAACTTCAGGTAAATCTTTATCCGGCTACGAGGAAGAGCTGTATTGACCATTAAACTCTATGTCCAACACATAAAAAACTTGGAATGTATTGTTCTTGATGGGAGGTATTACATGGCTGTCGAGAGATGACAAACACGTTTGACGGAGTTGGAAACTAGTACAGAGGAGATGTGCTCGTGCACCAAAAATCTGTCTTTTCAAAAATCATTGCTGACAGTTTTACAGTAGAATTAAACAGCTTTGAACTTACAGTAAGGGGGGAGAAGGGGAAGTTCATCACAAGTCCCTAGTAGATTTAGTGTTGAAAAGCGATCTCGGTGTCGGCACGGAAATATAAAGGAGGTGCAAGCATAATAGAGACCTTTCTTTGGTTGTTCAGACAACTCCGGACTTCTAAATCAGAATATTAGTTCGCCTTAGAGGAGATTGGAGCCTGACAGCGTTTTGGATTGCTCCGTTCTTGCTAGTCGAGTGATGATCTGTTGAGCTGTTGAAGAAACCACGGTCGAAACTTTGTGCGTTGATGGAGTTACCATAAGCAGTGTTGTGTTCCAACACAAAGACATCTAACAAGTACACTTGGCATGAGGCACGGGCAGGAAAATCTTGTTTCTAAAAACATTATGATACCAAATCTGTAGTGCTGACCAAGTGGGTGTTGGATACTGCATAATGAAGCTTAGAGTATCAATTATTCTGTTATGGCTGCAAATAGCCTGTAAAAATAAGGAGGGGAAAAAATCTCCTACAGGGTGCAAGCTAAGAGGTGGAAACTGTCCAAGGGGAATCTCTTGAAAACCTGGATAGCAGCAAAGAATGCAACAAGAAACTTGCCAAATGTTTTAGTGTTTTGCTGAAAGATCAATATGGAAAGAGAGTCTGTACTGGGATCCCTGGAACAAATACAGCACTTTCCTGGAACAGAGAGCTTTACTGTTTAAACACACAATAATCATTTCAGTCGTGAACTATGGAAGTATAAAAATATGCATTGGAAGTAAAGTAAGGTCTTTGCCAATTCCAGGTAAATTAGTCTTGTCAACTGCAGATTAACTTAAAATCAAGGCAAGAAGTCGAGACATTTTATGAGGCACAGAAGGTATCTGTACATAGATTAAGTGACGAGATGGAGACCAGTGCCTTAGCGAACCAAATGTTCTTGGCTCAGAGTTTATGGCAAGACATAGAGAATGACCTCCAAAGTCACTGGATACAGAAATGCTGCTAATGCTCAAATAGAGACATCTTACGCTGTCAGATGAAGATGGAAGAAGTAAGTTGGTCAAACCAGACCGGTACTGCTTTGGATACCTTAACATGACAATGAGGTTAAAAATAGTCTCAGAAATGAAGAATAGATTCAAAGGGTGGATTGCAGTATATTCAAGGTAGGAGGGAAAGTGACAGTATAACCCTGTTATCTAGCAAGTCGCATTTATTGACACAGTTGTCGAGTTGAGGCAGAGTTTGGGAAAGCAGATCTTAACACCGGTTTTATACTCTATTCAGTGACTTCTCTAAGGTGCTGAAAAATGCTGGGGGTTCAGCTGTGCCAGGCAAGAGCAGTCCAAAGAAGCATGGCTTTTGAGAGGTCTTTTTTAATATTAAAACCGGATCTGCTTTCTCTGAAAAGAACTGGGAATACTCTGACGTACACGTTTCATGAACCTCCAAAAAGCTGGAATGCACGATCCCGAAAGGGAAAGTATAGGAAGTGCTGTGGGAGAGGGTGAATTTAGCCACAGCTTGCAGCTTATTCCTAGCCTGTGAAAGATGCGTCCGTGTCCATAGCAAGTGCTTCCATTAGCATAATCACAACCTTCACAGTCGTCTCAAAGCTGATCGTAAGAAAGGACCTGCGAACATGCTGGAGACGTGCAAATACCAGTCGTGCAAAAATTCATTCTACCTGGTGCAAAGTCAGAACTGAAAGCAAAGATGTCCAAGATCTATTCAATTTCCTTTTCAGGTGAGCTGAGAAATACCACAAAATTGCCTGTTTAAAAAAAATTCACATCTTGGCACCATAGTCCATAAAGAATATCAACTTTTGTGACTTTGTAAACTAAAACAGCAGCTAAAGACACTGGCAAAGTGGCTGCGAAACGTTCTAGTTTGAGGATAGTTTTGCAGTAGATCTATGTTCTGTTCACAAGGCCATGCAACACTGGTACTGAAAGCTACAGATGTGTTTCTTTAAAATGCCAGAGAACTGCCACTGAAATAAGAGCAATTTGTTTCCCTGGGAGCCCTGAAGCACATGCCAACAGGCAGCGACAAGTGTCAATATGCAGCTTCAAGTGAACCAGCAATATGTTCTCCCGAACAATTCTGAAGATCAGGTAGAAATCCAAATCTGGAACTAAAGGTTTGTTAGACTTGTCAACTGAATCCAGAAAAGCAATGTTCAAACAACAGTATCTAAAGAAATTCAATTTGGGATGCCAGGTTCAGAAAACTCTCCTAGTACTTATGGCAGTGAATCATACCCAACTGGAAAGCTTGCTATTCATAAGGGGTCAAATTCGATGTGGTGCAGAGTTGGCACAAAGCTAATAGATACCACTTGCCACCCATTTGGAGGGCTTAGTAGGACTTATGTAGTATGCAGCCGTCTGCGAGGGAGGGGAATTTCTCCAACAACTCCCTACCAATAGCTGATGAAGCAAGTTATTCCAGGACCTTTGACAAAATGACAGGGACAGAAATATCATAATCCAATAGACTTAAAACCACCATGTCCACCTACCATTCCTATATGAGTAACAGATCCAAGGCACAGGAAGTGGAAATTAGATGTTTGCGGTGAATTGCTAAGAGCCAAAGACCTTACAAGGTACCCACTACTTACATCTCTACTTAATTAGGAGTGAAACTGCAGACATGAGACCTCAACATGTGGTATTCACATGTGGGCTCAAAAATACTGTCAAAGACATTTTTCTTACGGTTAAAATGTTGAGGCTATGATCCAGAGGGAAAGTCTTGGACACATTTGATAGACAACACCATCTGCTTGTATAATGACACACTCTACATCCCACCAACCAAAATATATGTGCTGGTTCAGGGTTTTTGACACAGATGCCAACTTTTGGCCTTGCAACCCAAGCAAAGCAAGCTCTTGCAAAGGGGTCCCAAGTTGTCTTTTGAATATACTGATTGAGTAATTAAACCCAAACAGAGAGAAATCTGAAATTCAGATGTTGATGTCAAAACTAATAGGAAACAGGATGTGGCTGTAATGTGAATACAATGGTCCAAATTCTGGTCTTAGTTATAACACTGCGAACCTGAGTAACAGCAATAACAAATTGCCCTGGTATAAAAGAACACACAATCTGGCTCTGCATATGTAAGAGTAAACATGCACTCTTTTTTTAGATTTTTTTAAAGCATTTTTAGATTTATTGGGATGCAAATTGCAATAAAAATCACTTCAAAGAGTAAAACTGATTATTGTTTTAACATCATTGACTTCAGTGATGCTCCATCCAGAATGATGTTAGCTCAAACGGTGAAAACCTGCTTGAGTTAAATAAATAAATAAGTTTTGCATGAAAAGAAGCCAGGATTTCACGCCAAATCTTTAAATGCACATAGCAAAATGAGCTTCTCCTTTCTTAGAAAAGAAAAACACAATAAAGAAACGGGGAATTGACCCATAATGAAGTCCCATTACAGCTACACCAAACACAATTCAAAGTACGAATATCTGGATGGCCTCCTTGTACTGTACATCATGACTCACATTTCCAGAATACTGTAGTGACTCGGATCCCTCATTGCACACAAAACCAGAGACATCTGCAAATTGGATTTTAAATCTTTCTTTTTTAAAAAAACCCCAAAAAACACACACAAAAAAAGTCGAAGAAACACTTCCATATGGAAGAATGTTACCCCAACAGGTCACCACAAAGATACTTCAAACACAATGCAACAGGAAGTGCTAAAATAAGCATAGCAGCTCACAAAACCCCCCCACAACCTTTTCCACAGAAAAAAAATGTCACCCTGGGTAGCTGTGCACAGTTCAGAAAAACCATTTGGCAGCGTAATGTGTCTTTAATCTGTTCAATTTGCTTATTATAATAAAGGGGGAGAAGAATTCTACAGCAGTGGCCAAAAATACTGCAATGATATCCCCTTCTCAAAAAAGTAAACTTATCTAAAGTGAATTAACTTCTCCAACTTAAATATTTCAAAATACACCACTAAATAAATACAGAAATAAAACAGAATGAATTTAAAAAAAAAACCCAACAAAAAACTGCTAGTATCCCGAAAGAAAGCTGTCGCCGTTCAAGGCCAGCTCTAAAGAATTGGTTGTTTAAATCATGCCGAGGAATTTATTCAGGAGGACCCATCCTGCACTGCTAATGTAGAAGCAATTTCCATAATGCTTGCGCAGTTAGCTAAACAACAAATAGACAGCTAAGCCTTTTATGTCTTTCGCTGTACGCTAGGCGGAAAATTTATTTCGAGGAGATAAAACATACTTACGTCCCCTTTACCTTAATCCCACTGTACACAAAGCTTGGCGTCGTACGGCAAGAGAAAACAAAGAAGGGAGACACTGAGTACGCCAGGTAGCATTGGTAAGTGCACTGCTGGAAAGCAGGAGGATTGATAACCTCCTGCCATGCAAGTCAGGGAGCAGAGGTGAGGTAGGGAGTCAACAGCATCACCAAGCTGGTGACTACCGGGAGTCGGACCCAAGTCACATTTCATAGCTGTATCCCGTTAATTTGCTAGTTTACTGTTGCTCAAATGTGGATATCCTTAATGCCCACGTTTATAGCCTGGTGGCACTGAATACAACACACAGTGGATTAGCTTTGAATACACCTTCCCCTCCTTCTCTTTATGATAAGAACGGAAAAAAGTGTTATTACTTGCGTTGGTGACTAATATCACTGATATTCTCAACACGGCTGCATCCCATATTTGCCCATTTTAAACGCTATACCATGCACAGACTAATCACGTTTCCAGGATATCGGTGATAACCTGGTGCGTCACTGATTTTAAAAGCCCTGTGCTGAGGGATGGTGCAGTAGGGAAGCTGTTGGAAAGCCTGTGTTTCTCCTCCTGGCTGCCGCTTCTACAGAGACCCCGGAGGAGGCCGACAAAGATAATAATAGGGAAATCTAAGGAAATCAAGGCTGTCTGCTCTTGATATTTAATATCCACGAGTTAAAGACAGAGAGGTGCAAAAAGCTTAATAGTATTTGTAGTTGAAATTAAAACTTTAAAAGAAACTTATAGTGAACAGTAATGTATGCAATGACATCTGGGACTGTAATCAGCAAACCGCTTTCAAGAGCTGCCAAAGCAAACAGCCAAATAACAAATCCACTTTACAGATCATCAATCTGGTCGGGCACTTGCCAAGGTAAATAGTACAAGGCTGAAGTTTGCTTTGCAAACCAGTGAGCTGGGAGTTTAGTAAGGCCTGCTTCCAGAACAGCAATGCTGGGGCAGGGCCCTGTTAGGTTTAACACACAAAGAAAGGTTCAGTGAGGCAATGGTTAGAGGCAGGGATTTGAGAAAGAGATGGAAAAGAACTCACATTAGAGGAAAAGCCTTGACTTATATTCAGAACTGTACTGACATGGGTAAAAGTCGCACACAAGCACTCAGAAAAGGCAACGATTGTTACAGCTTAGCTGTATGGACAGCATTGCCTGGGAACGCTAAAAACCAAAAGCTCTGAAAAAAATTAGTAGGAAACTAACCTTCTTTTATTTTCAAATGAGATAAAATCTGGCTCCAACTCCCATATTTTACATTTTAGCAAAGAGGATATAAAACATCAAACAGTTGAGTTTTTTTTTTTCATTATTTTGGTAAAACAATGCCAACTTGAGAGATCAGTCCTCAGCTGATTAGGAAGGCCTCTCAAAGCCGTCCCATTTTTGTTTAAAATTATTCTTGGGGCTCAAGACAAAGAGATGAACACACACAGACCAGTAAATATATGTCAACCACTGTGCATTCATACAGGAAACTGAGATGTGATTATCACCTATATATTTCATTGCTGTCGTAGAACTTTGTCGTAACAGTGACACAACCAGCCTCCCAGACGCACAATGTTGCAAATGGCCACCTTCCCTGACCATCTCCCTTCTTGCAACAACAACAACATGAAATGAAGGCTCTGTTCATAAATATAAAGCCTGAAAATGTGATAAATGTGTCTGAATATTTACTGTATATTCACAATACTCCGCCACAACATCCTAAGGCACCAGTCAACGCTAGTATGTTATGTAGTCCATTTATCAATGTCACCTGTTTCTTAGTTATGGTAGGTGCCTCCCTTCGGCTCTTCACTGCGAGCATTCAGCTAATCAAATCAGGATGAAGCATGGGATCATTTTAGAACTGAAATAAGATGGATCCTCAGAGGCCTGAAAAATTCTACCGCTGATTCTTTCATGCTGCTCAAGAGATCCAGCATTTTTAATTATTTTAGTCCTGCAGAGTGCACACTATGTTCCAACTGGCTATTTACTGTCTGCTTAACGTGTCTGACCCATCTCAGCTAAAAAGGGCATTTCCCACATTTAAGCATGGCATTGCTGCACACTCTTTCAAGCCTGCTGCCTCCTGGTCTCCAGAATGCTGCCTGTCAGTGACAGCCGATGTGATGCTGACGTATACTCTGCAGTTTGTGAAGTCTGTCTTGCTGTGCATACTTTGTACATTGGGAGGGATTAGCAATTAGAGCCCTGTACCCTCCCATACATATTCAACAACAGTGGGCCTTAGCTTCTGCTTTTGAAGTTCTAGATATTGCTTATGCGAAAATTTTCTACTGGCGGCAAGTATTCCTTTTTACTTGGGACTCTATTACTCTGGAAAAAAAATAGCATCTGGTATTATTATACAAACAGATATGGCTACCCTAAACAATGAGCTTCTAGAAGCTTGGCAAGATCAATTATCTGCACGGTGAGGAACTGCTGGTGGCCAAATACGCTGATAAAAAGGATGTGCATCTCTTCAACACTGTCCATGATGGAAGCATAACTGCAGTTCTCACCGGAGGTCAGGACACACACAAAAACAAGCCTACATGTGTAGTAGATTACAACAAGAACAGGGCCGAGATGGACTTGACAGATCAAATGTTGGATGATGACACATGGAAAAGTATAGTTAAGTAAGGGGAAAAAAAAAAGTAACGGAGAGTCCACATGTTCAATTAGCAAGATACAAAGCTTTTGTTGTATACCAAAAACAGCAAATAAAAGTCTGTCGTCATTTTTGGACATCCAGATGTGTTTCATTTCCAGCTTCACATCTGAATGCAAAGACCTGCCTGAAGTTGAAAGCGAGGAAAGTGTAGCAATGGCTGAAGGGCTTAATTACATAAAAACTCGTCCTTCTAAACAAAGGAAGATTATGCTCACCCCCCTCACCTAAAACTGTGGAGTCTGCCTGCTGGCCACTGTACTGCCTGTGTTATCCTTCAGCAAACTTTTTAATAGTATGGCTTACATCTTAAAAGCAGATTGTCTAACATGCAATGCCTCTCACATTTATGATCATACTCTCACGTTTGTGATATGGCATATGGCAGCCCCTCTTCTGTTCACAACTGGATGGATCCCTTTCCCCAACCGGTGGCCAAGTTAACACCCCTGAAACAACTGCTTATCAACTGGAAACCAAGGGGAGATCCCGTATCCGTGACCAGCCAGTTTGTTAGAGGCTACTGGGCATTTTCTCTGTCTTGATGGGTACTTTTCCATAAAATTGTAAGGAAATATTGTTAAGCCTGCCTGAAGGCAGCTGCATGAATGCAAGGTTGGGAATGCTTCATCAGACAAGCCTGAAATGCACCTCTTTATGAAGAGAGGAGGTGAATGCCACAATGTGAGAGTAAGTAAACGTCATCTGGGCAGATGCAAGGAACTCTACTGGGAAAATACCTGTCCACTGGCACTGAACATGAAGCACTCGGCTCTAAAAAAGCAACAGTCAGAACTAGGATGGCTTCATATACTAATGGGTGGGTTTTTTTTGTATATTGAATGCTTGATTTTAAATCATTTCAAGCAAGGAAAAGTTCAGTCTTACGCTGATGTGAATTCCCAAATAACGCTTCAGGTACGCTACCACTGCCAGACACATTATCTATTTAAGGTAGACATTTGCTCATTCTTACTGACCTTTGGGGAGACAGAGAAAAAAGTTTATGTGCCAGAGACTAAAATGTTTGCCTCTTCAGGAAAAAACAAAAAATGCATCCAGGAGACCATGTGTTTTGGGCTAATTGTGGCTCTGGGTAACTGAGTGTACACTTTACAAAGAATGATTTAACATTAAATTAATGATTTAATGAGAGCACAGTTATTTGCCCTCAAAGGGAGCATTATTACTTCCAGTTCCAAAAAGGAAAAGGAAGGATGTGGAGAGAAAGGTAATGAAGATCATATAAGAAGCCTGTGCCTGAACTGGGATTAGACGCTAGATCTCCTGAGTACTCGACCAGTTCCTTAACCACGTGGCCATCTTTCTGAGCTACTTTTATATATTTATCCATCTATGTAGGGGCATCTTGGTCCCAGTTGTGAAAAGCATGTCTCTTAGGCTCACAGCCTGCGTAAGGGTTAAATATTGAAATACAGTGTTATTCTTTGCATTTCTGGAAAGGTTTCTCCATGCTGAGATCAGCATTTGCTGTTCTGAAAATACGTGCTGTATTACAGATATTCATAAAGCTGCCTGTTACCCTTGTGCCCTATGATGCAACTCCTATAGCCAAAGGTTTAAAGGAGGCAAAATGCATTCAGTGTCATAACATATTTGGATTTGTTCATGCTCACAGTTGAGGTTTGTGATTGTGTCAATAGAGACCAATGAAAAACTAAGGGGTGTCTTTTTAATAATGAACAGATGCTCCACAGTGACCTCAGAAACTTACATTTGGAGGGGGGAAATACAATACTGAAAATTCTCAAATCATAAAACCTCTGCAGGATAGGGGATTGGAGAAAACGGCTTTCACACTGATGAAGTTCACCAAACAAGAAATGACACTAATGATCATCATACATAAATGAACACCTCTTCCCGAGATGATCTTATTTGCATTGGTGGAATAATTATTACTGAATACAACTCCATGTGACAAAGTAACTCATACTGATCTGTACCTTGGGGGTCTGCAGTCATTGGTTCCACACAACAGGCTTGGGCGCACAGCTGAGCAATTCTTTCATGAAATCGTCCAGGAAATAAAGCTCTTTTTTTTTTCATTCCATGGAAGAAAAGGAGGTAATGACCATTTGGGAGTTTATTTAAATAAGATGTTTCTCTAGTGCAAGTTTTCTACCCAGTTCTCAACTGCCAAACCCATTCTATAGGTTGCAAGAAATGTCTTTTTCTTCCATGTGCCAGATCAAGAAGCCACAATTAAAACAAACAAATCCCCCTTGGTTAATTATTAAAATAAGTCAACCAAAATTTCCACAATTTGATTTGATTTTTACCATTTCATTTGTGTTTTGAACAATTAAAATGGCCTGGTTGGCTCCCCTTGCCTCCCCAGTCAGCTTCACCTCCATGTTCTTGAAACTACCCCAACACGATGCACGTTGTCCCACACCCTTCAGGGGGATTGTTCCTTCCGCTGTTCATACTGACTTCATTTTAAGAATGACACAGGGACTTTTTTTAAGCATGGCAATACTTTTTTGCTTGTTCTTTAAGCTACAAAGTCTAAATATGGATCATCTCTAATGTGTGTGTCCTTTTAATTTAGTGCTAAAGGACATCCATTTCTGCAGACGCTCCAGAAATGAGCTCAATGCAGTGACCCAGAGTGAAAATACTTCAGTTTTCCAACATGAAGGAACATGATGGTTATACCCTTCTTCCATAATCTGTCTTTGTGATTGATAAGGAAGCAGCATGCTTTGGTACGATATTGTCTTAATTAAGCATTTTAATGGAAAATGCAAGTATATTAATGCACACAAGATGCCTATTTTGATAGAGAAGGCTTTGTTCATGTAAACCAGAGTTATCTGGCTTTGTCTCATAAGCCTTTTGATCTTTCCCAAACTATTCATGCAGTGACGTTATATCTTTGTAAGCAGACTGCCCAGAGCAGGGGGCTGGACCTGATGGTCTCACGAGGTCCCTTCCAGCCCTTAATGTCTGTGAATCCATTGCTGGTTGTGCAGTTATACCAGATACCTGTGTCTAGCTCTGAAAGCTAGATTGGGAGCTTTATTGGTCTAGCTCCCAATAAAGACTGGGAACCCTATGCCTTTCCTTCCACAAATCCTGTCCACGTCTTTGTTCTCCCAGGCCACCTCTGCTACAATGAGGCACAGCAATAGCTAATGGAGCATCAAGCAAGCAAGCAAGCAGTAGACCTCGCAGCTGCTTCTCTGTTCAGCCTCTTTGCTGAGACTGCCAACAGAAATGCCAGTTACTGCCACTTGTCATGCGGACACCTGCCCGCTAAGAGCAGGTTTCTGACCACCAAATCACTTCCGCAAGGACACCAAAAAGCTCTCAGATGCTGAAATCTTTCATCATTACTTGGACTCAATCTATGACCTCACAGTGAAAAGCTCTTTACCCAATTACAAGTCCCCCGAGTCACCCATGCTTTAACCTGTATCCTAATTTATGACACTTTATTATGGGGGGGAAAAATACAAGCCAGAGAGGACGGTTTAATCATAGATGAATACACGAGCCCAACAATGTCAGTTTTCATATCAAAGTTCCTCTGCATTTCCAATTGTGCCCTAGACAACAGCTTATTTTGGCAGTCTTTTTTGGTCTTAGCCAAACTGTGTGTATAATCACACGGTCACACCAAAAGAGACATTGTCACTTGGTCACTGTCATATGTAGGATATTCGGTACAAAGGCAGACTGCCTGAATAAGGTAGGACTTTCTAGACAGCTGCTCCTACATTTTGGCTTACTCCCTATGAACTCAACTCCTCTTGTGATACTGTGGTATGCTGTTCTGCTGTTTAAGAGGGAAAAGAAAAAAAGAAAAGAAAAGATCCTTTATCAAATCCAAACCTCTAGTGAAGGAACGAGGCTTTGTATTCACATCTGATTTTTATTTTTGATTTAAAAGCTTGTCCGCTTTCAGCGTCTGATTAAGCTATGAAGGAAAACCAGGCATAAAACATCTTGGATTCAAGATATTATAACCAAGTGAATGGAAGGCAACTACTGCTACTTTGCACTTACATACCACCTTGCACCCCAGGAGTATAGCCAGGATACAGTTCCTGTACTCTGCAGAGATGGAAGAAGTGAGGCACGGACAAAGTGACTTGCTTCAGGCTACACTGTGGCCCAAGAGAGGATCTGCTTCCCTGCCAAGCAGCACCACTCTCCGACCCCTCTTGAAAGCATCATTCCTGGCTATTCCCAAGCATCTTAAATTACATCATCTTTCAAATTTACATCTAAAAAATGACATTTGCTCCTGAGAACAAGTAAATTTTAGCGAGACTGTGGAACAGGGCTCACTCCTTTCACCTAATGTGCACCACGGGAGGCACAATGAGTCCCTGCTTTTTCTGCAAATGTTCCCTTAATTACTTTTAAATGGACGAGCCACAAAGATGCACCCAGACAAAACAATAGGGAAAAGCATATTCTGCAGACTCAAGGCAGGCAGATAAAAAGCCTTCCTGCGCTCATCAAACATTTTGTCAGACGCTCGCCAGGCACCATGCTTTTCCGAGAGCTGCCTGTTTACTGCTTCACCATCAGTACTAATATCCAAGAGAGATTTAAAATGAATAGGCTTGGGAGGCATTTGATCTCATAGCCACATGTGGTGCAATCCTAGTGAACCGTGTTTCCTGATGCAGCGTGGTGGACCCCTTGACATTTTTAGTCCTTTTGCGAGAAGGGCTGTTTAAGTTGACCTGAATCCTTGCTGTGAAACAGGAATGACCAGGACTGAAGCTTAGGGTGTGTACACACATCTGCCACACTCGGTCTACAATGATGCGGGTCACTTTAGTTTAGGAGCAGTGTGTACAGGCTTTCACCAGTGCTGGGAGCCGCGTAGGGAAGTCAGTGCAAGCAATTTGGGGTCAGAAGTGGAGACGGGTGGGAGGCTGGTGGGTCTGCCGGGGGTGGGGGGGATGTTGGCGGGTCTCCCGCAGAGGGGTTGTGTATACAGGGGTGGGAGGGTTGGGGGCTAAAAATATTCTGGTCAGAGCTGGGAGGTAGGCAAGCTGTTGGGCTTTCCCATGCAGACGTCCACTGGACTGGGTTAACCCAGTTAATTTATCTGCTTAGGTTAAAGAACTTACATCGGGCCTGACATTTTTGGCCCAATTTAAACCCCCTTAACATTTGCACAGATGGCGGCCCCAGTTCAACAAAGCACTCAAGGAACTGATTAACTTTAAGTGCATGCTTACATGCTTTCCTGAATTAGGACTGCAGTCCAGTGGCTCAGTGTAGACTGACATAGCTATAGAGAGTTGTATTGATTTGTACCAACTAGTCCTATACTCCTAAAAAATTAGCTTTTCGCCTGTGTCTCCCTGTATATGAATAGGGGAGCAAAGTCATGCACACATCATCTGCCAAAGGTAACTCGAATCCAAGGGCAGAGGTTATTATTTTGGTATCACTGACACCGATTTGTGGATTTTTTTCAATGCCAGGTTTCATTCAGAGCTAGCTGGAAATTTTCAGCACATCCAAATATTTAACCCAAATTGGCACTACAGTTCTGCAATATTTTTTTTTTTTTTGATGTTTGGACAGGTAAATACCAGTAACTACATAAAGAGATTAGAAGGGATCCTTTACTGGGGCTGACACCACAGCATTTCGCTGCTTTAAACTCAGGGATGCCTGAGGAGTGACATCCGTGCAGCTGAAAGAAGTAGTCTGGCAACCTTGGAGCACGCAGTTTCTTTAGCTGTAAAACAGGTAAAGAGTAGGAAGCAGTAATTCATGTTCCCCTTGCTCTGCTGCCAATGAGCCACAAATCAGAGATGGAGAGACTCCCTCTATGGGCAACAGTTCAGTCTCCCTATTGTTTTGTTCGACTGCACAAAGGCAACTCGGGCAACGGGGACGTGAGGTCTGAAGGCATCTTGGCACCCCTTACAGCTCCCATACCATGGCATGCCCGTCACAAGGGCCTAATGAGGCACCAGCCATGCCCAGCAGAAAGGGCCCGGCACGTCCTGCCTCTGATCTGCACCAGACACAAGCAGAAGAGATGGCAGATGGAAGGAGAAAACCCATCAGCATAACATTACCGGACATCTCTAACAACAACAACAACAACAACAAGGCTGGGCACAATGAAGTCAAAAGAGTAACTGAGGCCAAGTGATTGTCCTAAGGCAATGCAGTGAGTCAGTGGCAGAGGCAGGGGTACATAAATTCTCAGCTCCAAACTTGGGTGGCTAGGCTGTATCAGCAAGGGTGTTTTCCTCGGTCTCTCTGCACACGCATGTCTTTCCTTTGTTCATCAAAGAAAAAAACTGGCCCTTGGCTATTTATGAGTCTTGTTTATTCCAGCCCTTTCCATTTGTACTGTGGTGCAGCCTTTTACGGCATTTTTGCACAGTGTTTATGCAGCCACCAAATCTTTCCCACAATCAAAAAAACCCAACCAAACAAAACACACAAGACAGCGCTTGGACCTTGCTCTGGGTTGCTACTCAGGCAGCTGAGCATTTATGGGTGTAACATGATTTTTAGGGACTTGCCTCAGTTTCCACTGCAAGACTCCCATTGCCTTCAGTAGGAAATGGGACAAGCAAACCTTTGAACCCTGCAGGAAGCTTGAACTTGCAGCCGATGTGTCCTTGCACAGGGCCCAATTCTGCCTCGTTCCCACTGATGTCAGTGTATGCAAAGCAGAAACTGGCTGGAAGAGCATTGCTAGCATCATTTGTCCTAGAGGAAACCCTTCACATCCGATGAATCTTCAAGGCACACAGAGGGGCTAAATCTGTTGGGCATTAAATCTTGTACTTTTTGCGTGCTAGAAGGCTTGATAAATGCTGGGCAGAGGAGTCAGAAAGCATAAAAGAAAAAAAACTGTGGGGTTCCCAAGAGAGAAGATCTAAGCAAGCTACTGAGTTATTCCAGTCTGCAGCTTGAAAAAGCTGCTAGTCACTGTGGTTAATCGTTATAAAGCTGAGCGAACTTTACTGAGCCTGCTTTGCCCTCAGACATATGAATCAAGGTTTCTGTCTTGCAAAGGCAGGAGAACTGGTTTATTTTTGTGAATAATGTTAAGTACGTGTGAGAATTAAGGCCCTACCTACAGCTCACTAGAGAGCTCAGCTGATGTCAGGTGCAAGAAGGGAGCATGGGAAGAGGTGGACTCCTTGATACGCTATAAGGAATCAGGGTTTGTGGTAGAGGTGATATTTTTTATTAGGCTAATTTTTGCAACAAAAAAAAGTCTTTAATTGCAATCTTCTAGGCACATGCACCCTTCCTCAGGCATAGCACATGATATGTTATAGCACTTTTTAAAGCACAAGCAGTACTTCCAACTGCAACAGAGAGGAGTTAGGAGCCGCTGCAGCGTACGAAGCACAGATGAAGCATACTTAATGGGAGAAATATCACAACTAAACTAAATTAGAAACCGCTTGAAATAAAACACA
>JAGPOW010002118.1:14052191-14074147 GCA_030014935.1 Caiman crocodilus | reverse complement strand
TAACACCAAGGTAATGTCACTGGAATGGATATTAAACGTCCCTCTTCCTGGTTGCTCTGTGTTAAATGTTAGAACCTGGCACTCGCTAAAAAGCAAAAAGGGAGGCTCTGTCCCTTTAAGATCTCAACCATTTGTCCGTGCCCATATATCACTGCTCCATGCTTTTCTGCCTGCTGCTCAAATTTGTCCAATTAGACACGGCCCCACAGGGTGGAATTCAGTGTGAAATGTGTCTGCTGATGTCTGAGAATTAACCACCGTAGACATGCTGCTTTCAGGCCTTTAAGTGACAGGCAAAGAAACGCCTACCTTCCCAGGACAAAAGCAGGAGGACTCTATTTAAAACCCCGGATCAGCCAGTTAAGGGATTCCCAGTCTCCGCTAGGTAAAGTGCGTTAGCCATGGCTGCACTTCGCACCTCAAGCTGTGCTGTCTCACACCCCTGACCCTTCAATGGCGACATAATTCTCAAGAAGCGGCCAGGATTATCTCTCTAAGAGTCTTATATGTGTCATGTAAGGTCAGGTGCCAACTGCAATGGAAATGAGTCGTTAAGAGTCTTGGTGGCTAGACAGATGTTGGGAGCCTCAATTAGAAAGAAAAGTCCGATTATAAGTAATTAAGAGTCGCATGCAGAATATGCTTCAGACACAAAACACCTAAGTGGCCTCTGATGCGCTGCTTTGCTAAACTGCGCATCCAGATATCACATCGCACCGAAGCAACCTCTGGGTGACAGACCTCCCCACTATCCCTCCCCACACTGGTGTCAAAAGTGCCAGCAGCAGAATCGGGCAGTGTGAACGGACCATAAATTCAGCTTTGTAAGCGAAGAAAAGGGGCCAACTTTTTAATGCCCTGCCATAAACAGGTTTAATTGCTTCTCAAATACCTGGGTAACTTAACTGCTTCCTTTTTATATATTAATGAGGAGGAAGGAGGAGAGCTGAGCAGTCCCCAGAGGAGTCCTTCTACGGTTATGTCTGCATTATGCAATGATACACGGAGTATACTTCAAACCATGCGCTTAAAGAGGTGACTGCCATCCAAGGACCTCAAACCACTTGGTAAATATTAATTAATGCTTCCAGCATCCTGGTGTGGTGCAGAAACATAATTATTATTAGTCCCCGTTTATAGATGAGCAAACAGGTGTGCAGAGGGGAAGCAAAACCCTTGGTTATAGAAAGGACGCAGGAGTCCCAGTTCCCCACTGCAACCATTAGCTCTCACTCCTCCCTGCATCTGGTGCACACCCACCTGTATAAACTTCATTTTTAGAGCTTTATCGTCCTGCAGATCCTTTCTGAAAGGCATAGGCCCAATTCAGGACTGCACTCCTATTCAAGGAAGCATTTACATGTACTTTCTTAAATCAGGACCACAGAGCTTTCTGAGGTAAGAGGCAACAGTCTTGACATGGCAGGAAATGCTCAGTCCCATGTAACGTGTTCGCTTCGTTCTTAAAGCCCGATCATTTCATATTTCCAGGAGTGCTGGGAGTACTGAAACGGGCAAACGCCTGATCTTCCACATTTGCCTGTTGTCATTATTTACATCTTAACACTGCCTTGAGTCTTCACCCCATGGCGTGAGGCACTGAGCAGACATGTAATAAAACCGTTGATTAGGATAAGGCCTCAAACATCAACATTTTCTGTTCAAATTAAATGGTAACGAGCAAATGCAAACAGAAGGCCTAGGCCAGAGATACGGCTGGGCTGCAGTGCTAAAACAGCAACACAAACACGCTGCGCGAACGAGGCAGAAGGGAATTACATCAAACATTTAGTGGAAGTCAAAGGCAAACCGGATTTTTCTTTCTCAGAAAAGCATCCTTAATGGGGAAAGCCTAGCACCCTGACAACAGCGATGTGACCTTCCCACCAGAAGCAGAGGCCCTTAGCTGTAGCAGTATGTCAAAGAACGTCTCAAAGACAGAAGCATTAATCATCTAGATAAATGTGGCTACCTCTGGATTTGTACTTTTTTGGGTGTTTACTCGCTGGAAAGGAAATTTCACTCCCTTGGCTAAAAACTCCAGGATGTTTACACATCAGTATTACTGCTCCTTCCAGGAGTTAACAGTTTTACCAATCATAAGGGAAGGAGAGAGCAATGGGAAAAGCTGTTTTGGGGAGTGACTCAAGGATCCAGAGAAGGGCAGTAGCTCTATGCCTTGCTCTGAAAACAAGGCCTTCTTGGTGACCATCGCTAATAGGGCTAATTGGAGACATGATCTTGTGCTCACAAGTTTGGCCATAGGATGCAGAGCACAACGAACTTCTTTCGTAATTTAGGTCACAAGTTACAGATGGTGTTATCCTATGATGACTGTCTTCCACAAAAGCTAAGAATGGGGTAAAAGGGATGGAAAAAATGGAAACCGATGTCAAACAAATAACTTTACAAAGCTGGTGTGTGTGTGTATGTGTACGTGTGTGCGCGCGTGCGCATGGGGGGGGTGTATTTTGTCACCCTTTTGTCCCTACAGCAGCCCTGTGGGTAGTTACGCTGTGCCTGACGATGTTATCTTATGCACTAAATCCGTCTAGATCTGTAGATGATGTCTTAGGGGGTGAAAAAGATTAATAAGGAATCACTCCAATGGCTTTAGGACAGCTAAGAATCTTAACCCATTTAACCTCCCCTAAAACACACAATCAGATCAGAGGAAGTTGCAGGAAACTCATTTCAAAGACTCTGCGCAACACTTTTTAGGTCAGATTTACAAAGCTCATTAGAATGAAGGTCTGTTACTTTAGATTTTAATGCTAAGGCGTACTAAGAAACCCTCTTGCCCCATTTAAGAAACGTACAAAACAATGGACGCACATTTTAAGAAAGAAATTTAATCTTAATGCATGGGCTCTGCCACCAAAGCTGAGCAAAATCTTCTGAGCTTATGTTCTTACAGAAAACAGAGAGAAAGGACCTCAAAAAAGGGACAACAAATGCCTGTTTATATTTATCCTTTTTTATACTTAGAGCATTTATAGCCTGAAATAGCATGCTGCGCACACAGGCAATATGATTCTTTTCAAATTATAACTGATCTGGAAGGGAAGGTATCATTTAGACACATGTGATATTGATTTTTTCAGCCCTGTCAGTTCCATGAAACAGTCTGGTTCTCCCAAAGGTGAGAGCGCGCGTAGGGATTGCGGGCTATAAGATAAACACTCGTGGTATCATTAAAACTGACACCAATTGCCATGCACAAGTGCCTGTGCATGTGTTGTATATGCGTGACTATGTGCAGGAAAAAAAAAAAATGAGTTACAGTAATTTTCGTTGATCCTTTGCTTTGTGCATAAAAGCACAAAAAAATAGAAGAATCTTTTCCTACTCTTATAGCTTTGGCAATAAGGTGCATGCTAAGTTTGGACACGAGGAAGAAAAAAAAATGTTACAAATACAACAGTAGTGTTTCACTTTTTATATCCTCACGTATTCGTACGCATCTAGTCTGATTCTGGCCCAAAGGAAATGCGATACTGAAGAGAGAGAGAGAGAGAAAAAAAGCTCTCATAGAGGGAGCTGGGTGGTTTGGCAAACTTTTCTTTTAATCTTTTGCTATCTCCTAATAACAAAAGGCCTCTATGATATCCCAAACAAATTTTATAAATGTATGATCAATACATTTGACATGTTATTTAATTACGATTCTTAGTGACAGAGACAATATGAAAAACTAGTGTCACTGTTCTGGCAGTGGAATAAATAAATAGATGTAATTATTCTGTATGCGGATCCCAGCTGAATTGTAATGCATCAGGCTAGACTGCAGACCCGAGTTCTTAGGTTTCCTTAATATGATAGAGCTTGATGTAGGGGGTGTCCTGTATCCAATATTTTGCTGTTTTATTAGAATAAAATGTTCTCTGGGGATTTCAAGTTCAAACGGTCACAAGGCTCCCCTTGTATTCCTGCTGTGTTCAATGCAATATAAGTGCTGAAATACGTTTAGAAAAGGACTGCTACAGCAGGAAAAAAAGCCCCACACACTTGCCTTTATGGGTGTGAAGCAAAACTACAGACCGAATACAGCCTGGAACTTTTGGGGGTTCTCATCAAACCTAGGCAGGAATTCTGCACGTGTCCCTTACATTTAATATGGGCCGATCATAAAGCCCTACACCTGAACGCTTTGGATCCTCCTTACGCCCAGCATGTCTTCAGCATTGTGCTTGAGCCTGTTCTTTCCTACCAAGGCAGAAATGAAGACGTTCCTCCTTTAGGAAAGAAACGAGTTGCAGAAGGTGGGTCAGGCAGCATGTAGCCAGCACATTTGTGGCTATTATCATACAGACGGGAAAGAATGCACTATCTGCTTTTTTGGCCAAGAGAAATTATAGTTAACATTTAACATTGTGGAGCAAACTTCAAAGGAAAGCCAGCTGGATTAAAAAAAAAAATGGGCGATGAAACTGCTAACACTAGCATAAACTTGCAGGTGGTCATATTTGGCTGGGAATAATACATCCGCAGTAGATGAGTCTGTTATAAAGCAAAGCCTGACATAATGCTGCTGTTACAGTGGAGTCGGGGAATATTTATAGTAAACTACAGTGTCCTAAACATGCACTGAACTGGTCTCCTCCACAGACCAAATGCATTTGAATGCCGTTCTGTCACTACAGCAGAGTAGCACAAGTGGTGTGGGAATTAATGGTAGAGTAGCAAGAAAATCATCAGCAGCTCCACTTAAAGAATACCAGTGTGCTTCACTTTAATTGTATGGGGACTGCAAAATGCAATACGAAAAACAACTGCTGAAACACACAGACCCTACAGGCACGTAATAGTCAGCGTTTCAGGTTGTTGCCCTTCGCTCCTCTGTGAAAGGTATGTCAAGGTATATTTTTGACGGGGAAAAAAAATCTCCAAAAACCAACATTCACGCACCTAACTCCGGCCTTTCTTCAGTTGGGTTTGCAAGCAGACAAAAAGCCCCGTGAATGGCCAGAGCAAGACTTGTGCAGTTCGTTTGTCGAAGAGCCCCACAAAACTCTACGAGTGAGAAATCACCCACTGGTACAGAGATGCTGACTTAATTTTCTCCCTTCCACCATCACCTGCGCCAGACCAAACATAGTTTAGTCAATGATTCACCTTTCCAAAAGTCCTTTAATTAGATGCACGCAAAATAATTATACAAATTACTACCCATAGAAGCCTTACAGTGACGACAATGGGAAAGGGCAGAAATCCCCTACAGAAATGGATTTTACTGGTTTAGTTTTTATGAAAGTATTCACTGTGATGCTTCTAGTGCATGTACTGGGCCTGATGTGGGAGCTATGGAGAGCTAACAGGTGCTTGGTGCTCCTGAAAAGTAGGCCAAAATAACTAAAAGGGTCTGAGTGTCCCCAAATGTGACTGTGTTGGGATCTTAAGGTCTTGGTCCTGTGCATTATAGATGCAGTTCTGGAGTGCATATACAAATACTGCATCATTTTGTCTGAAATAAAAAAGAACAGAGGTGTGTGTAGTCAGTTCAGGAGCATCAACAATACAGATGCACATAAAATAATCCCTTCAAACCAGCTAACTGACAAGTTCACTCCCTATTTATGGCTTCATCTTAGTTCACAATGCATTACGTGCTTGTCACGGCTGTAGGCGAGTGACAGATGGAAAAGCTAGTAATGTGCCCTAAAGATCAACAGACCCAAAGGCAAAGTGACTTTCCAAGGCTGCCTGCCTGGGAACAACCAAGCTCTGCTGGTCCTGAGCTCGAGGACCATAGCTATTCCCAGCTGTAGGAAAAATTACAACAACCCAATATAATAGAGAGCAATCATATAATACTTTCCCAAAATAATATTCTGTTTAAATTATTTAATTGTAGAGAGATAAAAGGGTACTTATAGATACCATAGGGTACATATAACACCTGCTGGCTTCAGGGAAATACAAATTAGGTTGCTACAGTATTACTGAATGCATTCGGAAAGGCACCGAATTTACTGCTTTTTGTTACCGGGCTCATTTTCGTACTCAGATAACGCTCAGGCCAGAAAGTACCTACAAGGCTGGTGAATACCTTGAGTCTGAGAACTGAAGAAAGGAAAACATAAAACAAAAATGTATCCTCATTCTGGTGAAATAAATGTGTGTATTTAATCCTGTGTACTGCATGCATATACCATTTTAAAACACGCCTAACATACGTGACGTTTTGGAGGGCTTTGGAGGTTGTTGTTTTTTGTTTTTTTTTAAGAATAAAATGACAGAACCCTTAGTGGTTAAGAAGATGATGCTAGTTTTAACAAATGAAGCTGGATTAATTTAAAGTATTTAAAGTGATCAGCAGTCCTTACGTTACGGAACAGATGTCATTTTCTTTAAGTTTCTGCCTTGATGAAAGTATCTTGCCAATCTGGACTCAACCCACAATCGAAAAGGGCTACCTGAATCTTCTGCCACCTGTCTCTATTACTTAAATGTGGCTGGAACAACAGCTGGCAGAGGATTAATGGCCAGCAACCTTCACGCAGACAGATCCAGGAGGTCAGGAAGATACAAACAACCATGACACTTGTCATGTATCACTGTCTGCTCTACCCGCCTTGGTTTTTTTTCCCTCCGCTACCTAAGAAAATGGCAGACCAGCACAGCCCACTTAACGGACTAATGATTAAATGCATAAAACTATTAAATGCACAAGAATCCTCTCTGTGGCAAAGAGAGAAATATAATGGAAGTTTAAACTGTTAATTGAATAAACCTCTTAAGCACGGGGAATTGTTGTGGGCCAACACAGAGAGTGTTTTCGAGTTTAGACGGTGCTTTGCATTAATGCCAATTTGCGCGATACTGACTGTTTGAAAACGTGTTTTACAGGAGTGTCTTATGGCTCACGTCACATGCAGTCAGAATATATTCGACTCGTGAATCACTACAAAGCAGCTTGGCGTTCACTTCTGCACAGTCCTCTCTTCCTAACACTACAGAGGATGTGAGACTTTGCATCTCTGATGTGTGTCTAATTGCACTGCAACATTTACACCAGCTTATTCCCAGGAATGCGATTCATGAAGCTCCCTCGTTCTTATGTCTCCGTTCACCATACATTTGTTCCTACAGCCTAATTTAGGGAGACTATAGCTATGCCGAAGAAGTCTATAACGTAGGCCTACGTCAGAGAACCAGATCAACATAAGCTTTTTACATTCATTTTATTATGTGTTAACCTGTGTTTAGAAGGCAGGTGGTTAAAACCAGGATTATTTTTCTGTAAATCAGCCTGTTTCACGGTATTAAAGAAGAGATACTAACTTTCAGCAGTGACATCTCATACGATTCCATGGGCTCTCATTTCCTTATATTTTTAATCATTTTGGACCTAATTCTGCAGATATTTATTAATGGCAATAGTTCAAATCGCATAAGTAGCCTAATTGAAATCAATGAGCGATGACATGACTACATTTACTGATGTGCATGAACACTTGTGGATTTTGGCCTCTGATTTTTAACTAAATATTTATTAAATTAATGTAAACTCAATTTCAAAGGAGAGTTTTACAACTTATTAACTTTGGTCTCCCTGGCTCAACAGTAGGATTTTGAGTTGCATTCTTGACACTTAACAGTTTAAAACCTCCCCACTCTGAAAACTTGTGTTATAACAGTGATAATTGATGTTTTGTAGTGATTTTCTCAGCTATAACTCGCATCCCCGGAGATAAACCACTCTTCTTTTGGCCTCATGGTTGATCCTCATAGGAACAAGATTACTGCCTCATAAAACAATTGCCAAGCTACAGTACTATTATCCTCTAAACAGTAAAGGAAAAGAAAAATGATTTATGAAAAACACATCATGATCCCTCACACAGACAGTTCGAATTACACTGCTTCCAAAGACAATAACTAATCAAATGTGCACATTACAACGGTACGATGAACTAGATCTGGCCACCGAACCAAAATCATTCAAGATTAGGCGAGCTGATTTTATAGCTCAGAAAGTATTTTTTCCGGTTTGGCCACAGAGAAGGAACAAGGATACTAAATAAAATTAAAGTAATTTTGTGATTTAAGGTGTCTCGGCTGCAAACAGCTCAACTTTTTAGAGCTGTCATTTTCTGGCATTTTTTGACAAAACTAACAACCGATCTGATTGTGGGGGGTTTATAAACTCCTCTTTATAAAGCAAAACAGGCTCTACTGCCAAAAGTAAGTTCTTAGGAGACCACGCTAAAATATTCTGCAGCAATAATCTATGATGTTACATTTTGCATTAATGCAACCCCAGTAATCCTCTAGAATAGTGTTGTATATTCTGTATAAAGGACAGGCGGGCAAAGGGACTAAACTGGGTAAATCAGAAACCCCGCCTAGCTAATGGTGTTAAATCTCTTATTGTTAGATGTTATACAACAGCGCTTTCTTATTACGGGACAGCCTTACAGGAAGGAGGGATAGGTTAATTGCTGGCTTTATCGAAGTCTGATCTCTGTACCGTTCTGTCATGTAGTCTTTATTGCTGGTGTCAATGCTGGCTGTGTTCAGCTGAAAACATTTTGACTGGTGTCACCAAATCGTTTGCAGCGGATTCCAGCTTTTCTGTGCACATCAATTGAGGTGAAGTGGAGGGGCGTGTTTCATGGTGTCAGGAGGGATTGCAAACAGCCAGTTAGCAACCCTCATGGTGTACTGTCGAGGACCATGACGCCCCTCTAAATCTCTTGATGGCCACAAACAAAAGAGTTAACACAAAGAATCTGCTGTCGGCGGGATGCCGCAACTCTCAGTTTACAGCTCTGGTTGCTCAGCAAACGAATCTGAACGCTTAGGGAGGGAGAAGGCTGCTCTTTAGGTTAGTATTTTTTTTTGAGTTACCATTGTCAGTGGCCTGCCACTGATAGCAAGAGCCATCAAAGATGCATGGAGGAGAGATGGCAAAAGTCCTGTGTCAGTGGTCAATGTCTAACTAATATTGTACCAGCTATATGCTTGGGGTTGTCTATTTTATGCGGGTCTAGATTACACCACAGTTGTTGGCTTTGCTTTCATCCTATGCCTTGTTTGAGGACTTTCATTTCACTCCCACATCTTGATTCAAAGAAAAACTTTTAGTGAGACCCTAGCCTATTTAGAGAATTCAATTCAAGCTGTCAGTGCAAAACCTTAAAAACGTGGTCTAGGAATTTAAATTTCTTCTTACCTCGTGTTGAACTTCGACTCTAAGCAGGTGTGATTCTACTTATATCCTCATATGAAAAAAAGACAACCTAAATCACTCTGTGAGAAGGATTATGCCTAACACTCATACGTATTTAAAAGTACACACAACTTATACCCACCCTGGCACTGGAGTTAAAGGAACTGGACAAAGAGTTGAAGACTCAAGGCCAGTCTTCAGTTTTAGGGCTCTACTTGTTCTTTGTTAATCCACTTTCAAGTGAATGGGAAGTGTAGGCATGTCACGACCCTTTTGCATGCTGTTTTGCTAAAAGATGGCCTCCGTAAAAAAAAAAAAATCCTAAAAAAGGGAGGAATCCATTTTAATGACCAAAAGACAAGAAACTCTGGTATAGAAGGTTGCTACTTAATACCAGTTACGCTATGGCACTTCGGTCCCCAAAAGGGAACCCATGAAAACAGAGCAGAGTTTGGATCAAGATCCTATTCTGCCATCAATACAGTATGATATTGTTAGAGGGACATAGGGAACTCAAACATAAATAGTGAGTGGGATTTTCCTCGCATTGGCTACAATACATATGTTTGTTCAAGAAAAAAATAGTTGGAGAAAGAAGACATGCATGTCTGGTGATGAAGAAAAGCCCGTTTGTGCCTGACACAGTGGAGAAATTGTTCGAGAATAGTTCATCCTTAAATGAAGATTGCCCCAGTAATCTTGCCAAGGTCAGTGTCAGCTTGGATTTTTGGCTGTGTAAGTGCCAGCAGTGCAAGTAAAACCGGCCTTTGGACAGGGTTTAAACATGGGCATCTGACATTTGGGGGACTTTTTCAAGAACTGGTTCAACTTCTTTATTTGTGGCCAGTGGTACCATTGATCCTTGTACAGTACTTCCTCAACTCCTTTTGGACTGGGCCATGGAGCAGGGCAAATGTCAGGGGAGAAAATACCTATTTCACTTCAGTTAAATAAAGGAGTTCATAAGAAAGAACAATGTTTGTCACAAGGTGGGGCAAACACTCTCTCGAAACAGGAAGATACAAAACAAGAACTGGATACAGTTTAGAGCCTAGGGGTGCATCTACATGTGCATTAATACACTTTTCCTAATGCACATTAAATTTTGTACCTCCAATGTGAGGTGCTACATCAATGTGCATTAGGCTGCCCTAATGCACAGTAGCAAAAACGCACACTTTTTTAGTGATGCTTAATGCGCAGTAGCTTATTTTACTGCACATTTGCGTATTTGCACTCTTTTTTTATGTGATGCTTTAATGCACAGTAAAATAGGCTACTGTGCATTAAAGCACATGCTAGACATGCCCTAGGATGCTAAAAATGTTTGCCCTGCCTACCCTACATCAACCGTGTGTGTGTGTGTGCGCGTGCGTGCGCATGCGTGCACATGCTCATATATTCCCAACAGATTACAGTCAAACAAGTTCTCAACGTTTCCTTAATGCACTGTATCATTCCTTGGGTCAGCCTTCAATCCAGCCTTCTTCCAACTCTTCCCTCACTCTATAACACCTCCCAGATAAAGGTTAAGGGTCCCTTTAACAAGCATTGGTTTATATTTGAGACCCATGAACTCTGAGACATTTGTAATTCATTGCCAACATTTTTCAGTCGTGACCTCTTTATTTGGAATTCTTGAATTTCTTAATTACATGTTTCTAATTTATCATCATCTGAAGTGCTTCAAAAGCACTTCAAATCCTGACACAAATATAGGCAACATATTTCAATGAAACATCTGAGCTGATTCATGCTCTTCCCCGCACTGCTATCATATGCTTCTATGACTTACGAAAAATGGAGCTGCTAAAATTAATTGTGGGAAGACCAA
The DNA here is from genome assembly GCA_030014935.1 of Caiman crocodilus. NCBI lineage: Eukaryota > Metazoa > Chordata > Crocodylia > Alligatoridae > Caiman > Caiman crocodilus. The sequence continues at coordinate 14,063,138 of JAGPOW010002118.1, read as the reverse complement.
TAATTTTCTTTGTCACATTATATATTATGTTTGGTTACAACAAAAAAGTAGCCAGTCTATTTTGATTCTTTACTTATATTCAATTACAAAAAAAAAAACTAAACTGGTTTTCTTCCAAACTAAGTAAAACACATCCATTCAAGAAACACAAATTCTGGAAGGTGGAAACCTGAGATCAAATTAGGAACTGAAATAAAACCTACTATTCTAGCTGATCACGTGTCAATTCATAAAACTAGTGATGCTTTTAATTTTGAGGGGGAAAACAGCACTCATCTCCCTTTATGGTATGCATGCTGCTTTACAGCAACTTGTCTAGGAAACATGGATTTGAATGCATCTTGAACGCAGTTTTAGTTGCAAGAATTCAGTAAAAAAAATAAGTTTCTCTTGATCTTACCGTGCACTTTTCTTTGCCTTAGGGATTCTCTTCTTTTCCCAAAGTCATATAAATTGTCAGCACCTACGTGGTGGGCCCAAGGGCTTGCTGTGCAACTACACAAGGATTCAACTGCTGTGCCCTAGACAACTGGCACCTCAGCTTCAAAACGCCTACCAAATCTATGCGCCTATTATGTTGCAAATTCGTTAAGGGAAATTGAAATAGTTTATGTGGCATTGCCAGAGCCCCAAGTCCACTTCTGAATTAGGTTTCTTATTGTCCTCATTGACTGCAGAAAGGGTGTTTCAAGTCATCACCCACAGTTCCAGGGAAAAAGGAGGGCCTTGTGTCCACTCGTGAAGACTGAAGCAAGCACCAGCTTCGAGAACAAGGTTGCATCCCAATGCAGGCCCACTCAAAAAGCTGGCCCTGGCCACTTCTGAAACAGCAACTCTGGCTTGCCAAACAGAAGCAAATCGATAGGAAAGAAAGAGTTTATATTTGTTTCATGCCTGTATTTGTGTCAGGCTCAGCCCTGCCTTCCTGCTGCTGCGTGAGCCATCAACTGGTGTTTAGTGAAGAAAAGGCCCAAGGACTCTCATTAACTTTCCATCTAAAAATGACAAACACTCCATTGTAGCTCAATTGCCTTAAGACAGCCAGAAAGAAGGAAGGAAGAAAGGAAGGAAGGAAGGAAGGAACTCTTCAGGACAAATTTGTTCTTTGGATGGTAATTGGTGATATTTGCAGATTTTAATGTATAGTGTCATAGAGGGAGACCTTTTAATTTCCCAACGTGAAAGTATTTCCTGATCTATGATTTGAGCCTAAAGATTTTTAGAACCACAAAACACAGTAGAACCATAAAATAGCTGCTATCATAAAAAAAAAAAGGAGTATTTTGGTTAATAATGAGAGAATATGTTAAGTGTAAATACATTAAAGAGATCCCTGCCCTGGAAAAAAGTATTTCCAGAATGGTTTCCCCCTCTTTTTTTTTCTTTTCTTTATAAAGATTTGTATATAGGATTTAGCAATAACTGCAAGAGGAAAGAGAAATAAAATAACCCAAATCCCCACCCAACTAATTCTTCTAGTACATAAACTTTATAAGTATAATGTTGGCAGATTCCGCCATATAAAAAAAGTAGCTAAAAAAAAAAAGGCAAGGGCCATAAATAATGCCAAGTAATAAAGGAGGTGAATGTTTTTGTTATTAGATTCTTTCATTGTATAAATCTGTTTAATAAGCTGGCTAGGAATCATTGATAGAAAACAGACTGCTCTTGGTGTTATAGATCAACCTGTTCTAAATGTTCTTTCCTAAACCCTACGCCAAGCAATACTTTCTACAAATACAATTTAAAAATTGAATGTTCTTTCATCATCCAAAGGGGGCAAACAGCATTAAAAGTCAGAACGCACTTTTCAAGAACGCATGACATGCGCCTGCTACACCAATGCAGACAGTCTTTGTTTGCTCGACGTTTAAGACGCTTTGCTCTGTGTTTGCAATAATTAATACCATACACCAGATTCGTCAAATGCGATTAGTAGGCGTGTAAAACTCTTGATTTAGAAGTCTGATTTCCCAACGTGCGTGTATTTTTGGAAAGCCCCATCATATATTTTCCTTCAGAAGTTCATGTAAAAAATATGCAGCAACATTTCACTGTAATGAAAACTAAATGTTGTGAAATGTTATTGAGGTCAGCAGTGGGTTTGTGACGTTAATCTTCGTACACTATTGTTTCTCATTACTGTGTGGTATTTTTGGTTTTCATTATTCCTCGAGGAGAGAAGGGCAAAATGAAATGCTGAAACCCAAATAAGGGCGAACAGCATAAACACTTCACGAGAATGAAGAGGGTTAAGAAAAAAACCTGAAAAACCTATTAGACCATTATCAGCTAATTAGTTGTGAAGATTTAAAAAAAAAAAAAAAAAGATCATTAAAGGGTTACAAGGCAGACAGCTGTTCTGTGTGTTATTCTTAAATGGAAAGTCTAATTTCCGCTTTAAAAAAGGCATGCATTAGCTGGGCAGTATCCTAATTAAAGGGAACATTTCTCAATATCCCGGTGGTCAGTTTTCAGTTAAAAATTATTTTAAGTTCTGACTTATTTTATTCTTATGGAGGATAATTTAGGTGGAGAATATTGCTTAGTAATGCCCCTTGGTATAGCAAGGTGCAGCTCTGTGAAAGGGGCTTTATTCTGGGCATAGTACATAATAGTATTATGTATCATGTATTATGTTATCACAATAGTCAAGGGAGTGGGTTATAATCTTTATTGCAAGGAACTAGGGTCCACAATCAATTTTTTAAAGCCCGAATAAAAACTTATTTTACTAACTGTTTAGTCTCCAGTCAGATTGGCTCTGCAAGCCCAGCAGTTCTCAGAGAAACTGGAGCAGTCAAAAGGACGGGCATTTGGCAAAAATAAGAGTCCAAATTTGATCTCACCCATAAAATCGGTGAGGTGTGCAGACAGGGTGTGAGGGGTGTGGGGGACTGGTAATGTACACAGAGACTTTCAGCTCTAAATCACTAGTTTAAATCCAGCCTGGTTCAGTAGTGATTGAAAGTGGTCACCATCTATCACTGCTAGGGCTGTGTTGATGGTCTCACTCCAACTACTACTGGACAAATGCGCCCAAACAGAGGTCCTCTCTCTTTCCTTCTTTCCCTCCTGTTAGCACCGTAGGGGAAAGTCCGATCTCCTCGTCGGGTCTGAAGCGCGGTTTGCAGAACAGAGCGGGGCGTTCCCAGGGTCCCTATGGAAGACTCCAGCTCTGGGGCCCTTACCTGACACGGCCACTACGGCTGGTTACAATTTTCAACCTGCAACCAGCACTATATATAAAATCATTGGGCTGTGAAGATTGCTGAAGTGTTGTGCACAAACACCAGAATATAATCCTTCCTGCTTCAGGGCCAACCCCAACAACTAATCCCAGACATAAACGACGCTAAGTCTCTATTGGCCTGTAAAAATAATGACAAACATTAGGGACACGAGCGTAGGGCAGGTCTTCAATCTTCTGGAGTGAAGATCGTGACTTTTACACAAATGATACTGAGGCTCTAAAGTGCTGCCCATTGGAAATCTCTTTAAAATGGGGGAAATTAAAACAGACAAAACCTCCATCGCTACTGCATTAAGGGTTTTAGCTGTGTTCATTTGCATCCAAGGCAACCGTGTACAAATGTGTCTTGCTAGAAACTTTCTAATACAGTTCATCTGGACTAAGCTCTTACCCATGTCATATAGAATGGTATTACAGCTTTAAGTCTCCGTGTGGAGTATAACCCTGCCCATAAATCGGTTTATGACACAGGCAGGCTGCCTCTATAATAAGATTTGAAACTGTGTTGGAACTGTTTGGTCTAGAGGGGTACTAACGTGGTTTTAAATTTCAGTATAAAGAGGCCTGAAAAAGCTAAACGCTCATAAAGAACCGATAATATCATACAAATTAATAAGTCCACAAGGAGAAAACAACGTGCATATAACGCTAGGTGGCCAGGCCACCTTCAATAATGCTGAATGGATGCCATTGTAAGAAACAGGGCTGTTGGTTGTAGCCATGTTGGTCTAAGGACACAGGCAGGCACGGCTCTGGGTAGATGTGATATCTTTTATTAGAGCAACTAAATAGTTGGAAACAAGTTCTTTGCAAGTTCTTTGAACTGACCTGGATGCATTCGGGTGGCTCCAATAGTTAATGCTTATATTTTAAGAAACTAACACAATAACAGGAAGGAGAGAAGAAAAGTTCCAGAAAAAGCCCTTCTTGTACTCCGAGGTTGCTGGCACCTGAGCACTTACAGAAACTAGCCCCCGGTGGGAAATAAACAAAGCTCTGGTCCTTTCACCAATATAGGCCCAGATAAAGCATACAGAAACCCAGGGCCAAATCATCCTGACAACTTCATCTGGGCTGTAGGACGTCTCGACTTTACTGGTAATTTTACCTAAGCAAGGATGTTGTAATCAAGTCAACCGTATTTGTTTCTGGCTTATGAAAACTAGGATCTATTTGCAATATACCTGGGATGGATAATGGATAACGTTCATTTTTGTGCACCCTAATTATTGCTTTTTCAAAGCCATCTATCACCCCGATTCTTCTTTAATTCATTTGTAGGTCTAATTAGGATGCAAAACAAACCAGGCTGCAAGGTGAGGTTCAGAGAATCACAAACCGTACCAGCTGTAACAGTAGTCTTTTAATTTTTTTTTTAAGTGACCCGCTGTATCTCATCACTCACAGCAGCAAACGGACAGAATAAGCCTGCAATACAACAAGCATGCTTTGGTTTCCACTATTGGTTTAGAAGACGCACCACCCAAGAGATTTTGTTACATGTGCTAAATTAACTTGGGTTTCTGAACGTGTCCCTTCAAGTAGTCAATCCTTCGCAAAACATCCCTTGAAAAAGCCGTCTCCATCATGCTTAACTCACTGCACCATAAACAAAGCTCCGACTAAAAGCAGTTCTTAGGGAGACTCTGAAAATACAGCCACGGTAGCAGTAAGTCTCTCCTTGTAGTGACAAGCACTTGGGGCGTAAGCAAACACTGGAAGCTGATGACGTGTCAGATATACGAGTGTTTTCTTTATCAGCCAGTGTTTGCAGACTGGGACTCCCCCGAGCTGAGGTCTCCTCTTATTTCTTCTTCAGATTTATTGATCTGATCTGATAACGTAAACTGAATTCAGCCCTCTTCCGACTAACAGAATCAAACAGGAGACTTCCTGAACAAGTGAGAAAACTTGCCTTGATGGAATAACGTTTGCCGTCAAAATACTCACAGGGAGAAGGAAGTGTTAGTGCGCTCAGGAAATTGTGTGTCAAAACCAGTAAAAATAGGTCATTTATTGATGCTAAAATCCCCCCTGAAATTCTTACAAAATATGCATCTGCATCAACAGTAAGACAATTCAACACAGTTCAATACAAGGAAAATATACTTATTTATTAAAGGCATAAGATTCATAGGCAGTCTACGCCAGATGTTCTTTCATTCATAATATCTCCGGATGAAGTAGGCTGTTGCCTGTGAAAGCTTATGCCTGTCTTAATTAGTCTCCAGCATACTATCCTGCCCTGCCTTCTGCCTGACGAACACAGCTAACCTACTCACCTCCCTTTATCTTATAAAGTTAAACCTAAACATTTAAATAACTGTATTCTGGATTATTCGAAAGGCAAAGAAATCAAGGAATGAAGAAAAAGCAGTCTCCATCATGCTTAACTCACTGCACCATAAACAAAGCTCCGACTAAAAGCAGTTCTTAGGGAGACTCTGAAAATACAGCCGCGGTAGCAGTAAGTCTCTCTTCTTGAGACTTATATTTTGACGTTATATGACGTTAAATAAAACTTAAGGGTATCTCTGGATTTTTCTTACTTACCAGGGAAAAAAACAAACAAACAAAACCTTTTTGCATGAATCTAACAAAAGAATGACAAACTATTGCAGTTTAGATCATACAACTCCCATATTTGCACCCTGACCAGGAACCAATGATTTCAGCGGATGTTTCACATGTATTAGGCTAACGTGGTACATAATAGTTACTAAATACAATGCAAATACGGCAGGACAAGAAAGAGTGTGAATGAGCCATCATAATAAGGCATCCATTCAAGAATGCAAAACTCACAACCCTAAATTACATGGAAGTCTCACTGATGTCAATGGTACCATTCACATAAGTGAAGGATTTATTTGTGTGACTGTGGGCAACAGGGTTGGGCTCCTTTCTTCACTGGGTCCCGTATGGTGTCAGAGTTTAAATGAACTTAATGTGTGCATATGTGGGTGCGTAGGTCCGTGCGTCTAATAAGGCTATTATTTATATACTCATTTGTATAAGTAAATTTACATATTTAATCACTGCAAACATTGGCACTGCGTAGGGGGTACACACGGGTGCACCTGCACCCCCTGAGATCAGCCGTGCACCCCCTGGAAGTACTAGCAGCACAACCAGAAGTGCACTTCCAGTTTTGCCACTGGCTTGGCGATGGGTTGCTGGGGGATGCTCCCCCCTGCAAATCGGCAATCTGGTGTCCCTGCAGAGGGACCAGTCGCCCATGATTGCAAATGTGTTTTAAAGATCATTCTGAAAGGCTCCTACAGCAAAGATCCAAATTCAAAGATCTGGCTTTCCTTTCCAGAAATCAATGGGATCACCAATGCTTAGACGGATCGGGCAGCTGCATGCATTGTTGTGCTCTAGTTGTCTGATATCAGAAACAGGGAGATCAGAAGGCAATTCTGAGCAAAGCCTTGTTTCCTACCCCAGTATGTATTTTAGAACGAATTAACAATTTTGGGACTTCTCAAGCTTTATCTTTTTATCTCCCAACAGGGGAATCAAGAAATGTGGACAAGCCAATTTATTTTGAAGTTACAGACCTGTAAACATTTCACAACTTTTTTTTTTTGTGCTCCCATAACTTAAACCTGGCTTGCTTCTAAGAGTTCAAACTTGTCCTGCAGTTAACCTTCAAAGTGAACAAATGAACGTGGCATATTGAAAATGGTCTGATTTAGAAACGGAAGAGAAAAGTTATGAATTTTAATTCATGTTGATCCTTCTGCTAAGGTCAGGACATAGAGACGGATGCAAGGTACATCCAATGAGAGAAAATGTTTTAACATGACGCATTGGGGGTGCATCTCTCAGCATTTATCACTCCACCTGTTCGCACACACACCTGACTTCTACTTGGCATTCAGAAGAAGCAGGTGTGGAGAAAACACAGAGCAGAAAAGAGGAAGAGAGGTATGTGACTGGGTAGTTTCTCACACTTCTGTAAAGAGCCTGAAGCTTTCATTCAAGGTGATCCAGCTCAATAATATTTTTCCTTTACAGCAGAAGTTAAGGGCAGGATTTGGAAACCAATCTGCCCTTTGCACAATGGCAAAGATCCCAAAGAACAGAATGAGGTCAATGCTGAATGATTCTGAAAGTCCCATCCTAAACCCATCGATCCAGAGCCAAGAACAACCCAAAAAGTCAAAAGAGGGATGCAGTACAAGGGACTACACTTAGGTGGTTCAAAACTATCTATACAACAGGTCTTATCTTGTTCAATATTCAAAGCCAGATAGCTTTGGGCCTTGTTGGTAGTTGGATGGGTGACAATAAGAGATTATCCACTAGGCTGGGTTTCTTGCTTCTGAAGCAAGAGCTGATGGCAAAAGGGAATGATCCTGTCAGTTCTCCCAGGTAAATGAGATTCAGTACTAATTACAGTTGCTCCAAAGGAAAACCACCAAAAACCAAAGAAATACAAAAAAAGGGAAGTGCACAAAAAGCCACTCTTTCTTCTGAACAGAAGTGGCCATTGCTTTTCCACCAGAACGCCTTCCCACAATTTTGGTTACTTTATCTCAAAACATTTACGAAAGCATTACCAGGTTCGGCCTCCATCACTCGGAGAGCAGGACTGGTCCTGCAGCCGGAGGAAGGGCTCTAAGGAGCAAGTCCACTTCTCCTCACTCCTTTTGTCCCAATACAAACAAGGCAATTCCCTACACCAGGGGTTCTCAAATGCTGTAATACCGCGACCCTGTAAAATAATATATACATTTGTGTGACTCCCCCAATCAAAGCTATTGATGAAAGCAAGGGATTTTGAACCATTTTTGGTCAGTGCAGCCCCAACAGCTGGTTGGTGAGTGGGGGGGAGGCTCCCCTAAGGGAGGCGGCAGTTCTCCGTGCACCCCTGCAGAGCAAAACCGGTGCACGGCACCAAAAGCAGAAGCACCGGCAGCGGAAGCGGTGTGAGGATGGTGGTGGCGGCCCCACTGGGGAGGAGCTTGTGACCCCCTTTTAAGTTGCTCATGACCCCCCAGGGGGTCGCGACCCACAGTTTAAGAACCCCTGCCCTAAGCAAAAGCCTGCGTTAAGGCCAAGTCAACCAATGAAGCAAAGAAGTTCTCATTTGAAGTTCCCACCACTTTTTGCAATGCATGTTTTAAAGGGACCAGCTCCCTTCTGTTCCCCGGGATGACCACAGGGGAAAATATACAAATATTCCTTTTTTCCTTAAATGAACCAAAGACTTAAAATCTCACCTCTAACTCAAAGTTTGCCCCTTACACTGTGAAGCACTCGGTTCTTAAAAACTCAAAGTTTGCCCCTTACACTGTGAAGCACTCGGTTCTTAAAAACTGCTTCAGATTGACGCTGCCAGAGATGCCAGGGCACACACTATACAGTAGTGGACCATGGCAGTAAGTCAGTCACAGGTTGGACTTGAGAATGAGGGCATTTTTTTCCTGCCTGATCAAGGTCAAAACTATTAAAATACCCTTAGGTTCTCAGTCTAGTGAAATGAACTGGTAATACATTTGGCAAGTTAATCTGTGGATTGCTTTCTCACATAAGACCAGCTGTTGTGTTCCCAAGTACAAGCAGTATTTACCTCCAATAATGAAATGACTAAATATAATGTGAAGAAAAAAAATCAGTGCTCTGTACTCCACTAAACAGTGCTGGGTTACGTACACAGTTCTAATAAACTGATTTGTCTAAACTGTCAGAATCAAGGGCAATCATCTGGATACCAGATGACACAAAATACATGTCACTGTGCGTTGCCCATTTATTTCCCCATGCATCTCTTTACATGTTTTTGTACACACATACATACACAACTATTGGCCGCATCCCAATCTTTTTTAACACTAGTTTCACACTAGCATAATGCCACAGAGTTCACAAAGCTTCTCCAGATTAGGCTTGTGTGCAAGAAGAATCAGAGTCTATTATTTTAATACACACAAACACAATGGAGAAAATTTGTATCAATGGATGACACACATATGCACACACATGCACACAATGGAGAAAATGTGTATCAATGGATGACACACACATGCACACACACTCACACAATGGAGAAAATGTGCATCAATGATGAGAAGATATTATGGCATTTAATACAAACTTGTGAATAAAGGCAACAGACATCCCTGACTGAGATCTAAAGCTATAACATAGCCTGGAAGGCACACACTACCAGTGTAGGACCCAGAGACTTTTTGGGGGGCAAAACTCCTACTGGCTGCAATTCCTCAGTAGGGACTTCAGGGTTTGGCTCTCAATCCATCTAGCAAAAAGAGCTACCCGTTTGCTATCGAGAGACAGCTACTTGCTATCTGGTTCAAAAGACCATGTAGCCATTGTATCCAATTTCAACACTCTTGCGTCCACTGCCAAGTAAAACTCTTATTTCCTATAAATAAAGCACATCAGAGATTTGTGCTTTCAATTTCTCCATCGCACTTTTGCCAACCTTTTTCAAATGGGGCATGCAGAATGCCTGTGTATCTGGCTGCCTCACGGCAGACACTGCACAGACAAGTTTACTAGATAGTGACAGTCGCAAAATCTATTATATGTAAACTAATCCGCAGGGAGTAATGGTAATGAATTAAGGGAAAACTTTAATCGCTGACGTCAATGGGAGAGAACTAAAGGCACTGTAAGCACCTTTCAGGATTGGGCTAAAAAGCTGCAATGCCAAAAGCTCTCGGGAAGAGTTTGTAAATGGCTGGTATATACTGATATTTCAAGGAGAAGAAAAAGATCCCTTTAAGCCTGCCCCAGGCAAGGTTCTTTATCATCATCTTCTCCTTAAGACAGGGGAAACAACTGTGGGAAGACCGAAACAATTCAGAAGTACAAATGAAGGGACCCAAATCAATCTCGCTCGTAAAGCCTGAAATGAATCATTTTGAACATTTATTTTTTTCCCCACTCGAAGATGCTCTGCAACCCAGACTGAAATGGATCTCATTTGATGACGGGTTTCTAAATCAAGCTGAATCAACCCTTTCTCCTGAGGAAGCCATTTGTCAAATGCCCAGTGACGTAAGGAAAGCTTCTGTATCATCCCATTTCCATAGATGAGGGCAGGACATTCATAAATGTCTCCAGTTTATTCCAACAGTCAATGAGGGTTTGCATAAAGACAGTGCTTTCTAGCTGAGACTTTTAAAGCACTTTGCAAAGGTGGATCTTTACAGAAAGTAAGGCAAAGAAGTTGACTTATCTACAAACCATTGACAGGACAATGGCACAGTCAGGAGCAGAATTCGGGTCTCTAGTCACCTGATCACCAGACCATATTTCTTCCTTCCACATAACTGACTCTTGCAATTGCAAATATTCATCTGAATTGATGAATTCAATTATATATTATATATATTGGGTATATATTTTTAAGGTATTCCAGGATATTGTGGTGTTTAAATGCAAATTGGAGAAGGGGATTTCCTGGCTAGGAAAAAGCATCCTTTGTGAATGGGAACATCTGGAAGGCTCAAGTTTTTTGCTAAAAGGAAAAACATGCACCAGATAAGGAAGCTGTTGGGCTCAGAGGAGATCTCTCTCTTGGATGAAAGCTGGGTTACATATGACTGCCACAGCGTTTTTAGAAATAGAAAGGTCTTTTTCCCTGAAAGCAATCTCCAACTGCCCCATCTTCCTTTCGACCCTACAAGAGAACTCAAATAGGTGTTTAAAAAAAAAAA
>JAGPOW010002118.1:14032956-14045594 GCA_030014935.1 Caiman crocodilus | reverse complement strand
TTTTTTTTTCAGTTAAAAGCGACACTTGTGAAATGTTAATCACCGAATCCATGTTCTTAAATATTCACATATATCGTTCCAGAAATTTGTCCTGTTCATACAACAGCTTAACTCCGCCTCCATTTCCAGTTATTTAAGAGCTCATGCTTTCGAACTGGGCAATATTCCTGAGCACATGAAAGAACGCACAGAGTACAAACAGCTATAAATGAATATCTGCACTTTGTTGTGGCAGCCGCCTCCAAAGGTGATACCTTCAAGCTGTTTGTCAGAATAAGCTAGCAGAAAAGCTGTTACTTGTCAACTTTTGGATAAGATGCATTGCAAAACAATATTCGTTTTCCCTGGCAAATGCAAAACCACATTTTATAGGTGTGAACTATTTCTAAACTTCAAACTACATCTGAGAGCTGGACCATAAATGAGCTGCGAATGGGTACAAAAACACACTGAGCCCAGGTAAAAACAAAGAAACTACTCTCCGTGTACAAAATTAATCACATTTTTAAATGCATTTAAAGACTAAAAATATTTTCACCTCCTACTCTACTGCTTTCGAACAGAATCCATCATCAAATGCTTATAAATCTGCTACTCTTAACTGGTTTCATGCCAAGGTTGTATTTAAAGTCATAAGACTAAAAGAAAAACTACATTCCAGGAGCACAATATTGCACAGTAAAAAAGAAGTGCATGGCTAAAACCTAGCTTGACAACATTTGCCGTCAGGATTTCTAGGACTTTCATCAGGGATGTTTTTAACAGAATCCTGTCTCTTAGAAATTGTTTTTGGTGTTGTAACAGGCTTGACTATTAATGAGAAAACAGTAAGAAGCTTTAGTGTCCTAATGGATCCTAAATGACTTGGAGGATCTGAAAAATTTATGCGCAGAAAATATACATATGTGCAATTCATTTAAATGAAAAAAATTTGTCGGGGGGGGGATTGCAATCAATTAAGAGACATAAATATATGCATATCAGGTATCGATGTGTAACGAGTTTCAGAACGTTAACTCCAAAGAGTCATATTAAGATGGAGGATCCTGCATTCGGTTTTGTTGAAGTGGAATTTCTCGCTTCACGTTATCGGAGTAGGGTCTTTAAAATCCAAAGAAACTAATGCCATAACGGTAGATAAATACTCAACGCCTAGAGACCACCTTGTGCCTCCTGACGAAGCTGAGAGCAAACTTGGATACAGCTGTGCAAAGTATGTCTCATCCTAGTCAGATGAAGGAGATAAAGTCGGAATAAAGATCACGCTGAAGAAACTCAATGTTCTGTAAAAAAAAAAATTAATCTAAAACCAGATGCTGAAAAACGTGCAAAGATGAAGCTGCAAACTTAATTCTGTCGACCTTCAAGTAAGCCCCAGTTAGCGTTCACACTGTCACTCTCCTCCAGGAGCCCCAGGAGAGCTGGTCCCAGTTAAGAGCAATGAATATTTTGACGGAAGAAACCTTTATAGAATCTATTCATTTTATTTTCTGAAATGGTGCAAAAATGTTACCGACTCCCCATACACTTATTAGTCTCAGTAATGTAACATAACAGATATTTTCTAAATCCTTTTAGGCCTTCTCCCCCCTTACTGGAAAGATCATCATTTTTTTATTTCAAAGTGGATTTAATAAAGAAAAGGAGTGCTGTTAAAGTAATACGTGAGGCTTTGACATTAAGCAGTGCAACCCTGCAGAGTCGGCAAGAACAGGGTCTCTAATCTCCAGTGATTTATAGAGGGCTCTTCCTTCATCTCTGCACTCGGGGAGGGCCAAAAAGTTTAGAGACAGGCTGGCGTCCCCCTTACTCCACACCGCCAACTCCTGCTGGCCAGTCTGCATGCTAAAACTTTTAACCACTTCGCTGCTGGGTTATGACGCGCCCATTAAAGTGGTCTTTATTTATTTGTATTTATAGAACAAAGTGAGCTCAGAGTTAAGTAATGCCTACGGAGGTAAATGTTTATGTCTGTCATCAGAAATTTATAAGCAGAGAAAGAGAAGCTAATAGGCACAAAGTAAAGACCAAAAGAGCATGGGCTCGATGCTCATCTGAGCAAGCTCCGAAATGCTTGGAGGAGAACCGCATCTTCGTTAGAGACATACAAATATATACAGATAATTTTAAAGCTAAATAACTGAAGTACGGAGCCCGGGCGGCCTCTTGCTAACTTGACAGGAATGCTCGGCTTGCGCCGGCTGAACGCTACACCCCGGTTCAAAGAATATGTTTCCAAACATAACTGCAAGAACCTATTAACTTCATGTCACAGGAGAGAAATATCCGGTTTTAATGGGATTCAACAGCAGCCTTTTTAAAGAAAACGACAAGTTGCTTTTGTGCTTCTTTGCAGTTAAAAATGATCCGATCCTCCTTTACTAAGCTCCAAAACTTCAAGGTGTTTTTAACAAGAACGTTTAAGGAGAAGATTTAAGGAGATTCACAGATTCGCTGCCAAGAACTCAATCAGTTTAAGAGGCCTAGAAATGGAAAGGGAAAACTAAAGGCCCCAGCTGTGCAAACACTCACGCACCCACTTTGCCTTCACCTACATGAGCAGTCTCCGTAAGACCAATGGGGCTACTAAGGTACTCAGAGTCAAGTATACATGCATTTGCTAAACTGAGGCCTCTCAGAGGACATGAGGCCTCTTCTTCAAAGGACCATGCATCTCTGCCAACGGCTTAGTCTTGTTTCACTCATTTGCAGGCTCTTTGGGGCAGGGGCCATTTTTTTGTTCTCCGTGCAGCACCTAGAGCAAAGCCAGTCTTGGCCCATGATGAGGACTGTTGGGTGCCATGATGGTGGAAATAAGTAAGAAGTACCTGAGGGACAGAGAGTTTGGAGCAGGGGCGGGCAATTATCTTGGGCGGAGGGCCACTTACTGAGTTTTGGCAAGCCATCACGGGGCTGCGTGACAGGCAGCCAGGGGCCAATAAATATTAATTGTTTAAATTTTGTAGGGACCCGGCAGGCTGGATAGAAATGGGCTGGTGGGCTGCAACATTACAGATGCATGACACTTTCCCCCTCTCTTGCATTCACATTTCCCAGCCCCAGCAAAGCTCACAGTGTTGGTGAGAGCAAGGCATCTAGACCAGCACTGACGATAACAGCATCTGGGCCAGATTTCCCCAGAGTGGGAAAGCACGGGGTATACCTTTCAAGGCAGGTGGAGCAAGGACTGCCTGTGCTCTCCTAGATCTCAAGAGGTGGTTTCTGCAATCTGCAGTTGCTATGCCTTGGGCTGCGTGTGCAGACTCTGAAAGGCAATAATTGAAACCCATACACAGATGTCCTGGACCTGTAGCTGTTTATTCTGCCACTGAGTCATACTGTGGTGTCCATCCTGAAAAGCTGGGGGATGTAAATCCTGACACACCAATTTAAAAATCATGCATGAGCTATAGCACAACTCAGCCAAAATATTTATGCTCTGCTGCATTATTCTCTGGCAGGCTCTATCTTTCCTTGGAGCAAACTGACCCCTTCCTTATCCTTTCTTGTCACTATGCACATTGAAAGTGAAATCTCTTCTCAAAGAAGCGAAGTCCCAGGCTCTTGGGTGAGAAGGCAAGAGGACCTAACATCTTTCCTATGCTAAAGGGCTCCACCTGCCTGCTTACAGACATTTTCTTCCTCGTCTTTGCTTTCAAGCAGCAGCAGCAGCAGCAGCAGCATGAGGAATGCAGCCCTATGCTGACACATGGATAAATATGATCTATCTGGCAGGACGCAGCGTAGAATCTGGCATGGCGCTTTATAGTGGCTTTTTCAAATCAGTAATGATTATACATATAGGAAATAATGGCAAGGCAAAGCCTTTACTTTTTGCTCCTAATAGCATCTGTTCAATCTGGTGAACAGGCATCATTTGCCAAGGACTGATGTTTTAAAAAGAATGAGTGGTGCCCAAAAGGCCGGACACAGAAAAATTCCTGTGTTGCAAAAGTTTCCCATAGGTTCGGTTTTATCATGCAACTTTGGGATGCTACTGCGTTATCCAAGACTGCGCGAAAAATAGGAGAAGGGGCTCTACAAAAATCAGCGCAAGGCCCATTCTCCCACGAGGGACAGTTTGGAAGCAGCGTTTCATTTCCGTAATAGTTTCCAATGTCATTTTCTGATGGGGGCTAATAATTCTGTTTGAAATCATGTTTTTATAACTCTTTTCAGGGCAGCTGTACGCATCGGGGCAGATCAGCAGTGATGTGCGCTTGAGACAGTGAGAGGCACTAGACAGACGGACAGCGGCTGACTTGGATCGCTGTAATCATGGTGTACCATGACGTCTTATCTGGAAACACATCTGCAGTGATAAGTGCTGGTAGGTTTATGCATGGAGGGGACCTTCTGGGTGACAGATGGTAACCCGGCCACCTCCCTGCATCCCGCCGCCAGACCTGCGGTGGGCTTTTCTGTATAAACTGGCGGCTGGGCTGGTGGAGGGAGTGGAAATCAGGGGAGTTGTACGGGCAGGGATGCAACCAGAGACAAAGAGCATCCTTTCTAGCCCTCTGGAAATCACAGTCTATCCACAGAAAGTACGGTCTATCCACATGGCCCATCATCACCAGCGCTTTGGTTTCAGCGCCTGAAACCACTAGAAAGGCACAGGGATCTCAGGATGAACCCCTTTCTGCTGGGTGAACCCTTTTCTGCATTTTTTTTGCCTGGAGAAGGGCTTCATGCAGTTGGTTGCTTTAGATGCCACGTGAATTCTGCACCGTTGGCAAGGTCACTACATCTGGGGCTGGCAATAAGCAGCCCACCCACAGCAAAAAGGGCTGATGTGTGCATTCAGTCCCTAGCAGCACAGCACTTTTCTCCACAAAGCTCAGTGCATCCAGGGAGGGGTTTTAACATGATTTTTATAAAAATATTCTTTTTTTTTTATTGTTGTTATACCTAGAACGCCGTTTCCTGAGTATCTTTTTTTGCAACGAGACATCTGAAACTGGAATTTTAGACTAGCAAAGCTGAAGCAGACATGAGCATTTTGCATACTGTCTACATTTCACTGGTTGTGGTAAGAAGTGCACAAAATAGGGAATCGGCTTTTATATCTCCAGCTTTTGATGCTCTCCAGGCCTACAACAACCCAAATTGGCAGTAAACAAGTCTTATCAGCAACCCCACACTTAATGGACACAGCCAGACAGCATAAATCACCCCGCCTCTGAAGAAGTGTGATCCTAATTTGCACTTCGTCCAAGTTAACTAGATCTACATTATTTACACAACGGTCATATATCTCAATTGTACCTGCTGTCAGAGGAAAGTCCATGCTGACCAGGTAACACGCAGCTGGCACCCATTTTCATTCTGCAATTTTAAAAAATCTTAGAAAGAAATTGAAATTCGACATGCCCGATATTTAGAGTCGTGTGATATTTATGAAACAAATTCAACAATCTAAAAAATGACAAGTCAGTAGCTCCACACACAGTTCGTTTTTCACATGAGACATGTCAGCCACACACGCAACGCTGTCGGGGGGAGGGAACGTTTTTTTTTCTGTGTTTGTGCAGCACTGAGCATATGACCTAGGAGGACGGCACTGCAATACAAACACCGGTATTTGCAGTGCCCGAACAAAGCGATGCAATCGGGTTTTCTTTCTAATAGAAATAATTTTTTAGGATTAATGTCTCCTCCTCTGGTTTGGCCGCCTTGCCATGGGGGCTAGCCTTTGGAGCGCTGAACACGTGCCATCCTGTGCAACTGGAGGCAATAAATGCATTATTTAAAAAGTTATCACAAGCAGACTTTCCCCAAAGTACTCCAGCCCTTCAAGGACTGGTGCAAGGGGCTAAGCGTGACTTGGGAAATGAAAGCAGTTATTCTCCCTTGTGTAAAATGATCTGTGGGCAGAGATGCCTACGAGTGACGTAAGCAGCTCCTGAACATGCAGTCCAGGCTAAAAGGGAGACAAGAGAACGAGGAAAGCAGATGCCACATTAAATAGGCACGGCAGAAAATATGCCCCGCGTGAACTGAACTGAGCATGTGGGGGGATGTCCCCCCAGCACCATTGCTCCAAACCTGCCAGAGGCAAGAAGAACCCTAACCCAGGCCAGAAGGGTGTTGTGACAAGGAATACGAAGATGCTGCTCTTCCACTGGAAAAAACACCCGCACCTGGTGGTCCAAGTAAAATATAATCTGCCAAGGAGACAGAGTCATGACAAAGCATTGTGATACGTTCCTGCTCCAAACCCTGAGAAGCTGCAGGAATTCGGTGGCAGCAGTTGCAGAGGGGAGGCTCTGGAGATAAGCGAGACTTGTACCTCACCGTGACAAAATGCTTCTGCAGGCACCCACGCCGGCCAAGCCAAGCAAACAGTTAACTGCAAGGGCGAGCGTGCAGCCCAAAGCAGAGCACTGCACTACCACAATCATCCAGTCCCCCTAGAAGATAGCCAACCCTATGGCTTGTGGTTACCTGCCATGCTCTTTGTTGCACAACAGGAGGTTCAAACAACTCCTAGCCATTGTGGCACCACGGTTTCGGATACCATTAGGAACATATTTTGCAGCCCACATAATAAACACTCTATCCAACTTAGTAAAACAAGCCTGAAGGCAGCGTGAGTGTAAGCATATGCACAAAACAATTGATACGCGGGCAAATACTTGACAGTGTGATGACTGCGATTCGCCAAAAGTCACTCTCGAAAGCCTATGACTTTCTAAAATGAGCCATGCTTTTTAGATTTGGTTTACCAAGGATTACATGCAACAGCCAACGTAATATCAAAACTGAAACCTCAAGTCAGTGCAATATCCTCCCCATCAAAATCCTCCCCATGGTTTTATTAGGACTCACAATGAAGCCAATCGCATAAGAGCCATGTTAGAAGGCCAAAACCCAAACAACAGCCCCATGCACCAGACTTTGCACACTTTGAAGGTGAGAGCACAGGAATTTTCTAACAAAATGTCAAAACTAGTGGGGCATCAACAATCCCAATTTACTTGCACAGCGAAGGCCATAAAATCACCAAAAACAAACAAAAAAAAGTGCAAGCAAATCAACTCCCCCTCCTCGTTATATAGGCAAATAACACATCATGTAAAAGCCACAAAAGGCTGCTGGAAGCAATCAAAGTCATATGCGTGTAACAATAGGTACCAGGAAGAGCTATTTTTAAACATGTTTTTAGTTCCGGGTTAGGCTTTTGAAAACCAGCCGTCAGTGAAACCCCCATTTCTCTCCTCCAAAAATCAATTTTAAAACCTCAAGGAAAGACTTAGAAAGGATAGAATTAACTGCTTCTGTCAAGCAGATGGGTGGTTCACACACCAAGTTGAACAGCAGTGTAGGAGGGAGTCCCTCCCATTATGTCTGCACTTTACCTGGTCCAAGATTTACCAATTGCCATGAAGCCAAACTGCATCACAGTGCCAATCAGGGAGCATCTCAAAATATGCTGAAAGGAGAAGTTGCTTCAGCCAGCAATGAGCACAAGGCAGACGAGTCGGCCCCTCTCATTTCAGAATCTCCTGTTCTCACAATTTCTGTGCTAATCTGTGACTGTGGGATGAGCCAGGATCACGTGCTGTAACATGAAAAGTCCCATGCTGAAGCAGAACAAAGACCCTTGTTCCACCAGAGACAGTTTTCAGTCTGCTCTGCAACAATGAACTAGAAGTAGATATTGCACGTATGGACTGTGAAATCTGAACCGATTTAAAGATTTAGACTTTCCTTCGTCCACAATCTGACACTGCTTAATGTTGCTGTTCAGCACATGGACGGTATAATTCTCAAAACACTTCAAAAGTACAGGAGGGCCTTTTCATCTGGAAGTGCCGCTTCACTGGTGAGTGATATGGTTTCTATCATGGATAAAACAAAGACTTGAATGGTCCACTTAATAAGAAGTGGTTGGACCTCAAAGCAAGGATCCCACAGCACTATATCAGTCATCTCGAGCGTTGGTTAGTTAATGTCAAAAGATTAATTCATAAAGTTCTCTTCACTTTAAGGAGAAAAATGCAGAAACAAGCTAGTAAGTTTGAGGGGTAAAGACATTTTTGTGCCAGCGATAACAATCCACAGGGTCAGAACAACAAATAAAATGATAAAGTTAGTGGTTGAAAGGGAAATATTTGGGCATTACTATCTGTTCTATAAAAGTACATGCTTCACAATCCTTTGCATAATGCCAGACATAGTGATCACGAACTGGGATGCATCCTGCATTGCCGCTCAGCAGTAGGTAATATATGACACATTGGCTCTCCAATGGGTTCAGCTTTGAAGGCTCTTAGCAGGACTGGAAGACATACCATGAGCTATACAAGTTCAGCTTCGGTTATCTCAGACTTTGTTTCAAAGCAAAAGGATGTGGACTTCCACTGAAAGGTCACTTGAATTTAGTCACACTTTGTCGGTCCAGCAAAGCCTTCCTTTACCAAGACTGACCTCAAGGAGAACTGGCAAAGCTGCTAAACTCTCTTCGGACATGCTTGTTCTCTTCTTCTGGTCTCAACATTCAACACTGAATAGTTTAAAAATAGCTGTTTTTTTGGTGGTTTAAGCTGATATTTCTTTTCTATTGACATCAATACTTTAGTTAGGAGGGCTACCCTTATATTCTGCCATGTCTTTCTTCAACAACTATCAAGCTACACAGAATTAAAACAACAACCAGAATTGTGACCACGAAACCTGTGAGACGCTGCCCAAAAGACTTTCAGTATTTGCCCAGTATCTGGGGTGGGAGCGGTTGTGGAGTGTGGACGCTCAGGTGATGTTGCAAACTTCACGTTAAGATGCCCTATCTTTAGCTGGAGGTGAACTGAACTGGAAAGACGATATTCATTTCTTTTGCCACGCGTTTGCTGTATTTTGATAGACTTAATCCCTTTGTACATGACTTACACAGGTACACAATATATGCATTATGCATTATATTATATATAAGCATTATGAATGAGAGCCTGAAAAGGATTTGGCCCTATATTGCTATATGACAAAATGATTTCAACAAGGTCTGGTGCTTGTGAATTGATCTCTCTCTGACAGAGGAACCAGTAAGTCTCCAGCTAAAAACACCTCAGGATCTGAGGGAGCTAAAGACAATCTTGATCTCTGTCCCAATGCAGTGCAACAGCTGTAGACTTGTTTGGGATCCTCAAACAAGTTTTTAATTTTGAGCAAGGCCTTTCCAAGTAGTTGTCAGGCCCCTCCCCCAGCTGGAGCTCTCCGTTTGTCTATTCAAGTGCTTGCACCTTTGGAGCCAGAAGCTGGCTGATAGGACTTACACGTCTCTCACATCGACTTAGCAATCATAAACAGAGAGGCAATGTAGAAAAATCACAGTTCACTTAGTGATGGAAAGCCATCTTCTGCAAATTAAATGCAACATTAAACTGGTTACAGTCAACCCTCTAGTATCACAAAATAATGCTGCATTTCAGATGGAACAGATGCCACCAGCAACAGGCTTCAAAATACCCACTGTAATTCCAAACCCTAATTTACAACTTGACTGCATAGTTTACTTACGGCACAAAGTGCTTTGAACTTCTAAATGGCTGGGCTGAACAAAATGGTGGAATCTTCCCCTTGAATTTGCAGCAGTTTACAGGCTGCTCAGTTTAAAACTCATGTTTCTTCACTAGATGGAGAGGAGAGCCTGCCCGAGGACATTGTTTATTAAAGCCTTTTGTTCAATTTACAAATTGAACCAAATAATTGTGGAGACATTTGCAGCTATGGAAAAAACGTGTTTACAAAGTGGAATAAAATGCAGACTAAATACGTTTGGATTACACTAGATCAAAACACATGAGCTTCTATCATAGCAGAAGGGTGGCCAACACTAGCGGGACAGAAGGGAAGACGCCACTGAGTCACGCTTCTTAAACCAAACAGGTCACTTAAAAGCACTGGTGACATGTAGAGTGTGCACGCGGGTGCATGTGCACCCCGTGAGATCGGCTGTGCACCCCCTGGAAACGCCAGCCGCACTGGAAGTGCACTTCTGGTTTTGCTGCTGGGGGACCCCCACCCCGCTGGCAATCTCATGTCCCCCCAGACTTGGGAGGTACCAGTCACCCATGCTTAAAAGTTTTCTGAATAATTATAGATGCAGAACGCTTACATAGAAGAGTCTCACAGGTATTGGATTCCACCAATGTTCAAACATCGCAACCAGAGACAATCACGTATGGGATATGCCTACCTGTTTTAACGAAGGGCTCCAACAAAAGAGGGGGAGCTTATATGTCAAGCTCATGTCCCATGAAAAATATTCCTTGCTCCCTTTTAATCTCTGTTACCAGTTCAGCATACCCCTTGATACAGAACTGTTCACTACCACAGCATTTTTTAAAATATTAAATGGCTTATAGGATGGGGCTGCTGCTATTTGTGAGTCAACTCCACAAGCCAATACCAACCTGTCAATTAGAATACCTCTTCCTGACGTTCATTCTGTATTCCCCTAATCCCACTATTTAAGCGGGTCTAATAAAAGATAAGGTTCTTGGGGTGAATCTGATGTCTGCCTACGTCCTTAGACCAACACGGCTACAACCGACACTCCTAAAAGCCCCAGGTTTGCATAGGAAGTTGTTTAGAGCCAGCTGTTCCCATCACAAAGGGCACGCGGCGATGACCGCTGCACTACGTGGAGTCCCATCCATTGGCATGGGAATAAGTGGCATTATATCAGATGTAAATCCAGGGGAACTCTAGTAAGGCCTTACACTGGGGAGGGGGAGAAGGCAAAGCACGAGAAAGGAAATCTAGAACATAAGTTTGAGCTGTGAAAAGCTCATGTAAACGATTCCTGTCGGTAATATCGTCTGATGATGTAAGCAAGTTCCC
Organism: Caiman crocodilus; assembly: GCA_030014935.1. Lineage (NCBI taxonomy): Eukaryota > Metazoa > Chordata > Crocodylia > Alligatoridae > Caiman > Caiman crocodilus. The sequence continues at coordinate 14,034,749 of JAGPOW010002118.1, read as the reverse complement.
CTGTGTAACTGGTAAGTCTAATAAAAGATTTGCGTTGTGATTTAAAACTGTGAGGAAGAGAATTCATCAACCAAATCCTTTTACTAACAAACTGTACATATGTAGTTAATATGTATAGTTAGTAAATCCTTCTACTAACAAACTAGAGGGAGAGATTACAGCAAAATGAATACCATGGGCCAAGAGGAGCTTTCGCTCTACAGAAAAGCATTTTCTTCACATCGGTAACATGTTAACTAGTATTATATTTAGTGGGTTGGACTCCTCAAGGGACTAAAGCCCCACTGTGCCTAACAAAACTTTGTCTTGAACTAGACTAACAAACGTTGTTTTAGTACAGAGCACTCAATAGCTAATCATGCTATAAAACTATAAAATAAAGTTGTGTTTATTGGTTCAGTTAATCCCTCTGCAGCCCACAGGGCTACGTAAGGCCCTGGATGAGGAGAGAGAGTGCACAAGAAGGTGGGGAAGGAAAGGTTATCCGCAATACCACTGGGACAGGAACACAGAAACCAACTTGGAGATGTCTCCGATATAACCAACACCATGATTGCAACCACAGTTGATGTGAAAAAACAGATGTCAGAGAACTGCAGAATAAGTCACAGGTTATAGGAAAGGAAAACACCCTCCAACCAGACACAAACCTGTATCTAAAAGTTTACAAAAAACTACCATACTCAGCATTATTATCCAACAATTAAATGGCATCAGAAGAAACAAAAACCTGAATACAAACAAATAAATGGCCTCAAAAATGGGAAAGTTAATTCCTTTCCACTATCTGACAATATGCGATTTTGTTAAAAATGTTTTCCTGCTAAGAATAACTTGGAAAAAAGTTTCCCTGCCATGTGATGGACATAGATAGCCAGCTTTCATGGCCAAGGGTCTCTGTTGCCTTGATCCTGCATTGGCATTACACCAGCAAGGAGTCAGAGGAAAATAGTAAGATTTGATGTGTACAAAACTAGAACTTTTGGTTCCAAAATGATACCTTTTATTAGACCAACTGGGAAATCGCAAGAAAACTGCAGAAAAGGACAATTTTCTTGTGATTTCCCAGTTGGTCTAATAAAAGGTATCATTTTGGAGTTCTAGTTTTGTGCATGTCTTCTTGTCTCAGATCACCACGGCTACCAAGTACATCCCTGAAAGATTTTATATAACATTTTGGACCCATTTTCAGACAAGATACAAGTGACTAAGTATAGTCAGGGCAACAGAGAGTCAGGCCCTGTGTTTTTGATGACTTCAACTGAAAATGCTCTTCAAAATCCCCCTGCAAAGTCATTATAGCCCTCAGCTTACACCAAGACACAGATACACTGATGTAAATCTCAAATTACTCTGTTAGCATACACACATATATACATGCACATATATATATATATACACACACACACACACACACACACAGAGCATATATATGCACCTATCTATCTATCTATAGATGCACTCTGAACTATAGAATGGAAAATCATCCATAACACAATACCACTTGTACTATTCATTAACTGAGAAGGAGAAGGAAATTAGCCAGAGACACCTATGTGACTTCCCCAAGGCTACACAGTAAATTGGTAGCAAAACTGGCATTACCATGCATGTCTCTCTTGTTCTGTGCTCCAAGTAAGACTACGCTTTAAATTTGTATTCCAATGAAACAAATGTGCAGCACTCCCGTATCCACTGAAGCAAAATCAAGTGAGTGGCGTTTTCCTGAAGTTCACCAATTCCATACGAACTGCTGTTTTATCTGGTGCTATGTAGTGATAAGTACAAAAAAG
>JAGPOW010002118.1:14009385-14032856 GCA_030014935.1 Caiman crocodilus | reverse complement strand
AAAGTCTTTGCCTAAGAGAGCTTACTACCTAATTAAAGACTTGATGTAACAAGAGGAGTAGGACAAAAACCACAGCAGGGAGACCGGGGGGGCAAGGTGGGCAAAGAACAGCAATGTACTGTCCCAAGGCTAAGTTTGTGTTTGACTCAAGTCTCCCTATGGATTTTTATGACCAGACCTTTTAACACATGAAAGCAGACTCCTGACAAAGCTGGTGTTGGCAACAATGACGATGCACTAGGAATCAGCTCACGATAACCTTCTCAAGTACATATTAGACCATTTGATGCAGTCATTTAATTATGCTGGGAGATTAAAAAAAAAAAAGAAATGAACTTGTGGGATGGAAATAAACACAACTTTTTAATGAATGTAATAACAAGAGTAATGAGTTTGGAAAACAGATGTGGACAAAGGAAAGCAAATGCTACAATGCGCTCCATGCAATCTGGGAAGGCATGATAAAAAGTTTTACAAGCTGTTTCGAGTCCTGAATACAGAGGGTAATCAAACTAGGCTGGGTTAGAAATGGGAAGGGTGCCGCATCCTGCAGCAGAGACTAAACAGAGCCCCTCTCCTCTCTTTACTGGATGCGAAGCCTTCCCCATGTTCCAACAACCCCAGCCTAATTTCTGAATCAGCAGTTAATAATTCACATCACATACGGTAGAGCCCCGGAGCCCATTCGTTTCCTTGCATTTGCCTGATCTTTTGCAAACTGCTCGTGTACCTTGGGCTCGGACAAACTTTGGGCCAGGAGGTGAACTAGCAAGAGAAAAATCAAATCAAATGGTAATGTAATATCCTCAAGGAAGATACCCTCTTTCCAAGACAAAGCGCACGTATAGATTATTTCCACGCTGCACAGTGGGCTCTCTTGTTAATCATGATTTACGATAACATCTACGTAAAGGGACCCATCAGTTAGGAAAACCATGTTACTCTGTACAAAGTGGCTTCTCAGAGTGGTACTGTGAGAAAGCTGTCTCTTCTGCAGTTGTTTTACTTTGCCTCTGAAAGCTTTCAAATTGAACTACGAAAGTTCAGCCAGCATCTAATTTTAACCGTGAGTTCCAGGAGAGAGTAAAGCTGGTGGGAAGATTACAGAGTTTCTTGAAGCTCTGACCTACAACAGGAAGAGAGTTGTCAGCCTTCATGTCTCTCACTCTAAATCCCAAGGGAAACAACACTGGCAGAATGTTTTATAACACGTTCCCACTGTAAAAAAAAATAAATAAAAAATTGTTTTTAAGAAATATGATGCTTGTTCCCTCATTTTTCTAGACCTCTCTGCCCTTAAAGGAGTCATTTTAGTTCTGCCTTGCTCCTGAAGTCTGCATATTTGGGGTTCATTGGGGTCTTATGACGAAAGCCGCAGGGATCCGGCACGACATGAGAGCCACTCAGACATTCGCACCTTAAAATCTGAGTATTGAGTCTGCAACTTGCACTTGAAATAGTGGAGTCTTTGCAACTGCTTCATTCAGCTCCAGTGCTGCAAACTCAAAAGCCCAAGAAACAGAAAGATGGAAGATGACAGTCTGCAAGTATCGCAAGGAGGACACGAGGGCTTTTGCCCAGGGACAAGGGAGCATCTCTTTTTACAAAGGTGGTAGAACAGAAAGGGAGGAATTAAAAATAAAGTTATTGGATTGTGACCTCTCAGCAGATGAAATCACATCCTGTGCTTTTCTTACTCCCAATTTTGCTCTGAGATAATGCTTGGTGGTACAGTACAGTCCCTCGCTGTCTAATTAAGTGCCAAAAATAATCACAAATCAATGGGCGTCAGACTCCCGTGGAGTTAAATGGGGTTGCTAACAGCAGAGAAATCAAATATGTTTTCATCTGGTCAGCATAAGGCTTCCTTCTTCACACCACAGAGGAGTGGGGCCTATTGACAAGCTGCAAGCAACCAGTGGCAGGAGAGGATATAAGTATATGAATAATAAATACCAGAAAACTGGAACGGTTTGATTAGAGGTTTTTCAGGTACATTGGCCAAGCTGTCCTTGCAGGAATGTAGGCACCTAAGAAACCATAATAGCCTGAAACCTTGCAGAGGAGCATGGCTGAGCTAGACTATTTAGTTTTTCTTCTAAATTCAACTTTTGTCTTCTTCAGTTCCTACGGGGAGGAGCTCCTAAGTCGCACCTGGTGTCTAACAAATGGCAACGAAACCGTAACTGTGTGGCAAAAGCAGCTGCCTGAGTTCAAAAGTCCTTGAACACAGATGACACCAAGACAGACACGTGCAGAAAAAAAACTAATAGGCATCATCTTTTTCTTCTGTCCCTCTCCTTGGTAACAAAAAACCCAATGTACTGTTTCAACCAAAATAAAGAAATATTCTGAACTGCCCCACAATTGCAATTGTGCAGATCTTGTGATACCTGCCATTACCTTGGGGAGAGATTTGCGAGTGAAGAATGCCAGTTTTTGCAGCCACAAATAATTAATATTGCTAGCTTAAGGCTAAAACTTACCTTTTCACCAGAAACTAAATAAAAATAACATCTTGAGGAATTAAAAGCTGGTCTCCAACATCTGCCAGGTCGGCATAAATTTAAAAATAAAAACCAAGAGGAAAAGTCTCATCTTAGGGAATTGTATGTATGAACCTGTGTACATGGACAGGAAAATTAGTCAAAGCATTAACATTGTCTTCTGCTGCGTGCAAAAAGCATCTGGGATGACTTCCAGAGTTACTGTCTGAAACCACCAACAAGTTAAGGACCCTCTCACCCACATACACATTTAATTTTGTAGGCAATTATTTATTTCTGAGTAATAGCGATTTAGTAATATTTTCCCCTCAAATACAGGAGTTACTAATGGACTAAATTTAAGCAATAAACTATGTGCCTTTTCCAATAAAGGCAAAAGTTATGATATACCCAGTGTTAAATGTAACCATTCACAGTAATGCCCTCCTCTTAAAGCGAGGTGAGGGGTGACAAAGGGCACACATTTCTAACATGGGGATCCATAAGCGATAAAAGACATTTCCATTCAAAGAGCCATCATATGGTTAATGGCTTAGACGCTACCCACTATGGGAAAAGGAGGGGTCTAACTTCAAAAGAAGGAGATTTCCTTGGGTGACAACACACTAAGACTATTTCAGAAAAATAAAAGCTTGCTCTAATACATAACTACTTTCATCTCATGTCAGCTTGTCCATGGGTTCATCTAGCTCCAACATGGAGCAGTGGGAGAATTCATGAACAGTTAAACATTTAAGAACAGTACAGTCTCTTCATTCAGAAGCATGATCATTCACATTTTCCAGGTATGACATGCATATATAATCAGGGGGAAAGTAGGGCTGGAAAAGACCTCACGAGGTCATCTAAGTCTAGTGGTTCTCAACCTTTTGCACCTTACGTCCCACCGACTATTTTTTTAAAAAAAAACCCTGATCCCACCACGATAAAAACAAAACCCCACAAAACTGTGCTGGTCGAGATGCCTGTTGACTCCTCTAGTTGAAGTGCAAACAACTGATTTTTTTCAATCAGGCAATGAGTTGAAGTCCCACCTGCACGACCTTCAAGTCCTACCAGTGGGATGCATCCCGCTGGTTGAGAAACACTGATAGTCCAGCCGCCTGCTAAAGGCGGGACCATCCCTGACTATACAATCCCAGCCAAGTGTCCATCTAACCTGCTCTTAAAAACTTCCAAGGACTGAGATCCCAGTTTCTCCAGGTAGCTCGTTCCAGTGCTCGACCAACCTCAAAGTCAGAAAATTCCTCTTAATCTCCAACCTAAATGTCCCCTGCTGCAGCTTGGGGTCATTGCTCTTAATCCTGTTCCCTACAGCCCATCTCCATCCTCTCTGATATGGTCCTTCAGGTATTTCAAGACTGGTATCAAATGCCCCCACAGTCTTCTCTTCTCCTTTCCTCGTAAGCTTTTCCTTCCAGGCCCCTAATCATTTTGGTTGCTCTGTGCTGGACTCTTTCCAAATTGTCTGCATCTTTCTTGAAGCATGGGTCCTAAAATTGGACACAGCACTCCAGGTGAGGCCTCATCAGTGCTGACCAGAACAGAAGAATCGCTTCCCTTTATTTGCACGTGACACTCTTGTTCATACAACCCAGTGTGCTGTTGGCTTTAATTTATTTTATTTTTTTTGCAACAAGAGCACACGGTTGGCTCATATTCAGCTTATGGTCTACTGTAACCTCCAGGTCTTTCTCTGCAGTACTGCAGCCTAGCCAGGCATTGCTCAGTCTGTGTCGGTGCATGCAATTATTCTGTCCCAAACACAGGACTTCGCACTTGTCTTTGCTGAATTGTATCTGACTGGTGGCAGACCATTTCTCCAGTCTATTCAAGTCATTCTGCATCCTAGCCTTGCTCTCTCGAGTATCTGCAACTTCACCTAACTTGAGTTCATGTGCAAATTTGATAAGTAAGGGACCCACTTTTGCTGCTCTTCCTCTTATTTTTGATGTACTTGTAAAATCTCTTATGTCTCTTGTCAGCTGCCTCTCGTATTGTGCCTTGGCCTTCCTAATATTCTCCTGCATGCCCATGCAATACTCTGTTCCCTTCTATTGTGAACAAGTTTCCACTTTTATAGAATTCCTTTTTGAGTTTCAGTTCATTGAAGAGAGTGCTGTCTAGCCAGGCTGTTCTCCTGTTGCACTTCTCGTTCTTCTATTGCATTGGGATAGCTTGCTCCTGTACCCATAAAAGGGTCTTCTTGAAGACCCCTTGCCTCCCAGGGGTTACTGCCCACCAGTTCCCTGACTTTATTAAAGTCTGCTTTTCTGAAGACCGGTGTCCTTATTCCAGTGCTCTTCCTTCCTCCCCTTATGATCCTGAACTATATCATTTCATGGTCATGGTCACCCAGGTTAACTTTCACCTTCACATTCTCAACTAATGTCTCCCCATTTGCGAGCAGTAAGTCAAGAAGAGCTAGCTTCCCCCTAGCTGGCCCCTCTACCATTTCTGGAGGTAAATAATGGATTATTACTTGCCAGACCTTTCCGCTAGGTTGATACTGTGTTGATATGCTGGTTAAAACACTGAAGTTGAAAAAAAATCTTGATGAAAGATTCAAAAAGGAGAAGAAAATTGATTTGGAGAGTGTGGGGAGATAAGGGAGACAAATTTAATTGAGAACGAAAGCATCTGAGGTTTCACTTTGGAAGGTGCAATCATTTTTCAAACTGACATGACTTAAGTTAATCTGATGCACATTTTTACCACTGGTAGTTAAATGGTCTCTTTCCCTAGAATCATTATAAAGAAAAATGTAACATGGCTATTATCGGGGAAATGTCCCGGGGGATGAACGTATGAACATTTGCATAGTAACAATACAGTAACACCTGCTTTTTAACATCATAACCATTATTGGCTAAAATACAGACACGGGTCTGCAAGCTGGAATCAGGACCTGAGTTTTTTCTGTCACAGGGAAGTCATCCAACCACTAGGCAAAGAAGTCATGTACCCTCTGGCCCAATGATAAGTAAGTGTGTTCTTTCCTGCAGTGAGCACATCTTCAACAGGAGGGAACAGCAACCCACGCAGAACATCCTACTGCTTAGTGCAGGGGGTCTCAACCTGTGGGTTGCAACCCCCTCCGCCCCCGGGGGTCGGGAGCAACTTAAAAGGGGGCCACAAACTTCCCAGGGGGTACACGCAGCAGCACAGGGGAGTGGCAGCTGCCAAATGTGAACTCCCCGCCACCATCCAGCACTCGGGGTCATGGTACCACCAAGTTTGAGAACCCCTGGCTTAGTGAGTAGATCCCTTTCTAGGAACATCGTAGATATGGTCTGAATCCCTTCAGCCAGAGAAAGGAACTAAACTTGGGGTCCTGCTGCCTGGGCGTGCACACTCACTGCTGAGCTATCCGCCGGGTTCATCAACTTCTCCGCTGCACTATGATTTCCTGTGGCCCTGAGTGAAGCTCCTTAAGCAAGAGGCGTGTAAAGACACCTCCATTCTTTGAATTACCCAGGTGACTCGCTTGAGGCACCACTATGCCGTCTTTGATAAACCCCCTCTTGTGGGTCCCATTCTTAGAAGACACACTATCCTCCCTGCCCTCTCTAAAGGAACCTGAGCACCTCACTCGGGGTTATGGATTACAGTATCTACCTTTTGGATGCCGAAGTCCTGTATGGGGTCCAGCCACGGTCCCCTCTCCACAGAGTTTATAATCAAAGGAGGTAAGACAGGGATAGAAGTGGAGGGACCCCAAGCACAAAAAGGGGATGTGAGGAGTTACAACATGACATTGGTGGCAAAGCCAGGGTGAGAACTCCAGATTTCCTGGGTTTTGGCCAAGAGCTCTCCCCACTAATTCCTGCTGCCTCCTTTCAATATGAAACAGCCTACATCTCCCATCTCTACACTGGGGCCTAACTTCGCTTTGTTTTAGAAATTATATCAAGGAGTTAGAATAGCTCTCTGAAGAACACGACTTCTTTCCCTTATGTATTCTTACTCCCTGCTGCTGCCTGTGGTGGGACATTTTTACTCCCTAAATCCTCCCCGTATAACAGGCTGCATATTTGTTGGGACCAGTCACTTGTCTTCCAAGTTGCTAAAAAAAACCAGGCCCTGTCTATCAATCCATGATGACAACGAGGCCCGGGCACTTCTACATGGTGTAGCATAAAACTCTTGCAACAAGCAACAGAAAGAATAGGAACCAAATTGCTGAAAAGAAGGGTGCGATTTTGGCTTCCTTTGCTTCAGTACCAGTGAGCCCTGCCCTGCGAAAAAGGCCAGCTTTGCTCTGTGGAATGGATACAGCTAAATGTGGCAGACGGACTAAACAAACGTTTGATTCCCATGCTTCTTTTTTTTCTATTATTTTTATTTATTCATTTCTATTTTAAAAAGTAGCATGTTCCCTTGGCCCTGGAATGCCTGCCTCTGTCCCCTCCAGAGCCCTGGGTTATGTGAAAATGTTTGTGCCAAGCTGGTCCGTAGGCGTGGCACAGCCTCCCTGGCTCACTCGTGACATGTTCCTGACGTACTGTGTGGTCAAGGAGCTGGGACTGGGGGGCCTGAATGAGGGCCAAGCCTTGCACTTCAGCTTCCTGACCTGGCAGCCATTCAGAGAGACCCTGCTAAGTGCTATTTCCTAAATACACTAGCTTTTCATAACAATCTTACCACATTGCTTTCCTTTACAAGCTCTCTTAAAAGAGAACTGGGCTCCTTCTGGTTAATCTACACAGACTGCATTTGGAAGCCATCAGAAACTGAACTCTAAACAAAACGTTATTAATGTGTTGTAATCTGCCCTCGCCGTTCCAGATGAAAAGAAAATGTTTTATAGTTTTGGAGTACACGTTTTAATTGCCTTTTAAGAGTGCATATACTTTTAGTGCTCGCTGTTATAAAACTGCAGTATCTGTTTCTTGATAACTGGTGAATGATCTCAGCTATTTTTATTAGGTTTTCTTCCCCCCCCCAACTCTTCTTTTTTAAGCTGCCACCATAGTTAGGCTTTTTCAGATCATTTCTGATATCAGGCTGGCAAACAGCTGGAGTCTAAGATAAACCCCATTATAAACAACTGCTTTACAACCTCTACTTCACTATAAAACACTTGGATTCAAAAAATGAGTTCTGTAAATGAAGTTGGGGGCGGTGCTGCTTAGGTAAGGCTCCTACGTACCTCCAAATAAAACAATTGGGTGTTTCTTCATTGAAGTGCGCTATAAAGCACGTCGCACCACTCTCTGTCTCTTCTTGAAAGGGCAGCATGAATGCAGACAAAATCCCCAGCCCAGCTGCACAGCAATGTTTTAAAGGAAGACGGACGACTCTGAAAGGTACTGAGCGTCCTTGTCTTCTGGTGACTTCAGTGGGAGTGGGAAGTGCTCTGTATCTCGTGTGACCAGGACCTAAAATAACACTTCTCAATTAAATGAGGAAGATGACAAAGTTGATTGGGGCAATTGCCGGAGCCCTCTCTATTTACAGGTATACCCACCAGAACATACCAAAACCCTACATATGTTACTTAACCACCTACACTTTTCTTTTAATACCACATTCACACAGTGATAAGCATTCGCAGGGCCTGGACACTCACACAACTGTCTTGTTTAAAGCAAAAAGCAAGCATCTAAACATCATGCTCATTAATTCTGTACCAGAAAACATACCAATAAAACACTGATCCCTATTTACATAGGTATTTAAGCCATGGTAATTGGTTTTCTAATTGTTCAGTTTTGGCACCTTTCAATTTAGCTCCTTTATAACAGAAATAGCTCCCCACCTCCAACCCTTCCTGTGATGTCTCTGGCACCTCCCTAATACCTTCTTGACTGGCTGGATATTATTGCCTGATAAAGTGCAGGACGGGAGATTTCTCGGTTGGAACTGTAGTCGCCGCATGGAGAACAATCACTTTTCAAAGTTTTCCTCTCGTGTACTTAAAATATTTTAAATGGCAAGCAAAGCCCCTGTCAGTGGGTTCAGATTCATGTAATGGAAGTGAACGACAGTTTTATCATCATCTTTTTTATCTTCCAGATTATCAACATTTGTATTCTTGATGTTGTCCTTAAAAACATTTTTCAGTCTACACATGTGTTTGCAAAGATTGATGACCTGGGAACACTGCAGTCTTGTATTAATCAAGCGCAGTGCAGGCAACCATTAAAGAAAATGTTCCATAATGTTGTACATACAAACTTAAACTGATCTACAGAGAAGGCAAAGAGAAATCCCCTCCTTCTGTGAGATTTCTTCCGCGCTTTGCCTTGTAAGTTTTTGTAATGAGATGAGTTAGTAATTGTTTTTACTGACTGCTGTCTGAGTACTTTGAGCGCAAATCAGTTGGAAGCCAGGACAGTCTTTATTATAGTCTCCATCAGTGGTGGCCTTAGGATTGTTGGGGCCCTGGGCAAGACAGTCATCAGGGGCTTACACTGATGACCTACAAGTAAGTTGGCCTTTTTTTATTTCAATTTCACTTTGCCCTATCCATGAAACTGCAGTGAAAGGATCTTCATACAATATTGATAATATAAATATTCAATGTAATTACTTTTTATTACAGCTGGAGTGGAAAATTTGGGGGCCCCCTAAAGTGCGAGGCTCTGAGCGGTCGCCTGGTTTGCCCTTCCCTAAGGCCGTTATTGTCTACATGATTACGAAGAGCAGATTTTTCTAAAGAGTGTCTACACAAATAACTGGGAAACGAAGGCACTCGACATTTCACTGGTTCAGGCCCTGGTTTATCAATAGAGTAATTCTTAAAAACATACTTAATTCCCACTGCATATTGGATTGAAGAATTCATACTAATGGCACCCTTCAACATACAGTAGAGTCTATGAAGACACACTCACATCTTAGCTTATAATGGCATAACTTTCTCATATAGATAAGGCCTGAGAATCCAGTAACATATAATTAGGGTTGACTTCTATGTTGGTCTAATTTAATGTTCAATAATTGTATCGTCTTTGAGAGAATGATAATGATTTTCCTAATTTTTATTTATGGATTTTTAAGCTTTTGGAAGCCCTTTAAAGGGATTCATCATGAATTGCAACTTGTAGAGTATGACAATTCATTTCTTCAACCTACAGCTACACAACTGATTTGAGCTGACTGTGGTTATGTCTTTGTTGCTGAATAAAAATCATAGTATGCTGCATGTGGGGATACTGAATAACGTGCCAGTAGAATTTTTGCTATTTAGGTGGTAGTTTAACAGATGTGTTTTTGGATTTTGTGTTGGCGAAAAGGATTCAAGCAACACAGTCATTTATGCACATTTAAGTATCTCTACACAGTTGTGTAGTGAGTCAAACATGGATGAAGGGCATCTGAAGTATTGATGGGTGAGCCTCCACTTTTTCTTCCAGGACAAAGGTCTGAGATTTTAAATGGTTGGGAACAGGGTAAAACGCAACATTTCCTTCTGAACTGAATTTCTGGGTTAAGTCTAATATGGGAAAGTGAAATACCTGAAGGGCAGTTATTCTTGAGATACTTCTGATTCTGCCAAAACCAAAAAGTGCTGGACACCTCGCAAGAAGCTCAAGTTCCGATGAAATTTCCCAGCCTCATATAGACCAAGCAGGTTCAGAGAAAAGTTTAGACCAGCACTAAATAAAACCTCTAAACTTCCTGACCTAGTTGTTTTGTGGGATGGGGTGTGTAGTTGCCAACATAAAGAAATAAAAGCACAAACATGGAACTCTGAGTTCTCAAACAAGTGGAAGCATTATTCTTTGGAGCAATTAGCCCACAGACATTGTTTCCTTTCGCTAAGTCATCTGGGTGGAAACAACAGAAATTTGAGGTTGACTTTAAATTCCTTGTAGGGCATTGTGATAGCAGCATGATGAAGACTGCTATATGAAATGGAAAGATGAAGGAAGTGAAAGGGACAGAGATATTGTCATTACAGTCCAATATAGCTATAGCATGGGCTGATGGTTAGGTAGGGTGCATTGCTCTTGATATTGAGCTGTTCCATGAAGTTTTACTGGCCAGTCTGAAAGGAGAAACACTTGCTAAAGTCAGAAGCAGCAATGGTCAGCAATAAAGCAGTTGGCCTATGATGAGTTTGACCATCACCAGTAGGTGGTATTGTGGTCAACAGTAATGACTACAAAGAATTTCATGACAATATATGAATGCAGGGGGAGGGGGAGATGGACTGAGGACATCCTACTTATCTTCTATTTTTAGGGAATTAGAAAAAGTAAACCATGTCACACCTTGAAGAATTTTAAACACAGTTCCATCTATATTTTTACATGGCTAACATTTTCTATTCTAAGACTGGAAATCTCAGATAAGCATTTCTAAGGATATGTCCCTAACAAGTGCCCTCTCCACACATGAATTCTGACTGAACAGTTCCTATAGACAACATTATTCCTCAAGTGCTTCCTCCTTCAAGAGAAGAGATTGTGGAGCAGCACGTCAAAAACATATACAGAAATTATATTTAGCTGATCTCTAAAATGTCTGGTTTCATCTCCAAGAGCTTAGTGCCATTGTGTCTGCCACATGAGATTTCACATGTAATTTCAGAAATCCAAGCAAAGCTCCATCTATCAAGAGAGTCCAATATACACTAGTATGAAGAGGCAGTCTCTCTCCCTGCTAATTAATGAAGAACATCAGACAGAAGTAGATATATCAAAATACGCTGCATTTTGCAAAATGCGACATTCAGAAATAGCCTTATGAGCCACTGGAAAAATTCAAAGCTCTGTCAACTTAATTTCCAGTACAAAAGGAATTAGTTTTTTTCCCAGCAGAAACTAGATGAAGAAATAAATTAAGATCTTCCATGATGTGAAATTTTAATTGTGGACATAAACAGTTTTATTGCCTCCCAAACACAGCATTTATTAACAAAAAAAGCCCCACACATATCTCAAGAGAACTTCAAAAGAGGTGGCTATGATTTTAAGATACAGCATATGGTTAAGGGAGATATCCACATTGAAACGATGATCTACTGATGTCCCGTCCGACCCTAAAAATCTATGAAACTGCAATGGTCTGGGCATCTTCAACGAGACAGACCTCTTAACAGAAATCAGACTCAACTTTAAACATGAAGATGAGATCTGAGGGTCCGAGGCCACAATGTGTGGAGCAACCTCAACTTCAACTGTGAGAACAGCTCGTTTGTACGCTGGTTGTTTAAAGTCTGTGGAAGCTGAACACATGCTCGTTGCCGTGCGTGTATAAATTGGTATTGCAAATCAAAACAAAGTTGATGACTGACTTTTTTAGGCAATCCCTGTATAGCAAAACAAGCCATTTTGCTGTGACGAATACTATCCATTAAAAATTAAATAAACTAAAACACCGCCAAAAATAATGCTGTTTATTATAAAGCATTTGGAGCAGGAACGGGGAATAACCATGAGTCCGATGGCTTTTACAGTCCTAAAACATCTGCAACAAAATCATTCAAAACCAGGTCTGTCTTTCTTTTGTTAAATATCAGGCATATCTGGGAACAACTGTATTGTACTGTCATGCAAGCTCCCCTGAGTCTTTTAAAATACATTTCATAATATACCACCCTATGGTGCCTAGGCACTGGAGGAGCTCTCTCACGGCACAGACCACAAGGCAGCAGGATGGGAGACAATCTGTTCCACAATGAGCAAGTATGAATCACATGCTCTACGAAATCTCCGCTTTTCCTTTCCCAGCACAGCTCGACCTGGCCAAGGGAATTTCCCTTCTTCATGGTCATCCCTTACTTTTAATGACTGTTGCGGCATTTCAAAACGTTTTCTTCCGCCCTATGATCCTTGTAGTTTTATAAAGATTGAAGTGAACTTACAATCATTTCACAAGGCAAGAAGGGGAAAAAATAAAAAGTACGATGGGAAAATCAGGGACAAGAGGGAGACCTGCGACGATGAGTAATCCTCATCTCACTTCTTCTCCTTCACTCCCTTGGTGCTCTTGGGGTAAATCTCCCAAACAAAGAGGCGAGCGCAGGAAAAGAAGAGTCAATTAGATAAGACAACAGAGGAGAAAACAGAGAAGGGAGGGAGATTTTTGAATATGCATAGTATAGGGATACTTAACGTCTGATCCAGGATGCCTGCTAATTAGTGTCGAGGAACACATTTTTAAAGCAAAGCTGCCACAATGAAACTTTGCTTCTTGCAGGGATCAGTTATTTTCATTCATACATAAACCACATTTGCCGACTCCTTTTTTGGCAGCCAAAAATTATTTTTAGAACATCTGAAGAGAGGCTGTAAAATTTTAGATGCCTTCTGTCAACAACTAGGCCGTCCTCACATCTGAAATACTTGATTTGATCAGGATAACATTTTTGTTTTATTACCAATGGTATTTTCTTGATGGGTATTCCAGGTACGATAGACATTTGGATTTAAGGTCATAAACCCAGGCCTCTTAAATCACCAGCTCACAATTTCAATCACCTCACTGTGGCTTAAGGTGAGATGATTCAATGGAGAAAACTATCGAGGGCAGTGGAGGTAATAAACAAAGGACTCCTTTGGTCAGAAACCAGATACTGCTTCTTGAAACTAAATTTTGAGTCATGCAAAGGCTATTTGGGGAACCCCCACTTCTTCAAGAGCCAGCTTGCCCAATGCTATGGTTAGCAACTACTCATGAGGATGGAACAAAGTTCAGTGACTTTCAAGGATGAGAAGAAGAAAGAAGGGAAACTCCCTTATTCCTAGCCAGCTCACCATACATAAGCTGTAAATGACCTAGAAAGCAACAGATACCTAGGTATGAATCACACAGAACAGGCCCATTTCAGATTTTAGATCCAACTGCTATAATAGCCGTGTGTGCCCTACATACGCAAGTCTTCCCTAGCGGTCATGCATCCTGGAGTGCAGCTGTTGGGGCGAGGGAAGTGCTCTCTCAAGGAGCTGGAGCCGGTATCACGGAAGGGTCTGAATTTCAATGCTGAGACCCGCTGCCAGACTTTGTATTCAGCATAGAGCTAAGGCAGAAAACAGAGCGCTAGGGAGATAAGCTTGCAGCACCCTGGGTTGTACAGCATATGGGCTGCTGTGCACAGTGCCAGCTGGAGCTTTCCATGGGTGCATGGCACATTAACGCTCTTTTTAAAAACAGCTCCAATTAAAAAGGTCATGTTGTAAAGTCAGTTAAGATAGTAATAAAGGAGTAAACATTAACTCACAGTTTCTCCTTAGGTCTTTCTTATTTCCAGTTGGTGCAACTTCTCCCAGAATAAGTTGCACCTTATGAATTGGCAAGTTTATCTTGATTAAAGATCTTTATAATGTCTCTGTTTTAAAAATTAAGAAATAAATTCTTCCATTCAATGCCCCCCCCACTCTGAAAACATCTGTATTATCTTGATCTGAGCAAGTGCATATTATTCATTGCCACCAAAAGAAATGACAGTTCATTGAAACATGACAGAACTGTTAAAATAAAAGGAAACCATTTTTTTTCCACGCAAGAATATGAGGTAGCTGATGATACCTTCAGCACCTATGAAGAAAAACAAATGTTAATTATTTAGCTTCTGGCATTACTGCATAGGAGAGTCTCTTTTTATGTGAACCCCACAATAATTTCAGGAGGTTTGATTCATTTTTACTGAAGAATCCAAATGCCAAATGCTCTGCATGTTATTTAAAAAAAATCTAGATAAAGAGCTCCCCTACAGAGGGAAAAATCTGGGCAGATCCTTGGAGGGTGTAAATTGGCATAGTTCCATTCAAGTTAACACAACCACCCTAATCTGCACCAGCTAGGCTAGGGAGAGAAGTTACACATAAACCAGTTTCACTCATCAGAAACTGGTTTAAACCTGTAAGAGAACAGAAGTTCAGGGCACATAAATCAGTTTCAAAATGACAAACTGGTTTAAGATAAACCTGGTTGAATGTAGTATCAGACTGAACTGATTTGGTTCAAACCAGTTTATGAAATCTCTGTCCCAGGCCCCTTCCTGGTCAAGTTAAATCACAGTCCCTCAGCATCCCAGCATGCTTTCTAGCCCTGGGCTGTGCTGTGCTGTCTGCTCCAGCAGAGCAGGGACTGCCTCCCACCCCAGGCAAACCCCAGCTGGGGTCTGGGGCCAGGGAGGAGGTTAAATGTCCCTTCCCACGAGTACAGAGCTGCCCTGCTCCAATGAAAACTTACTGCTGGCTGCAACTCCAGTCTGCAAATCCCAGGAGGTATCTGGAAGCAGGAAGGAGGAAACAATGAGCAACCCTACAGAGTCCTGCTGTCGTGATTCTGGACTGAAAAGCCCAGAGACCTCAGGGGCAGCAGGAAGAGGAAGCAAACATACAGCCCATGCTGGCTACATGTTCTAGCACCCCCTGGCTTCTGGCCTGAGCCACTGCAGGTATATCACTGCATTTCCTGAATCAAAAGTGAATGTCGTCTAGTGGTTTCTCAGCTTAATCTTTGTAGCTTAGACTAACCTGCGAAGACCGAATCGATTCAGCCTCAGGCTTTTTGATTGTCTGTACTTTACCTTAATGATCTGGCTCCCTGCATTTAGTTTCAGAAAGGAATATTCATTTTCAGAACCAACAGGAGAGACTTTTGCTCTAACCAATAAAGAGCCACATACACCTTTTGAGAGTCATCTGCATAGTTACTAATTTTGGCTAATCCAAAAACAGCCTCTCTCTGTTCTCTGAACAAAGTGGAATGGACAAGACCAGTTTGCTAACAATCAAACCTTAACACCTCTACATTCCTTGTGCCACCTGCTAAGAACAAAACCAATTCCATGGCAATAGCAGTGAACAACAGCAGAATCAACCAAAGAGGAAATACATAGGGCTCAGAAGAGACCAGCAAGGAAGTATAGCAAAGACTTAAATTCCACTGTCTATTGCTAGCAATCATGACTGAGAGCTTCATACCAGACCCCATCGATCAACCACTTAGAGATGCATGGCTTGGTTTCAGTGACAGAAACACGTAGAAGATAAATGTAAGGTAAAAAGAACCAATTCCTGTCAAAATAAGCCTGCAGTAAGATAAAGTTTATTAAGCAATAAGATGCTCATGTTCTTTCTACCTATCTCAGGATACATCTGAAGATAATTAATGCCTACTCTATTTGTCATAGCATGTATAGGAGTGTTGCTATGCAATTTATAAAACTTAAAACATCCCATTTTGACCCTTGCATTAAACAACACAAACACAATTGCTTGATCACGTTTACAGTTGCAAGGAGGAAATAGCATATCCAAGAAGTAACTGTAATATTTGGCACTTAGATCTCTGTAGTCAAAAGAGTTAAGCTTTGTCCTATAAAGATAAAAATCTCAGTTTTATTATTTTGTAAGGCTGCCTAACAAATGAGGATCCAGCTGTAATTGTAACATTCCAAGCTCAGAAGGCGCCAAGTTTTACTAACTATAATTTAACTGGTCCAGTTGATGCAGTCCAAATTCTTGTTTGGATAATCAGCCTTTGTTTAAATATGTACAAAAAAAAAAAAAGCATAGGCCAGCATTAGCCTCTAGGCATGTCATGTGAGCTTATTACCCTGAAGCTTGCAGTAGCAGACACTCATACACAAGAGGAGGATTATTTTGCTAGTATTACTGTTACGGTAACATATAATCAGTCCTCCCCCCACCCCAACCCCCCTTACAATTCACAAGTCTTCTTTGCAAGTTCAAATAAAGTTTAAAGGTGAAAAGGTCAAGAAAGTTTCAAGGCTGGCTGTTGAAAGAGGTAGAAATAACGAGGGTCTCCAAGTTTGCTTTTATGAAAAGGCTCAACAATTTTATATTTTGCTGCAATTCGTGAGTGTGTGTTCCCTTATGCAGGATCTGTTTGGGTTGAAGTTAAACACTTGCTAATAATTTATAACATCATGTAGTTAGAAAATAGTAATACATGTCAAACAAGTATATTCGATACATAAAGCAACTTGAGTGGCTCATTAGCTTATTTGTCAAAGCAACAAATTTTATCTCATTTCTGCTCGTGAACCACCCAGAAAGCTTGGAAACCATTTATCCATCAGCTGGGAGCAATTCCCAAATTGCCTCACCTCACCCATATCCAGCTCATTCTGGCTTACTTTAAAAGCTGACTCCTCTTTAAGTTATGGCCAGGCCATGCCTAATATTTGTTGTTAATGGAGAAGGAACTATCACTACAGGATTAATTGTTAAGACATGAAATAAATTCCACAATAATATTCTGCATATCACTACTTCTACATCATAAGTCTTCATGAAAAAGGACCTCTGCAGGGTCCCCACAAATAGTAGCCAAAATGATTAGCAAAATCGGAAGCATTTATATATATGTTGATAGCCATCACCATGTGAACTCATAAAAATCTGTAAGCCAAGCAGGGTGTTGTGTAGGTTACTTAGTAGGTTTCCCTCCAAGATAGTATGCAATTCTGCTGAAGTCATGGAGCTGTGCTGATGTACATCAACCCATGCATCCAGCCCATTTCATTCGTTTAGTACTTTCTAATAGAAGTCACTATATAAATATAACTAATTAATTATCATTTATAAAGCAACAGACGGGACTTTCTTTGACATCCAAGGGTGGTTATCATGAATTAGGCAATGGCTTAGTTTTTATAATAAAACTGACTGCTCCGCTCTGTACTTAAGATTTTATTTGTTTGCCTTAAACCCATTTTTAATCTATTACGAAATGTCAAACTTCAATAGATGACCACAGGAGGTCAGTTAGGATTGATACTGGATTTTAATTCATCCTTTTGAATCTAGGTGGAAGAGAGCCTTACCTGGTATGACATCGCTCCAATGAAATCGATGGCATTATGACAATTCACACCAGCAAAGGATTTGCTCTTTTAAAGGCGTTGCATAATTGCGTTCTCCCCTATTCATCTGATTTAATTTCTTATTATTCACAGCCAGTGCCTCTTTCCCACACGGTCTTTTCACCACCTTCTATATTCTTTGGCTTCATCTCCTCCTCCTACAGCTCCCATGAGTCAAAAAAACCTCTCTAATTTGTTCATTAAGCAACTGAGTTCCCTCCACTTCAATAGGTTCCAAGAATCTGTCTTCTTTTTTCTCTTTACCCATAACACCCTTTGCTTCTCCCTCCATGAATTGTTACCACGTTTTGCACATTTACATAGTGGCTGTGAGATCTTTTAAGGAAAGTGTAACCTTAAATAATAGCATATGCATTTAACAATGTGTACAGACACTGTGTTTAAACCCCCTAAGGCTAGAGTTTAACCATAGTTCAGGCTAACAAGCTACTCGCTTTGTTAACTACTCACTTTGTTAAGAAACTGTCAGCCCTCGTCAAGGATAGTTCTCTCTGATAGGGTGTTGGTGTCCTTTTATCATTATGTGAGAGATCACTGGTGGTGTTGGTGGAATGGGAATCGAGATGAAAAACTACTACTTGAACAAACTCTGTTAAACAAGCAAGCTCTGCCCAGTTGAGGCATCAAAAGGAGATGCTATTCCCAACAGAACCTGTAGACCTTCATAACACAATCGACCCTTTCCTATCTTGAATTCTTTGATCATTAGGAAAATAGTTTAATTTTTTTTAAACATCTGGCCTAAACAAATTTTACAAAAACACCTGAGTCAATATGAACCTAATTTTGACACCGACTCATAAAAGATTTTTACTCGAATAAGGTCAAGCATGGATTGGATCCCAACATTATTGACGTGTAATAATTTCTCATGCCACTGCCTTTATAGTGCTGAAAATGTCCATAAGGAAACAAGAACCCTGATCCCATAGCATGTGGGGTGTTTTTTAGGCCAGTCTTTCAATGCAAAGCAGACTTCTGCAAAGTCTGTACAAAGGAAATAGTGCCCCAAATCTTTTCTGCCCAAGTGGTGCGGAGTTGTCAGAACATCTCTATCACTATCTTCTCCCTAATATTTAACTTCAGGGGGAAAAAAAACACGTTTCCGTGCATAGCACACACTTTTTCCCCCCAAACCAACTTCTGAGAAGTAGACTGCACAATATATATGGGAAATACAGTACGAATAATTTCCAGTGAGTAGAAGCAAAAGTGGAAGTAAATCTGCACCTGACTTGCAGGCTCTGTTCCCTCATTGCTGCTACTCCATTATGGCCCTTCAAAAATGAGGTGAGTATTATATTCTGGGATGTAATAAACGTGAGAAAATATGGTGCAAGCTATGTTGATTCCTTCATTTGTAACCCTCTATTCTAGAATAAAAGCATCTCCAAATGGACAAGCTCAACATCCAGAAGAGGTGATGACAGCAACAGATATAAACAGAGAGTAGCTTGTAGGTTTATCTATATTGCACCAGCAGACTGGACTAATATTGGATGATGCCAGGACTAGGAGAAGAAGAAGAGTTATTTTAAAGTAATGTTTGCACACATATATCATTGCCAACCTGTACTGGGTGCCAAAAGGTGGTAAACCCCAAGATTTGGCCAACATCTTTTTGCCCTGCAGAATGTCATACAAATACTCTAAATTATGTGGTCAGGGACTCCACTACTACCTGTGAAGTGTCATGTGTATTTATCGTATTATATGGGCCAAAGAAAAAAGAATATTAGCTATGTACCAACAAATAAGAAGAACAAGTCAAAAAGAAAAGACCTCTTCATTCAGTAGGACCTTTTGAGAGTTGTCCATTACAAGATGCATGTGTTTCACAAAGAATGGCACATAACACAGTTCTTTTAGTAAATAACTAATATCTCAAACATGATTGGACAAAAACGTTACTAAGCTCCTCCTCTAGTAGAAAGATTTTATTAAATCATTCCCACTTAACAAATCCTGGATTCTTAGAAACAGAGGAGAGAAGTAGCTGCTTAATACAATATAACTGCTGTGGATTAAAGTCTAGCTTCATGTAAAAGAAGAACCGGACAGCCAAGTTTGAACTTAATGGAATTTACTTTGGAGTTATAAACGGTAGACGTAAACTCTAGGACGCATGGTTTAAACTCGGCATGGGATACATTATCATTAAACATATTCACAATTTTTTGTGCGTACCACTTTCTTTTTCAATGGCAATATGTCACTGTTAACTGCTACAATATAAAAGAAGTCTCTCCTGCAAATATCTAACTAGTAAGAAAGTACAAGCAACAGCCATTTAAGCTTCCAGTAAAGAAATAAGTCCAAAACTGCTAATGGACATCTAGGGCAGTAAAAATCACTTCTGCAAAACCCATTAGTCATTAAAAGTTCTGGAGGGCTGAGTTTTTACAGTAAAACCTGTAAAAACTCAGTATCCAATTTCTCTATTGGGACAGCGAGGTGCGAAGATCCAAATGATTCTGGAACTGAACTTGTATATTTGAACCTCCTGAACTCAGCCTGGCCTTTGCAAATTACTTTACCACTAGCTTTTACAAGTTTCTAACCTACCATACTACCAATACACAGAAATATTAAAATAATTGAAAGAGCAACAAACTTCATAACACTTGCATTGCAATTTGTCTCATTTGCTCAAAAAGAAATACATGAGCAGAGGAATTGTAAAAATGAGTAAAGGCCTCCAGGAGCTCCAGTAAAGTAACATCTGTTAGCATGCTATTGAAAAAAAAGAATATGGAAAAAAAAGAATAAATAAATAAACTGAAAATTGCACTGTGTAAAAAAGGCAGTTGCCTGTTTCCATCTGGAAATGCTGTCAAATGGAAGTGAATTCCACAAAATTCCCAAATGATAGAGGAAAACTAATTTTGCATCTTGTATTATCACCACAAAGTGAAGCAGTTTACTGAGTCTCCCACTTTTAGAAGAAAAGATGCTTTCTTTTCTTAGGGCAAAATGGCAAAAGGGGCCAAAGCAAAGGCACAGAAGAGCCATGCGAAACACATGACCAAATATTTTTCCATTTCTTTGTTAGATTTCTCCTCTCTTTTTAAAGGCTGCTGTGCTGCATAGTTCATACAAAATCCGGTAATATATGGCAGCAGTGCACAAATTGCATTTTACAAACTTATAGCTCTGCCTAATATAAAGCGTGAAATTTATATTCCTTGGATTTGTAACAACAACTGAGCAGTTGCACTGGATTTTTTTAAACTGACAAACAACTCCAACTGCTCTAAGCTTCCCAGAGGCAAATCCTGCCCTGTAGTGTGTAGCAGTGCTAGGAGAAAAGAGGGCAGCGTGAGTCGTTCTAGGCTCTGGTGAACCCATGCAACACAGAGGACTGCATACCTATCAGGCATATTTGAGTGAGCCTGGAGTACAGCCTCTGTAGATCTACCAGTCCAAGAAGCTGCAAAACTCCATCACCTGGCAGGCCAGGCTGGCCCATAGAGGGCAACACTTTAGCTGGCAAGATGGTGGCACTGCTTTACCATGCATGTTTTTTAGCTGGCTGAACAGCTCTTCTAAGTAGGTTGGCCCCTGACACATCCCCAGTATATAGGATGTCCTTTTGGAGAGGGCAGTGTTGGGGGGGGTGTCTATCAGCCCCCTTGGCCAATCAGCGGTGAGAGATGGGGCTACTGCCTCCTTGGCCAATCAGCAGCAAGGGGTGGGTCCACCAAAAAAAGGGCACTTCCCTTCCTGGCTGGGTGAGAACCCTTCTCCTCCTGGCTGGGCACTGCCCTACCTCTAGGCGCGGCCAACAGACTCATGAGGACAAACAATTGACATGGATTTCCACCAATGACAGGTGACAAACAGGACTTTTTGAATTCCTGTCCTCTTGTGATTAAACTGTTTCTCAGAAGTCCCCTTCCTCGTGCATGCTGTGAATACTGCATAAACTCATATCACATATCTCATACATCCTTCCCCCAAAAATTAGCCACTCAAAATTGGGTGAGTGATGTGGATTGGTGAAGTCTGCCCCTTCTACATGTGGCCAGGAACATTCAGTCATGATGAACCTGTTTTGTTGCAGGGAAGACCCTGGGAAAAAAAAATCTTCTTTTCTTCATTTGGTCTTCCCAAATCAAGTGCGCATCTTATTTGGGGGCATGTGGTAGGCCATAAAAATAACGTAATTCACTCCTGCTTAGGCTCCACTGTGCCTCAATCTCAAGGCATTAAATGTCTCTTCTTAGCATGGGCAGAATGAAGGAGTCAGAAGTCCTCCGCCATCTTCCGCCCATGCAGCGCTCTGCTGCAAGAAATCATTGAGGCCGAGAGTTCTGCAGCCTTCAGTAAGGAAGCCTAGGGGGAAAAATATCTAGAGCTGTAAAAATAGATGCCAAAATGCTAAAGGAAACCCTCCTGTTCTGTGGCCTATGCCAGTCCTCTCACTGTAGGGGGTTAGGAAGTAACTTTCCTTGGGGGCAGGTTATTCCAAACCTGGACTATTTCTTGGATGTCGCCCCAAACTGAACACCCAAACCCTGGAACACCCTGACTTATGCAGCCAAGGAACCTCCCTCCGAAAACTGAATTGCACTATAGTCCAGCTGCAATTTCTCAAGCAGAAGTTATAAAAGTGCACTACTTTTTTTCTCAGACATGGTTACTCTGACTCAGGTGTTCAGGTTTATAATATGGTTAGAGCAGAGGAAACTGTACCTTCCCTCCCCAGCCGCATGCCGTTAAAAGTGGTATACTGCCATGTGGTTAACTGGATCTAGTACTATAATAATGTCATTTAAAAGTAGTATATAGAAACTGTAATAGGCCCTATATGCTTGAAGCTACATATGTATTTAGGGACATGTAGAGTTTATATTTTAAATAGACAAAATTGTCCAAAATTAGGAAAAAGGAAGCATTACCTGCAATTTTACTGATGGATAAGTGAAATACAGGAGATCTAGCCTTTGCCTATACTAGCAGTCTCCAACTTTTAATCAGGAGATCATCTTTGGCATTTAAAAGCAAACCAAGATCTACTGTGCACCACTGCCACCCCCCAGTCCTCATGCAGCAGGTAAGTCAATGGGGAGGGAAGGGGGGGCAGATCAAGGCAGAGGGAGAAAAAGTTATTTGGGGGCACACCTCCCTAGCAGGTAAGTCCCACCTGGCTGCAGCCCCTCCTCCTGCCTCTGTGGCCCTGTCCTTCACCATGAGGGCCTCACCCCTTCTCTCCCCCACAGACTGACCTGCTGGGCTGGGGCACGTGTGTGCACGCATACTGGCACTCAGCCCCCCTCCCCGCCCTTGGATCAAATCTAAGAGGCTCCGAGATCTACCGGTGGCTTGAGATCTACTGGTTGGTGACCACTGGCCTACACCCAGGTGTTTTACTAGTTTACCTCAAACTTTTTAATTCTTTTTGGTCAAACAAGAGAAAGAGTCTGCATGTCCCTGACTGCTTACACCAAACCTGCTTACTTTGAATGGAGAGGTCAGAGGGAGCCCACAGAAGAGCCAAGAACTGACCCCAATAGCCTGACTGGCCACCCAGGTGCTTAGCCACAATATCAATCTCCTTCTCTCAGTGAACCCTGTTCACCATTCACACAAAGACAAAGCTAGCGGATGTTGGGTCCCCACCCCAGACAGTCCACAAATCCACAGGCATTTTATTATGGAGATTCAGGGAGAATAATGACATATTTTCATTTATAGTACAGAACTAAAGCAAACGTTCCTCCATTAGGTAGGGACCTCTCTTCCTCCTACATCTTCCCGCCCTGGAGACAGAGATCCAGCTTCAAAAATAAGATCCCATGGACCAAACACCAATGTGGGAATTACTGAATTCAAGTCACATCTGATGCCGTCTATCTGCGGCCTTGTGAAAGCCAGTGAATCTCCCTATCTCAGCTTCATCGGCGAATGAAGAAAACGCTCACCTTCCCCTCAGAAGGAAGCTAGGAAGACTAACATTTGTCATCTACTTTCAAGTAAAACACCACATAGCTAGTTAATCTTATTATTGTGAAAGCTATGGTGTTATCATAAGGTATCCTGGCTATGACGGTGTCGGGCCGTCTCTAGGGACCCGAGAGGGACCCCTGGGGTCGAAAGGAGGTGCAGGAAACTCACCTGAGACGGGTGAGCAGGGGGACGACGAACTGCAC